>JAGXOD010000011.1:6942500-7547500 GCA_020368025.1 Brachyhypopomus occidentalis
TTCCTCATCACGTTGGGTTTGAGTCACCGCGCGCAGACATTAGCCACGGCGGGAGCTGGTTCATACAGCGCCTGCTGATATGTTTAATGAGGGGGCCGCCTATGGCTGCTCCGAGATAAGAAGGCTGAATATGGGCATGTCATAAACATACGTCTCAGGGCTGAAAACACCACTATTTCAGACAGCTTTAAAACAGGTAAGTTCCAGGGGCTCACTGCTAGGCTCAGAGCAAGGAAGCGTTCTCGCAACAAAAGGCACCTGTGTTAAGGTCTGGTTTTGGGAGGTTTGTTGACAACAGAGAAATGAATAATGCAAAACATGAATTTCTCCCTTATAGTAAACATGATTTATTTGTTCTGTTTGCTTTTTTTTTTTTTAACAAAGTGACACAGTGTAAAACAAGTACCATCAAAAACAAGTACCCAAGCTAAACCAAAGCCCTTTGTTCTTACTGAATAGCCTTTTCACATTCTGGACTAATGCAAAACAAAAAGACAACTGGCATAAGATTACTCTAAATGACTAAAAGTTTGACTTTTCTTTGTGCTCCTACTATATACACCATAGTGGTTTTACATTAAAACCCCCTTTCCCACTATGTGACAGACTAGACAGATCACAGCCTTTATATGTTCACAATGACCATATTTCAGATTCCATCCCAAAGAACAGCATCATGCAGTACGGGAACATAATCAAACCCAATCATATCTGACATTTTGAAATCCTGTAGTACACATACATACATATATATATATATATATATATATATATATATATATATATATATGTGTGTGTGCACAATATATGCACACTGAACTACACAAAGGAGAATAACTGTAGTCTTTATCAAGAAGTTGAATAGCTGTGTAATGTAAAATATGTCAAAACACTGAGGTACCCTTTGTAGAGAGGGTGGTTTTTTTGGAGGGAGGGGGGTTAATTTATAGGCAAGGTCTATGACACAATAGATACCAGTTTTGGTACATTTTCTCTAAGACACATGAGGCTGTCACTTGCACAGCAGGAGACAGCAGAATGCATTTGCAGGAGATTGATTACTGCCTCGTTTGCATACGTGACCTAGCATATGTCTGCGATTGGCTAGCATCGCACTACAATAGAAGGAGAGGAAAACAAGGACATCCTGCCCATGCTGAGAGCAGGGACAATTAAGAGCTCTTGGACTCTAAGACAGGGATGGCACTGGCATCGTAGGGAGATGGTGATTTCGAATCCTGACAGTGCCACAACCATCCTTCAACGTCAGTCTCCCACAGACAAAACGAACCTTTAGGAAGCTGCTCTGGGAGCCCTGGATCCTTTTCTGTAATGAACCACCTTCCGATGTCAATTCAGGACCCTGATCTGTCCCCAAGAAGAATATCCTAACCGAGGAGTGACAGCACACAGATGGAGAGAAAAAATGGAAAAAACACAACTAGGGGGAAGCAAAAGCAGGCAACACTGGTTAAAAGAAATTTGGAACACAGCTTAAGCCATACAAATGCAGGCATGCAGTCGAACTGTCCTCCAGTGTTTCGTCAGTGCTCCATCTTCCAGAGAACAGTCAGCATCTTTTAGTGCTCATCAATGTTTTAGACAGTGAGTGGGAGTTGCCAGACCATGAGCATACTCTCATTGGCCCCAGAGGAGCTGGAGGTGGAGCCAGCCACGGTTACCCTGCGGAAACCTCGTCCGCCTGATATAACGGCGGCCGATATGACCCGCTCTCTGCGCGTTCCCTCCTTGACAGTTGGCCCAGGGCCCCTGACCCAAACCTCTGGATCATCACTCAGCTCATAGATGGAGCCGTCCTCCAGCGAGTGCTCCAGCGACTCCTGGGAGGAGCTGGACGCCTCCTCGGGCTGGGCAGTCAGGAGCTTGCCTGGCAGCTGGGACACAGAGCGCAGCCGGTACTGCAGCAGCACCCCTCTGGGCTTGGTGTCCCTCTGCGGAGACCCATCAGCCTGCTGCTGCTGTTGCAGGGACTCCTGGGATGAGTGAGTCCTCTCCCTGTCCTCCACTCCGTTGCCTGTGTCCATTGCATCCACCAGAGAGTCCCGCTTAAGCAGGTCTGGGGACAGTGTGCTTGTGGTGGCCACCAGGAAGTCCACAGGACCATTATGAGCATTGAGGGAGGTCATAGCTTTGCCTGCAGGAGACACAGGTGCCCTGCATCAGTTTGCGTCAAGAACTGGCAACCTTGGAAATGTGTGACTGGGGTTAGGCTCAGGGCTGCTTACCTGTTATTTTAGGAATGCCCTCCAGTCTGGGAACTGGAAGGGTCACAATAATGCCCTGGGCAGTGCCGACCCACAGCAGACCCTGGCAAATGAGCAGACTGGTGACACACACAGTCTTTTGACCTGTGGGAGAAAAATGCAACCATGGGGTCACTGTGGTGTTTTAAAGTCTGCCATCAGTTTTTTTTGCTTTCTATCTGAAATTAATTATGAAATATAGACTTTTCCATAGCTGGACAGAAAAAAAGGCCTGAAGCTGTGATGTCTGATAGATTCCACGATGTTCACACTTGCCTGGACTCAAGTAGGCAGAGCGCGTCGAGATGTTGATCTCCTGCAGGTGTTCCAGAGTCTCTGTGTGGAAGAGGCGGAGCACGGAGCCCTCGGAAAACGCCATCCACACCCCTCCCCCCGCACGCACCATGTGTGTCACACTCACCGACGGGTCCGGGTGAGCTTCAAAGCTCTGAGAACAGAGAGGAAAACAGGTTTGAGGGAAAAGGGAGAAAACAAAAGAAAACTGCTGGAGATAAAGGAGTGGAGGGGGGGAGGGGTAGCAAACAATATCAAGGGTGGAGGTAAAGCGAAATACATAGCTAGCAAAAGAAATCATTAGTAAAGTAAAACATTATAAAGAACACTCAGAGTAAACACTGACAAAGACTGAATAGAAATTAGTCATTTCTGAATGCAAAGTCTTCTACGACGAAGACAGAAGTCATCTAAACTCCGCTACAAATATATGCTGGATTTGCGAAGACAAAGCACATGGCTCATCTCTACACATGTACATATGTCTAAAGAGGTTCTCATCTCAAGTTGAGTTCAATTTCTCCTGGAGCCAAACTTCTAGAGCCAAATTTATTCCTGCTATTAAACATGAGGGTGGAGGGAGGGGTGTGCCCCTTGCAGCAAAATGGAGAGGTTGGCTCAGCTGTCAGAAGTGATCAAAGGCTTGCATACAAACATGCTGCTGGGCTTCCAGAGACGATACCTTTATGTACTACTCCATCATAATGCACCTCACAAGTGAAGCGTGGTTAATATATTAAAAGCACACTTGCACACACTCCCCGACACACCCACAAACCCAAAACCACCCCACCCACACACACACACACACACACACACACACACACATACAAAACACTATAACCTCTACTTAAAGATTGGAATCATCCTTGGTTGTACTGAAGCTTCACTGCAGAGGAAGGTTCAGGGTTTGAAAAGATGCAGTCGAATTGCCTCATCTCTATAGGATTGTTTACACCAACAAAAGATGTTTAGAAGACGCTAAAGTGACAGATCATTTGGGAACACAAAGATCTTTGCACAGTGTTATCACTGTAGAGAGGATGGAATCAACACAGAAGTCACATTTAGCAGGTTTTTGCATATAAAAACAACACTTGATGAAAAAGCAAATGATATCTCCCCCTTTTCTGCATACGGCTGGTTTTAAGTGTTCAGGCTGGTGGTTAACCATTACCTGTGTGCTGAAATCATAGACCTCGATGACAGTGACCTGGTTTGCACAACTGGCCCACACACACTCATCTGTGTTGAGGAGTTTGAGCACAGGTGCATTTCCAACCACTACTAATCTGCTGGAGTCTGGGTCCCATGATGCATCTGAAAGAACAACAGAGCTCAGAAGGACTAAACACAACAGTATACACAGTGTAACAGTGTAAAGGAGACATGGCAGAATGGTTGCCTCACAAACAGCACATCTTGGACAACAAACTATAAAATAACTAGAAATTAATTTTTACATTTTACAATTACAAGAATTACAAGTTCTTCACAAGTGTGCTATGTTAGGACTTTATTACATGAAGCTTCTAAATGTATTCATACCGCCTGTTATGATTTATTCTAATTATTAACAGGCAATATGAATATATCTAACAGCTTTATACAGCAGATGTCCGTAAAAACTAAACAAAAATGTTCTGTTTCTTGGTGAATTCTAGATAAAACAAAAGCTGACAACTCACTACCTATTGCTGGGACTGATTTAACATTGGACTGGTTAAAGAGATCTGTAGTGCTGTATAAGAGTAGATTCAGTCTGCTTATACCAACTTTGCATGGATAAGAAATGTAAACGGCTTTCGCTACTGGATCTCCTCAGTATGTTTAAATCAAGTTAAATCAATATTGAACTATTCAGATGAGACTGGCATCAATGTCTGTGTTTAAGTTGGATCCTACAAAGAGATCTTACCTCTAGTGTTCCTGCTATAAACTACAACTTTGCCATTGGTCAGTCCAGCAAAGAGGAAATTAGCAGAGTGTTTTAGGCACAGGACGGGACAACCCTCAGGGTTACGGAATGTCAGGAGGCACTGAGTAGCAGTGTCCACACTGCCATAAACAAGGATGCTGCAAATAAACACACACACACATACACACACACACACACACGCACACATTCACACACCCCAAAACGTGCTCAGGTTCATTTTACCACACTGCATAGCTGCTGAAAAAGCAACGAATATTCTTCATCACCTCAGTTAACCTCAAGTGACTGAAGTAAGATTCTGACTCACTTGCCATTTTGCAACCCCACACAGATGGTGTTTCCAATTCTGGCAGGACCTTCCATGGCCTGTTCTTCGTCCTCTTCAGCACTGGGTTCTGTCACATACTCGAGACTCAGCACAGGAGAGCCCAGAGGGAAACTCTTCACAGAGCGTGGCGTGAGTCTGTTCAGAGAGAAGATCTCCAACTGGCCATGGCTGTCATCTCCACCACTTGCAACCTAATCAGGATAGAGAGAAAAGGGTGAGCATGCATGTGTGTGTGAGAGAGAGAGATGTCCAGAGAGAGAAAGAGAGGGAGAGAGAGAAGGAGTGAGAAAAAGAGAGAGTAAAGGGTGAGCATGTGTGTATGTGAGAGATGTTCAGAGAGAGAAAGAGAGAGGGAGAGAAGGAGAGGAAAGGGTGAGCACGCATGTGTGTGTGAGAGAGATGTTCAGAAAGAGAAGGAGAGAGAGAGAGGAGAGAGAAAACATTAAAAGGGTGATATCTAGATCTTTGCTTGCTGGTAATTGCCATAGGTTTTAGTAGAGAGATGGATGCAAGAGAAACAGCAAAAACACAGCACACGTATGAATCATTTATCACATACCCTTTGATGCGTATGCTTTTGATGGGCATATCTGAGGGTGTTCTGATGCTGTTTCAAAAACCATTTAGTCTTGCTTACCCCATAATTATAAATATCATTCAAACCATTTGCATGGCAGATTTTTTAAGGTCACACCGCCACTGCTACGTTCAAGAGTTTGAAGAAAAGGAACTAAAAGCGGAGCTGCAGCGTGCCGAGCCTCTGGAGGTGAAAGCTTCATGAAAAAAACATCTTCACACATCATTGTTAAGGGTTTGGTCTCCCACTGCTTGTTCTTGAGCAGACAAGAGCGATTTGCAGCAGTGGAGGGTTTGCGCATGAGTGTTACTGAAGATCCTCAGGAGCAGTGCTCACCCAGAAGTAGCCCTGAGGTAGAGAGGTACTAGCTGCCGAGAACCCCAGAAGAGCACACTGCACTGGATTGTGAAGGGCTGTCTGTAGCTGTGAACAAAGAGAAGACATTGCTATTACACTCCTTCCAGCAATGCTCTATGATAACAGTATAGAAGGTCTGTCAACCTGTGTAGAATTTTGTAAATTGAAAGCATCATGCACCAAGTGCTTGAAAAATTTTACGCATCAGGAAAAAAAAGTTTGGGTGTTACCATGTGGAATTACATCAAAGGGCATATAGCTACATATAGCAGAGTCTTTTGTTGTTGTTAAATCATTAAAACTATTAATTTATTTATTGGGGTGGCTAACATTCTCCATAAAATTATTTTTACATTTTCTGGGTAATAAATTAACTATCAAAAGAGATTGCACCACAGAATTACTACTTCATGTATGATCTGGTATAATTCTATTCCCATTATCCCAAGAGACATTAATGTTTTTGTTATAGTGACTTTGTTATAGTGCAGATTAAAGCACAGTAAATATTTTTTTCAATCGCTGTTTTTCACTGCACTGATAAAGAAACCCGTTTTATTCCACACACATTCTGAGAGGGTATAAAAAACACAGCCTCAGTTATTTTCAGACCTGAATATCATTTTGCTGTGTTATTTCATACTCCAATAACGCATCTTTTCTTAAGGTTTCATGTACATTGATTTTTTTCCCAGCTGCTGTGATTGGCAAATGATTTCACAGTTTATAAATACACATGTATGTATAGCTTTATAACTACGATCTACTTTGTGCTTTATTGTAGATGACTGAGGACGATTACCAGATTGCAGTTCATCCTTTGAGTAGAAGGCGCAACATCTTAAATGTGTGATGTTCTACAGGTCACAGAGGCATTCCACACGTGGGTGGACAGTTCATATGCGCTGAGACTTGCACGCTGACCTAATTCTGAGGCTTAGCCTGGACCTGCCCACAAAACTGAGCTCCGCCCACCTCCACACCCTGAGACAAGTATGGCCCCCAGACTTCAGCCCAAACATACCCCTGCTGAGGCAAGACTGACACAATAAGAATCACAGGAAATGCAGTGGCTGCATAAGCCAAGTTTGGTTGCTGTCAATTTTGATTCCTCATGTGAAATTTACTTTGTTTACACAGTAACTACACCATGAACAACTTTTCTCTAAGATTGAAGGCCCTATGCCAGGTTTGCCCTGAAATGCACCACAAAACTCATCTTTCACATATGAAGGTCACTGTATTGAAGTAGGAATGTCCCTCCAGTCCTTACTATTATGACGCCTGTATATCTGTTTCTTTCTGTAGGTCGTTCTGAGCAGCCCTCAGCACTGCAATTATGTTTGTGTGGCTGGCAGGATAATTCTTGGTGGACTAGCTACTCCAAATGTCAGGACAACATGATCGTAAAATGAAGCACAGGTATCACAATGAACTGGTATCGTTGTAATGTTGCCCAATTTTTAACATCTTCATTCTGCCGACTGCTGGTGGCACTATGCTTCTCGTTGTGGGGGTATTCAAGCAGGGCTGATGCAGAGTTTGAGAAGCTGGACATTAGTCGAAAACCACAGTACTATTTACCCGAATGAACTGTGCTGGTTCATCTCAGATTACGTACTTCTTGAACGATGTCGATGGGTTGGTGCTCACAGTTCCTGAAGCAGCAAAGCTTTAGATCTTTGTTGCAGGAGTTTTTGTTTTATTGTGCCCTTCAAAATCAGGGCCTGTACATTAATTCACTGTGTTTATTCAATGTCAGTGTCCCGTTTCATTTGATGAATGATGTAAGTCTGGATTTTGTTTGTTAAAGTATGTATTTGTGTTTCGAGTTCATTTCAGGTTTCTTACTATTCATGTGCCTTATTTATGTTGGAAAGGCTGAGGATATTGGTCTTTTCTCTCTACACACTCTCTCTCACTCTCTCTCTACAGGGGTTCCACAGGTTCTGTCCAGTCTCCTCAGATGTAAAATCTGCTGAAAGTCTGGTACGAAGTTCAAATCTACAGTTAAGAACCCAGAGTATTAAGCTATGTTAACCGCTTCTGTTGGAGCTCCCAGACACATCAGAATGGCAGATACAGGGATGTGCTGCACATTGCCAAGATGAAAAAGCTTATTTAAAATGTACTGGCAGAATATAGCTTTATCTGGAATTCATGTTCATAGGTGAACGTGAATTCATGCACTGTTTCTTTTTGCCTGTGTTCTGGCAGAGTGAAGGGAGATTGTTATTGGCCTTTCTAGCCCTGCTGAGAGGCAGAAGGTGAGACAATGACATTTATGTTTCTGCTTTATTAATGCAAATTCCACATGAAGCCCTTTTGAGCCATACTTCTGCTGAACTTACCACCAATTCACCATTATTCTTTAACACATATGCTTAAACATACAGCATCGAATTATCTAATGAAACTGTGTAGTGTTCTGGTAGTTTCTATATACTGCGTCTGTCTTCCCTATGTCAGGGAGGTTATTAAAGTTGATTTCTCTTTGCTGTTTGCTTTGAAAATTCAGTGATTTTAATAGAGCACATATAGCATTTTAATTCTTCTCCCTGTCTCACTCTTTGCATGCCGTTTGAGCCCAGCTGTTCAACTTATACCGCAAGCTGTCAAAAATGATAATAAAATGAAAAGTACTGAATGAAAAGAAAAAAAAAACAGAATATGTTTCAAGCAAATGCTGATTCAGAGTGCAGTCCTCTCCTTTTGTTTTCGTTGCTTCTTGGCTGTGCTGTCAGACACAAAGACGGTCACCATGTTTAGGCGGAGGCAGCCAAGCTGCTTCACATAATGGAACACTTTCTGGTGAGGTCATCCATCTTATTACTTCATATATTAGCAGACACCAGTCAGTCCAGGCATATGTCGACTCTGCTGGGCAGAACGCCCTCCAATACAGCCACCCTTTCAGAAGCTTGACTTTAAACTAGTTCTACACACAGTTTAGAAGATTAACCTGTTATATTAGCAATTACATTTATTCTATACACTGTTAGTTATATGTTATAGTGTAAATAAATTTTATTTTAATAATACAATAATCAGTTTTGTGGTTGTTGCTAACTCACCACAGACTTAAACACCATAGATCAACATTCTCCCTTTACTCTTAGGGCCTCCAAAACGTTAGATTTTATTGTTAAAAAGTATACCGTATATATAACTGATAAACTGCTTACCTTATGAATATTCAATTAATAGGGTTTACAATCTGGCTGTTGCATTTTCTAATACCTCATATCAAATGAAGCAAAGGATTTAAAACCTTTTAATATGGTGAGTTAATTTCATACCATATCCAAGTCCCCACAGACACTTTTACACAAAGAGGCTTGTCTGACAGGAACAGTCACTGGAGTCATGAGTGGTGTGAAAATGGAAAAGAATCATCGAGAGACCAGCTTGGCACTAAATGAAGTGTGCAATTATTAAACACAAATTGCCTCTCAACTTCAGTCTAGCAGACAAGTTATTATACCAAGACTAATCATCAACTGCCAATATGTGTAAAAACTAAATCCCCCCTCCCCCACCAACAACTGCAGCTATCTTAATTAACACGAAATTAAGTAAATACAGTCAGCAATGACAGTGTAATATAGTGTGTGCAGTATGCAGTAGAACACCATGTAGAACAGTGAAGATTTATAGTTTAACAAATGAGATTATGGACAAAGTGTGGTTTTTAGCATTGCATGATTCTGCCGTAGGATAAAAAGTGAATGTGCTGTACTAGACCAGAGTACTGGTGAGGGTGAAATGTGTTGTTGCAAGGGAAAAGCCCCCCCCACACACACACACCACCCTCCTCAACCCCAGCTACAAGCATTCAGCACTTTGATATGCAGGTCTCCTCTCCTCCTAGACTCACTCAGTAGGAATGAAGCCCTTTTTCATCTAGAACCATCTATTCGGGCCAAGGTTGTTCCTCCTGTTTTCTCCACTATGCAAACACCATGCGGGGTGATTAATATGTGCATTAATTAGTCAGTCAGAATTGTTTAGAATGTGCTGTTATGTCAGAAAGTATCACTTTCCGTCTGAATCCAGTGAAATGTTGCATGCTGAGTCAATGTGAATAAGTCAATTCACATATTCACACAATTCACATTCATATTCACAAGGCAATTTTTGTGTTGCTTTTGTTGCTGTATTTGTGGTTAAGTTTCTTTTTACACTTCCAAAAATTTGTTTGACACCTCAAAACTAAATTACTGCTCACTCTGCTCACTGCTCTTCACTTGTCTCTGTCTCAGACTGTTTTTTGACCTGCATTTTATTTTATTTTTTCAGTTTTTCTTGTTGCTTTCAACATTTGCAGGGTTGAGTCACAAAAGTAAAGAAACAGCTGTGTTTACTGGTGCTTTCTCATGGCAGAATCTCCACCCTATACTGGATAATCAGCTCCCCGAGCGCCCCAGTAAAGCTGCCATCCATTTGCATCAATCTCCAATAAAGCCACCTCCCGTTTGCCTCCACCTCCTACAAAGCCACTGTAAGCGAGCTGCCCCTCCAGCCCCAGTATGTTCTCAGATCACACCTTTGCACAGAGGGTTGACAAGTGAACTCATCAAACGTGAGCCACCCTGGGTCTGCACTTCCCACAACCTTTCCCTTCCCACAACACCTTCCGCCGGCGAAGCTGGTTTGTTCTTCCATTGGCCTATGCACTTTGGTTTCTCCTCTGCCAACAGCTTCCTCCTCAGTGTTTATATTCTGTTTAATGTCAACACTTTATCATTTGCCACACCGAGCTGTCAAGCCTGCAGATCGAGACTCTTGGGGAAGTGCGAGCATCATGAGAAAATCCGCGAATCACATGCAGCTGCACATCAACGACTGCCAGAAACGACCAGTTCCATCCGAGTGTGGGGCAATACTGACCCATATTTTTACACAGTTGAATTGGAATTGGGGTAATATGAGGACGGAGCCAGAGTAGCTCCTAGACATGTACAGTTTGACCATTTGTACCATCTTGGGAGGCAATAGTCAAAGCATTTTCCAGGTCACAGCAGTGCAAGGTTATGAAAACAAGCGATTCTTTTGTAGTCAAGAAAATGCCACTTCCATTTACCAACTCCCAAGGCATCACAATTAACCCAATACAACCTTGTTCACAACAGCAGTTTGTCTTCATGCGCCACTTCCAAACCAACTGCTAAGTGGGTTAAAGAAGACCCAGAGTTCCACACTGCAGCTCACCTTTTGATCCTGTGCCTTGGGAGAGAACACAGGCACGCGGCAGGCCAGCAGCGGACACCAGAACGGAGGCTTGGTCTTCTCATCATCCTCTGCGCAAACCCAGCCAGGCAAGTTCTCCTCCTCTATACACACACACACACAGCTCTGTGCTTAGCTTACCCTCACACCGACTTAGACTTACAGTTACAGAAAATGGAGAGTCAGAGAAGAATAAAGAGAATTTTCTTAGCAGTAACATCTTTCTGATGTCTCCTGGACTACTTACTTTGAGCAATTTTAGCAAGATGCAAGCGATTGACCCATGAAATTTTACTGATGGGGCTGGGTGTATTGAAAAGGACTGTGAAACTGACTGGACGCCCAGACCTGTTGTGGAACACATGGAAATACAGCAACGGACAGGCACACACACACACACACACACACACACACAGAAATAGAAGAGTCCATAAGAGACCATCAAATAAGCTGTCAAGAACAGTTGTAAAGTGAAATGCTAAAAGCTCCAGGTATAATTTGTCGTTTCATCCATAGAAGCACTTTGAGTAAAGGTCATTAATAAAATAGATCTAGCTGTTGTGAGAGAGAATCGGTGAGCAGCGCAAGAAAACTGCAACACTGTTTAAATCATTATGGTCTGCAGTGGCACGTTGCTTAACTGCAATACCCAGCTAGAAAATCTGTCCCTACCAAAGTTCGGTTACTGAAGCCAGTTTCCCCCTGATCCATTTGGATGAGGGAGTAGGGAACCACAGCTGCAGCTGATGGTCATCAACAAACCTCTCTGGTACCAACCATTCCAGCCATTCACAATCACTGTAAATTGTTTAACAGAATGAACGCATTTCATGTCGCAAAACCTCTCCCATCTGCTCACATCCAAAGGCGTTTGCCCACAGAGGCCCCATTTTGCCTCGGCCACGCCCACCGCGGGGGTGGGGTGGGGTCAGCCCTTCACCACTCACTTGTCAGGCTTCCCTGGCACCATGAGCCGCAGACGGCATTTGTTGGCACACTGGATCTCGTCCTCTTTTATGCGGATGAGCCTGTGCAGAGCCAGGCACCAGTCCTGCGCCACGGTGGTGTTAAGATTCTGTGCACACACACGCACACAGGCACAGGGGAAGAAGACAGCTGTCAGGGAAACTCACCGCCAGTTAACAAACCCTTCAGTGCGCCATCTATTGACTGTTCGACAGTACTGCGCGAGGCAGGAATAAACCGGAGTGAGAGAGTGATGCAGACATTAATACCAGGGAAGGATTGGAGTGAACCCAATATATATAATTTTGCACAGGGCTGCCAAATCTGTAGATGTGTAGGCATACCTGATAGGCTCCTTGAAGAGTGCCCACCATGAGTGTGACCTCCTCCACCACGGACAGGTCGTGCTGCAACTCCTGCAACTCCTGGTACAACCTGGGCGGCCCCAGAAACAGCTTACCTAAAACACACATGACCTTCCATCACCACCAGCCTCCGTTATCAACTTCTCCATCGTGCTCTTCTTTCATCTCCTTAAAGCACATTCCCATTATTACAGTGTGAGACGCATGTGCATAATTAGTTGAAGCCGAAATGCTGCAAGAAAGAGTGTGAGAGTGTAAAAATATGCCATCAGTGAAAGTAGTTCAACAGTAAGTAGCTCAACCCCACCCCCAGTTCGCAAAAAATACATAAATAAAAATCCCAAACAACAAAAACAACTTCACGGGATGTTGTTGAACAAGAGGAAACCAAACAAACAGAGAAGAACCGGTGACCGGCGTCGGCCAGGGGAGGCCCCCCCCCCCCCCGAGTCTTGGTTCCTCTCAAGGTTTCTTCCTCATGCTCTTGGTTTGCTCACTGGGGGCTTGGACTCGGACACTTGTAAAGCTGCTTTGTGACTAAAACTGTTGTAAAAAGCGCTACATAAATACATTTTGATTTGATTGATTTGAGAAGAAAGACTAGGTGTTTATATTGCGGTGACTGAGAAGCTCCAGACTGCAAGATCATCCAAACTGTCATCGGTCCTGATCCTTCTGGACCTCTCTGCAGCTTTCGACACGGTGAACCACAAGATCCTCCTATCTGTCCTCGCCGACCTGGGAATCGCGGGCTCTGCATAGAAGTGGTTTGAGTCCTATCTAGAGAGGCGTTCTTACCAGGTAACATGAAGAGGGTCTACATCTGCTCCTTGCAGGCTCCTTACTGGTGTCCCTCAAGGCTCAGTGCTAGGTCCTCTCCTCTTTTCACTCTACACCCGTTCTCTTGGTGATGTAATTACCTCTCATGGTTTCTCGTACCACTGCTATGCTGATGACACTCAACTAATGCTTTCCTTCCCACCATCTGATACTCAGGTTTGCAGTCGTATCTCTGCATGTCTGACTGACATCTCTTCATGGATGACAGCTCATCATCTAAAGCTCAATCCCAGCAAGACTGAGCTGCTGTTCATCCCTGGAGCTACAGGTCCTCAGCAGGATCTTGCCATCTCATTCGAGAACTCTTTGATTGTTCCGTCTAAAGATGCAAGAAACCTTGGGGTGACTCTGGATGACCAGTTGTCGTTCTCTGCCCATATTACGAACCTGACTCGGTCATGCAGATATTTTCTCTACAATATCCGACATATCCGACCCTTCCTTTCTCAGGAGGCCTCCCAGGTGCTTGTCCAGTCTCTTGTCATTTCAAGGCTTGACTACTGCAACTCACTCCTGGCTGGTCTTCCTCTGCAGGCCATCAGGCCCTTGCAACTGATCCAGAATGCAGCAGCAAGGCTTGTCTTCAATCTACCCAAGTTCACTCATGTCACTCCACTGCTGCGCTCCCTTCACTGGCTTCCTGTGGCCGCTCGCATTCAGTTTAAAATTCTGATGCTTGCCTACAAAGCCAAAAATGGACCAGCTCCTCCATACCTTATGGCAATGGTCAAAAGTCGATCCGCACCTCGAGCCCTTCAAGGCTTCAAGTACGGCTCGGCTTGACCCGCCATCCCTCAAGATTCAAGGAAGACACGCGACAAGATGCTTCTCTGTCCTGGCACCCAGATGGTGGAACAAACTTCCACTGGCTGTCCGAACAGCAAACTCTCTTGCGGTTTTCAAACGCAGACTGAAGACCAATCTCTTTGTAAAGCACTTATAAGCACTAATCAACTGAAGCATTGGTATAAAGCGTAATTGCACTTAATCTTTAGGAACACTATAGTATTGCACTATACTGCATGTAGTCTTGTAGGTATTTCAGTCTTGCTAGGTATTGCACTGTCTAATCTTATATTTTGTTGTTTTCTTTCTAGGCATCAGCACTAGCAACGGTTTATGGCAGTGCTTGACCTCAAGTAGTTTGGACTTAAACCTGTTTATACTAGATAGAGATGCATATTCTGACTGAACACATAGTACTTTTGTAAGTCGCTCTGGATAAGAGCGTCTGCTAAATGCCGTAAATGTAAATGTAAATGTAAATATTGCTCTAATAGTCATATTGGTAAATAGGAGAAATGTGGTTTGTGTAGCTATTGTGGCTGTAAAAACAGCCCAAGGTTTTCTTATTCATCCAATGATATCTAAAGTTACCTAGCAAGTTCATTTTATTTCTATAGCAGATTATAAAATACAAAGTGCTGTACATAAGCTACAATAAATAAATATTCCTCACATCCATTTCCCACCTGTAAATGTGGCATAAATGACATACAATATTCACAGACATAATGCATTAAGCTTTTCTCAAAAGCCAGAGAATAAAAGTACATAAAGTTTAAAAAAGGGACACAGTTGAAGCCTAAAGTCAACTGGTAAACTGTTCCAAACTGTTGGTGCTGTAGTTGAAAAAGCATCAGCGTCTTTTCTGCGTGAGCCGAGATCAGGCAGCAGTTAGTTGCGATTGTAAGGAGGATCTTAGAGATTGTGGAGCAGTGGTTGACATGGACGTGTCTACAATACTGGGGGCAAGATCATTTTGAGCTTTAAAAAAATCAATAAAACTTTATATTGTATTCTGCACGGTACAGAAAGTGCAGGGGTTTTAGTTATGATATTTAACTACCATACCTGCTTGCCTACAACCAAGTATGGGAAAAGGTGCAGAAAAATGATTAATGTAAGCAAAAACATAATACATCATCTGACTCCAATATATAGTTGCTGAGAATCTAAAAAAACACACTTCTCAAATAGCTCAGTACAGGTTATAAATTATACCGAACCAACTTTATGAAGTTCCTTGCTATAAACAATACCCTGCATTGTCAGGGGTTTATCATAAACATGCACAGCAGATGGGATACTTTATAGGGAATTGGTGTTAGCATATATTTACCTTTATCTGATACTAATTATGAATTCATCTGTCCCACTATAGCTATGACCAAGGGAGACTGTGGTTACACAGTTAAACAGATTTATTCAACAACCAACAAGATATTAAACAATAGAACAACCATTCTAAATTAAAGTAACACAAGATAATACCCAAAGGAAACAGAGTAATACAGACCGGTGCAGGGTGCCTCACGGTGCAAAGAAAGAACAGCCCCAAAACCCACCAAAAAAGAGAAGCGAAAAGAAGAGAAGATGCCCTACACCTCTCCCTTTTATACCCCCATCTTATCAAAGGGACAGCAGCTATAAAAAACAGATTAACCAATGGGAATCAAGTTGATGGTATGCTACATTGGAATACAGAGTACATTTACACACTGTGCCTATCAGCGACCTCCAGGGAAAGGACGCCAGATCCTGCATCCACCATAGGAACACCACATCCTGTCACCACTACAGAAGCCATGCTAGATGCTCAAATGGGGGTAATATGGTTCATTTTCTTTACACCCATAAGAAAACGGGCCAAGGCATTCTGAACAAATTGCAAACATGTAAGAGACTACTTGCTTATTCCAAGATACAAGGTGTTACAATAGTCTAGGTGAGAAGAAATTAATAACTTTTTCTAAGTTCTGTAGGATATGAAATGCTTTCATTTGCAGATTTGTTCTTAGCTGGAAAAAGGCTTCTAATGATTACTGATTTGTCAAACTTCAAATTCTACATCAAAAATAAAGGTTTTTTTTTTGCATGGGATTTAATACAAGAGGTAAGAAATCCAAGGTCTGCTAGACAGCTCAGTGTTAATTGGGCCCAATATAATTACTATCATCTGTGATTAACATTTAATTGGGGAAATATCCCTGATAGTCATTGAGCCTCTTCAACAAGCACTGATCACCAGGCCTCAGGGTAGACACAACAGCAAGTCATCAGCATAGCGATGAAAGGAAATGTTATATTTATGTATCATTTGTCCCAGCAGTAACATGTACATAAAATATAATAAAGACCTTAAGATTGACCCCTGGAGGACTCTGGAATATGTAATGAATCAGTCAAGTGCTGCACCCTTGATACAAGCACAGCATGGTACACATGGTGCACAGTGTCGACAGACACACTTAAGTCCAGCAAAACCAAAAGAGAATAACTGACAGAATTCACAGCACGTAACCAGTAACAGGTCACTTTTGAGTGCATAGTTTATGTATTACGTAGTAATCTAAAACAGGACTGAACAACTTCATCAAGGTTTTTTTTCACAATTTTCAAGCTGATTAAAAACACCTGCATGTGTCTCATTTGTTCCCATGGAAACTTTGCTCTCGTAGTTCTTATTACAAAATCAGGTTTTTTCCCCACAAACAATAAGTCTGACTGAAACGGTATAAAACATTCATAGGTTTATAGAGAGTTGAAGGCGGTGATTAACAATTTATGCATTGTTTCCAGGCTGCAGAAAGGGTGAGGGTGTGATCACCTAGGAAACCATCCTGACCTTGAGTGTTGGAGGAGCTGGGGCGTATGGAGCCGCTCATTGGGTAAACGCTGTCGTTGTTTGAGGGGTTCTCCTGACCCACCTCTACCACCTGCACCTGGTACAGAGGGGCACTCCACTTCACCATGTACTTCGGCCCGACTGGCACTAGACTGCTAATATCCGGAGGGCCCCTGATGGAAGACAAAGGCACTGCTTGTAAAACGTTTCAAGACTGTGACAGAACAAAGCCCAAACTGTTAAGACACAGTGCTGGATCAGAGGGGCTCCAGAATGGTTGTGATAGCATCTCAGGAATAAGAATAAGTCCATGTGATTAACTGGCTTCTCAGAGAGCATAATAGGCAACATGGTGATCAGAGGAAACTGCTGCTCGGTCATGCATGATCCACATCGAGATTAGATTTGTGATGCTGTATAGTAGCACTTTTCAGTGAAATGCTACGAAATCACGCTGATCACGGTACTTTAAAGACTCTATAAGCCCAGTGCGCAATGATCTGAGAATGATCGCAGGACACAGTTACCTTGGCTCATCAGTGATGTTCTCAATTCCACTCTCAATGTATCTACATCATGTTTAAACGGAAGAATGAAAGAATGTAGCAGATGGGAACCACAAGGTCTCGAGTTCAGATTATGTCATTGTGGAGCATATTTGTTTCTTGAGAAATGAGAAGATGTGAGTTCACCAGAACATAATCTGTGAAGGCCACTCACTTGAGATTGATGTTTGCACAGACGAGCGTATCATTGAGGAGGAAGACTTTACGTTCTTTGGACTTGAGAACCTGTCCCTTCTCCCCATACACAGTCTCGTTCAGCGTTTCACAAAGAATCAACTGCTTCTGTTCTGAATTCAGCTGCTGTAAATGCAAACCAAACACATTACACGAGCATGTTAGAAATGCAACATGTAACATTTTACAATAGATTTTGCTATAGAAACTGCAGACAAGCATAGTGCTAAACTCTCAATTGTTCCCATCTGTAGTGACTGTGATCCCCCAACAATGCATATAAATCCTGACCTTCTATTCCCCCCAGTCACCAAAGCCTGTGAGGATGAGCTACTATAATCTTGGGGAATCCACACAATTGCTTTGCCTTTGCTCATTAGTTTCTGGAGACTTGGCAAAGCTGTTTTGTCTGTTTTTTTTTCTTTTCTCACCACTGTGCATCTGCTGTGAGAGGCAGGAGCACCCTCTAGTGAACAGCAAGCACCATAAAGACACCATTTAAGAGCCAACCCCTCTCAGCTCCCGACGAACGCAAAAAACCATAACTGCATCAGTGCATAACCTAGATCATCAGTCCCAGTCATAAGAGTCAAATAACCACAGCACCAAGAACAGGCATTATTACTTTTCAGCTGGGAACAAATAGGAGTCAATGATGTGCGTGATGGTTTGAAGTTTAATACCACTGAAATAATATAAGATCGTTCAAGCGAAGAATGGATTTATGGTTCTCGATGAGCCCAGTTAATCTCATATATTCTAACGTCTAGAGGTAACACGGCCCTCAATAAAATGTCCCCATCTTGGCAAAGTGGGTATTAAATATATTTATGGGAGGAGGAAATATGGAGAGAATCCTCAGAGGGACAGCAAGCGCCCGTGTCTCATCTTCTTCCTGTCAGCCCACTAACTAGTCTGCCAGCGAGGAGGCGCACGGCACGGTTGGCTGAGTGACCCTGTGGCGCGTGGCCGGCGGAGGACTGGCGGGGAGCTGTGGGGCGCGACCTTGCTGAGGGTGCGGTCGCTGTTGCTCCGTGCTAGCTGCTGGATCTCGGAGAGCTGCTCGGCCAGACGCTTCTGCTCGTTCAGCTTCTCCGCCAGCGTCTCCAGCTCGGTCAGGGCCAGCTGCAGCGGCAGCCTGTCACGGTGTGCCGCCGGGGTGTTCTTCAGCATGTCCTTATGACACACACAAACACACCACACACACATAAATAGAGACTAGCCGTATAGCCCCATCATTCATAGAAATGACAAATTTAAGCTTATTTCATACATCATCTTTTTCTAAATGAACTGTGACCGTATAAAAACAAGGAGAGCCTGTCAGCTGTTAATGTGTATGCAAATGTGTCCTCAACACTCATCTTTCCATTGAAGCATGATCAAAGGATTCTGCATAAGAGCTGTATATAACTGTCTTTTAACTGCTGCACTGGGAGCTGTGGCAGGTCAAAGAGTTGGTGGGTCGGGGGTAGGGGGGGCTCATTAGATTATGCCTTACTGCATGCTGCTGAGGGATTGTAAAAGGATTACGAAGTGCAGTGGTAATCTCATCCAGTACACAGCATGCTTAGACAGGCTGCCTTCCACAGTGCAGGGTATAATTCTCTGTTTGAGTATGGTGGTGTCTTTCGTAGGTATGTCTCTCTCTGTTTCACTTCCTCTAAACAGTATAAGGAGGTTTTAGGAATTCAAAAAAAGGAAAACGTTAATGTACCGTCCTTGTGAGTATTCTCTCTGGCAGAGTCCTATCTAAGTGGTGTCCTTAGACTCTAGTATACTACTTAGACTCTAGTATACTACTTAGACTCTAGTATACTAGCATAAGCTCCTCCCATAGAGACAACTATGGAAGTTGCTCTGCTCAGCAGCATCTGCTAGATACTGTTTATGAAATGTTGGAGTTTTTAAAAATGTTTGCAATAAGGGAAGGATAAGTGTGTGTGTGTGTGTGTGTTTTTGGGTGTGTGTGTGTGTGTGTGTGTGTGTGTGTGTGTGTGTGGGGGTGGGTTCTGACCTGCAGGAGAAGTATAAACTGAGGGAAACGCTGGATTGGTTTCACCATGAGGCCATAAAGGGTGATTCTGTCTGTGCTGGCAGCCTGTTTCTTCTGAGCATCAGATGAGTGTTGCAGCATGTCAGGAATGACAGTGTCAGTCGTTACATTCAAATCCAGATAATTTGTTGTCTGAAAGCATTCTAGGACAACTTGGCTTTGAATTGGTAAGTAAAGTAAGTAAAAACACCAGGAAAAGAAATTCACCTTGAGAAATTCCAAGAATGCTGGCTTAGACATACAGGCTTTCTTGATTAAAGCCATCGCATTTGTGAAGTTATTGACGTAGTCACTGTACACATCTAGAACCATTGACTTGGAAAACTATGAGGAATAGAGAGATAAACATTCGTAAGCACCTCCACACACAGACACACGCACGGCCATAATCACGGAGCTTGTGCACACATGTTTAACCGCAGTTACACTCTTCTCCCAAACCCTGTTAAGGGGGTCTAATTCTCCTTCTGTATCATCAAACACATCCTTGAATGTACAAAGTACATGCATAGGCATTTGTCACAGCTTGGGCAATGCAAAGGAAACGAATGCTGTTTAAATAGAACTGCTGAGCACAGAATCTCCTGTTTTTCCATCTGCCAAAAAAATGTGTCCCTGCAGCACAGGGTCAGAGAAAAACTATTCAGCGAGTAATCTAGTCAGTGCGGAGTCCACTACAAGGAGTCCACTACAAGGATTCCACTACAAGGAGTCCACTACAAGGACATTACAGAACCACAACGCCTAAAGCAAGTAGTCAGTGTTTACCAGGGCTGACAACACATCTGCTCAGATGACTCGTGCTTAATAACTTACATCACCGCAAACAAGTAAATGAAACCAAAAATGAAGTGTGTGCAGTTATACGAGCATTAGCGTGTAATCTGAACATGTGATGTGGACAATTCCCCTAGTGGATAAAGTTCAAAACCAGGGGACTCACAGAGGCTACAAAGAGATCCCCGATGGTCTCGGTGCGGTCCCACTCGGCCACGCGGGAGCTCAGGGCAATCCTGAACATGGCGTGGCACTGCACAATTTCTTTGACCCGGAAGAAAATGGGCTGGATTTTCTTAGGGCTCAGGATCCGTGGTTCAGCATCCAGTAAAGGCTTCTGGTAATCCTAAGAGCATTAGCATGCACGAGAGAAATGTACTTTGCTTTAGTTACAGCAAGCAACTCCTGTGTATTACCATGGTATGATGGTACTGCCAAAACTAACTCAAAAATGCCAATGTGGTGCTTAATTATTTGATCATATGAAAATGCAAAATAATGACATGTTGGTTAACTGTGTGGTCATATCAACCAGAACCCTACCTGCAGTATTCTTTTGAGGGAGTCCAAGTAGCTTATTTCACTCTGAACAATGGAACCCAAAATATGACGCCGAACAATCTAAAACAAATAGGAAGTTTTGCAAAATAAATATGTATTCAGTATATCATTAACAATGAGAAATCAGAAACATTCCCTATCTAGTGATTCACGGAAAGAAATAACAAGCATATAATATAGAAAATAAAGTCTGCAACTGGTGACACACACACACACTCCATGACACGGACACTGACAGACAGATACAAATACACACAAACCATCAGCACAGACACAGATACAGACACACACACACACACACTCATACCTGTTGGCTACTGAGGCCCTCTGGCATGGGACAAAGCTGAGGTGGTGGGTGTTTCACATCAGAAACAGTCACATCCAGATAACCAGAGTCATCTTCTACATCAGCTGGACCTATTTACAAAAAGTCCTTTATCTTAACCAGTCACTTCAACATCTGAAATCTAGTAACATGCTGTTCACCGCTGCCTACTCGGTACTGGGTTTGGCACCTGTATCAGAACTGCTGTGCTATAACAGCGGTCTATCTCTGCAACCAGCAAGCAACTGTATTTAGCTTTCCAAGTCTATACCTGCATCACCGAAAGGACGAATGAAAAAGGCTTTTAGCAAAAAAAACATCAAACCTGTGTTTTCTTTCTTATTAAGGAAGGAGACTTTGCGCATCATGGCTATTTTTGTCTTTTCCAGTCCATCTTTAGTGCCACTCCGGGCGGCTTTCATGAGCTGCTGAACCTGAGAGAGAGAGGAGAAGAGAGACGAGATGAAACAGGTATCGGCAGCTCAGAGGAAGAGGAAAGGAAAGAGAAAACAAACGATCCTCTACAGAGAACAGCGCGTACACCGGCAACGGCAAAGTCACTTTGTCAACGTCCCTCATGGCTCAGTTGCTATAGGCTTGGAGGCATTTAGACAGTTTCATTTTCAGTACGCAGCAAAACTAAAAGAAAAAAAGAAGCTTTTCCACTGTGCAAGAGGGGACAAGAATACGAATGGTTTGCATATGGTTCACTGTTATGGTTTTTCTGCTTCTGAGTGATAAAATAGTTGCAGTTTCAGTTAGTTTAATTAAGGATTTAGAAAAAGCATACACTGTAAATATATATATATATGCTGAATCAAATTGCATTTGCACTACTCCTACGCAAGTATACCTTGATGTCATAGGTCTGTTTGATCTGGCTGACGTCTCGAGCCCCTAAGCGAATGGCCAGCTCACGCTTGGTCCGGACACAACGCTCCTTTAGGCGCCTTACATCCGGAGAAATCTACGGTCACCACCATATCCACATGCCCAGGGCCAATGGGGATGATTAAAATCATTGTGCAGAGAGAGACAGGCAGAAAGGCAGAGTTGAAAGCAAGGCAGACAGAGAGTGACACACAAGGATAATCAAAAGAAGAAGCAAAGATCGCTTCATCAAAATGCTTGGCTGAGGGGAAATTGGACGTCTCAGGATGCCCGTGTCAGCCAGTGTTTTCCATACTACAGTGATTAGCATACAAATTACACACTACAGATACAGACGGGACTAAAGAAGAAAGAGTAAATTTAGCGCGCATTCCAGATAGACTTAAATCAGCTCTGTGATTAGCTTAGTGAAGCTCTTCTGTAGCTGCCTTTGACAGCAATCGTGCGTGACATAAAGTGTCTGTGGAGACAACACCGATCTGCTTCACTCACAGACAGAGATGGCAAGTGAGAGAGAGAGAGAGAGGCCAAAAAGAGCAACCACAGAAGAGGAACAGGGGAAGCTCAGGAAGGAAAGAGAACTGAAAGAGACTGTTGAGTGAAACCACTCCACTGGCCCAGTCAACGAACAGCCCTCCATGCCTCAACGCTGTCTAGCACTGGCACTCTGCCTGCCTTGTCATCTTGCAAGGAACAAGTGTTAAGACCAGAGTGGTTGATGTAGCAATATATGTGTTTGGCAACAGGTATATATTGCCACCTTGTGACAAAGAACAGAAATGTCAAAATCAGTATTTTGTATTCTTTCAACCCTGGTAAAATTAAAAATGGAAATCCTGGCCTCAGAAACAGACTGAAATGAAATCAAAAGAGCACAGTGAATAGTGAGGAGTTGTTTAGATATTAAAATCAAGGCACCCTCCTTTACTCCAGAGATGAGACCCCAGTGTGCCCGACCTGCTCCATCCAGACTAGCACGGCACCACCACCCCACCCAGCAGTGCCCTGACCCCTCTCCCCTCCCTCCAAGCCACTCCCACCTTGCTGCGGGTTGGCCGCTTGGTCTCGGTGTCCGACTGCTCGTCATAACTCTCAAACTCGCTGGAGCTCCACCCGTTATCCAGCATCCCTGCTGAGTCATCAGGCTTCTGTACATCCTCATAGATCAGGTCATCACCTACGCGCAAAACAGGAAACCCAGAGCAGCTACACAAATGTACCACTTTGAGTGACACGGCTGTTGGCACAACAGTTTATATATTACCACTTTATGCATTTCTATGAAGCTGGATATTGATTGTTGTGTTGCTCTGAGCATGCCTTTAAATGCTTTTAATTGTCCGATATGCCCCAGTAAATGCTCGATATAATGCATACTCTCCATATTACTGTGTATATTGACTGGTTGTAAATTGACATACTTCTTCCTGGTAAGAAATACATTGTCAGCAACCTCATGAGTTAAGATATGGAAAATAAACTTTGAAACCCCTGAAACATATCAGTGGGACTGTGGCATCAGGAACAGCAATGACTCTTGATTAGTTCCTTTGTACCAGTCTATCTAGAGTTCATGTGGAATCATGTTGAATCTAGAACAGCGACTATGGAGTCCAGAGCCAGTAACTCACCTGCTTGAAGAGAGAGGCTGTTCTCACATGGGACGTCATCATAGATCACCTCTGTTTCAGGGGGAGGAGCTAGGTCCACCTCTGGAACGGGGGACGGCAAGTTCCCCTCAGGCTTTTCTGGAGAAGATGCATTCTTAACATTAGGACATGAGGACCGAGTGCTTTCATATTCTGGATTTCTGCGGTTATTCTGAACAGCCTGTGCATTTTCTTGTAAGCAAGTTTTTGCATGTTCTAAACTGCTGGATAAACATTATTTCAACATTTATTTACAGAATTCATCACATTACCAAAGTATTAATTACAGCATATACAGGAGAACAAGGCAGGACAGATGTAATTCTGAACTCTCCTGCACAGAAGCAGTCGCTTATGAACATGTCCAAGCAAATTCAATTATCAATCATTTTCATTCGATTGACAAACAGCAATTGGCACTTCTTTAGACACAGTTTCCCAACAGAGAGCAGCAATACAATCGATATGCAAGTCATCCATGGATTTCTACTCCACTTGAAGGAAGGAAACTGCGCTTGTTTTGCAGATGCGGCCTTCTGCGGATTGTGGCTGCCTGTTGCTACCTGAGCTCTGTGAGACCAATGTCTACAAACCCTTTTGTTCCGCAAATGTCTGAAGGTCACATCTACACTTACAGGGATTTTAGCGAAAGGAACTGCGATTGTGCTTTGGAAGGCCAGCCAAGGAACACAGTCCATACCTTCACTAAGCTTAAGGACTTATGGTATTCCTTCATGGATATACAGAGCAATAGCAGCTAACCCAGGGAGATGACTTCACATGCAGGATGACAACATATGTCTGGGTGCACTGCATCAGAGGCGAAGGAGGACTGCTATTTAAACCCTGCTTAATTAGAGTCTTTGCTAATGGAGCACAGGGAAGCAGCGAGCAGGGCTGGTCGTGCGAGATGTGTACCTTTGTGCAGACGCAGTGTGAGCTCTGACACCACACTGAACCATTCCTGCGAGTGAGCCGGTGCTTGAGATGAATACACACACACACACACACACACTCAGCGCACTGCTTTGCTTTGAGGTGCCCAAGTCTCGAGCTTAACTTAAAGCTATATATACAGTACTGATTCGCTGACAAATCACCGACATTGCAAAGGAAGCCAATGCTATTACGCATGAATAATATTCATATTTTTTTAAAACGCAGCCCCGTCGTACCATGATTGTTCCTCATTGCAACAATTTCATTATTCTATTTTGACTTATATACAATCAGCTTCATACCCCTGTGCTTATGTATGCTGATTTAAAAAAACAAGCAGGCGAAGTTTAAAACAATATCTATAACTATTTGATTCATTTCAGCAGCTTCACACTATAGTAAGTTGGCAGGATTCAGTTTGAATATTTGTAGAAAGATGAATAGGAAAGCCGTTCTCGGTCATTGCCATTCTAACAAATCTTTGTGCAGACACGCAATCTCTTTATAATGAGAAGTGCAGCAGAACTGATTGGTCAGCTGAAATTGATGTGATTCTTCCTTCCAATGAGCTCATGCAAGTTCTGGTTTTGATGAGATGATGTGATTACTCTGATTGGAGCATGCCATAAGATTAGTTTGGGATTTTCCAGTCTTTGTGATGGCAACAGATGACCTGTTTTGTGAAAGAAATCTTCCAGACACAGACCTGTCGGAGCAAACCTGTGCACCTCCTTCTTTATGGCAATAGTATCATTGCATTGTGGACTTGAATATAAACCTGAAGATCACAGACACAGATGTGGACATTGACTTTTGACTTCTGTTTCCCCTGAGAACCACCAGAAGTCACAGTATTTTGTGACCCTTTGAGCCTTTTCACAGCCATACCTTCATAAAATGTGTTTCTCTTCAATGTGACTTCGGTGTTCTCAGTGAATTGGGATTCAGTTGATACAGAAGTCCTAAAAAGTGACAATACCAACTATTAGTCACACTAATGGACATTATATTCCTATAAAAGTTTATGAGGCTACTCTCTCATAATGCACAGCACAATGGACCCAACATGGTAACTACATGACAGTAGCAAAAGTAAAAAGTAGCAAAACTAAAAAGTAAATAATAAACCATTGTGTCTTATGTCTTGCAGTCACTGAGCACCTTTGAAAATCACATGCAAAATATCTGATTTATCTGAAAGTATACATTATCCATTAAAGTTTTATGTTCATAATGAATAGATTAGACACTGCAATACAATTCCAATGGTAATGCTAATATGGGACTTTAAAGAACCTGACTTTAAAGTCAAGTTATTTTACCATTTTATCTTAGAAAAGGCTTGATAACCAGTATCAACATGTCTGCACTACTTACCCATCAGGAGACTGTCTGGCTATCATATCTGTAGTAAAAAAAATATTATTTTTTGTATTCTCTACATGGAACACATCTACATGGAACACTATATATATATTACAGAACATTTGACCCAAATAAAATCATGATAAATGTATTACCAGAAAACAATACCTGTGTGTTTTATTTGTGGTTGTTGAGGAATGGTTTGGTCCTCCTGACCAGCAGAGGTCCTTCCATTAATTTCCTGTCTATGACAGACTGTGATATGCTTCTTCGCTTCAGTGTAAAGCTTATCTGAGGCCGAGAGGTCATTCCCAGACATGTCTGGAAGCCCAGCCCCAGCAGGAGAACTTTCTAAACCAGTTACACCAGAGCTTCCAGCTGCATCTTCACAATCTTCTTCATCATCATCTTCACCAAACTCAAATTTCTCACCCTGCTCCTCATCTTCATCGTCACCTTCTTCCTCCTGGGGTGTCTGCTCTACCCCAGTGGACATAAATCCTAAAACCAAATGCAATCTGGTTTAGATATATGATGGTACCGATATATCAAGCTTCTGGTCATGGATGAAAAGTAGCATGGAGACATCAGTAATAGTGCAGCATTAGAACCAAGGCTAAGCTACATCAGGAGAGCTGTCCCTACATTTTTTAGCCTATACTAACTGGACAACAAACGCAATGGCAAAACATAGGCTCATCAAATTATCATCTTGCAACCAACACCAAATGACTGTTTTGGTTGTGTCAGAGATCTGTGGGTATTCCATCCCACAGTTGCCATGGCTACTTTAAACTCGTTCACAACAAATGTTACAGTTCCGGGGCTGATTATGACTTACTGGCTCAAAATAACACACACACACACACACACACACACCATATGACTAACATGAACACAAACAAGATCATTACAGGAGAAAAGGCTGAAACGAAGCCATTTTACACAGTGTGCAGGCGTGTCCCAATAATGTTTTATATGGCAATACCCATCAACAAGCTTATGTAGGTTTAGTGCAAAATGCTAACAAAGACCAGGCTCGCCGTGACTCATGCAGGGTGCTGGGTGGAACAGCCAAACAAGCTGTAAAATATGTAATGCCTCCCACCCAGGCTGTAATAATGGCAAATGTAACCACAGGCCATGGAGAATGGTACTGAAACCACTAATGTTTGAGCCGGCAGTCGTGGCTATGTGTCTAAAGGCATTGAAAACATGGTAGCTGCTCAAACATAGACAAATTAATCAACTTTGAATGTTCTCAGATGAATCAAATGAATCGACTTTGAATGTGCTCAGATGTACAAACACACACACTCTTCTATATTTAAAAAAAAATGAACTGAATTCAATTCTGTTCAACCAGTATTCTGTCTCTTGTGCATTTCAGCAGACCAATGTGTCTCCACTGCTCTAATAAGCTTAGCAAATGTAAAGACAAGTCATGGTCTTGTGGTTAGGGAACCACTCTTGTGACCGGGGGGTCGTGGGTTTGATTCTGACTGCACAGATGGATAAATCCTCTAGAGGACTGCACAGATGGATAAATGCAGAGGACAAATTTCAATTGGGATGAAAATCACAATTGACAAAATGTTGCAACTTAACAAACCATGTTATTGTCAATCAGTTTTGCCAGTCACTTTCCAGCAAGCAAACACCACTTCATTACCATATCTTTGCATGCCCCATAGTTTTTACATTACCAACATGTGCTTCACAAGGAACATGAGGATTATGGATTAAAGCAGAATAAAGCATGTAAAGACAGAGATTACACAATCTCGCCAGGATAGCATTCTCAGGATAGCATTCACTACACGAAATCAAATATGACACGTAGAAATAGAACTTTATAAAAGGAGTTTATGCCATGTAGTTAATCAGTACCATTGCACTCAAAGTCACATGACTTTAATATCAGTCTAAGGGTCAGAGGGAAATGTGCATCAAGGTCCCTTATACATTCCATTCCCTGAGTTACCTTAGCTAGTGGTTTTATATGC
Organism: Brachyhypopomus occidentalis; assembly: GCA_020368025.1. Lineage (NCBI taxonomy): Eukaryota > Metazoa > Chordata > Actinopteri > Gymnotiformes > Hypopomidae > Brachyhypopomus > Brachyhypopomus occidentalis. The sequence goes on from JAGXOD010000011.1 coordinate 6,970,597, forward strand.
TCCTCTAAAACAGTGGATTATTACTTTGTGGATTATTAGTGGATTATTACTTTAACTCGTGTCCTCATCAACTTCACTCCAGCAGAAGCAGGACAAACCTTTTATAACCCACCAGGAGGATGTTTTGGTTAACTAAGAAATTTGAGCGACCTGGTCATGCAAATGGTCTTCACGTCTGCCAGGTGTGTGTGTGTGTGTGTGTGTGTGTTTGTGTCAAGAGCAGGTGGCAGATGGTATTGCTGCGGGATCCCTCTGACGCAGCACATGGTTAGCTGCGCCTCAGAACAATGCTACAGTCTATCACTTTCCCAAGCCCCCTGGTGACTCGGATGCTCACACACCGCCCAGCAGAAGGGATCAGATCCCAGGCAAGTGCACGGGCCTGCAGCTACGCTGTAGCTAAAGTAGCTGTAGCTGTTTAATAGTGATCCTACATGTCCTCCACCTTTGCACTGAAGCCGTTCCAAGGAGCTCCACTTTAATGACTTTAAACAACTTTAATGGCCTTAGTCAAGTGAAAGGTTCATAATTACCTGTAAGGTGTGGGGAAATGGGCTGCCCGGCTGCCATGGGCTCAGTCTATAGTCACATCTGCCTTCCTGTAATCAAGAATAGTCCCTTATGAAAAGTGGTGACGCATGCCGTGACTAAAGATGTGCATTGTTAATTATTTCAGCAGCACCATCCCGCTCATGTCACACTCCCTTGAAGAGCAAACACTGAGCAGCAGAGCAAAACTCAGCCAAGAGGGACTCTTCTGCGCCAGAGGAGGTCAATAAACTCTGACGATTTCATATCCATGTGCTATATAAAGAGTCAGGAGAGAGACCTTCAATGAGCGTAGGAGGCGGTTGAAGAGGGGCCCTCTGTGTGCCAGTGGCAGCGCAGTGTGTGAGCTGTCTAAATTCTTCATCAGAGTGTGGCGAATTCAGGCTTGCCTTAAGCAGGCAGGGTCCTCCCACATTTACTGAGCAAGGCGTACACAACATGAGGCGAGACAGGCCAGCTCAGCTCCGAGGAATGAGCAGAGCCTCAACATGAGCGCTCGCTTTTTGAGGGACCTGAAACTGGCCAGACCAGTTCATTTTCAGTGATCCTGTTAACCCGTCTCGTGGTCACACTGAGCTGTCGTTGAGCACTGGAAATTCAAACTGGAAAGTCAAATTTGTTTTATTCCAGCACTCTAGAGCTTTTCAGTTAAAGCCAAATCCAGCTTTAACTGAAGGTCGGTGAAAATCGATAATTCAGCAGCATCGTTCTGACAAACAGGCATAGACACAGACAGAGCCCCTAACAGAAAATACACACAGAGCCACTGCTTCAATATTCTCATACAGTATTTGGATTGTCAGGACAACAACAAGAGCAACGCAGACGTTCCCCCAAGCCTATAATATAGCCTCAGTTATTAACTCCTAGGTCTGTTAAAAGTTTATGTGATCATGTGTACCGCGTTCCTACAAAAGGCAGACGCCCGATATTTCAGGCCTCTTTTGGCAACACTGGAACACTGGCGTCCAGTTCAGAACTGCACTTGCAGCTCACTGAAAGAGAGAATAGTGAGCAAGCAGTGGATTCTTTAAAAAGTCACGTGTCCGCTGCAAGAGGCAAAGACTAGAAGAAGAGTCAGACTGTTTCAAATAGCCATCGTCATGGAGACACAGCCTCACTGTGACATAAATAACACAGGCATTGCCTTGGTCACAGACACAATGAGTGAAACATCTGCAGCTCCACACACATTAACTCCCAATGCTGACTGACTTGTTTGGGACTCCCCTACTATGATAAGCAACATAAACTCGTGGCACAGAAAATCTGATCAGATCTAAAACTTGGTCAGGGCTCCACAACTCCATAAGAATTGAGATTTTTGGGACAAAAAGGTTGTTTGGACATACACACAATTGCCAAATATGAAACTTGAAATATGAAACTCAATTGAAAAATACTACTTTGAAGTTATTTAACATATCACAAATCACAGCCTTGTTGAAATGTTTACACATCATTGGTTCTTAACATTTTGTTACCCCAATCATCAAATGATGCTCACAGCCTTTTGTGACAGCTGTACGTTTTCTACTGTCTTCTGATAGGCGATAGAGCCCTTCCTGCCATTCAGCCTTCAGTGAAAGCCTTAAGGGCTGATTGGCTGCCTGACATGTAATGCCTACTGGTGTGCTGTAATGCCAGGTGTACTGACTGGCTGAGTGATGTGAAGGTCCAGGGATGATGGGGGCTGCTCCAGAACGTTTTCCTTGTTGAATTTTATTTCGGTGATCAGGAAGTGGCTTCCATTCTTCCATGCAGCCATTTTCAAATTTATTACCTACTTGTTGTACATGCTAAACTTTAAGTTCCTTTCTGAGGAACCTGAATTGGCCTGTATACTTTTCTTTGCATCTCTCACTCTTTTCAGGTTGTTTCAGAATTCTTTATTGTCTTGGTCTAAGCAGAGCCTCGTTAAGATTACTTTCTCTTGTAGACCACTAGACACTTTTTACTTTTTTTTCTTTGCTATTTGTTTGGTGGGAGGGGGGCTGTGTGACCAAAACTTTGTTTACACCAAATATTTTTTGCTTTTTAGATTGAAAGAAAACAGTTTTGAAAAAAGATACTAACACAGATGTTTCAGGACAAAGTAGATTACTGTACTAATTGTCAAGGTCATTTAAATTGGCTTGAGTCTACAACTGACCCAACATAAAAAGAGTAATTTACTTATTAAATCCTGGTATGTCCATTAAAAGAATTATATTTTTGCAAATTTACCTTTCCACTACATGCCTTGCAACACTATGATTATTATGTTTTAAGTTTTATATATCAAGAGGATTTGGTTTTACCCAAAGTACCAGAGGTGCATGAATCATTTATACCTGTAACAGAGACTTTGGACTGAGCTTTTAAAGACTAATTAAAACTACAGTTAACTTGAGGCTCTTGACACCACAGGAGGTGCCACAAAACGACAAGTTGTACATTAACAGTTTAATGGGTGTTTCTCTAACATTAGGTTGTATGCTTATGGTTGATAACATTTCAGTCCTGCTTTTGTTAAAAATGTCCATTTCAAAAGGTGTTGTTTTAAAAATGTTACAGCCACAAACTGGATATCAATTTTATGCCTAATCATCCTACCACTGAAGACCAGAGGTTGTCTGTGAGTATGCTGACTAGCTAGCATAGTCATACCAGTTCTACTCTCATCACGTTCCTGAGGACTTTGTGATTCCATCTGTGCTTCTGAACATGTACTGACACTGAGCCATGGCTTCATTATTCCTGAACCCCCCTAAGGGAGCTGAGCTTTGCTGCTTTGTGGTAAAAAAACAGAAAGAGATGACATGATACTTACACATAAATTCTTACCTTTTTTTTTAATAAAGAGACTCGCAGACTACAATCTTCCAAACCCTTTTGCCAAATTGTGAAATTCCAACCTTTAAGATCCAAGCTGCTTAAAAAGCTCCATTGTCATAGAAGCTCCCATCTTTGCGCAGTGCAGCCTTGGTGATCCGTTGCCTGAATATGCAGACCCTCCTCTTCTCACGGCTGCCGAGAGCAACCGAAGACGTCCACCATTGTTTGCTGTCTCACAAAGCAAATGTTCTGAAGATCCTTTCACAAGACCTGTCACAGTTGCTCCCAGGAATAAGAGTCTCATAAGAGTCTCTTCCCTTCTATTCTTTTTCCACTATCCCTCCCTTTCCCTTCCTCTCCCACCCTCCCCCTGCAGCACAATCAGTAGGCACAGCCTCTTTTAAAAATGCAAATGCTCAAAACCCCAGATCAGCCAATAGCAGGACTTCAGGCTCACACTCCAGCCAATGACTGTGCAGTCTCATTTTTGATGTTTGAAGGTTGGGTCAGAGAACAGTAGGGGGTAGGTATGAGAAAACAGAGCCAAATATGAAGGGGAAAAGGGAGGGACTGGGAGCTCGTTCTACACTATACTTCTTCCAAATGTGACACACAATTTATAGGAATGAATGTAATAATTCTTTTTAACAAGTGGATGTAATTTGATGTTATCAAAGTCCATATTCTTCCAAAAGATCAATAAGATTGTTTGCAATCAAATGTTCTCTGCTTATGCTAAACAGGCTCTTATCTCTAAAAATGCATTCTAGAAAATCATAACCTGACATTTTTTTATTTGCGTGGTTTCCTGAACACTTCAGGCATGTAGACATAGGTATTCAAGTGTATGGAAGTGTATGCTCTGCAGAAATATGCTTAGACACTGGGCACATTTCTGTCAATTCAAGACATACATGCTGCTGTAGGCAGAAGGCAAATGTTTACATGCTCAGAAACCTGACACCATGAACCCATCATCACTGCATACAGGGGATAAACAAGGACTTCTTCATGCCCATTCTAGCAAGACAATTGCAGTGTCACTCTGACTATTACAATATGTCATTTAACACTTTATATAGAGCAAGTAGACATGCTAAATGAAATGGGAATATTCTCCACCAATAGCAATATTTTTTTATCAAAATTCTGTAATGATCTCATCAGACAAACTGAATTTAAAGAGCAGTTGGCTTTGGGGTTGTATTTTCGTCTGTATGTGTGTATGACTCTTCATTACGACCACAAAGATTTTCTGTATGTCCTTAATTTGTGCGTGGAGAAATCAGAGTCATGGCAAAAACAAACCTGAGTGGTAAATGTCGGTCCTCATCAGTACCTTTTGCTCCTGAGAGTCAATGTGATGTGAATAATTTGTGACGTCATTTATACGGTAGCATTCCGTGTACATATACAGTGTACATCCAGCATCTCTGTTGGCTTCATCATGATCTGTAGCACCACCTCAGTAAAGTTGCTCCTGTTTTTCCAGTCTCGTACATAAGTACAGAAGTCACATGAGTACATAAGTCCCCCCCCACCAGAAGTGTCTTAGGTCAGTGCATGTAGTTTTTTTTTTGTTTTTTGAATATTTAAATGATGCACCAAAAGTACCATGATGCTTTCGTCTTTAAATATTTCTAGTCAAAAAAACTTACAGGACTACCTTCGCGTTTGAGCAGTCATTCTCTTTTTGCTGAATTGTGAACCACACTGCTACATTGCTGTCTCCCATTTCGACATGAGATAAAGACAATATTCTTTGCTGTGATGCACTTTAAAGACACTTAAACACACAAACATTCCAATTCTATAATCTAAATTTTGCTAAAAGGAAATATATAGTTGAAAATATATACTGGTCATAACAGACAGTTGGCGTGTGATTGCCACAGCCCACCACTGGTATCATAAAACGGATGGCTCTTTAGGTCTGCCACAGAGGATCAGACTTGCTTTATTATAAAGAGCAGTCAGCATGAACTGAATCTCTATAAATCAAATCCCTCACCATGATTACTAAAGCACATCATTTGTAAATAATGAACTGCGACTATTTTTCAGTTGGGAAGTGTGTACACGGTTGTAGCTGATGATCAAATATGTATCTGATGTCCTCCATACCACTAGGGGGCACTCTAGATCTCAAGAATGAAATTTCAAATGTCGTCGCTAGCTGTTCAGCTGCTTCTTTCAAATCCCCATGTGTTTCTGTTTTGCGGGCTCTACGCTCGCTGCCTTGCAAGTTCAATGTAAATGTCTAAGCATATCCCCTGTGTTTAGCGATCTAGCCACGTTCAACAAAGAAAAAATACGGTCGACAAGGAAGAATAACAACCTAGATTTTCTACCTTTTAGCAACACTGCTTTTTTTCCCAATTCACCGCAATATTTTAAACAGGTAAACTACCCAAATCTTTTCCAAAAGTAGAAAACTCTAGTGTCATCAACGATAAAACGTAGCTAACACATTGTCGAAAACTTTAAAGCATAACATATTTGTAATTTTACACTATGGCATGTAAGGAGCCTTTCCCGGCGTGGATAAGTGAGTAGTTTAATGAACGTAAGCTGCACCCACGTGGTTTGATGGCGGAGACTGCAGATCCTTTTGTTCCAAATCAATCAAAAAACGAGGAAGACGGACAGACATGAGCGGACCATCTGAATCAGGAAACCCAGAGTTTGCCAGATAGTGTTTCGAATAACGAAAGGACAAGGGAGCGACCCGTCGCAACTTCGAGTAACCTTTATATACCGTAACTTAAGATATCTAAAATTTAAGAAAGAAAAGGAAAAGAAAGTTTTCGACCGGTACGTGTATGGTATATTCGATGTTTGTGATGGTGGCTTTGTTGAACGCAAACGCAGTACGGCTCGGCGTTGCTAACACGGCTCCATTTCTTTTTTCTCGCTTTTTGACAAATTGTTGGCCGGCAACATGTATGTCATTGTCTTTATTAAGTTAATACTTATGCAACCACGTCTCTATTTCTTTGCTAAAGTGATCTTGGTGTTTGCTTTTATTATTATTTTATTAGGAAAGCTAATTGTTTAGGTAGCTAGCGTAGTGGATGCCGACTGCTAGCGGCGCTGCGTTTGCTAAGCAGCCGCATAACGTACAACAAAGAAACAAATGGATGTCAAGCCCTGCGATGCTGCCGTGGCGGCTCCCGCACACGCCCGGCGACGCTTTTGTTAGCTGTCTTGTTAGTTATCGTGACTGCCAAAATGGTCTGAGACATCATACTAACAACTTTACGACTTGCTCTTTTTAGCTTGATTTGTAAACGCCGATACGCGGGAGCCAGCTAATTCGTGCAACCGTCCAGGAGTGTTTCTGCTGTTTCTGTCTCTGTTTCTGTCTTGATGTCCGCTCTCTTTGTTTTTTTCTGTTTTAAGACTAGACATTGTTAGTAATAATAATAATGTATGCGTAAAACGGGTTGTAAATAAACTTTTAGTAAAATTCTGGAACAATGTACAACAAATTTGGTAATTTTTTGTCATGGCGAAGATATCGGTAGGAATTAGTATGGTTGATTTTAAGATATTGTAATGATGAAACTTGAAATTTGATAATCTTCAGTGTACAACTATGCCGCGCAAGAAGGTAACTGATGTCTCTGGGAATGGTGGACTGAAGAGGAAAAGAGCGAGTGGTAAAAAGAAAGACAGGGAGTTCAGCAGTGACGACGAGTTTGAAGATTATGAGCAAGAAAATACTAAAAAACCTGGGAAGCAAGCGACTAAATCCGGGCTGCAGCCCGTTACTGTGTCCGAAGATGTTAAGGAAAAGATTGTAAGGCATTACACTTTGTGCATGTACACAAACTTGACTTTTGTTGATGTGTTGTGTGCGCTTATAGAATTTATGTGGGCTTCTGGCAAAGATGATGCTTTTTACATTCATTCTATCCTTTCTCCCAATAGAAACTTGAGGTGCCCAAGGTCAAGGGTCAGCTGCTTATTTTTGGAGCCACCAACTGGGACCTGATTGGCCGAAAAGAAGTGCCAAAGCAGCAAGGTGTGGGCTCTCTTGATTAAAAAACATTTGGGCCTAGTTTTAAGATTTGACTAATTTGCTTACTTGTTGAATCATTTAGTTACTTATCATGCTTTCAAATAACATACTTTTAAAATTTGACATTCATGCAACTTGGATATCTAAGGTTGCTGTGTTCATGTAGTGTGGACTACTTTTTAAATTATGCTGATAAAAATGCTTGATGATGAAACTAAAGACCCCTAAGAGTTCTTTTATGTGCTGCTCCTACTTGAACTGCAATTAGATTGATAAGTGACTGTTGTCTTTAAGCAGTGCTGAAACAGTTAAACTTGACACGAAAAAATGTCCTTGATCAACTTCTTTGCTTCTTTTAGGGATTTCAGATGCACTGAACACATTTCAGACACAAGAAAACATTTTCATGGCCATAGATCAAATGTTTTTATTTCCTGAGTGAAGCCAGTCATTTATAGGAATGAAAGGAATATGCAGGAATTGTAAATATTTGTTTGTGTGCATATTTTGTTATTTTTATAAAGTTTTGGGAAAACATTCATTTGTGGAATGAATTGGGGGGGTTGATATGGGGGGGCCAAGGAGTATTTTGTGGAGTGAAGGAGCGTGAGGTTCAGGCAGAGAAACATTCATGTGTTTTCATTAGTGCACTCTGGCTTCAGACAGTGTTGTAACAGCTGTGCAGCAAGTAGACTGTGGCCTGATGGAATCAATGAGGAATTGATCTTGGCTGTGGCTGCTCTGACTATTGTACATCAAGAAACCTCACTGTCTTAAACAGCCCAAATTGAACTAGGACTCATAAATGCTCTTTTAAAATCATTTAATCATAGATTTGTTTTCATTACACAAGACAGTTCTAAATGCAAGTAGAAGATCTGAAGGCATAATCATGTGTTTCCAAGAAAGAGGCACTTGTCTGGCCAGTGAACCTCTGTGGGGATGTGTGTGTGTGTGTGTGTGTGTGTGTGTGTGTGTGTGTGTGTGTGTGTGTGTGTGTGTGTGTGTGTGTAGCTGCCTACAGGAACCTGGGCCAAAATCTGTGGGGTCCTCATCGTTATGGGTGTCTGAACGATGTGCAGGTGAGCTGCGTGGTGTCTGGTCCCTGCGCTGCACACAGCCTCCTCATCACCGCCGAAGGCAAACTCTGGAGCTGGGGTCAGTTTCCATGTGCAGAGCGTTCGAAACCACTCTACATTTCTACACTGTTCTATTCTGGAATCACTTAAAGGATTTATGATATTTGCAGTGCACGCTTTTGTTGTTCCTGTAAATGCATTCATTAGCGACTCTACAAACGGTAGTTAATTGTGTTCTTTATTCTTAATTCCTTGGTGATGCTGAGACCGTCCTTCCATAGTCAGTCAAGCATCATCTGTATATGTCAAGCATCACCCTTCATATCAAGTAGTTCAGAACACAGAATGAATCTTAAGAGCATTACATCACGAATGATGTCTGCTAGCTTTGAGATTCTGCTTGGACAAGATGGTTAACATGTCTTTCCCTTTTTCTGCTGTTTTCTCAGGTCGTAATGAAAAAGGCCAGCTGGGTCATGGAGACACCAAGCGCTTGGACGCTCCAAAGTTAGTGGAGGGTTTGGGGGAGGAAGTGATAGTGGCTGCCGCCTGTGGGCGCAACCACACTCTGGCGCTAACAGGTAGGCCCTTTACTTTACGGGTGATGTGGTGAAGATGGATGCTGGCACTTGTGGCCCAACCTGCGTTTCTCCCACAGAAAACGGGATCGTCTACTCGTTTGGAGAGAACAAACTTGGACAGCTCGGGCAGGGCAATCAGACAGACGCCGTCCTCAGCCCAGCTACAGTAAGAACCCTCCCCTTCCAGAAATATTTGGCTTAATGTAGTCTTAGATTCTCCTCACATTCTCCGCAAGGTTCTTTATGTTGGCTTGTAAAAGTTGTAGGTTGGTGTTAACTTTGCAGCTTTGCCAGAGATTGCAGGGGTGCCTATGTGCCTTGTTTCTTGCCCACAGATCCTGTACAATGGACAGCCACTGGTTAAAGTGTCCTGTGGTGCTGAGTTTAGTATGGTGGTGGACTGCAAGGGTAACGTCTACTCCTTTGGCTGTCCAGAGTATGGCCAGTTAGGTAAGCTGCTGTGATTGTAACGCGCTCCAGGGTTCGCTCCCCAGCTTGGTGACTGGTTTTGCAGCGTGGTTTTCTCGTGTGCCCCGCAGGTCATAACTCGGATGGGAAGTTCATAGCCCGCGCCCAGCGCATTGAGTTCGACTGTGAGCTTATCCCTCGCCGTGTGGCCATTTTCATTGAGAAAACTAAGGATGGCCAGGTGCTGCCTGTACCCAATGTTGTGGCTCGAGATGTCGTCTGTGGTGCCAATCACACAGTGAGTAGCCAAGCAGCTTTTTTGATATATTTAAAGTACAAATCTCAAATCAGGTAGTCATGTTTAAAAAAAAAAAAAAAAAAAAAAGACTTGAATTCAGTTATAGCTGGTTATTTGAGGAATGGCTACATTAACTTATGAATGCTATCCAGAGTGGGATTGTGTTTATTAAATTGGGATTCTTGCCAGTCTAAACATGACCTTGACGTCTTCATCACTGTAGCACAAATTTTGTTATGCAAAACTGACCTAGAAATCAGACAAGGAACATTTGTTTTCAGGGCAACCAGTGTAAGTTATGGTAACGCCGTTTTGTGCGTGTCAACAGCTGGTGCTTGACTCCCAGAAGCGGGTGTTCTCCTGGGGCTTTGGGGGCTATGGCCGTCTGGGTCACACTGAACAGAAGGATGAGATGGTCCCTCGTTTGGTGAAGCTCTTTGATTTCCCTGGCCGTGGAGCCACCCAGATATACTGCGGATACCAGTGTTCCTTCGCAGTCAGTGAAATGGGTAAGAAGAGATAAAGGCCATTGGTTTGTGGCTCTTGTATCTGTTTCAAATGGTCTGACCTGATTGTGTTTCAGGTGGTCTGTTTTTCTGGGGAGTCACAAACACATCTCGTGAGTCGACTATGTACCCAAAAGCCGTGCAGGACCTGTGCGGCTGGAAGATTCGCAGTCTGGCCTGCGGGTGAGTTCAGCCTCTCATTCTGCCACTTTGTCAGGCAAAGGCCTTTAATGCCGTTTGTTTTACTCCATAGTCCATGTTTCTACATGGTGGACTATACAGTTCTGTGCTTGTGTGGTCTCCTAGGAAGAGCAGTATTATCATCGCTGCTGATGAGAGCACCATTAGCTGGGGACCATCGCCTACATTCGGAGAGCTGGTATGTTACTTGCACATCAAGAGCCCAGCTATAAGGCCGTGTTTTTCTTCCCAGTGCAAATGTCATAATGGTCTTAATGGTCTTAGAACTGAACTTTGCTGATCAGAAATAAATAATGACAATCTTTAGTAAAGTGTACCTCATGACTGATTAATATTTTGTAGGGATATGGTGACAACAAACCAAAGTCTTCCACCACAGCTCAAGAAGTCAAAACTTTGGATGGAGTGTATTCAGAACAGGTATAAGAGATTATTGCAACATCATATATAATGAATTATCTTTGACACATGAGGAAGCAAAGCATAATGCTGCTGGTCATAATTCTTTCATCTGCTTGATCTGAAACATATTTTACACACACAAGTCATAAGATGTTCTGTGATCAGCACTTCCATTTCTTGATGGTGGTATGCTCCCAAATATATGGCCAGAAAATATCAAAGTGCGTAGGTGGAAATACAGGCTTTTCACAGGTGACCAGATTTCTCTTGATTGACTCAAACCATATGCATTATTTGAGATGGTGCCCATACGAAAAAGGTTATATCGCATTTCTTGGGCTACAGGGATAGAAATATGGCAGCTTATTACGTCACACAAGTTCCTTTAGCTTGTTAACAAATGTACCTTAACTGGGTTATGTTTAATATGGAACTATTCTTGGCTGCATTTACTCAAGCTTCTGAAAGTGGCAGTTTCGTCTGTAGCTTTGGAAGTGTTGTGTGAGTTACACTTTTGTTGTTTCAGGTGGCGATGGGCTACTCGCACTCGCTGGTTATCGCCCGCCAGGAAACTGAGCAAGAGGAAGAGAGACTTAAGAAGTTGCCAGAGTATAACCCACGCACACTCTGATGGGATCCGAGCCGTTTAACATGCCTGTGTTCACCAGAGGCTTCTGGTTGTTGACCAGAATCCCTCTGCTCACTAGGTCACCGGTGTTAGTCACAGTTTGCTTGGGATGGGATCTTTTTTAAGACATCAGATTTAAAGACGAACTACAAACCGAAATTAATTTGGACTGCAGTACGAAAGGACCTTGCAATAACCAATCCATGTGAGCTGGAAGTCCTCAACAGTGGCTCATCTTGTGTCCTCATGCATCTGTTTTAATACCAGTATCTGCAGCTAAGAGCGAAGCCTTGTATGGTTCTCTCCAAGCACTTAAGCTCGATTGGATTTCTATTCTTACTTCTACATTCCTAAAGGAGGTTCATCAGTCTTTTGGGTTTTGCTGTTTTTTTTTTTATTTTTTTGTATGGTTCATTCCTTGAAGTTGGCTGGCAAGAAGCGTTGCCTGCTCTCTCTCCAAACGGTGCTAAATTGTTTAAATGCAGATTGTCCTCTGGTTGATTAACTAGCTGGTGTCACTGAAAAGACCAACACTGCGAACTTGTGCCTTTTTAAGTGATGTAATTCAGGAGACAGAGGTTCTGTTGTCCCAAAGATATCACCTCTCAGTATAACGTGGGACCACAGCAGGGCATCGTTCTTTTAAGAGTATGCAGTCACTTCAGTGTTTTTTGTATTGTGCCATCTTATGTTCACCTGTGCTTAAGCTTCTGTGTCCTTCTCACATTTCTTAATATAGTTATCTTGTATTTAAGTCATTGCAATCAATTGTAAGAGTTGTCCAGCTGTAGGGTGTTGTTAAGCAGCAAGCATCCTGTTTCTAAAGGAGATCTTTTACAATTTTGTGTAATGCTCAAGCTTTGTTCTTTAAATGTATGTCCAGGGTTGGGATGTGGGATGCCTTTTTCTTGGTAATGTTAAATAAAGGTTCATTTAAGTTGGTAATTTTCTTAACACTTACTTTGGATATGAAGGCTTCTGTTTATCAAATATAAGTTTTGAATGATATTGTTCTTTCTATAAAAAGAACAATAGTTTAAAGGGATTACTGAACAGATCTAGATACATTAATTGAAGGCATTAACACCCCCTCCTCTCAGTTAATGTACTGCTCAAATTTTGATATAGTCTCATGTTTTAGAATGACAGCTTGATTTTAGGTATTTATACATTTTAGTTAAAATTGTTCATTGATAAAGACACTAAAATACAGCCGTGGAAAAGACTGATTTAAACACCTGGAACCTCAGGTATTATGAACTATAACTTGGGCAGATAATTGCATAAAAATTCAGGGTCGATCTGAGGACTGGTTCAGTGAATGACAAATGGCATATGCTCCTGAATAAAGGATGGTATGTTAACAGTTGAAAATACTACTAAAATTTATTTAAATGTACAAAATGTTTAATCTTCATCCTCTTCCTCCTCCTCATCCTGGTTGATCTGGAAGTAGCGAAGTTCATAGCTCTCCTTAGTGTTTGCCACAACACGCAGCCAGTCTCTAAGGTTGTTCTTCTTCAAATACTTCTTCGTGAGATACTTAAGGTACCTAAAAATAGTAAAGCAAAGCGTGGTGAGACAGTGCTACTTGATGGTAACATGAATAAAGATACACTCACAAATCAGACCACAGATGTCAATGACTTTGTAGCCAATGAACTGAATGCTGTCTGCAGACAAACTGGCGATTTGTTTAGTTCAGCAAAGGCAGCAGACACCTCTTGGAAAATGGAACCTCGGAAGACACTGTAATTTTGCTCTTGCTTCTTTCAATAGCTACAGCTCCTCCTCCCAAGTTTCCTGCTTTTCCGTTTACTTTGATGCGTTCCTGAAGAAACTGCTCCTACAGGAATAGATATGCAACTTAGAACACAAATTTATGAGCCCATGATTATATAAGGTCATCAGAGTACAGGAGGCCCATATGTATGTACAAACAGCTCACAAAGTTGGCAGCATCCATGATGCCATCTTCTACCGGGTGGGTGCAGTCCAGAGTGAACCTCAGGATTTGCTTCTTTTTCTTTCCACCTTTGGTGATCGGCTGCTTTTTCTAAGGAAATCAGACACGAAAAGGTTCACATTCTAGCACCTGCTGTCATTAGATGCACGCTATTTTTATGTTTTCACGTGTTGTTATGGAGGATGAACAGCGTGGCTTCAACTCGTCAAGCACCAAACCAGATTATAACCCTAAATGATGACTACTGAACAATCTTCGCATGATCAGCGACTTTACACTGATCTAGCTGCACACACCTACATGTTATGGATATTGCGATAGTCTGAATGCAGGGCATGGTTACTTACGAGAAGCTCAGAGCTAGCATATCTTAGCTTGCTAGGTTAGTTAGCTGACTTTCTATAGGGGCCTCGTAACTTAACCAGATATAATAAAATCTGGCTTTGGTGAATCTAAATTCTGTTTATTATATGATAGAGCCAACTACTACAAACCAGTCACGATGGATAAAACAACATACACTGAAGAGAATACATGCCCATTTTGATTAACCAACGCTATGATTCGACTCACCAAAGGAGCCATGGTGGAAAAATCTTGCTGAGAGGAAGAAGGCAGACTGCGCTTGCGCGATGTAGCGTCTGCCTAATCAAGCCCACATTTATCGATCTAATCGGTAATTCGATTTGACTATTAACACGTTCAGTTTACAGTCTTCATAGATACGCCTATAATTTCTGGAAATATCAAATGAATGCCATTTACCAACGTTTAAAATAGCATACACTTACATATTCTAACACACTGATTTTCTGTCAACGATAGGAGCAATATTTTATAAAAATTATCAAAATATATGATGACCCGTCGTTGAAGCACTTGCGACCTCTTCAAATGATTTTATTAGAGGAGTTTCAGGGTAAAAAGGCAACAATACCCTTTTTTCAAAGCGTAGAAGAAGATTTTGTAAATATTATGGTAGACAGACATTTGTATGGTATTAGGCGGTTTACTGGTAGTTTAGTTTGCATCATGTTAAAGACCCATTTTCGGACCCTTCACTTGTAGATAGCTTCAACCTTTTACATTTACAATATGTCAGTATTACGGTTTACTTTAGACCACTTTTTACAAATACACCTTGTTTAATTCAGATTTAAAGGGATTACTTTTCAGTTTACAAACACTATGACGTGTCGAAAGAAAACTATTTTTGCCATAACTGAAAAAGAGTATCTGGTTTCCTATGTGTAATCAGAGGTCGCGATATTTGGCCACTAACTGGCCATCCCCTCATTCCACTGCTCTCTACGTGGACCTCAAATTCTCCTGACGTCAAGGCCAGCCCTCTGTCTAGGCAGGCTCACAAGCCCTCTATATGGCTTTCATTCTGGCCACAGACAACAGCTAGGACACCAGCAAGGTGAATGAATTATCTTTGTGTTATGTGTTTGTTTAATCTTGTTTGTTTTGTCCTACATACATCCTTTTTGATGTACATTTCTATTTCTTTCTTCTTTGTGCTATTTTTAATGCTGTCTATTTGTTTTGTTTGTATGTCATAGTTCACTTATAGGCATATATTCTGAAGATGCGATAAAGCAGAACAAGAACTGTTATCTGTTTGCTGTATTTGACTCAGTGACAGAGTGAATCAAAACAGAGTTTTAAACACTTGTTCCATCCAGTAGGTAAAGCCTTAATTACTTCCTCCAACTAAGCTGAGGACACAACAAACTTTCCTGCAGATGTCTGGAGGAATATTCTCCCCCTTGGATAACCTTTTTGACCCGGACAGTGCGAACTGCCATCCCTTGGTGTGCTACTTGTGCCATGAGCAGTATGGACATCCTTGCCTGCTGGACTGTTACCACACCTTCTGTGCCAACTGCCTGCGCGGCAGAGCAGTAGACAGCCGGCTGACGTGCCCCCTCTGTGGGTAAGAACTTTCACGTGCAGCTTCAACCAGCAAAAACGTAAACTTTGTGACCAGTCAGTATTACTAAAACTACGAATGTAATCACGTGGCAGGACTCTGAAACAGAAGTAACAGTGATTAGATTACATGAATCCAGCTGTAATGTTGCTTTTGTCTGAAGCTATGTCTGTCATGTTCATAGAGTAGGATGACTGGCATTGATTCAGTTCTGCAGTGGCGGGGCATGGCAGTGGCTTGTGCTGGACAATTTACCTAAGTGGGACCAACAGCTGCAGGATAAAGCCTGCCCTTGTTTTAGCCTGAATGAAAATACACTTGGCATCTTCCAGTAAGGCCAGTGCGGCGTCAAACAAAACAAATGGCACCTTTATCTTGAGCCGTGTGCAGTTAGAGACAGTTCCAGCTTTTCCTTTCACTGTGGGACTAGTAAGTGAGGAATTTGCTGTATTCTGTGCAGTATCTATGGATACCACACCAATGGAAGTGCATCCGAAATGGAAAAAACTAAATGGTTAAGTAAATATGTTTATGTAAGTATGAATTTAATCAGTAGTTAGGGGTTTTGTTAGTGTTGGATTGCTATAAAAGTAGTGTAGTATGTTTTCATGGTGTGTCTCTGTAGGTAACTGTTTAAGAGGTTTTCTAATAGTGACTCTTTAGTACATAAACTGAGTTGTTATGTATGTTTTGAAATTCTGTGATTTAGTTCATTGTCATCTCTAATTCTTTGAGTGTTTTTTCATGAACATTAACTAATAATGTGATTTCCACATGAGTATACTCATATTATACCTGCATTTATACTGTGAAAAATAGTAAAAATAAAGTATTATAGTAGTATAAAAAATTTTTTAGTAGCTACCTTCATAAAAAAAATACTTTCTTAAACAGGACCAAAAAAGGAAAATTTTTTACCTTCTTCAGACACCAGTCTGTGGTAAAAGGGATAAATGCGCTGCCTCCAGAGGACAGACTGCTGAAGTTCTTGGTGGATAATTCTGTGGACTGTGAAGAAGCTGTGCAGTGTGCCAACTGTGACTGGGAGTGCAAGAAACAGGTCTTACATCACCCTTCATGCAGTGACCAGCAACCACAGCTGGGCAACATTTAAACAGGCCCTAACCCTCACTGCAGAATGACATTTTGTACTTCGTATTTTCAGGATGTGGATGCAATGTATTATTGCAACACTTGTAACCAGCCCTTGTGTAGAGACTGCAGGGAAGTCACCCACAAGGCAAAGATGTTCTCACGTCACGACATCGTCTCCCTGGCCAAGCGCACCAAAGAAGCCCACAAGAAGTGTGGTGCGTGATCACACCCTCCCTCTAACAAGTCAGGGGGACGTATAGGTGGAATCGTCTTGATGGTCGTTCTGAGGTGCTGACGTCCTGTTACTGATGTCCCTTTGTTTCTGCAGGCCTCCACGAAGAACTCTACATCATGTTCTCGACAGAGAAAAAGTCCATGCTTTGCATCAACTGTTTCAGAGACATGCCAGTGTAGGTCAAACGCACCTCTCTTAGTGGCCATTTCATAAAGCTTTCAGTGAGCTGTGACGCGTTTAACTCCTCTATGGTCTCACACTTGCAGGGAGAGCAGAGCACACTGCATTGATATTGAGACGGCGTACATGCAAGGCTGCGAAAAACTGGACCAAGCCGTCTTAGTAAGGGAGCCAGAATCCTACCTCTCCAATGTCTTTAAATGCAGTG
The DNA here is from genome assembly GCA_020368025.1 of Brachyhypopomus occidentalis. Classification (NCBI taxonomy): domain Eukaryota; kingdom Metazoa; phylum Chordata; class Actinopteri; order Gymnotiformes; family Hypopomidae; genus Brachyhypopomus; species Brachyhypopomus occidentalis. The sequence continues at coordinate 6,987,710 of JAGXOD010000011.1, forward strand.
AAGGGACAAATACCATAGAGAAACGTGTCCTCTTTCATCTCAGGCTGTGAAGGAGCTCCAGACATCAGCCCGAGAGGCTATTGTCCTGCTGAAGGCTATGATTGGAGAAGTACGGGCTAACGTGGATGAAGAGGAGACGGCGCTTTGCACACTATTTAATAGCATGCAGGTAAATAATATGTGATTCAAATTTATGACATTAAACATTAATCTTAACATCCAAACAGCCTCTGTTCAAAAGCAGTGAAATTCTATGTTGTACGAATGCAGATTTTATTCAACTGTTGTGACTATTACTCTACAATCATCTTTCTTAAGGAGAAACTGGCTGAGAGAAAGAGAGTCCTACTCAAAGCAGCTCAAAGGTGAATGCTTCACGTTGCGTTGTGTTTTGTTTTAATGCCATGAACACATGCTGTGTCTATCAGCACTGTATAATCGACAGTGAGCTATGAGACATCGGCGAGATATAGCGGATCCAGTTACACACTCTAAAAATATCTCTGATGTTTCTGCCTCACATCTCCCTCAACTTCGATCCACTCAGTGGTTATTGTGCAGTGTGTCTGGGTCTTTTTACATTTCTGTAACTTTAGTATATAAATAAAAAAAGTATTAAAACTTACATTATAATACTATGACCTACAACATAGACATTGCTAGTACATTCAGAGACTTATGTTGTGCTTTATAATGTAATTTGAGAGGCTTATGTAACTTGTTTTTATCCCCAGTCAGCACGAGGAGAAGGAAAGAGCTTTTAAGGAGCAGCTGTCCCACCTTGCAGCACTCTTGCCAACTCTCCAAGTCAGACATTGTCTTACTGTACAGACATGCTTCCTACCTTCTCTTCTTGAACTCATCCCCAAACTCCCCTAATCTCTAGTCTCTTCCTTCTGTAGGTTCATCTGGTCACATGCTCTGCCTTCCTAAGCTCTGCAAACAAATTTGAGTTTCTAGACATGGGTTATGTAAGTAGACTTGCATTCATTTTTCCTGTTTTCCCCAGAAAGTCTTTATTGCCTCAAGTTCCTAATTGTGTTTCATTATGAAGTTATAAAATCAGATCATACTTTTGTACCCTCATTTGTGGTTTGCTTGTTTCACATAGCAACTGATGGAGAGGCTGAAGAAGATTGTCAAGCTGCCTCACAGGCTAAGGCCAGCCCAAAGCAGTAAGGTAAAAGCTGCCTTGCAAGATGTGGCTGGCCCGGTAGTAAATTATAAGCAGCCTCACAGGTTATGGCCAGCCCAGAGCAGTAAGGTAAAAGCAGCCTCATAGGCTAAGGCAAGCCCAGAGCAAAGGTAAAAGCTACCCTGCAGGCTATGACCTGCCCATAGAAGTAAAGTAAAAGCTATTTCACAGGCTATGGGGCTATGGGCAGCCTAGGAAAGTAAGGTTAAACCAGCCTTACAGGATAATGCCAGGCCAGAGCAGTAAGGTAAAAGCTGCCTTACAGGCCAAGGCCAGCCCAGAGCAGTAAGGTCTCACCACTGGTCCCATGGCTTCTCTTTCCACACAGATCAACACCGAGTATCGGTCTGAATTTGCACGCTGCCTGGAGCCTCTCTTGCTGCTGGGCCATCGGAGATCTGTGTCCACAGCAGGCAGTGTGTCAGGACTGTGCCTGGGCAACAGCAGTGGACTGTCGGTATCTCTTTAATTTGTAGAGTTTCTTTAAAAACAAAAAGAAACCACTGAACCTTTCTGAATCAAAACATAAAATTCCATATAATTTTTCCCCTTGCATCGCAGGCTGCCATCATCACTCTCAGTTACATGTCACTCTCCGGTGGTCAGCGACATGTCCCTGGGCTCCTCTGTGGTACGCAAGCCCACCTCCCATCGCTACATCAGCACTAAGGTGCTGTTGGCTGAGGGTGGAGAGAGCTCCTTTGCAGACCACTGCCGCAACTACGAGACCACCTACAGGGTGAGACCTGCTCATACATGCTGGACGCTAATCACTTCAGTAGCTGTGTGCTAATAAGGGTATGTAAACGAATAAACAAAAAGGGTTAGTTAACAAAAGAAAAATGAGTAAAAACCAAGCCCTTTGAGACACGTTGATGTTCAGCATACTTTTCGTTGCCTGGAAGTAATCAAGCACTCCAAATTCAAGATCTAGTGTAACTTCTAAAAAGTGTGCAACACTGCTACCACGTCAGAGATACATCACAGCAAAGAATTTATATTGTGGCTCACATAAACATGGTTCCCCTTGGCACTTTGAGCAGAGTTTGCAGACCCAGATCCAGAAACTTAAAGACCAGGTGCAGGAGATTCACCGGGACTTGACCAAACATCATTCCCTCATAAAGACTGACACCATGAGTGAGATCCTGGACATATCTCTGCAGATGGACAGTGAGATTTCTTCAGAATATGCCTCTGTGGAAATGATGAGAGCTATGTTTGAGGAGGTACATTCCATGGGTGCCAATAACATGTTTACCACTGGTGAACAACATTCACTCCAAATGCATAAATTGACTGTATCATGATATATTTCTCCTAGATATGGGAGGAGACCTATCAGAGAGTGGCAAACGAGCAAGAAATTTATGAAGGTGAATTAACGAAGCAGACTCATAGTGTTTCCAGTCTCTTGGGTTGAACTGACTGACCTCATGTGGCTACTGTCTATTTTTAGCACAACTTCATGACTTGCTTCAGTTAAAACAAGAGAATTCCTACCTGACAACTATCGCTCGGCAAATTGGTCCCTATATCCGCTCCATAGCAAAAGTTAAAGAACGACTGGAGCCCAGGTTAGTGCCCGTCCAGGTCACTGTACTCGCTACAACAGCAATTTGACCCATCCAGTTTGGTCCAAATAATCTCTGATGTAATTTTCTCACTTTTATTTTTAATCAGGCTGAAGGAGCCTAAGGAACTTAAAGATGACCGCACTGAGAGCATGCTGAAGGTTTATGAGGACAGCACCATGTCGGCGGATGCCCAGCACAGGCAAGTTCTCATCTTAGCAAGTTTTATATTATCTAATATTGTCTTATATTGTATTTGTGTTGTTGCTTCAACAATAGCAGGAAAAGCTGTATTGATGTACTGTGGTTTATCTCAACAGCAATGAACTGGCCTGTGCCCATGAGGACTATCGCACGCTAAACAGCCTATTAGACGACTCCAGTCCCAAAAACAAGGATCTGTATAGGCTGAGCAAGAACAAATGTACTACCGACACAGGCCACTGTGCCCCTGTGAAAGCACAACTCGGTTAATTAAGCAGAGAGCAAACTCCCATGACCATTTCTTTTACATGGTAAAACAATACATGAGGCATTGCTGACACATAAAAAGTGGTACATATTCATGATACCTGACATATTACATGTCATAATAAATACAAAACTAGAACAAATCACTACGTAATGTTATATTCAATGTATATTGATACATTGTCTTTATATTTGGTGTTTATTTTAGAGGTTTGTAGTAGTTTTGTATGCAGGAAATGTCAGTTGTATGAGTAATCATACAGTTCACTTTCTTTCATAGATTTCTCACATTACATTATACTTCAAATCCGCCATCTTACTGTACATTCTTTCATTAAGGAAGCGTATTGGATTTGTGAAACCTGTATGTTTTACAGTTTGACAGAAAAAAAAACCTCAATGAAAAAACTTCACTGAAAATGTGAAGAAAGAAAATCTCTTATGGTTTAAAAAATTTTTTATATCTATTATCCTTTTAATCTAGGCCATGCTGAGAAGACAGTTTTCTTCAGCAGAGACTGAAAGAGTAGGAGGCTCTGGATACAGCCAGTTGTCTGCTAATGTCAATCCAGTGTTCCCCACAAAGTCCCAGTGTCAGATGAATGCATCCAAGGTGTTCAATGTACTTGTGAAATGCACAGAAAGGGAAAAACACTGACATGGTCATGACAGGGTGGAAACAGGATGACACAAAGATGAGGGGTGTGGAAGTTAAACAGAAGTTAAATAACAAAATTGTAGAACAGTAAAACCTATACTGCTCATTCTAACCATACATTTGTAATTAGATGGACTCTCTTGTGCATAACGTATTGAATCTTGGATACCAATAAATACATCTGTTGGAGTTGGCCACTTCATACAGGGCTTAGAGACTCCTCAGATAACAGACTCCTCAGCTCACTCAAATTATGGTTAAAATGGAAAGGAATTTTGCCCACCATAGTATTTTTAGCGAGAGACATATTACTTATATTTAGTAATCTTGCATTTATTACAGATTGTCAACATTTAGCATTTAAAACTGTATATGCCTAAACCTGAACTGCGGAAAATTTGAACTAGAAGTGTCTGGTTATAAATTTTATAACAGAAAACACAAATTTAATGGATGCCTCGTCTATCCACAAAAAGACTGAGTTTCTACAACACCAAAATTAGCGCTTACACACTATATTATGGCATCGTACTGTAGGAACCAGGTCAGGGTGCAAAAATGTCATGAAGAGCTCAATGAAAGCTTTTACCTTATAAGGGAAGGTATTTAGAAACACTATGTGCAGCATTCTGCTTATTACGCATTGAGAAGATAAGCCTTCCTGTTAAATAAATAGTTCTTTCTCTGTGAATATTTGGTACTCCAGTTGATTCTTTTGCCATAAGCATTTCCTGAGAGTCACCATATTGTAGAATATGAAAGTTGCTCAGCTCCCTTTAAATCTTAACAAGTAAAAAATAATAATAAGCTAAAACAATGACTCAAGAATTCATGAGAACAGGACATGAAATTAACCAGATATGATAAATAGGCTACATCGCGTAGTTGTGAAACAGACCCGTCACAGATATGAGGATGTAAGAAACATGATGCATCACTGAAATTATGAAGAGACTATTCAGAACAGAGATATTATGCTTTTTGGCAGGGACAGTGTAGGTGAGGTGTGTGCTGGGAAACTCTTGGCTGCATTTGTTTGTGTCTTACAGCTGTTGCAATGGGGGGGGTTTCTGCTCAGAGCAGACCAGCATGTCTCAGAGCAGGTCAGCAGGTCAGTGTCACTGCGCTGTGCCCTCACGTGCCTGGGCACATTCCCCCCGGGGAGCAGAGCCACGAGGCCACCACGTAACCAGCTTGCTCACGAGTGCTAGTCGGAGGTGTCCAGGTGTGCCCTTCTAGAAGTTTCCACGTTTCTCCTTGCATTGTCCATATCCCCCGCATTACGAATTTACTCTGATGCCTGATATAAAAGGCAGACCCGTGGGGACTTTCTTCTTGTACTCAATGTAATCCTCTCCAAAGAAATGGATGAGTGAGAGCTCCTCTTCCTCAACACGCTCCCGGAAGAACCGCCAGCTGGCCAGGCTATAGGCCACAATGCACACTGGGTTGCACAACATTATCTGCCAAGAAAAGTATTCATGTGTTGAAGCTAAACAATGAGCATTTACCAACAATATCAAAGCACAGAAAACTCAGAATAAGTGTACAATTAACAGAGAAATAACTGCATCAATCATTTACATTTGATAAGGACTAAAACAGAAGTGGAAAAAGCAGGCTTGAGAATTTGGATGGAAGTTAAGACATTTCAGAGATCCAAAGCTATCAGGCAAACTACCTGAGTACCAGTGCTCCAATAGAACCACCCCACATAGGAAGGGTGTCTGAAGAAAGAGTAGACGCCACTGGTGACCAGCACGTGGCTCTGGGACTTCTCATTCTGCACTATGTGGTTGAAGTTGGATCCTGCTGTCAGCATAGCAGACTTCCGCAAGCCCTCTCCACATAATACCATTACCAGTCCCACAAAACAGATCCAGTTTGGCTGCTTCAGGTCTGCCAGAGGGTACATGAGATGAAGGCAAATGAGATGGGTACAGTGGCAAATGAACTACATGCATTACAGACAGATGCAAACTATACTATACTGAAACAATGCACATTAAAAATTCAATAAGTATTCAGATGATTTTCTTGTAAATTACATAACTACATAATCACAAAAATCTACATAAACAGGGTCATGGAAATGAAACAGGTCTAATATGCGAACATGTAACAGACCTGGAATAAGGAGCTTTTCCACAATGAACTCCATCCAGGAAGAGACTGCTGCTACTGTATATTCAATGCTGTGGTTCAGCAAGAAGGAGTCTAGAGAGAGACTATGCGGGTTGATGATGGCCGTAACCAGATATTCAGAGTAGTGAAAGAATGAGAGGGAACACATGTACCTAGAGAATGAGATTAACAATGAGAGTGAACACACGCAATTGAGTTGGGGCTCACTAGCACTGATAAGACAAGCTGTAACTGATCTTGACAGTTCCAGTACATATAAACATTTCTTAGAAAGACATTATTAATATTCATAATGGTGTGCACAAACTTGAATGGGCCATTTACCAGCCAAAGTGTGTCCATGTCGTTTCCGCAAAACTTATTATCAGGCCACATCCAAAGACAAATCCTAGAAAACAAGCTCGCACAGCGACCTAGCAATTTGAAGACGGACAAACTATAGTTTAGTTCAAGCCGGACGGAAAATTCAAGCCTGTAAAATACAAAAACAAGCAGGAAGAAGAACGATCACGGTTGTCTACAGATAGCTTGTGAACTGTCCTCTTCGTACCTCGCTAGCACAGCTAACATAACTAGGTTAATTGCATTAGACTGACAGCACGCTAGCTAACAAATCTGGTTAAGTTGGATTATATCTGCATACAGCTGACACTGCCAGTTGGAACAGTAGTTTCACCTTCAAACATTTACTAAGTAAGTTTGTTTGAACTAAAAAAAACACGGAAACGGAAGATATCAACTAACATGACGATAGTTAGCCAACTAGCTAACAAATTGGGAAGTCGGCTGAATGCAATATCTAGCCAGCTAGCTTTACTAGCGCTCAGTCTTACCTTGTACAGCGGTCCCTTGTATAAGATTAGCAGTAAGCCGTTGATAACTGATATATAAATTGCAATGGCTATTTTTCCATTCACATCAGTGATGTAATCGAATATCCAGTCAATACGGGAGCCAAATTTTACAAGCAATGGTATTACTATCACCCCAAGCCCTGAGAGAAAGCTTATAATACTTATCCTCCCTTCCAGTACCAACTTGCTGCCTGCCATGTTGAAAACAGGAAGGTCTCGTAAAAAAAATCTCGCGCGTCTTCCTTGTCATTCTATTCTCTCAGGCTCATTTTATGGTTAACCAGTAGCATTATAATTATTCTACGGTCTTTGGTACGACTCTGCGCACAATAAATAAAAAAAAACTTTTACATAATTTTAAAATCCACTTTTTGTTTTTTTAAAATTCTTTAAACGTCTTATCACTGTTAACATCCAAACAATTACTAAAATATAATACAAGAATAGCAATCTTTGGGAAAACAATAACCTACCATGCCTACCAGGGAAACTTTCTGAAGGACAGTTCTGCAAATATATAAGGGGAAGAGATATGATAAAATTGCTAATTGAAAAAAGCACAACGTTTTATTGCATACACTTTTAGAGAATATAAAGCATGGCTTGAATATGGAGAGTTGACCAGCAATATAGTCAGGAATATAGTCAGGAATATAATCAGAAATTGTAATTTTTTAAATAAGTTTTCTGTATGTGTGTAAGGCCTCCAATGCCGTTCATGCTGTCTTCTCTTTTGCCCTTGTGTTAATCTGTGTCTGTGAGCACCCATAGTGTGTAGATCAGGTAGTCATTCATAGTTGTGGCTAGCCTGTAGATAAAATGTTCTGCACTCCCCTTGTATCTAAGCAAGCAAGGACACCTTGCATGATGTGGGGAAGCAGAACATTCTCGATTTGATGGTCCAGCGAGGGGTAGTGCTGACATCACCGGACAATGTTATCACCAGAGATGAATCAGACCTTATGTCCAAAATTCCATCACGATTACTTACATAACCAGTGGTAGTTAAAATAAAGATTCATGATTATAAAGGGTGCTTAGCTTTTGGGTTAGCTTTCTCTTGCAGATGCTTTGAGTGTGTGTAACAGAGATCTCTGGATCGATCCATTTTTCTATTTAATACTTTAAATACTTCTATTAAACTTTATTTTACTTTGATATCTTACCCACCTCTGACTGTTCTTGCTCGCTACTAAGGTTAAAATTTCAGCGACAGAATATAGTTGGGAAAATTGTCAGGAAATAGTGGACTTTTCATGCTAAAATAAATCTCAGACACAAGACTTTGGATGTCCCTGACAATCTGCTAGAGACCAAGCTACAGAACAGAGAGGGGCTAGAAAATAGCACTACACTATCTGACATTACAGCGCAGACCCAAAACTTCACCATGGTGATGCTAATTGTGTAGGTTTATTACATGCTGGTCTAGGGTAGTTAAGATTCAAGCCAAACTAAAGATCTTATGGTTAAGTGTGAGATTATGGGGTCTCGAGTGTCTTCTTTTGTGTCGACTCTGCAAAGCTGAGCTGATGATTATAGAAGCAGTGGGAAATGTGTTCTAGTTAGCATTTGAATCCACTGTTTCCTGCTAGAGTCTATTAAATCAGGCAAATGCTATTTGGGAAAAAAGACAGTAAAGTATATAATAGAAATAAAGTATAGAAAAATACTATACTGCTGCATGCAAGCTACAACATGGATGGTAACATTGTAAGAGATGTCAACATTCTAAATTCTCAAAAAAAAAAACAAAAAAGAAAAAAACAGCAAAAAACAAATGTGAGTTTATCATCCCCATATACAGTACAGCCTCCGTCTGTCTGTGGTGGCGTCTACATGGCATTTTATGTTTTGTTTTTGTGTATCTGTGTTTTGGTTATATTCCATGCCCCACTCAGGTAGTTCACAGTGGCGATTCTAGAGTGTGCTGGGGCCCAAGGCCAAAGTTTCACAGGGCCCCTTATGGAATTCAGCTCTCATTGCAAACTTTGCACATTGCCACTGGTGTAGTTTGGTGAGCGCTCTCACATGAATGTGTTTGTTACACAGCACAAAAAAATATCCAAGCACTACACAAAGACATTTACATTTGGGAAATTACAAAAATATGAAACTTTTAGATGGCAGCATAGGTCCCATGACTGATGTTCATGTTTTCAGTATCAACACACCATCCCTTTTTACGGATTACACAGTGATTGTGGTGCAGCTTGGCAAAGCAATGGAATCCTACAGAAAGGTAGATAGAAAGGTTTTTTTAAGTGACACTGAGATTTCTATAATTATCTGGCAGAGTCACTTGTTAGCTTTTGTAATGACATAACGTAAATGCTCTACCCCCTTCACACCCCCTTCAGAACTAAAGCTCTGCCCCAGTTTATTGAATTGAAAGATAAAAGGGAGACATTTGGACCTATGATGATCACAGCTGATGGCTATTTCTAGAGGAACTGCTCCAGCTCTTTATATGCAACCTGTCTGTAATCATATTGCATTTTGCCATAAAGCAAATCTTGTCTTTATATTATATAGTTATATTGCTTACATGGTGTTTAGGCCAACACTGGTGTTGGTGAAACCATCATAGTGTCAGGGAAGCAACTCTACAATGCATAATTCAGGTCTATAAGGGAAAGCAAGTCTATGTCAATCATGAGACACCAGACCAAGGTTGAAAACTTCTGTGAATTGACTCATCTTACTTTTCTTTCGTGTCAGACTTGCAGCCTCCCAGTCATCCCAGGGAAACAATGCCATGCCCAGGGCAGAGACCACATTCTGATTTAAACTACTGTCTTCCTGCAAGAGACAACACACATACACACATACAGCCCAAAAGAAAGCTACATGAGGTACATGCTAATACATATCTGATTTAAATTCAAATCACACTCTATGACTAAGTATAGCAGAACTTGTCCTTGTTAAATATTTCATCATATCTATTCTGCTAGGATACTCCAGGTTCAGTTCGTGTAACAGACTGCTTTATGGTAATGGAGATCATGGAGTCAAGATTCAGTGGGTTTGGCCAAAAAAGGATAAATTTAGGCCTTTTTTATTGAGAGCGAGAGACCAGAAAATATTGTTAGGTGTCTAAGATTAATCTTGTCTGGGATACAAAAAATATAGCTACAGAATAGGTCACAGGTCAATCAGGCAACCAAAGGAACTTCATTTGTCTCCCAGTGTCCATTTAATCTGCATAGAAGTGTTTACATTAATGACATTAACCACACATGCTAATACCAAATATAAATAAACACACCTCATGAATTCCTAAATAGCTGAATGGTCTTGTTAATAACAAATAACCAAATACCAAAAGCAGTTGGTACAAAAGTGCTTTGTATTCTGGACATCTTAGACAGTGGTTCAAATGTAGACATTCAAAAGCACTGGACAAACTAGGAGAGTCCCAAAAATATCTTAGTAAATATAATAAATAAATCTTAGTGTTTAGCTTTGTTTCTGCATAGTTTGACATTTTGTTTGAACACAAACAAAAGGCAAAAAGGCACAGACATGTAAGCCCCTTTATGGCTGTACTTTTGTAAGCATGTTTGGGATGGAGATGAAGAACTTATCTGAACTATGGGATTGTGTCCAATAAAGACAGACTTGCACACCCTTTGGGTAAGTGACACGACTAAGCCTTGTTTGCTTTCATGTCTTGACACACCAAAGATTTAACAAATTCTGCACTGCCAAAAGCTCTACAAAGAAAAGTAGTGATTAACATCTAATTATGGTTCAATATGATCCTTTATGACAGTGTTATGTTACAGAGACATTGATGTTGGTGTATATTTTTAGACAAGAGCATGACTTGCATGTAATATAACACTGAACTTAAAATCACATTCCATAACTAAGTATATCAAAATTTGTTCATTTTAATATTTCATGGTATTGATATTGTGAGACCAATCCACATTATGCTGTGATTAGCCCAAGGCATTCAACAAGCAGACTCCAACACAACTGGAGTTATTCTATGAATTATTCAAAAAACCTTTCTCATAAACCATAGCAAACCTACTCTTATCTACAATCCCAGCTGGCATCAAAGCTTCTACAAGGGCCTGGAGATGTAACCAGGTGACATCTCTTAGATGTTTTTAAAAGTTGTCTCTTGCCTATGAGCTATTTTCTTACATTTTATTATTTTGAAATTCTGTCCATAGTCTGTAATACTAATATCCCAAGGTAGAAAATGCAAAAATAAAACATTTCATCAAGCAGTCTGAGCACCTCATTATGGTAATGTGTCAGAGCAGTGAACCGGCACAGAGTGTAATTATATATTTAATGAACAAATACTGCATGTGATCTTTCATCATCTTGAATATAATTTTATGCTGCTGCCATTATGTAAATGCTGCTTCTAACCATCTATCCATACACTTTTCTTTTACTGTAGTTCTTATGATTTGTATATGGAGACTATGACATTATTTATGCATGCATTCCCACTTTTTTCAGTACAGTAGACTAGACTCGTATCTCAAGAAATATTGAGCATTTTCCTGGGTAGTGTAGCAAAATACGAATAAACCAAACATGGTATTTTCTTTGAAATAGGGTGGTTTAATATATTTAGTAATACTGTGTCCTGTTTAAATACCAGTCATACAGAATGAACTCAGCATAGGCAGTAGTTATTTGAAATGAGAATATTCAAATTCTAATATACCGAGTTCGATTTGTGAGGTGGTCGACATTATCAAATTTGACAACCAATTCTTACATTGCGCAGCTTTAATCTGCAAGTTTGTCCAGAACGGTATAATATCAGTTAAATTGTGCACCATGTGTAGTAATAGTCAGCCCAGTAGGTGGCGCTGCATGACATGTAATTCTCTTAGATAATGTACAGTCTATTTATGTCCTCTAGATGGCAGAACAGATTGCCGTACAGCATTTAGTTTGCTAGATTTTACCTGAGCGCTTTGGAAGTTCAGAATTTCATTTTTTCAGCTTTTATAAAAATACTACCTTCTTGAAAAGTCATTGAATTTTCTTAGCGTGAACTTGATTAAACTGCACGATACTGAGTATTTCTCTGCTCTAACACATCTCTTTTAAATTCATTAGCACACATCAAATGCTTTAAAACCTTCAGTGAAAAGTTCAGATGCATCTACTTTGTTTTTGAACACAGACACAATTTAAGAAAATGAAATATGTATAGAAAATTGTAATCAGGAGAAATACTTAAAAACAGGTCTTGTGGTTTTATTAAAAACAGTCATATAAAACCAATATATTCGTGCAATATTTATCATAATATAAGAACTAACAGCATATCAGTGCTTATAGGCTTATGCATTAAAGCATACTAATGGTTCCTTTGTTCAAAGGAAAATGGCTTTCATTCAAATCTTCAGTTGAACATACATGTGCCCCATGTACCTGTTAAACAGATTTTTTTTCTGCATAACATAATAAGGCGTTTCGCTGCTTATATAGTAGCTAAAGTCCTTTTACGGACAAAATGAAACCCTTTCAGGGTAATATTACTTCAAAAATTGATTTGTCTTTACAAAAGACTTTTCAAATGCAGTTAAACAAACAAACAAAAAGATCGCTTAATACGTCCAGTGCCAGTATAGACCAACAGTGGCAGTGTCCGATCAATGTTTGTCACATGGAGTGCATCAGTGTTGAACACACAGTGGAACTAGATCTTCATCTGGAGCTGGGAAAAGGCGGAGCGTTTCTCGCGAGAACTTGGAGTAGCCGTCGTGGAAGATTGGCGTTTTCTTCAAGGTGAAGAGTGAGACTGTCTTCTCCCAGAGGTCTGTGTAAGAGACGCCGTTGTGCAATTGGGACTCCAGTGCAGCCACAAGACGCTCCACGCCGTCTGTGCATTTCCTCTCCAGGCTCACGAGCGTGCATCTGACAAACCAGAGCGAACAGACATTAGAACTCTGCTACCTCACAGACAACATATTCCAAAGAGTGTTATGGATGTTTCATGTTAGTACAAAGTTTTGCATTCAGCTATAACCAATCAAAACACAAGAAAGTAAAAGTATACTGAAAAGCATTCCAATGTACCTTTTCTGCTGATCTCTCATGGTGGACTGCTGATGGCTTAGCTGTGTTCAAGAGTGGACAGTGTGAAGAAGGATGATGCGTCTGCTTAGAAGCCAGCATTTATACAGAAACTGTCTGCATTTAATGAAATGCAAGTTCTCATACCCTTTAACCAATCAGAGAGCTGCACTAAGACAACGGCATGGCAGTGAATTGTTGGAATAATTGGTGCACAATAGCTGACTGCTAAATAAGCAGGTGGGAGGGAGCCCTTTTCATAACCCCAGTCAATCATGCCATAAAGTCATTGTTGAGAAAGCAGCTTTCAGCATTGTGCATCAACACAGAGCTCATTCATGTTGTCTTCTGCCAGTGAGTTTCTGTGGGAACGTGTAAACACCGCTCCACAGCGTCCAGCAAGTTGCATAATACAACGGCAGAAAATCTAATGAACAAAAAATATATTTAGGTTTCTTTTTTGTAAATTAAGTTTTTATTGGTTTTCACACAGTTGCAGGCTGGTACAATAAGACATACATTAAATTTAGGATTCTTGATGAACCCCAATGTGCTAATCAATTATAGTAAGCCCTGACTGATATCAGGTGATCTAAGTCCTAAAACTACAGCCCAGACAGTGTAGCCTATGGGTTGTAACTGAAGCAGCCTATCCAGATGGTGCGCCTGACAGCCCAGGACTGTGTGTGTGTTTGTGTGAGTTGTGGGACTTGGGGGTTGGTAGTAGCGGTGCGGCGAGTGGGGGGCGGCGGTCACTCGGGCTTTGTGTTCCAGGCCACGCTTCTTTTGTGTTTGGCCTCAATGCCGTTAATCCAGAAGTGTGGGAAGCCTTGTTGCACCACCGCTCCCACGTTCCTACTGCTGAAACAGGAGCGTGTGAATGAGTGCTAGCCAGCAGGCCAGCCAGCTGTGTGTGTGCGCGCGCGTGTGTGTGCGTGTGTGAAAGTGTGCGCATGGCCAAAGGGCTTCATAAATGACCATAGTGAGTGTGCTGAAAGGAATAAAAGTGTGTAGCTCTGACCTTTGAAAGTTAAAAGGAGAAAAGATCACTTCCATTCAACAGCTATGCGCTCACTTCTTGAGCCAGATGATTGTGATAGTAAATGATGATATAGTGTAAGGTAAGGCAATGCAGCTTGCTCAGCTCATCCAAGCAAAACCATAAATACATTTAAAAAAAGAAATAATAGAATTTTAAAATTATATATATATATATTATATCTAACATAAAATATATTTATTTGTATATATAATTTGTCTCAGATATTAAGATTATTAAGATACAACCAGAAATTACTTGAAATATGTACATGTAAAAAAACCTTTTTGGGTTTGGTGTCATCATCAGTCTTTTGGTGTCTTACCAGAGTGCTTCTGTAGATTTAGACTCTTTTCCTGCTATTTCTCAAGTGTAAAGGGGGAGGATTTCACATTAAATACTCGTCACTGTACACTACAGAAGCAATTTTTTCTGATTTTTAAAACAAAATGTTTAAAACAAAATTAAAGGTGCCCTAAGACTTTTGGACAGTACTGTATATAATTCATTTATATCACTGCAAATTGATCTGCAAACATCCACTCAAGTCTCTTAAAGGTCACTGATTTCCCACATTCACAGGACATCATGTGATTTGCTCCCTACTCATTTAAGACACTCCCCACCTGCTCCCTGGAGACGGCCCCATTGTTTCCTGGGTAATGCACACTTCATCGAGCATGTGGCAGCTCTCTGCTCTTTAGTGTCATCCACGCTCAGCCATTGGCTGCAGACTGTGAGAACCTCCAGCAAACCCAAGACTCACACATTCATATGGAGATTGAGGAGTATAAATAGAGGAGGGAGAGAGAGAGAGCTCAGCACAGCACTGTCAGAAGACACACAGCCATGGCTCCTACAATCACGGCAGCTAGGATCTACTCCAAAGAACATCTTCCACTTACAAACAAGGTAAACAGGAAAATAATACCTTTTATTTTAAGAAAGCCATTAACTTAACGTTGTGTTATCCATACATTTGTGTGTATAAAATAATGTTCCTGATATTAATCTTCTTCTCTCTCTTATCCTCTCTCCAGATAAGAAAGCCATTGGTGGAGAAGATGCGCAGAGAACGTATGAACAGCAGCATTGAGAAGCTCAAGTCTCTCCTGGGTCAAGAATTCCTAAAGCAGCAGCCTGATTCCAGACAGGAGAAGGCCGACATCCTGGAGATGACGGTTCATTTCCTGAGACACAGCAGCGCTCTCACATGGACTCTCCCTGCTCCACTGCAGCTAATGACGGCCACAGCAGGTGTGTGCAGGAGGCCGTCAACTTCCTGTCTCAGTGTCAAGTGCAGACTGAGTCCCAGAGAAGACTGCTGAGCCACTTCCTCAGCATGCAGCCTTCCACAGAGAAGAGCAGAAGGGTCCTGCCCCAGTTCAGCTCTCCAGCCTGTCAGATCAGCAGCAAAGAGGAGACTCCAGCCTGCAGTGCACTCTGGAGGCCCTGGGAGAACCACGTGGACACTTAAAATTAGCAAACAGAATTCAAAATGACAGCCTATGTTTGGTATAGACTGAAATTTTTAGTTTGTAGGAATTTATTTCCTCTTAATCTGCATTTGCAGAATTATATTTTGCTTTCACTGAAAGTGACTGTGTGCAGCTCTGAAACTACATTTATATTTCTTTTATTTAAAAGAATTTATTTTAAGTTAAAAGCACCTTATGGTCTTGAAAATATGGTTCAAATATTTTGACTTTCAAATAATTAATGTCTAATGTAGACTTTGTTGAGAGTAATCTCACTGTATTTTAAAAATATTTAAGGTTTGCTTCCACAGTCAGAAAGCATATTGATCTCAAATTATTCAAGTTCAAATTATGTTGAACAAAATATTGTAACTTGTTTTTCCATAGCATTAATGTTATGAAATGTTTGCATGTTTACATGCGATGCTTATTACTTTTGCTAAATTAGCAATTTGCATAGAAATTGTGCTTCTCGAATGTTTCACATTGAAACTTAACTTATCACTTAATTGAAGGTGATCAATCATCAAGCTTCCTTTGATATATATGACAAATAAATGTGAACTAAATCAATATTTCTATTATTTACTTGTTTATTCTTTCCATTCATTACATCACATTTCATCCTCTTGCTCTGCACTAATGGAATGCTAAAAGCTTTGACAGTTTAATAATATGGTTGTGCTTATGTCTCTGATACTATATTGAATTGCTTATAATGAGTAAGGAATTCATTTAAAGTATTAAACATTAAAAAGCACAAACAAAACAAGAATTACATGTTTAAAATGCACATGTTTAAAAGATCCTATTTCATGGTTTCTGTTAATGAAAAAAAATAATAACCATAGGAAATTAATTCGTACAAGCAGTTAATGTCATACTTAGCAGTTAATGTCATACTTAGAATAATACTCCAAATTATGTTACTGCATTTGGTTTCAGAACTCAAAATATTACTATGCTGATGCTTCACAGATTTGCACACAATTGTGCTATAAACTATTGACCTGAGCCCAGGGGAAGTCTTCATTATTTGCAGTGAAGATGACTGAGTTCTTGTGTGGCCCAGCTGATTGAATCTTCTCTACAAGTACCTTTCAGAACAGAAGAGAAAACCAGCTTGTTGAACACAGCTTTACATGAATTAACAACTGATTTTGCATCAGTAATGAAGATTGGACTCATCAGGGTCTACTTAAATACATTTTTGAGAATAAGAACAAATAATGTTATTTTCACATTGCATAATTGAATGTAGTTTTGTTGTATGTGACTTTTAACCTATATATTATGTACAGTTAAACTGTTGGAATCCAAGTCAAAATAGAGTAAAGTAGTCTAATTTGAATTGAGTGAGAGCAAAGATTAGGGTTCAAGATTAGGGTTCAAGATTAGGGTTCAAGTCAAGTCAAGTCAAGTTGATGCCAATTGTTAGAGAAAATATTTAGTGCTAGATTTACTAAGATACGTGTTATTGAAAAAATCTGAAACAAACTTAATCTAAGCACATTATTGTGTGTTACTCATTCCACCAAAAAGCACTGAGGAACTTTACTTATCAGGTTATATGTTATAGTATTGTCAGTTATATTTGTATGCCAATACAAAATAAAGAACTGAATGCACATATAAATAATAAAATGAGTGAAATATTTGATTTTAGTTACATTTATTTGTGATACAGTGATTTATGCAGTTATATGGTTGCATATTATACTGTATTACCTTCATGGAAGGGAAATAAAGGTTTCGAAGGAAATTAATACCATTTGAGAAAAAAAATCTCATTGCACAGTACAAATATAACAAACAATGCATGTAAACTCATGCAAATATGTCATGGGATAAAGGTTGCACTGCATTGCAGTGGCAGGACATTATAGTAATTATAACATCACAGTTCTAATATTACCTCCAAAAGGATAACGTCTCTTTTCGCTTGCAATTTCAATAAAATATTCCTCATACAACAAGAAAAATATTAAATCAGTTGCAAATGCTTGCTATGAATGCAGGCGTAAAAAAGTGTAAAAATGCAGAGCGAATGCACCCAGTATGGGTATATATTAAAAGTTAGTTTTAGTCCATAAAATAGAACCATATTGGCTATTATTATTTTGTATTTTTCTTATACAACAAGAGAAACATTAAATCACATTAAAATGCTTACTATTAATGCAAGCCTTTAAAATGTTATAAATGCAGAGTGAATACACCCAATATGGGTCTATATTAAAAGTTAATTTAAGTCCATAAAATAGAACCATATTATCATAGCTATTATTCTTTTGAATAGTACTTTATATTATACACAACTCGTATGAAATGTAAGCATGATTTCAAAGCTGTGCATGCTGTGCTTTCAATGAAAGCAAAACCTAACCTGCAATACCTTCAAATACAGATTAACAGGAAATCAATTCCTACAAAATGAACAATTCATTCTATTCCAAAGCCTGTCATTGTGAATTCTTAGTGTCCATGTGGTTCTCCCAGGGCCTCCAGAGTGCACTGCAGGCTGGAATCTCCTCTCTGCTGCTGATCTGACAGGCTGGAGAGCTGAACTGGGGCAGGACCCTTCTGCTCTTCTCCATGGAAGGCTGCATGCTGAGGAAGTGGCTCAGCAGTCTTCTCTGGGACTCAGTCTGCACTTGACACTGAGACAGGAAGTTGACGGCCTCCTGCACACACCTGCTGTGGCCGTCATTAGCTGCAGTGGAGCAGGGAGAGTCCATGTGAGAGCACTGCTGCTGTCTCAGGAAATGAACCGTCATCTCCAGGATGTCGGCCTTCTCCTGTCTGGAATCAGGCTGCTGCTTTAGGAATTCTTGACCCAGGAGAGACTTGAGCTTCTCAATGCTGCTGTTGATATGTTCTTTATGCATCTTCTCCACTGCTGGTTTCTTAACTGGAAACAAATTAAGATTTGCTTGTTAATACTAATATCTAATATATGTTAAGATATTAATAGATCATATATAATAACATCTCAGATAACATATCTGCCAGTTTAGTACATTTACCTTGTTTGTAAGTGGAAGATGTTCTTTGGAGTAGATCCTAGCTGCTGTGATTGAAGGAGCCATGGCTGTGTGTCTTCTGACAGTGCTGTGCTGAGCTCTCTCTCTCTCCCTCCTCTATTTATACTCCTCAATCTCCATATGAATGTGTGAGTCTTGGGTTTGCTGGAGGTTCTCACAGTCTGCAGCCAATGGCTGAGCGTGGATGACACTAAAGAGCAGAGAGCTGCCACATGCCCACTGAGGTGCACATTACCCAGGAAACAATGAGGCCGTCTCCAGGGAGCAGGTGGAGGGGTGGGTCTGTGTGCTAGAGTGTGTGGGAAAGCATACAAGGACCTGTGGTGCTTCCCTGTGTCCTGAGGTTTAAGTGACCCTGACACAGGTTTCACAGTGTACATTCAACAGTTAAAGACCATTTCACCTTGTGTGAATTTTTTTTTTCACACATTTACAGGTTATGCCTTAATAAAATTTAAAATTTAAAATGTAAAGCTTTAAAATGTAAAGCTTTACAATGTAAAGCTTTAAAATTCAAATTTTAAGTAAGCATAAATTGGAAAGAAAACAGCTTGTATAGTCAGAACCACAAAGAAAGTGAAAGAAACATTCACAGAACCAATTACATAAATCTATAATGATATGGAAATGGAAAGATAAGAAAAGGAAAACACAGTGTTTCACATTTTTTAAAATAATTTCACTTGATCTAGATGCCAACGTGGCGCAGCATTGTGTGTGCAGCAGCAGGTCAGCAGGGAGCAGCCTGAGTGAGTAGTTCAGCACTGAGAGTGGTCCCTCCAGAGGTTTCCCACACTCCCCACCATTCATCCTGGGAAAGCTGAATAGACGTGTGCCCCCGCACACTCGCTCAGCATATGGTCAACGAAGTCAACAAAGACCCACGCGGAGAGTTTTCCAAAAAACAAAATCAGTGTTATTAGAATAGAGATTGTTTTAAACATAATAATAATAACAACAAACAAGATGTAATTGTTAGCTTTAAGGAGTCTTTTGTACCTTTTTACGATCTGATGTATTAAGTGTGAAATGACATCACAGGGCACACTTCATGTCAGGGTTGCGAACAGCAGCCAGACCCACCAGAGGGCGCCATCGGGAGAGGACGCTACGGCCCGCCAGAGGGAGCCCTCGCCGGAGTATTGACACACCTGCAGTTTATTAGTGTCTGATGAACTGTTGTTTTTAAGGACACTCCTGAGCTTTGCACTTTGCGAAGTATTGTATTCGTTCACGTTGCATTACCAAGCGTTACTCTCTCTATTACTCTCTCTGTTACTGACCTCTGCCTGCTTTGAGTTATATCGTTCCTGGATTTGCCCTACTGTACGTCTGCTTGTGTCTCTGGATCTCCTGTGTTTTCGACCCGTGCCTGTTTTGACTACGTCTCCTGCCAATCTCGCCCTGCTGCTGGACTGTGACCAGTACACACCCCTCTGGGGTATTACTGTCATACCTACGGATCCGGCGGGACTGTCGGCACTTCAAGGCGCCGTGATGAACCAAGGGCGCATCCTGGGGAGCCATGATCAACTCCTCCAGCAGCTCACCTCGGCAGTGGAAACTTTGTCCCGCTCTCTACAAGGAGTAACCCTCACTCCAGGTCATGCTACAACTTCCATTCCCGCACAGGTTAATTCACCTCTACCGGTTACGGATTCCGAAGTGGGACGTTCCACCACCATTCGGTTAGCTTTACCGGAGAAGTATGATGGATCGCTGGGGCTCTGCCGAGGTTTCCTCCTGCAATGTTCGCTATATATCCGTATGCAACCTAACGCTTTCCCATCAGATGCGGCATGGATCGCTTTCGTCATGTCACTGCTCACAGGGAAAGCTCTCCAGTGGGCCACGGCTGTAGGTGCGCACGGCACTTCTGGACAGACATATGAGGAATTTGAACTACGGTTCAAGGAAGTGTTCGACCACTCCATGTCGGGTAGAGACCCCGGGGAGCAACTCCTACGCCTTCGTCAGGGGAGGAGTTCCGCTGCCGAGCACGCTTTGCACTTCCGTACGCTGGCTGCCGCGAGCGGATGGGATGAATGTGCCCTCCAGACGGTCTACCGGCAGAGTTTGAGTGAAGTCCTTCGGACCGAATTAGCGTGCAAGGATGACAACCTAACCTTAGACAGTTTCATTCGACTCTCGATTCGTCTGGACAACCTCATAAGGTCACGTAAGGGGTCTGCTACCACAGCTGCCAACTCTGCTCAGGTTTTGCACAAGCCTCCTGAACCCATGGAGATAGGACACACTCGCCTGTCTCCAGTGGAACGTCAGCGTTGCCTTCGCGAAGGCCTCTGGCTATACTGCGGCGGGACGGGTCACTACAAGTCCGAATGCTCTATGGGTGGCGAGAAATCCGCACCACGGCAGGTGAGTGACGGGTCTGCCGTACGCTATGATCTGCGAAAGATGACACTACCGGTGACGATAACGTGGGGGGGGATCTGCTTCCGTTCTTACAGCCCTGGTAGATTCCGGAGCGGCGGGGAACTTCATTGACCAACAGTATGCCACCAAGTTCAAAATACCACTACTCGCTTGTCCGCAACCACTCAGGATTAAAGGGGTGGACGGACATCCCATAGGTTCGGGCCTCATTAATAAAGTTACTTTGCCTATTACCCTTCGCGTGGGCGCCTTTCATACGGAGGTTCTGTCTTTTCATGTAATCCGCTCTCCAGAGAGTCCGATTATATTAGGGTATCCATGGTTGGCTACGCACGAACCGGTGTTCTCCTGGAGAACCGGGGAGTTAGTGCGGTGGAGCCCGGAGTGCCAGGACACTTGTATGCATGTTTCCATTCGTACTACGAGTATTGAGAGTTCCGAAGCCAAAACAGCGGTGACCCTTCCCCCGGAGTACAGCGAGTTTGCGGATGTATTTAGCAAGACGAAAGCGGCTCAATTACCCCCACATCGCCCCTCAGATATGGCCATAGAGCTAATCCCCGGGGCTGTCCCACCCGCTGGACGGGCTTATCCGCTCTCAATCCCTGAAACACTCGCTATGGAGGAGTACGTAGCGGAAGCGCTCGCGCTAGGCTACATTCGCTCCTCAGTATCACCAGCGGCGGCGGGCTTCTTCTTTGTCGAGAAGAAGGACGGCGGTCTACGTCCCTGCATTGACTACCTTAACGCGGGGCCTTAACGCGGTCACAATAAAGAATACTTATCCTCTCCCTTTGGTACCGGCGGCAGTGGAACAGCTACGGAAGGCTACAATCTTCACTAACCTGGATTTGCGTAGCGCGTATAATTTAGTGCGCATTAAGGAGGGGGATGAGTGGAAGACCGCGTTCATAACTACGAATGGACATTATGAATGTACGGTTATGCCGTATGGGTTGGCGAATGCACCCGCAGTTTTTCAGTCTTTCATGAATAATGTGTTACGTCGATTTTTGAATCACTGTGTCATCGTTTACATTGATGACATCCTCATATACTCGGAGTCCCTGGAAGAACAAGTACTACGGGAGAATAACCTTTATGTCAAGTTGGAAAAGTGTGCTTTTCACAGGTCGGATGTGCATTTCCTGGGTTATCACGTGGGACAACAAGGAGTTGCCATGGACACGAACAAGGTGACTGCGGTCCGTGACTGGCCCCGCCCACACTCAGTAAAGGACCTACAGCGTTTTCTGGGATTCACGAACTTCTACCATAGGTTCATTCAAAATTACAGCATGGTCGCGGCCCCCCTCACCTCACTGTTGCGAGGTGCACCGAGTAAACTGGCCTGGACAGGGGAGGCAGAGAATGCGTTCATCTCCTTGAAGAACAGATTCAGCTCAGCCCCGATTCTCCGTC
Source organism: Brachyhypopomus occidentalis (assembly GCA_020368025.1). Classification (NCBI taxonomy): domain Eukaryota; kingdom Metazoa; phylum Chordata; class Actinopteri; order Gymnotiformes; family Hypopomidae; genus Brachyhypopomus; species Brachyhypopomus occidentalis. The sequence continues at coordinate 7,010,050 of JAGXOD010000011.1, forward strand.
ATCCGGATTCTACACTCCAGTTTATCGTGGAGGTGGATGCCTCGGACACTGGCATTGGAGCCATCCTATCACAGAGACAAGGTACGCCTCCGAAACTGTATCCGTGTGCTTTTTATTCCCGCAAACTCTCTGCAGCAGAACGAAATTACGACGTGGGTAACAAGGAACTGCTCGCGGTGAAGGCGGCTCTGGAGGAATGGCGGCACTGGTTAGAAGGAGCTGCTCATCCTGTTATGATTCTGACCGACCATCGTAATCTTGAGTACATCCGGTCCGCGAAAAGGCTAAACGCTCGTCAAGCGAGGTGGGCCCTGTTCTTTACACGTTTCAACTACACGATCACTTTCAGGCCGGGCTCGAAGAACGCGAAGGCGGATGCATTATCTCGGATGTATGAGAGAGAGGAGAGACGGGACTCACAAAAACCGATTATACCATCCTCATTGGTTGTAGCGCCTATTCGTTGGGGTCTGGATGAACAAATCCAGGCGGCGCTTCAGGAGGAGCCTACTCCCCCTACATGTCCAGCAGATAAACTTTATGTTCCGCTGAGGTTTCGTGAGGAACTACTACAGTGGGTTCACACAGCCGCCACCTCGGGACACCCCGGAATTACACGCACCAGAGAATTAGTGCAGAGAAAATACTGGTGGCCTTCTGTGTCCAAGGACACACAAGAGTTCGTTAATACGTGTGACGTGTGTGCTCAGTGTAAGACTCCAAGGTCACTACCCACAGGGCTATTGGAACCACTCCCCTTACCCACGCGTCCGTGGTCGCACATAGCCATTGATTTCATAACAGACTTGCCCCGCTCCCAAGGGAACTCATGCATCTTAGTGGTCATCGACAGGTTCTCGAAGGCCTGTCGGCTCATCGCGCTGCCTAAGCTGCCATCCGCCCTGGAGACGGCAGAGAGCTTATTCGCAAGTGTATTTCGGTTATTCGGTCTGCCCGAAGATATAGTTTCAGATCGAGGACCTCAGTTTACCTCTCATGTATGGAGGACGTTTTGCAAATTCTTGAACATTTCGGTTAGCCTAACCTCGGGTTATCACCCCCAGAGTAACGGACAGGTGGAGAGGTTGAACCAGGAGATCGGCAGGTTCCTGCGCTCATACTGCAGTGATAACCAGACAGAATGGTGTCGGTTTTTACCGTGGGCGGAGATGGCTCAGAATTCCCTCACCCATTCCTCCACTGGGCTAACCACTTTCCAGTGTATTCTAGGGTACCAACCACCGATGTTCCCCTGGTCGGGTGAACCCTCTGACCTACCCGCCGTACAGGAGTGGTTCGAGAGGAGTCAGCGGACCTGGGATGCGGCGCATGTGCGATTACAACGAGCAGTACGTCAACAGAAGATGCATGCTGACCGACATCGCCGTCCTGCTCCCGATTACTCTCCAGGCCAGTTAGTTTGGCTTTCTACTCGGGACTTATGACTACGCACTCCCTGCCGAAAGCTAAATCCCCGCTTTATCGGCCCGTTTCCCATAGTAAAACGTATAAACGCAGTAGCATACCGTCTGCTCCTTCCGCCTCACTATCGTATTGCCCCTACGTTTCATGTTTCATTGCTTAAGCCTGTTCAGTCCTCTCTCTCTCAGGGTCAGAAGCGACCACCGCCGCCGCCACTGGACGTGGATGGTTCTCCAGCCTATTCCGTGAACTCGCTCATCGACTCTCGGTGGCGGGGTTCCAGGTTGCAATATCTAGTGGACTGGGAGGGGTATGGGCCGGAGGAACGGAGTTGGGTGGAGTCCCATGACATTCTGAATCCCTCACTCATTACGGACTTTCACGCTGCCCATCCTGATCGTCCGGCGCCGCGACCTCGAGGTAGACCGCGTAAGCGGGCAGTCAGTGCGGCTGGAGCCGCTCGTTCGGGGGGGAATGATGTCAGGGTTGCGAACAGCAGCCAGACCCACCAGAGGGCGCCATCGGGAGAGGACGCTACGGCCCGCCAGAGGGAGCCCTCGCCGGAGTATTGACACACCTGCAGTTTATTAGTGTCTGATGAACTGTTGTTTTTAAGGACACTCCTGAGCTTTGCACTTTGCGAAGTATTGTATTCGTTCACGTTGCATTACCAAGCGTTACTCTCTCTATTTCTGTAGTTACTGTTACTGACCTCTGCCTGCTTTGAGTTATATCGTTCCTGGATTCGCCCTACTGTACGTCTGCTTGTGTCTCTGGATCTCCTGTGTTTTCGACCCGTGCCTGTTCTGACTACGTCTCCTGCCAATCTCGCCCTGCTGCCGGACTGTGACCAGTACACACCCCTCTGGGGTATTACTGTCATACCTGTTATATCTTTCATTAAATATCTAGTAACCGCATCCTGCTTATGGATCCTTCTCTGTCCTCCGGGACCACACCATCACACTTCAATTGTTACCATAGTGCCTCACATCTGTCTGTCTCTAAAGACAGTGTGACAAACAGCTAGGAATGCCAACAGTCTTGACCTGAAAATGACAGATTATTTTAAATTGATCCATTATTTGATTATAAGATGAGATAGAAATTATTTGAAATAAGATGAGAAAAATTATATTCTGTTAGTAATGTTGAGAGTCTGTCGTCTATAAACATATAGAGAGTACATCAAACATACAAGGTAATTTCCAAAGATAATCCTGATCATTTATGCCCTCCTAAAGCCAGTCATGGATTTGTGAAAGTTTTGTGTTTGATGATTAGACTAACATAGTAGAGTAGTATAGACTAGAGTAAATCAGATAAACAAACAAATTTCAAACTTTAAAGGTGGCTGTGTTCTTTGTCATGATGTATAAAAGATTAGCACAATCTTCACTAAGAGTTTTAGGAAACTCAGTGGGATAGATGAGACTTTCTTGTATTGTGAAGGGCTAGCAGGACACATGTGTGTTAGTGTGAGTGGGATTTATTGTAGTGAATACATGGAGAACCAAATAAAAAAGGGAAGAAGAGACCAAAAACCAGGAACAAAAGACACAAATGAATAACTCTAACCAAATGTGGACCTAAGAAGAACGGGAACCTAGGTGGCTTAAGTGCAGGTACACATACATGCATGCAATAATCAACCAGCAACAACAGCAACAAACACAGGGGTACACAAGGAACATGTAGAGGCATGAGGAACATGTAGAGGCACAAGGAACATGTAGAGGCACGAGGAACATGTAGAGGCATGAGAAACATGTAGAGGCACGAGGAACATGTAGAGGCACGAGGAACATGTAGAGGCACCTGGAAATCGGCGTCTTTGTGGAGTTTAGCCTCTACCACAACTGCTTGTTAACTGGCTAAAACATTTGTGCTACTTAAAGGTAGGAGATCAACTCCGCAGGAAGGTAGTTCTCCAACAGGAGGGTTGGATCTCCCTATGGTAAACTAAAGATAGGATAAAGATAAACTAAGATAGGGCACTAAATTCATGAATACATCATGGAAATAGAAAAATATAGTAAAAATCAAATTGTATTGTATGATTGTATGATCAGAATTTATTTTTGCAAATACAGATTTGGTGTCCATATACATAAAGTAAAATGACATTTATTATCTTCACTGAAGGTACTTTTAGTTTACAAATGTAAAATCTAGAGTTATTTTACTCATGCACACGGCATATGTTGCTAAATGAACAATATTCTTATAAAGGTCAAAATGTTCTTGAAAAATCACCATGATTTTGAGAGTAGAAAACGTTTACGATGCGCACAATGTAATAATGCCAGCCTGTATATAACTCCATGGGAGTAAAAAGCACTATATCACAGACATTTTAACCCAAAGGGCAATAACAATGACAGGTACTAATAACCAATCTTAGGCTCAAATTTCAGATATTCATTCTCTTCCATAATAAGAAAGATAATCTAAAAATTTAACAAATGCTTCATTAAAATAAGCAGAGGACAAAAACTGCAAAGGCAGAGTGACTTTACCCAACAGGGGCTTTTGACCTTCAGTCTTTGGAAAGCACTTGAAGGATCTGGCAGTTATTCTTACATAGTAAGAATGTGACTTTGAACATTTCCAAATAATTTTCCATTTCCAAACAAATGAAAAGATCAACATATGCTTTCCCACAAGTAAAGCAATGTCCCATACTTTACACATGTACAATTAGAGGACTAAGTCAAATTTTCTTAGAAAATCATGGCAAGTGTCCATGTGGTTCCCACAGTGCACTGCAGGCAAAACCTAACCTGCAATCCCTTCAAATACAGATTAAAAGGAAATCAATTCCTACAAAATGAACAATTCATTCTATTCCAAAGCCTGTCATTATGAATTCTTAGAGTGTCCACGTGGTTCTCCCAGGGCCTCCAGAGTGCACTGCAGGCTGGAATCTCCTCTCTGCTGCTGATCTGACAGGCTGGAGAGCTTAACTGGGGCAGGACCCTTCTGCTCTTCTCCATGGAAGGCTGCATGCTGAGGAAGTGGCTCAGCAGTCTTCTCTGGGACTCAGTCTGCACTTGACACTGAGACAGGAAGTTGACGGCCTCCTGCACACACCTGCTGTGGCCGTCATTAGCTGCAGTGGAGCAGGGAGAGTCCATGTGAGAGCGCTGCTGCTGTCTCAGGAAATGAACCGTCATCTCCAGGATGTCGGCCTTCTCCTGTCTGGAATCAGGCTGCTTCTTTAGGAATTCTTGACCCAGGAGAGACTTGAGCTTCTCAATGCTGCTGTTGATATGGTCTTTATACATCTTCTCCACTGCTGGTCTCTTAACTGGAAACAAATAAAGATGTGCTTGTTAATACTAATATCTAATATATGTTAAGATATTAATAGATCATATATAATAACAGATAACATATCTGCCAGTTTAGTACATTTACCTTGTTTGTAAGTGGAAGATGTTCTTTGGAGTAGATCCTAGCTGCCGTGATTGAAGGAGCCATGGCTGTGTGTCTTCTGACAGTGCTGTGCTGAGCTCTCTCTCTCTCTCCCTCCTCTATTTATACTCCTCAATCTCCATATGAATGTGTGAGTCTTGAGTTTGCTGGAGGTTCTCACAGTCTGGGAAACAATGAGTCCATCTCTTGGCAGCAGGTGGAGGGGTGGGTCTGTGTGGCAGAAAGTGTGTGGGGAAGCACACAGGGAATACACAAGCACTGGGATTAAATTATATCTTTCCCCTGAGGTTCAACTAACTGTGTGACAACACGTGCGCCACACATTCTGCACGTTAAATTACTTAACAAGGTTGATAACTTTTATTATGTACTGTATAGTTACCTGAAAAAGACTTTTTGCATCCTTTGAAAAGATTTTAACATCTACAAACAGTCAGTGAACAGGCAATCTTTTAAATATTTTATGTTTGGACCACAAACCACAAGACCAGCATATAATGACTCAAAAAACCTGTGTAAAATAAAGAAAAGAAAAGAACAGAAATGAAAAATATAAAACCATATTTATCGAATTTCTATTATTTCACTTGATCTAGATGCCAACGTGGTGCAGCATTGTGTGTGCAGCAGCAGGTCAGCTGGGAGCAGTCTGAGTGAGTAGTTCAGCACTGAGAGTGTTCCCTCCAGAGGTTTCCCACACTCCCCACCATTCATCCTGGGAGAGCTGAATAGACGTGTGCCCCCGCACACTCGCTCAGCATATGGCCAACGAAGTCAGTAAAAAAAAACAAACAAACATTAAAACACTTTATGTACTTAAATAGAACACTTAAAATATAAAATGTAACATTAAAAATATACAGTGAAATATTTTAAAACAAATATTCAGCTGTCAGCAGTTAGTGTCTTCCTGACCTTATATGAGATGCACGAGGTTTGAAATCTTATGGTTAAGCTTATGCAGCACATTTCCATTGTTTCATTAGTGCCACACATCTGTCTGTAGAGTGCAGGACTGCAGCGAGGAATACAATTGGTCTGAATCTAATAACAGAAAATACTTACATTAACTTATGAGAATTATGAGAAGGATCTATGTTTTTTATGTTTACTAATAGTTACTAATAGTGTGCAGTTCTAATACTTACTTTCCACGAGCATGTACTACATTTCAGTCTCCCCAAAAGTGTCAGCATTTAATTCTGCTAGCTTCCTCTGGTTATGTTTGAATGCATGCACAGACAGAGAAACCTGAAATAAATCAGAGTAAGGGTATACCTGCACTCAGAAAATCAATTATTAAGCTAAAATCCAGCTCTCTTTACCAGATGTCTTAATGGGAGTTCTAGGCATTAACCCAGTCTAAGAAACTATGCAGTTTATATGAACACTTGATTAATCAGGTAACTGCAGAAATCCAGTTATGATCATATTATTAAGTGCATGTAAATTAATGAACTGAATGAATATTTTATTAGACTCACCTGTCCTTTCATAATTGGAGCTCTCCTTTATAGAAATAAGACATATGACCCCATACAAAAGCATAAAATCAGTTGGGCAAGTTTTCCATGGATCAGTTTCAATGTGAGTCCTGTTAGAATGGGAAAATTGAGTGATCTGAGTGAATTTGAACATGGCATGGTCATCGGTGCTAGAATAGCCTGTGTTTGAAAAGCTGCTGTCCTTGTGGGTGTTTGCTTGTGCATGAGTGTTGAGAGTATACAGAGAATAGTGTGATTGACTAAAAATCCAGCAAAACTGGATGCTGTGGATGTAAAACAATTAATCATCGCTAAGGATCAGTGTGTAATAACACAATATAATAACATGTAATTATTATTAGAAACAAAGTACCTGTCATGACTTTGGTGCTAATATTTGTCTTAATCTAGGTTGAAACAAAGAATTAAGGCTTTTGTAATGACTTCATACATACATGATTATAGTCACTTAGAATCAACCAGTGAAAAACATCTGAGCCCTGAGCTGCAATCTACATGCAGCAGTGCATAGATACTGTGTTAATGAATCTAATTATGCAGCAAAAAATTAAAATCTTGCAAAATGAGGCTGTAACAGTTGGCTCAGTCAGCTGCCGACAGAAGCCAGGAGCCAATCAGGGTTCGTTAGTCTGATCTCTCTCAGGTGGCCTCACTCTATATAACAGCTTTGAAAAGGCCACTCTTTGTGAGGTCTTGGTGTGTGCTACATGTACCCTAAGCTTGCTGGTAATTGGTATTTCTTTGGTGAAAAGTTTCCAGTTGATTTTTCTATGCAGTTTTATGAGGGATAGTCTTCCCTTGTGTTTGTGTAAAGTTGTTTCTTCATGGGGGCTTCCACTCTCTTTCAGTCTCTTTTGTCTCCGTCACAGTTGTTTGTCCTGATCTCACCTGTAGAATGCTGGCTAGAGTCTGGGTCCCTGACTTAAGCAGACCTGGGCTCATTTGATGAACCAGGAAATTCTACCAGGGTTCTGCTGTTTGCTTGTTTGTTTTGGAGTTGCTGGATGTTTGTTCACCTGTAATTCCATCCCTTCTGGCTTGGTGAGCTCTCTTCCACTCCTGTGTCTCCACTAAGGACTCCCAACACTCCTTCCTACGTTACTCCCAAGTCCCCCTCTCTTCCCCTGTAATGTAGAGAGCAGAGTCATGTGCTCTAGCTCCCCTACTCCTTTAGTGAACACCCTGGACCAGCTGCTGCCTGTAAGGGTTAGTCTCCAGGAGGGGAGATTTTGTACTGTTTGATTCACAGTTTTGTTCAGTGACTCAAACAGTGCATTGGATAAAAACTTTTATAATAAAGTTTATAATAGTTATAATATTTAAAATTTTAGAATAAAAAGGACATGATAAATCTTCTAATCTATCAAAATGCTTTAGAATCGGAATATGTCAAACATCCAAAAGTTATAAAATTGTGAAAATGTGTCGTGATATTTAGGGATTGACAAACATGGTGAGTTGATGACTAATGGATTAAAATGAAACGATTTTGCACAAAAATATTTCATAGAGAACTCACTGAATCAAATATTTATTTTTAAACCATTTCTGGAAATGTTTTTGCACTTTCACAAATAAAGTGATATATATGGCTTTCACAGAAAGTGTTAAGACTAGAGACCTTTCTGGAGAAAAGATACAATAATCTCAATACATTTAGCTAATTACTAATTTAGCTAATTGAATAAAAAAATATTCTAATATATGTAAAAACATGCACATTACAAAATGCAACAACTAAATACCCAATATGGGCTTTCATTATACATCAAAGTTTGGAAATTACATGAGATTCGAAGTAATAAATTATCCATAATATAGATTTTGAAGATTTGATACATTTCCCAAATGGAAACATGCACACATGCTTTTACACAATTAAAGCAACTCATTATAATAACAAATGAAAACAATGAATGCTTTCATGCTCTCTAAAATCACAGATTTCAAGACTACATAGAATCCAAACAGTTCAGTTCTGAACTAAGTAATACAGATTCATTAGTAATCTCACTCCTGTTGAGGAGGAAGAGCTGCATCAAAGACATAAATATTATTATGCGTTCAAGTCTTAAGGCTCATCATGGAAAATAATATAGATAAGCAGCTTTAAGCAATATTGTAGATACATTTTCTTACACAATAAGAAATATTCTGAAAAGTAACAAAAGCTCTCTTTGAAAGCATAATTCAACCATTCTGCACAAGCAGCAAGCATATATCTATATCCAAGTTTGGAACATGATATATGTGGTAATTAATTATCCATGATAAAATAAGCTCCCAAATGGAAGTACGTACACACGCTTTTGCGCAATTAAAGCAATTCATCAAAAAAGATGAAAAATTAATAATGTCTTAACTTTAACCTTAAGATAATTTAAGACAATCCTCAGTTGACAATTTTCAACTCTGTTTTCCTAATGAGAAAAGTGTCCGTGTGGTTCTCCCAGGGCCTCCAGAGTGCACTGCAGGCTGGAGTCTCCTCTTTGCTGCTGATCTGACAGGCTGGAGAGCTGAACTGGGGCAGGACCCTTCTGCTCTTCTCCATGGAAGGCTGCATGCTGAGGAAGTGGCTCAGCAGTCTTCTCTGGGACTCAGTCTGCACTTGACACTGAGACAGGAAGTTGATGGCCATCTGCACACACCTGCTGTGGCCGTCATTAGCTGCAGTGGAGCAGGGAGAGTCCATGTGAGAGCGCTGCTGCTGTCTCAGGAAATGAACCGTCATCTCCAGGATGTCGGCCTTCTCCTGTCTGGAATCAGGCTGCTGCTTTAGGAATTCTTGACCCAGGAGAGACTTGAGCCTCTCAATGCTGTTGTTGATATGGTCTTTATGCATCTTCTCCACTGTTGCTTTCTTAACTGGAAACAAATACATATTTGCTTAATAATACAAACATTTAACATATGTTATGATATTAATAGATCATATATGATAACATCTCAGATAACATATCTGCCAGTTTAGTACATTTACCTTGTTTGTAAGTGGAAGATGTTCTTTGGAGTAGATCCTAGCTGCCGTGATTGTAGGAGCCATGGCTGTGTGTCTTCTGACAGTGCTGTGCTGAGCTCTCTCTCTCTCCCTCCTCTATTTATACTCCTCAATCTCCATATGAATGTGTGAGTCTTGGGTTTGCTGGAGGTTCTCACAGTCTGCAGCCAATGGCTGAGCGTGGATGACACTAAAGAGCAGAGAGCTGCCACATGCTTGACGAAGTGTGCATTACCCAGGAAACAATGGGGCCGTCTCCAGGGAGCAGGTGGAGGGGTCTGTGTGGGTCTGGAGTGTGTGGGAGAAAACACAGGGAACACACAGGCCCTTAAACTACATCAGCCCCCTGAGGTGTGAACGACGCAGCACGTGCTTCACATACTGTGTTCAACAGTGTAAACACAAAACAACACAAGGAAAAAGAAAAAAAGTTTTCTTAAATGTATAAATAGAAACAGTATAAATTCCAACTATTTTTTGCATCCAATAGTTAATAGGTGTGCTATTAGTTTCATCCATACTATAGGTGTGCTTATTGACAACAGCACATTTGTCACTTTTAAGAAAGAAAATATGTTTAAAATATGTTTACTGAATTTTTCAACTGTGTTTATACATTCAGTACCACACTTATGGTATATCAAGTAATGGTACATATTGATATATATTGGTATACATTGGTATACATATTATTATATATTGGTATACATTGATGAATTAGATAATGTAATCGCAAGACAAAAAAACAGAGGAAACAGAATACATAAAAAAATGCTTTATACAAAAATAATTTCACTTGATCTAGATGCCAACGTGGTGCAGCATTGTGTGTGCAGCAGCAGGTCAGCAGGGAGCAGCCTGAGTGAGTAGTTCAGCACTGAGAGTGTTCCCTCCAGAGGTTTCCCACACTCCCCACCATTCATCCTGGGAGAGCTGAATAGACGTGTGCCCCCGCACACTCGCTCAGCATATGGCCAACGAAGTCAACAAAGACCCACGCGGAGAGCTTAGTGAAAACTCACATCTGCTCAGGAATACAATAATATTTGTAATGTTTGCAGATAAAAAAAGAATGGCATTTCATTGTAAGAATTTGAATGATTTGAATGAAATGGTCTTGCCTACCTGTAGTGATGTGGTTTGAGAAGTTTGTCTAAGAGTGTAATTTGATTATACGCACACTTTCTGAAGCGCGTCTGAATGTATACAAATGTATACAAATGTATATTTATGACATCCATGGTCAAAGTGTGAATTTATTTATAAGGAATTTATTTCTTCACTGATTCAAAACACTGTAACCTGTAGAAACACCTCCATCTGCCTTCACAGGAAGTAATCATTTTTTGATCACTACTCGCATGATCGAACATATGGTAGTTCTCTGTTCCATAATGATTTCCCTATTCCTTACACGCCCTCTTACTGTTGACTTTATTATGCATTGCACACCATATTAAGATGTTATAAAGAGGATTGTTTGGTTTTGTTCTTGCACTGAGATCTCTGTATATTGTTTAGAGGTATAGAACCAAAGAGAGGAAGAAGAAGAGAGTCACAAGAGCAAGCTGTCGTGGTCTCTTCCTCAGTTACTGGCTTTGACTTTTATCTGGACTCTGAGCAAAGAATGATGACTAGGGAGCATGCGAGGATGCTTTTAAGGAAAACGAATGACAGCTGTTGCTAAGTACCTCTGTTTACTGTAAGGTGGTTCTATGTCTCCCTCTGTTGGCCAAAGATTGCCTAGCCAACAAATAGCCCGATTATTTTGTACATTTTTGCTTAAAAAATCTCTGAGTGGTTGTTAATATATCATTTAATAAGCTCTCAACAGAGTATCTGTAACATTATTATGAATGATTCAGAGGTGAGTGTAGATGCAAACACAGTATCCAGAGTGGAACAGTTCAAGGGTAGACACCAGTGATCAGAGCTCAAAACAACCCAGCTAACCTTGACCTCAACCCAAAACCTTATCGTAACCCTAACCCTAATCCTAACCCCAACCTTAACCTCAAACCAAATCCAAATATTAACCCTCACCTTAATCCTAATCCTGACACTAACCCTAACAAAATTCAATTAGAAAATACTGTCAACATCTTGCCTAGAACAACTTGTTGATTGTGCTAAATTGCTGTGTATTCTACCTGTTACATGTTCAGTTACTTTTCAGGTTAACGTCTACAGATGTGAATTTGGACACTCCACTTAAAGTGAAAAACCTGAATTCATTACATTATAAAAAAATTAGATTAGATAAGTATCTTGATTAATCTGCTGAATATATTCAGATGTTCCACCACTGCTACATCATTGATATGTTACTGAGAGTATGTTGCATGTTCATTTAACCTAAAATGTAAAAAGATCCTGAGCAACATTCAATAAAGTAAGTTGCTGTGATTAGTGTTCTCAATAAAGACCGTTATAAATCTTCTATTACTGCTTATTAGTAAAAACAATGGCAACAACAATCATAGGATGTGACAGGATTACTAGTTCATTATTTGTCAGTTCTTGGAAATACCAAGAAATCACAATGATCATTATTTTCATGTCAGCAGAGAACAGATGTAAACAATCTGCAAACTTCCCAAACAGATTAAGAACACTCTTTTCAAGTACACTTAACTTTTTCAAGTGTAACATGTATTATGAATATAAATGAAAAAAAATATTCAAAGAGTGTATAGATTGTATCATTCCATTTTATTTTCAGTACATTTTTGGAAGTAATGACTTAGTTAAATGAATTAACATAACATCCATAACCTTCACTGAAGATGGCAAACTTGAAGCCATTTCAAGAAAGAAATTCTTAAGTAAAGTAATTAGCCAATGCAGCTAAATGCATAATATATGCAAAATAAGCATTTTTCCCAAGATTATAAATAACCTTTGACGTCCATTTTTAGACTGCATAGAATCCAAAACATTTCATTTATATCTCACTCCATTGGAATTGGACTTTCTCTATTAACCAATTAATTAAACAATCACTTGATTACATAAAGTTATTTTAAAAATATTTCTTACACAGTAAGAAAGAATCTAAAAGGTAGTAAACGCTTTCTTTGACTGAAAGCAGAATTCACACATCTTGGACATGCAGTATGTTATATACTCAAACTGTTTCAATATGTATCCAAATTTTGGAACATACTTGATATATGCATACTTGATATACTTGATATATGCAATATTACACAGTAAGATTGTGGCATAATTTATGCAGTTACCCAAATTCCCTAATGGAAACACTTTCATATGGGTTCTCACACTGAAAACAAATCATTGTTTTGCAAATGCAATTTTAGAGGAATAAATTGTTATTGACTTTAGAAAATACTTGTTTCTTCATTAAGAGTGTCCACGTGGTTCTCCCAGGGCCTCCAGAGTGCACTGCAGGCTGGAGTCTCCTCTTTGCTGCTGATCTGACAGGCTGGAGAGCTGAACTGGGGCAGGACCCTTCTGCTCTTCTCCATGGAAGGCTGCATGCTGAGGAAGTGGCTCAGCAGTCTTCTCTGGGACTCAGTCTGCACTTGACACTGAGACAGGAAGTTGACGGCCTCCTGCACACACCTGCTGTGGCCGTCATTAGCTGCAGTGGAGCAGGGAGAGTCCATGTGAGAGCGCTGCTGCTGTCTCAGGAAATGAACCGTCATCTCCAGGATGTCGGCCTTCTCCTGTCTGGAATCAGGCTGCTGCTTTAGGAATTCTTGACCCAGGAGAGACTTGAGCTTCTCAATGCTGCTGTTCATACGTTCTCTGCGCATCTTCTCCACCAATGGCTTTCTTACCTGGAGAGAGGATACGAGAGAGAAGATTAATATCAGGAACATTATTTTATACACACCATGGTATGGATAACACAAAGTTAAGCTAATAAATAAAAGGTATTATTTTCCTGTTTACCTTGTTTGTAAGTGGAAGATGTTCTTTGGAGTAGATCCTAGCTGCCGTGATTGTAGGAGCCATGGCTGTGTGTCTTCTGACAGTGCTGTGCTGAGCTCTCTCTCTCTCCCTCCTCTATTTATACTCCTCAATCTCCATATGAATGTGTGAGTCTTGGGTTTGCTGGAGGTTCTCACAGTCTGCAGCCAATGGCTGAGCGTGGATGACACTAAAGAGCAGAGAGCTGCCACATGCTTGACGAAGTGTGCATTACCCAGGAAACAATGGGGCCGTCTCCAGGGAGCAGGTGGAGGGGTGGGTCTCTGAGGTGGAGAGCCTGTGGGAAAGTGGCAATACCACTACTGTTACCTGGTCAGAGTCACTGTATCCTGTTCCATACACAGTACATGGTCATGCACTCATAATACAGTAGGTTCCACCTTCAACCAGAAGCCAGAAATGTTTATGCATCTCTGAGTATGGGTTTCACAGTTAACTTTCAGATACAACTGTTTGATGCCACGATATCTCAAGTGGCATTATGACGTATTAAACAAAATGTAAGGAGTTAAAGAAAAGATATTTTATACTAGCCCAGAAATTATGTGTAAATAATAATCTTCTTGTCAAAGAGTCTTGCAGTACCATCACAAAAGTTGTAATGCCATCACAAGGGTTCCAACACGCCTGGTCTACCTCTAACACAGTAGTTCAATGAGGCGTCATTGATTGCAGGGCTGAGTGAGTAGTTCAGCACTGAGAGTGTTCTCTCCAGAACTTTCCCACACTCCCCCCATTCATCCTGGGAGAGCTGAATAGAAGTGTGGCCCCTATTAAATGCAATTTAGCATCTGGCCTACACACTTGCTAGAGATCTTAAGGCTTAAGGTTAAGGCAGTTTGTATGAATGTGTGAATTTACATGTTTGGAAACATACTGCAACCCTTAGCAGTAAGGCACTGGTAATACTCCCTGACAATAGTAAATGTTGAAAAACACTGCAGGTTATTTTGATGCAAACAAACAAACGTTTTATATTGTAGATTCAGAATAAGATTATTTAAATAAACCCTGATATTTATGACTGCAGGTGTGAGAAAGCATGTTTATGTAGTCTAGCAGGTCTAGTTCAGTAATGAATGCTCACACACTTTCAATCTGTACACTTAGAAGCACATTGAAGAAAACACAGAACAGAGCTTTTCAACAAATAAAAAATGTGTATGTATTTGCCACTGTATTTTTGCATAGATTAAAATCTTGCTTACTATCTGGTTTTATTACGATTTGACACAAAATTTCAGGGGGGGTATTGGGGGCGTTCAGCTCCATTGTCCACATTGTCCAAGTGTGGGAAAGTCCTAGAGAATGCAGTCACCATAGCTAACAGTTAATTTCATGATGTAGAAAAGAAATAACAGAAATCAATATGAGAAAAGTAATTGATAGCAGTTTTCTAGGATTTCTTAAGAATGAGACTGTAAGCACATTAACAGTACCTAACTCAGGTACTCGTGTATGAGCACAAATCAGACCTTTTCATAATCTTTTCAATTTCATAATTTTTCAAATTCATAATTTGTGAATTTGCAAAACAAGAGGACATCAAATTGCTGAAATACAAGCCAACTGCTAAAATGGTTCGAGTGTGGTGACACATAAAATAACTGATATTTTAGACGTTTGCTCTGTTACACTCAAAATCCAAACTATCAGTGGCACGTGCTTTGCCACCAATTATTCTCATAATGTCATGTGACAGTGATGCTTTTAACATGAGGGCTCCATTTTCTCATACACATTTTTCTCTCCCCACCTGCTCCCTGGAGACAGCCCCATTGTTTCCTGGGTAATGCACACTTCATCGAGCATGTGGCAGCTCTCTGCTCTTTAGTGTCATCCACGCTCAGCCATTGGCTGCAGACTGTGAGAACCTCCAGCAAACCCAAGACTCACACATTCATATGGAGAGTGAGGAGTATAAATAGAGGAGGGAGAGAGAGAGAGCTCAGCACAGCACTGTCAGAAGACACACAGCCATGGCTCCTACAATCACGGCAGCTAGGATCTACTCAAAAGAACATCTTCCACTTACAAACAAGGTAAATATAAAACAAGTGATTCCTATGCATTTTAATTTCATGGCTTATTAGTAGTTAAAACACCAAAACACAAAGAAGTGTTAATATTAATCATATATTTCTTATCACTCTAGCTGAGAAAGCCATTGGTGGAGAAGATGCGCAGAGAACGTATGAACAGCAGCATTGAGAAGCTCAAGTCTCTCCTGGGTCAAGAATTCCTAAAGCAGCAACCTGATTCCAGACAGGAGAAGGCCGACATCCTGGAGATGACGGTTCATTTCCTGAGACAGCAGCAGCGCTCTCACATGGACTCTCCCTGCTCCACTGCAGCTAATGACGGCCACAGCAGGTGTGTGCAGGAGGCCGTCAACTTCCTGTCTCAGTGTCAAGTGCAGACTGAGTCCCAGAGAAGACTGCTGAGCCACTTCCTCAGCATGCAGCCTTCCATGGAGAAAAGCAGAAGGGTCCTGCCCCAGTTCAGCTCTCCAGCCTGTCAGATCAGCAGCAAAGAGGAGACTCCAGCCTGCAGTGCACTCTGGAGGCCCTGGGAGAGCTTCCAAAACTGTGTAGTCCATGCCTGATAGTCAGTGGCATGGACAGTTCGTCAGTGTGACTGTAACTACAGTTTAAAAAGATTACTATTATCTTTACTGAGATATTAGGTCACTATCATCTGTATTCCTGTTTGGGAAAATATTTTAAAGCTTAAATTATATCTGTTGAACAGGTCATAATTATGTTGCTCTCAGCTGAGCTTTTTTTACCAATCTCCTATCTTACTAGGATAATGCTTAATATTTTTAATACTTCTATTTTGTGTAAATGTCTCAGATTGAGATCTAGTGTGAGATACGGTTTTAACTACTGTTTTATCTGTGAATAGATCCAATGGATCATAAATCGTAAATTGAAGTATCTTGTTACCTGAAACTTTGTGTTTCCAAGTGCCTTTCTACTGTATGCAATTCCTGTCTTCTTGATTTTTTTTAAATCCTGTAATTCTTGATTTTAATAACTGTTATGTTCATATATTTAGAACTATACAGGTTTCTGTCACTTTATTAAATGTGGTAATATAAAGATGTTTAGCATCATTAAATACATTTTCATATAAAATATAACACTTGTGTCTGCACTAGTATCTGTTGTATTTTGACATATTGCAGAGTACAGGCTAAACCAAGTACAAAAGATGAGTATAAAATGAAACTGTTTCATGCTTAGCTAGCTCCTGATCAGAAAGCCCATTATAATTATATTTAATTTTGCATAAATAGCTTCAAAAAGTTTATCTTAATCATAAGTCATAATAGTACATAAAACATTTTAAGGTATTAACATTTTAAAAGTATTAAAGAAGGTAATCATTTAAGCCAGGTGTGGACTCACCTTCCCTAACATGTCAAAAAGCCACAGAACTGAGGTTCTGATATGATCCAATCACAAGATTGGCAAATAGTGCTCAATCTAAGCAATTTACATACAACATTTACAATTTGTATACATTTTACTTCAGTTAAAAATTACAATTAAATGACAGCATTTTAAACACAAGGCAAAATCTGTACAGAAATGCATGTAGACTAATTGGCTTGGCTGTATTTAAGCATAATGGAAATAAACACATTGAATGCATTTGTTTTTATTTAGTTTCAGCAACAATATCTTGCTCCTGTGCAATAATGAAGATGCAGTATTTTATATGGTATAAGAATTACACTTATGCTCATTCTATAAGTCTATAAGTAAGCACAGGAATATATTTGTAGCATGAGGAATTTTGGGAAAGTCTTGGGAGCAAATCAGTTCTTATGGTCCAGATGGTCTTGCTATGTGTAAGGTCTCCCGCTTGAACAAAGACAGATCAAACACCATGGCTAATGTGATGTGTAACAAGACACACTTCTATTGTGTCCTTATTGAGGGCAGTGAATGAACGGACTGTGGGAAAGAGAAGACAGCCCTCTCACACAGAACTCCTGGGAATCTCACAACCACCTTGCCTCTGTACAACAGCGATTCCCATACTACAGTGATTCAGTAATGCTTCAGTAATAAGAAAAAGATACAATTTTGATAGTCCATAAAGAATCAAGCTGAAAACTTTGTGAACAAAAAGGTCTGAATTTTGTTTCAGCTATTAAAATTATGCTATGCTGAATCACAATAACATGAACAAAAATGAAAACTAATTTTCTATTGTTTGTTGCCAAACAATCAGGCCATTACCAAACCCAGTGAACTACTCAGTACACTAACGTTTGACTTCAGCAGATTGCATCTGTGATCTTTTTGCAGATCCTAACACATGTCCCTAACCATAACGCTATGTCTTAATGCACATCTGCATTGCGTTCTGAAGTTAATCATTATTTCTGATCAACGGTATTAGGAGGTTTTTAGCTTATTTAAGTGTATGTCAAAATATTGTAGACCGATCTCCAAACCCTATCTGATGTTCGTTGTTAAAGAAATTCAGTTACTCTTCGAGACCGTAAATAGTGGATGGAGCATTCCTAAACACGAATATAAAGCGCGTGCAAAAGCCTATCCTTCCGAGTACGCACGTGGACTAGAATCACTTATTGCTCTTTGTTCCACAGCAGTCTGTTACTTTTGCTAGTGCGAATAGTCCCAGAATTCAACTGCTTGCTTGGATAAAGTGTCTAAATAGTCAGTCAGAACACATTTGAAATATCAAACATGGCAATGTCACCTCACTCGCGTGTCATAATTGTTTCCTTAACTGTCCTGTAGTCCGGAACTCTTCGGAATCCGCCACGTGGACGTTGACAGCTTTTTGTTAATTACTGTGAGCTTTCTGTCACCTTTGTAACCAAGCCAGTGTCGTTAAATGCAAACCAAAAGGCGGCAGGGTATTTTCTTGTTGCGAATCTCTTTGATGAGCCCGCTTTGACCACGTGCCATTATTACACCTTTCTGCTAATAAGGCTCCTGAAAGTTAACTGTTAGAAAGACTAGTTCGTACTGATAGAGTAAATGCATTTGAGTGAAAGCTTACTTTGTGCAGTATGAGAATTTTAAATTCATTAAACTTTGGATACGTATGGATACCAGTTGTGATGAGTTTCTGGTATGCACAGCCTAAAGTCAAATGAATCAATAGTTGGCTAAAGCAATTTAGTTTTAGCCAGGTTTTCAGTATGTTAAGAGGTCTTGCAAAACTTTTTTTATAAAAGTCACTATAACAATATTTGTATTGATTAGGCACATATATAGACTGTATATACCGTATAGACTGTATATATATATAGACTTTATTTAGACATAAAAATCTAAAGGTGTTTAAAATATAAACATGGAAAATAAAATGGTAAAAAATGAAATGGCAGTGTCTGCTCTAAAAGTGTGCCGCACCTCATGAGAACTTTCTCAGACAATAAAAGTGACGTGTCTTTGATACCTTGGGAAACTTTCTCCCAACAGAAGTCATGCAACCACTTAGCTATAAAATGAATGTGTCCTATTGTCGCACTAAGCCAACCCTCTGGAGCCAGAGTGTGGGAAAAGTAATCCTGCACAAGCCACATGGCTTTGTAATGGAAATGACCACCTATAAATATGGGCTGGTCTTCACTGAGGCCCACAACACACTTGACAGTCCAGGAAAAAGGACATGGCCCCACACTCAGCTACTCGCTCCTCCTTTGACCACCTGGGATTCAGCGACAAAGACAAACTTAAGGTATGTTTCTTTTTATCTGTCAAAACAACAACAACAACAAACCTTCATGTTCAGGCTGCTCTTTACAACCTAAATAATGTTCTAATCAACTGCTTTCAATTCACTTACAGATGAGGAAGCCCATCATAGAGAAGATGCGTCGAGACCGCATCAACGGCTGTATCGATCAGCTCAAGAAGCTGCTGGAGAAGCAGTTGCATAGCCAAGACCCCAGTGCTAAGCTGGAGAAGGCAGATGTTCTGGAGATGACCGTCAGCTTCCTGAAACAGCGGCAGGGGCTCCCAGCAGCACCGGCATGGCGGGACTATGATGAAGGATACTCACACTGCTGGACAGCATCCCGGCAGTTCCTCAACGTCCACTCCAACAAAGTCCAATCCACCAAGGGCCACCAGCAGCACCAGCAAGCCCAGACAGGTAGCACAGAGCTCTGTTGCAACCTTCCTCCACCCAAACAGGGACCCATTACACAGCCACAGGATAGCAGCCCTCTCTGGAGGCCCTGGTAGAGGCACAGACAATGGTCATTTCTAAACTTGAGGATCAATGATGTTCATGTGCCTCACAAAAGTAGGAGATATTCATTTCCACAATGAACGCTTGGCGTGTTTTGTCATCATATTGATTGGCAAACGCTTGAGATTAACTTTTTTCCCCATTCAATGAAAGGGGAGGCTTTAATTATGACTGCAGCCTTATTTGTTATGTAATAATGGCTTTTAGTGTGATATTTAACATTTTTTCTAATTGGAAAAAAATCTATTTTTTCTAATTGGAAAAAAATCTATTTTTTTCTAATCGGTCTTACTTTGGTTAGAAGTAATGATGCGTACACGTTTTGTGTGATGTGTATGTATTTAGCTACAGTTGACTCCAGTGGAGTATTTATGTTTTGCAAATAAAATATATCTGAATTTGTACTGTATTTACAAGTTTTCCAATGTATATTGGTCTTTGTGTTGAGTTCAACACCATATGTTAAATTAGGATTAAGCAAACATTTAATCTAATCTCTTGTAGAAATGTACATATTGTACTGTGATTGAATTTGTGTGAGCAAATTCCCATTGTGTGTCATAACATTTTATTTTATAATATTTAATGTATCTCACAATTACTCATTTATTACGCATTTCATTTATTAGTGAACCAAAACAATTTTTGCTAAATCATTTGTGGTTTTTTAAGATTCAAAGATTACCTTATCACTTTATCATGCATTTATATTGTGATGTAAAATGATTATTTTTGATGTAATAAAGAAATAAAATAAGTATCCTAAATATGTCCTGGATTTTACGTTACACAGTATAAAATCTTTCTTAAGAGTTTGTTTTCTTTTCATGGTTTTCTTACAAATATTCATAAAATAAAATTCATAAAACTCATAAGAATTTGCAATACACACTAAAACAGGCAGCTAATGACTAATTATGAAAGGCCACTTTATAATAATCGCGCAGCTTCTCCTCTACAGGCACACTTCTGTTGTTCTGTTGATCTGCTTTAAAGTGTGTGTGTGTGTGTGTGTTTGTGTGTGTGCGAGAATGTAAATATATAGCATGACACATTAGTAAGTGATTAATGGAGATGGACAATGTGATCAAATGAACAGAAATGTTTATTGTATCTGTTCCTGGGTTAAGTGCCGCTATTGATCAATGGGATTTAACAACATCTGCTTTGCAACTACAAGATCAAGATCAGGATTTAAGCAGGTGCCTAACTGAAACTTTATCGAGGTTGAATTCTTCAGAGTGAAACTGGACACACGTGCCTGAAAACAGAGCTCAGAACAGATGGTCCCCCATGCTAGCAGAGACGCTAGCAGAGACGCTAGCATCACTCTTTCATTTCTTTCTTTTACACATGGCTCAAGCAGTTGCCAAGCAGCCTAAGTAAAAGACAATATCAGAATTAGATGCCCCTGAAACAGTTCAGATTATGTGAATTAAGATTATGCTATTCTATGGGAGCATGCAACAGGAATTGTCATATCTTTAAGGGGAGCTTTTCACTGTTTGGTCATGGTATACATTTGAATGCAGTTTTGGAAGTGGGCAGTGGTATTCATTTGGGGTTTTAACAAAATGATATATACTTTAGGTAAGAAGTATCCACAAAGTATTCCAAGAACGCTGGAAAGTATTGCAGCCACCTCAAGAGCTATAGTTAAAGTCCCTCTATTAACAGTGTAAACAGTGAAGACGGAGATCCAGGAGATTATATAGAGCATGAGGCTGAATGTAATGCTTTTGGACTCATTGTAATTGGCTGGCAGGTTTTTACCCATGTAACTGAGGCAGAAACAAATTAAACTAAGTAGAGACACAAAAATGATCTCTGCATACGCTCCAGGAGACAAGATGTTGCTGCACTCTAGTATGATGCTGTCGCTGTAGAAGTCGTAATTCTCTGAGGGCAAAGGCGGATCCATAGTCACGCTGAGAACCAAAATGAATAACTCCGCTATGGAGATGACCAGGATGCAGACCTCGGGGCCCCGGTTCTTGGCCCAGGTCTCGTAGAAACGGGGAAGCTTTGAAGACCACTTGAATATGCAAACTACCTGCAGTGAGAGGAAAGTGATGAGATGTTCTGCTCGAGAACAGAAAGCTTTGAAAATGGCAGAGATAAAAAACATACAGTATCTCCCACTGCCTTACTCTACAACTCGCCTGCAAACAAAAGTCCCCCAACCTGCCCTCACCGTCACATGACCCATCTCACCTGGAAGGCGCGAACGGTCATGCAGGCCAGGCACACGGAGAAGCTGAGGATGAAGAAGGACTTCTGGAACAGGCAGGCCAGCCGCGTCGGAGCGCCGAAGTGGGCCAGCGCGCTGCAGCAAGCCGTGCCCAGCGACAGAAGCATCGGCAAGCAGGTCCTGCCCCCGGCAGACTTCACCACCGGCGTGCTGAGGTTGAGCAGGAAGATGAGAGCAGTGCCCAGGGTGAGCAGCAGGGTGAAGGCCAGCAGCGGCAGCAGGACGAGGGCCAGCGGAGACGTCCAGGGCAGGTACAGCACCTCTCTGTTCAGACACTCCTCGCTCTGGGCTGGAGACCACTGGCTTCGCATGCAGGGCTGGCAGCTGGTAGAGTCTGGTATTATGTAGAGGGTGAAATTGATATCAGATGTATTGGGTTGGTGCGAATGTAGAAGTGGCTGGAGATCTAGTCAGGTGGTGTAAAGCTGAGCAGTTGATACATTTTCACAAGGTGCAGGATTTGCATATCATTTGGTTGTAACGATTCTCTGTTACAATCTATGCGGAAAGAAATCACACTTTGAAGTGCGGCAAAAAAAAAAAACATTGACAAAAGCTAAACAATGTGTGCCACCTTGTGGTGATATTTTAAATTGCATGCAGCACACTATGTTGCTGCGTCCAGTTGTAATGCATAGATAGGAACCAGCTAGGTTAAGGTGCGGACTGTCTGATCACCGGTTTTGTTGAGAAAGGTGGAAGCTGGGCATGGTGTGCACTTGAAACAGCACTTGTGCTGTCCAACTTGGAGTTGCATCTGCCCAGAGAGACACTGTGGGGAGCACTGTGACACAGGGACCTGAACGCAAAAGAATACACAGAATACTCACACATGTGCTCATGCAAGGTATTCATACATGTCGGATGGACTTAAATGTGGGATGGACTATTGATATATGCTTCCTCAAAAGGATGTATATTCTAATAATTCTTTTTTTATTGTTAATTACATTTGGCCCTACCCTAATAGATTAAGTATTGGAATTTCCTCACTGATCAATGAATCGATAAATGATTGAGAAGAAGGAAACGCACTTACAGCAGTTGTATTTGAGGTGTCCCCCCTCCACTGAATCTGAGAAGGGTCCAGCTGAAGATCAGGGGGATCTGGAGTGAATGCTCCTACTACTCTGGACGACCATGTTTTCTTCTTCCATGTCCATGTCACTATGTCATATTCTGCGGGGGGGTCTCCATTTTCGTCAGAATATACTGATGTGTTTCTGACAGAAAATCGCACTTGCTTTAAATGCTGAAAGACCTTAGGGATTCAAAGAAAAGAGATCATTATTGAGGGACTCCGATTTGAATTGATTTAATGCAACAAAAGCCTATTACTTGTCTTTAGAATTTCATCTAATAACCACAAAAAGAAATGTACTGAATTACGCTTCACTTATGAAAGCAGAAAATGTATGATTTCAAAAGCTTCTGTTATCTTCTAAAAGACATAAAACCCACTGACCTGCCATGGCTGTACTCGAGTTTTCTGACATTTTCCAGAATCACAGTTGAGGACCTGCCGCAGTGCCTGAGCCACTGCATATACTGCCTTATACACATTAAACGATGATGACACATCATATTCCCCCAGGGGGTAGTTCTGCGTTGCCATGGAGTACATGTCTGTATTTTGCAGACAAGGAAGTATCATTTCACTGCTGTTGTACGACACGCTGATGTCTCTAAGCTTGGAAACAGATTGCTTCTCGAAGTCTTGGAACCCAGAAAAAGGCGTGTATTTGATGGACACACCAATGACAGTTCCAATAGAACCGATTCCTGGGATTCCAGACACTACCGCTGCCACAGACCAGTCTTCCGTCCCAATCCACACCTTACCGCTCACGTTCTGCTCGATGACAAACGGAAAAAACCCTGAGGCTATCCGCTTGCTGGAAAATACAACTATGGTGTTCACTTTGGTTTTGATGATGCTTCTGACCACGGCCCGCATGCTCTTCTGGGTGCTGTCACTAAGGCTTGGTATCACAGCCTGGTACGCAATACATATGTGGCTGTCCGACAACTCCTGGGACAAGCTTCGCATTCCTTGCAGGCCATATGAGTTGTCACTGCCCAGGATGGCGATCCAGGTCCAGTTGAATCTCTCAAGGATCGCAATCATGGCATGGACCTGGTTTTTATCACTGGGGATGGTGCGGAAGAAGGACGGATATATGTTCTTATTACTCAGCATTTCATTTGATGCTTCATATGAAATCTGCAAAAAAAGATGATGAGAAAGTGAAAATAAAGAAGAGAGATGAAGAAAAATCAGCCACTCTCATAAGACATATTTATATTACACTACTGCTGTTAGTGGCACAGTTTAACTAGCGCAATACTTTGGCATCAAAGGGTAGTGAGAGGATTTCACGCCTTTCCCCACTAGGTTGTTATGACATTGTTAGAATGCAGAACCTCAGGGATCAGGTATGAACCCAGTACAGCCGCTGGGGTGAAGGCATAGTTGCTGCTGTCTGGACCAATGAGGGCCACAGCCTGGGATCCCACTCCTGCCCCGTCATACTGCAGGGCTAGCAGGTCCACCGTGGCCAGGATGCTGGCGGGGAGCGAGCATGTGTCGTATGCCTGGTAACCCAGAGTGATACCCGGCAGGAGGCTTCCTGTCTGAGTGCCGTTGTTGATCTCCTCCACTGCGTAGCGCAGGGCCTGCACCAAGTGGTACCCGTGCGCATTCGCCGTCCCTCTGGAGAAACCAACGCAGGGCAGCGAGGAATGGAGCAAAAAAACAGGACAGCCATGAAACAGCAAACACAGAGCATACTGAGGAGCATAAAGAGCAGATCTTTCCTGTGAGGAGCACGCGGCCGTCTTACTGTGCACAGTCGGCCATATAAGGCCTGGTCTGCGCGGCGGTGTCTGCGTTGTGGATGGGGAACATGCCGTAGATGGTGAAGTCTCCGTCCAGCTGGAGCCCGGCGGCGTGGCAGACGCTCCAGACGCACGCCAGCAGCAGAGTCCCGTCCAGCAGCTCCCACATGCTCTCCGCCGCGTCCCGTCTGCCTCCAGCTCGCCGCCCTCGTCTTTTCTGCACTCCGACGGCAGGGCGGCATTTGCGCCAACGCACGTGGCGATGTCACCCAATCCTGGATTTGCATCGAGCCATTCGCTTCACGCCATTGTGGTGACACGATAAAAAGGAGAAATGAGGGCATTTTGCAAACCCATTAGCCACTTGTGCAAATCAGTCTTCAAACGACCAGAACTGATTTCCCTGTAAACATTCCCGTAACTGATGTCATTGTTCATGGAAATTACTATTAGCAAATCAACATCCTATTTATAAATGCAACTTCTAATTCACTTCTAATTCTAATTCTTCTTAATTATTTAATTAACTAATTAATTGAAAAGATTTAGCTGAATATTTGCTCTATATCTTTATGCACACACAGTGGCTCACCAGTGTATCAAATTTAGATTAATAAGTGATTAATAGGGTTTTTTGTTTAAATACATTTTATGTTAGTTTTTTATATTCTTAAGGGTGGAGGACATACATATAGAGTGGAAATTTAGTGAGCCCCTAAAGTGTGATCAAATTCTCCATCCAAATTATGCAAAGGTGTAGAATTACAGCCAAATGTACAGCATTCAGAAGGGCAATTTGCCTAACCAGCCAAGCATTTCCAAAGGGTAAGTTAACCAACAGACCGCAGTTTTGTGTAACTTTCTGGACCAGCATGTCATACTAACCCAAACTGTAGGTGAGAAAGGCAAATTCATGTAAATGAAGGTAACCTTGTACACTATGATCCAGCACCATAACCATTTGTTCCAAAAACACAGGAGAGGTGTCATCTTCAAATGGCCAGAGACCATTCAGAATTTAATTCATTATAAAAAAAACATATTTATGAAAATTAATGAATTCAATGGGCAAACACCCTTCTGAGCAACTCTTCCTTTGGCCCCTAGACATACGAATCCTCACCTGTACGACTTTGCCTAACAGAACAGTATACCCTTATACACGTATATGTATGAGACAATATTATATTAATTTAGCATAATTTAATAAAAGCAACCAAAATATACTTATCCTAAATCATCACAGACAGCACACATACATCTTCCCAAATCAGGACTATGCGGGTTAAAAGAAGAATGTAGAATTTCTATTATTATATAGTCAATATTATATATAATACTGAAGAACATTTTTGCCACTATTAATAAACATGCAAACAAAAAACAGTCAAGAGAAATATAATACCAGTGTATCAATTATTTATTCACTGACAATTAAGCAAAATATAAAAAATATGAAATTCCCTTAAATTAAAAAAGACAACAATGATTTTAAATTTCCACATAAATCAGAGAAAAACTCAAATACAACCTTTTTAAACACACAATATCATACACCACAAAGAAAGAAAATAATAATAATCAACATTGTCTTTATATATGGTCTTGGCATGAAAATAAAAGGGAAGGAAGCAAACTAAATAATATTTCTAAATAATTTGGCTAAATAATATTTCCAACGGCAAATTTGAAGCTTGCCCAACAAACATCTGAGGACCAACATGGGTACGGCTTTGATGCTGTTTTAAAAGTAGATCCCAATATAACATTGTTGTATATTATGAATGTACTTTAATGTGGATCAGATTTGAAAGGGGTTTGATAATATGTTTAAAAGCACATTTAAATAAAAAAGTCCAGTAAGGCAACAGAGAGGAAGTACAAAGTAGAGTTGTAGGCACATGGGTTGTGGTTACTTTTTTGGTTTCTCTAAACACTGTGAAGGCAGGAGACTCTTCCATTTCACATATAATAAGGCTTTTCACAAGTCCTAAGTAAAAACATCACCACTACTACCCAAAAAACTATAAACTGTAAGCTCACATTTTAATGTTAGTCAAAGCAAGCTTATTGCATAGTTCATAGTACACAGTATAACTATGTAATATGTTGTGCGAATTTGTCCACTCCTAATATTGGGAGTATGAACTGAGTTTCTCAGCACCATCAAGCTCCTGGTCTGATATTTGGGAGGCAAACTGCGTGGCTTTGCTGATGTGGTTTCCTGAACACTTTTCAGATTTCCGAGCCTGGTGTCCTTATGGTGTTTTAAATTATCCCAAAATTCTCTCAAGTGGACCACATGCACCATATAAGGGGCACAGAATTACTGCTGATCAAGTCGAAAACAAAACAATAAATGCATCTGTAAGCTCCTTTCTGACATACAAAAATTACCAACAAAATCACTTTATAATGTATTATAATGTCATGAACTGACTCCGCTTCATTAAAGTAAAGTATGAATTACCTTTTAATTACCCCTGTGAAAGAGAGAGATCCTTATTTGGTCATGTGGCATACACAGACCAGGGGGATGTGTAGCCTGAACTGGGCACGAGCCAGTAGGGGTCAGTGTGGAGCCAAGCTGTGGCAGTGCTGACGAGGGCACAGCTACAGGAGACACTCCTTAAGACCACTTTAAACCAATTCAGTTGGTCCTGGTGGCGATGGCCATCAACTGACCTCCTCAAATATGTCTGTCTCTGTGTCCTTCTCTCTATCCCTCTCTCCATCTCTCTCACTGTCTGTGTGTCTGCTCGCTTCTCCATTTTTGGCTCCACCCCTCTCGTCGTCTCTGTTTCCATCCCACTCTACGTTTCTGTCTCCGCCCCTTGCTCTGTCTCCACCCAACTCTACGCTTCTGTCTCCGCCCCTGTCTATGTCTTCAGCCAACTCTATGCTTCCACCTCCTCCCCTCTCTCCATCTCCATCTCCATCTCCGTCTCCATCTCTACCCCTCTCTCGGTCTCCGTCTCCACACCTCTCTCCATCTTTGTCCAGGTCGTCTTGCATGTCGTCCGTATTTGCTGAGTCACAGCTACCCACAGAGCTGAAGGAGGGCGAGTGTCTGTGTCAAGAAGCAAACAACTGCTCTGTTAACACCATCACTGCAGTCTAATAAACTACAAATGAAGAACCCCTCTAAACCGCCCAAAAATGCTCTTTACATTCTGAAAACTGATAAGTCAGCCAGAGCCCTAGATCGGATTTATTCTCTGGTGTTTTTTGCACCCAACATGTTCAGATAATTGAAGTAAGAACCTTCCGGTGGCTCCAGAGCTCCTGATGAGCCTGCGGCAGGTCTCCATCTGCACGTCCAGGCCTCTCTTCATGCTGCACATCTCCATGTACTCGTGCAAGTGTCTGGTCATGTCGTTCTTGGCTGTGGCCAACTCCAGCTGTGGACGAGAGGTAGACGAAGCACTTAACACACAGAGCAACAGCACGCGGGGGCTGTTCTGAAGACAACCCTCACGCACTCCTCACCTCGATCTGGCCGATCGTGGCCTGGTACTCTTGCTCCCTGCTTTCAAAGAGAAATTCCGTCTCGTCGATCAGACTGCGCAGACTTCCGTCCTGAAAGGAACCACAGGAGTGTCTCAGAGCTGAAGCGACCCTTGACTCTGCCTTTGACTTCATTAACAAGTCAACACCCATCAACAGGGTGGGGGACTCTTAAGAGGGACTCTTAAGTTGAAAGCGTCGGACCTGCTCAGGTGTCTCTCCAGGACAGTCAGAGGCCCAGGCAGCAGGAGAAGTAGCAGCAGCTGCAGTGCTGGAGGTGGAGGCGCTGCGAAGGGGGCTGTTGGCGAAGTCCTCCCACAGGAGCAGCGTCTCCTCGGTCTCCTCCCAAGCCAGACTGTCACAGTCATCGTCAAACTCGAACGTCTCTCGCCTGGCAACAGAGCAATTATCTGAGCTCCTTTTGCAGCAAATCAAGGTGGGAGAGAGCAAATAAAAAGGAGAGCCAAGCCAGCCCCGGTCACCAGTAAAAGGGGCCCCATCAAAATAAAAGGAGGGAGACAGAAAACACATGCACAGCAGTCAAAATTTGAACAAATCAGAGGAGACAGACAGAGGAATGTATATATACACACACACACACACACACACACACACACATATATATATATATATATATATATATAAAGAGAGAGAGAGAGAGAGAGAGAGAGAGAGATGTAAAAATGGAGAGATATATATCTGACCACTAGGAGGCGACATGCTACAAGAATACAATTTATAGCTGTCCTGGATCCAGAGGTGTTCAAAAAATAAAATTCAAATACTATGATAATTCTTTTGATTTCATTAATTAACTCTGCCTTTTGACTTGAGCTAAATCGTCAGTTCAGGAGGAATGAACAAAAACGGGGCATGCGGGACTTTTACTTTGTGAACGTGAACACTCAGTCTCTGCCTGAAAGTACAATCAAATGAATTGACTAATTCACTTTTTTGCAGGGAAGTGTATAGAATGGAAACACCATAAAGCAAGCCAATGTTACAATCATTCCAAGCGTGATCAGACAGAGACTTTTAAGAGGGGATTATGGTCAGAGGAGCACCAGGAGATGGCGGTCACTCACAGCTGGTTCAGTACACGCTTCATCTCATCGGTAATGTTGAGCGAACCAGGAACCTCCTCCTCCCGGTCTGTACTACCTGCCTCCAACTCTGGGCTCTCATCTTCACCCACACTCTTATGTTCCCTCTTTTTACAAGCCAAAGGTGCCTTCACACACACACACACACACACACACATACACACCGACAACCCAATTACAATTTCATTGCAGTGGATCTAGGCCAAGACCAATGCCTAACATTTGGGCAATGTTTCAATCCATTAGTGTCATACCAGCATCAAACAGCAGTAGAACTATAAACTAGCCAGGTTACATCCCAGTTGTCCATTCAATTTGTAAAGCCAAATGAATTACTGAAGGACACAGAGGCCTACCCAGTATAAGGTGTGTGGAACTGTGAGAGAACGTACCCCTCTCTGGTCCGGGGCAGCTCTGGACGGACTGCCGTGAAACATTTTGCTCATGTCTTCTGAGGACCTCTGTTGGGCCACGTCACACAGCTTGGCTGTAATGTCGATCCGTCTACAGATGTCCATGTCCACTTTCATGGCTTTTTCTTGAATTTTGGAGTCCAAGTCGGACATTTGCTGTAATGCAGCACGAGCCATTATCCACACACAGCAGGAGGAGACTTTTATTAGAGAAAAAAGACCTACTGAGTTCTCAATGGATTACAATGGATTATAAAAATGCAGTTTCACTGCGTAACATGCTGTTTAAATACGACATTATCATCACACAAGGACATAATATGCAGATAAAACGTAGCAGGGGAGTAATAATGTGGAGCAGCAACCCTGAGTAATACACCACTCGAGAATAGTGTGGGAATGAGTGTGAATGCACAGGAAGTAACACATCTACAACAAGCTTCAGACAATCTTCAAAAAACAGTGAGAAACCCTCTGGAGAACACCTCCACTGAACATGGAGCGGACCCAGCTGAAGGAGCTGTGGTATCACTTTTCAAAGTGACAATCCTGTGCTCATATTTACACATCCCCTGAGGTCTGCACTGTTTAGATGGCTTGCTTTAAATCCGAGGCGAGCCATGTAGCAAGTCGAAGGCGCGTCCGTTGAGTAATAGCGAAATGCGGCCATAGCATGTCAGACCAGACGGTCGTCGTTAAAGCGGTAAGAGCAGCCGGGTTTGCCGTGTGCCACAGGCCACGTGTTGCCGCATTTGGATCGTTAAGCAGCAGGGAGGGTGTGGGGGGCTGCCCGTGTTCAGCAGGGGTCAATAGGGCTCCGTGGACATTCATGGCGTCACTGGAAATGTATGCCACATGGGACCATAAACCCCGGAGCGGCCCTGCGTTGCGTTTTACGGCTGTCTCGGAACAAGACTCAGAGGCCCCGGACACTGGAGAACAATGACCGATAAGGACCGGATGTGTGCTAACTGAGCTATGACTCGTTTGGCTATTCAGATCTGTGGTTCTACTGCAGCGGCTGCCAGAGGAATTTGCCTAAGGATTCATTTTCCTATGGGACCTGATGATAATTGACAGCATGTAAGATAACACAGACAGTCCATGCACTAAAGGCAAATGATCGCGTTTTCCTCTCTCCTTTATACTGTATTCTTTTTCATCCACGCATATGCAAAAGGTCTTTAAAAAAACATGCTTTGCGCATGGATATGTTCAGTCTGTAGGTAAAGAACAAAGAGTTCTATATTTGTGTGCTTGGCATTGCTATAAAATGGCCGATCTGCTCAACAATACCATGGACGTTTTTTTTAAAGCACATCTAAGTGTGATTGCTCTCACTATGTGCAGCAAAAGCTCAGTTAGTAACAACAAAGGTTACTCACGTCAGTCATGAGACTCTTAAAGACTACCAGCTCAGCTTGAAGCCGCGCCACCTTCTCAGTCAGCTCTCCCTGTATGGCCTCTGACTCTTGGGCACTCTGAGGGAAGACAGAAACTTCAACTGTAATTACACCTCTTCTACATAAAACAGCAAAAGTGTGTCCAAGGAAGCACTGAATGGCAGATCTGATTAATTATTCTCATAACATGTTTGGGATTGTATCCTTTATATATAAGCACCATGGATGGTCTTAGCACTTTTCTCACAAAATTAATATATTTGATGGTTTATTTATTTTATAATTTAGACGTAAAATAGATATGATATACCCCATATAAACCACCATCAGCATATCCAATGAAACTCTGGAATTAAATATCCCTGTCACAACAAAACACTGAAATATTCAGTCTGCATGCAAATTCAATTAATATCTGGCACATAAATTGTCTGCAAATAAGACAAATGTGAGGCTGAGCTGGAAGAGCTGGGAGGTGGGGCAGGGAGCTGGGAGGCGGGGCTGGGAGCTGGGAGGTGGGGCAGGGAGCTGGGAGGTGGGGCTGGGAGCTGGAAGGTGGGGCCAGAGATCTCACCTCTTGCAGAGTCTCCACCATGGACTCCATCTGCTGCCGTTTGGACAACTCCTCCTCCCAGCTGCAACAGAGATCACACATCTGGTCAACAGACAAACAGACAAACCTCTTGCTCAGATGTCGTCAGATATGTTGTGGCGTAACAGTAACAGATATCCCTTATCAGATCTGTCTGTGAATGCAATGCATTTCAATGGATAAAAAAAGAGGTTGAGATGAATAGGGTGGCACCCTTTGGGAAATATGCAAATAAGATGAAAATCTGGGCTGTTAAAAGTCCTAAGGCCTGATTCCCAGTTTAAACATTGAAAAGGGATGCAGAAAACAACAATCTATCCCTGGAATCCCTGGAAACAAATGACCCTAGATGTCTTCTGTTAACGCTTCACACATACACACACACACAAAAACACACTACAAACCAGTTGCTACGGTGACAGCAAAGGGTATCAGAGCATGCAAGCCGATGCTTAAAAATGGGACATTAGACGCAGTTCGACTAAAGAGGCCTATGGAGGCTGAGCAAGCTGAACCCTCTTTGTCCCGTGTTGTCATGCTGGATGCCACGCAGCACAAGCGGTAGTTTGTTGCTCAGTGATTCCAAACGAGACACTTGGTCACACTGAGCCGAGCTGCAGCCCCTAGAGCAGTGGGATGGGCACTGTGTGTCCTAACTCACTGTACATAAGGGTCAGGATGACCAGCAGTATCACTGCTTTAAATCCAGCAAAAGCTGGGACCTCTTATTAGATAGATAGATAGATAGATAGATAGATAGATAGATAGATAGATAGATAGATAGATAGATAGATAGATAGATAGATAGATAGATATGTAGTATTATGATAAATGGAGAGATTAGGATGTAAGAATTTGTAATTACAGCTATTCTTCTTCTTTCGGCAATTCCCGTTTAGGGGTCACCACAGCGGATCAAACTCCTCCATCTAGCAATTACAGCTATTGCAATGTGTAATTACATAGTAATTACTATATGCAATTACACATTGTTATTGCATGGTAATTACAGTTATAGCAATGTGCAATTACATTTACATTGTAATAACTGTAATAATGTGTTATTATACACTGTGTTATCAACAATATGTGATCCACCCCAAACACTGTATAGCACAATTTGCAATTACTGCAAATGTGCCGTTATTGAAAAGTCCACTTTAACACTAATATGACTAAAGTTTCATAAGGTAAACCCAGTAGCCCAGTTCTCTGCTGTGAAGCGATTAGAACCTATTGTCTTGGTTGACACAGCACGTTGGAAGCACCAACACAGAAAGCTTTTATATATATTCATGACAAAAGAAATTATTATGATGAATACTTTTCTGATTAACAGTGCGTGTAGTACATGTTAATACATAAATGTGTTTAATGACAATAAAACATGGTTGTACAATATAGATTATACAATAAGAACAAAAACCATTTTGTACTGAGTGCGATTCAAAGCAAAAATTTCCTATTCACCCTAAGAATTAATTGAATTTACCTTGCCCTGTGCTATAAGTAGCAGAGTCACGGATTTTAACTCTTGATGTGAGTCTTGAAGCTGCATGAAAATCTAAACTTGCCTTGCTGCCGCCATTTTAGGTATTTTCAGAATTGTACAAGCCTTCTGTGGATGTGGAGATCAGTGCGTCCAATGTGCTGTGTGTCATTACCAACACATTAGCTGCTAATCTCTTCACAGGAGAGAAGTGGTAGGTTTGCCTTATGACATTTTTCGTAGCTTTAGCTATTCTAATGTTAAGGTATATACATGTTCTGTTTGTTCATCAGGCCAAATACTTTTCCTTAATTAGGGATTTTTTTGTGTGTGTTAGAGCAGGTTAGCAAGCTTTTCATCTCTTTCGCAGACAAAGACTCTCCCCTGCTCTGTCTTGTGGTCAGTCTGACATGGAAACCCCACCCCAATGCAAGCATACTCAAATGAGCCCTCAGCCCACCCGATACCTTGCATTCCTCTCATAGTCCAGGGATTACAAATTATTACCGTTTGTCTTATCCAGTCAGTATGTAGTTTGGCAAGGCTTAAAAGAAAACAGAGTAAAGTCTGTGGTAACAAATGTTGGCTAAAACAAAAAAGAAGCAGACAGAACAATCACTTACAAATCCATTAATATATGACTCCAGTAAAAATAAATAAATAAATAAACAATACAGAGGATATAGGTGCCTACAGACTAATGTTAAGCCATTTGCTTGCCTTTCTGCACTGTAAATCATCAACAAATTAAGTTATTAAGAAAATGTTTGAGATTAGTGAACATGACAGTTTTTTAGCTCTTAAAATCTGAGATTCTCTTATGTTTCCTCAGACAAAGCAAATTTGATCTTTCCTGTTGTTGAACTTGACTGACTCAGGAGCCCCGGAGGCTAAACGCTGAACACTTTTGCAATGCCTAATATTTTTAGCCAAATATCATATGAACCGAAGCTAGATGCTGAAAGAAGCCATACATTTCAGTCATTCAACTTAGAACACCAGAAGTAAAAGGAAGCACTTTGTTTTTTCAATTGCTGCAGTATCATGTTGAGTGGGATGTGGATGGAGAGGAACTCCCTCATTGGCAGTACTGATGTGGGTCATTGGGACACATGAAACCATAGAAGCTGCACTGATACAGCCTGTGAGCTGAGCCTGCAGGCATGTTCAGACGCCACAGGATGGGCAGGTCAGACAGCAGACGGACAAACCGAGACTCCCAGAGTGCTGAATGGATCCACTGCAGTTGATTAGACAAAGCAGCCAGTCGCACGAGGAATCAGCCCCTGCTGAGCCCTTTTCAGGTGAAGCTTTTAAGCTTTTATTTCAGCATATCTGACCGCAGTTCAAGATAAAACATCAAAGAAAGTTGATTTAACAGCCATGTCAACATGTCTAGCACGTTATAGCCCACATCACCCCCAAAAAATAGCAATTCAGGATTCCTGTTGACATGGTTTCAATCTTTTGTATCAAGTACAAAGACATTCATAGAGCTCATGTGTTCGTGTAACGCTCATCTATGCTTTTATATGTTGAAATAGTAAATATTTCATCTATGAGCTTTACCCGTGCCAAACGATTATATTAAGGCACAGATGTATCTAAGCCTTGCCGTATACCTAGCTTTGTCATATACAAAATAGATTTAGTGAGTAAGTGCATGATTTATGATAGTATACTAGAATAGGATTATCTTTCTTTCACGGAGTCCCATTGTCCTCTGTGCAATCACAGGGAAGACTGGTTTAGGGGAAGGGGAACAAAGCAAGGTAGCCATGAGAACACACACACTTCACACACACACTTCACTCGAAACCCTGTAAAAAGCAAAACGAACCCACCCACAATGGGGATCTCCGCATCATTCCCACCAGCACCCTTTGTGTCGTTACAGGCTCTCCAGACGCTCGAGAGAAACAGCACACACCCTGACTATTTAACAGCCTAGACCCGGACCCGTCTCAGTGACAAGAACGGGAAAAGTTTCATGTTGGGGAATGGGATTCAGATGTACATGTTTCTATTCACCTATTCACCACAGTTAACACCCAATGCCTGAGGTAATCTTTTGATCCCACCTGAGTCAAAAACATTCTCAAGATACAGGATGGCACACAGCTGCCTAGAAGCCGAATAATATAAATGATATGTGTATACTTTATGTATTATTACATGTTATTTTGAACACATATATTCATATTTAAAGTAAATCATATAAAGAAAACAGTATTAAACAAGTACATCTTAATCATTGAATTCAAGTGTTGCATTCAGGTCCACTGCTGAACAGGTGTATAAAAAAAAAACACCTAGCCATGCAGTCTGTCATTCGAAAGAGCTTTCTGAATTTGAATGTGGTAATATAATAGGATGCCATTGTTGCAACTGTCCTAAATATTCCGTGATCAACTCTGAGTGGTATTATTGAGAAGTGGAAGCATTGAGGAACCACAGCAGCTCAGCCATGAAGTGCCAGACCACAAAGTTACAGAGCACCAAGTGCTGAAGAGCATAGTGTGTAAAAGTCACCAAAGCTCTGACTCAATAACCACAGAGTTCCAAAGCCCTGATGGTATTAACATCAGCACAAAAACTGTGCAGAAGAACTGGGACCTTCATGGCCTGTATTTCCTTGGCTAAGCAGCTGCATGCAAGCCTTAAATTACCAAGCACAGCACCAAGCAACGGATAGAGTGGTATAAAGCATGTCACCACTGGACTGCAGAACAGTGAAAATGTGTTCTGTGGAGTGACAAATCACACTCCTCTATATGGCAAGCTCATGGGCGAGTCTGGGTTTGGCGAATCCCAGGAGAACGTTACCTGCCTGACTGCTTTGTGCCAACTGTAAGGTTTGGTTGAGGATGGGTAATGCTGTGGGGTTGTTTTTCAGGGGTTGGCCTAGGCCTCTTAGTTCCAGTAAAGGGAAATCTTAAAGCTTCAGCATGCCAAGATATTTTGGACAATTGTTGCTTCCAACCTTGTTGGAAGACTTTGGCGAAGACCCTTTTCTGGTCCAGCATGACTGTGCTCCAGTGCACAAAGTAAGACAACCAAACTCAAACCCAAAAGGCATGGCTGGGTGAGGAAGAGCTTGTCTGGCCCACACAGAGCCCTGACCTCAACCCCCTCAAACACCTTTGAGATAAACTAGAACAGAGATTGGAGCCAAACCCTCTCGTCCAAAATCAGTGCCGTCCTGGATCTACAGAGGGCTGGGTTTTACCTACAAAGGGGGTGCCACCTCCATATTAATACCTATGGATATATCATAAAAGCTCCCGTAAGCATAATGTGTGCATTCTAAAAAGAGGTTCTAAAGAGTATATCAATGTTATAAACCACTTCATAGAGCAGAGCCATGATAGCATTATCTGTTATTGACCACACTCAACGCCTCAAGTCAATGGCCCAGCTTCATAAGGATCTTGTGGTGGAGAGCTTTGACTTCTTCAAAGCAGTGTTTGTTACTTAGCGGCCTGATTTCAACTGCACAGCGACTCTACACCGCAGTGATCTCTCTTTAGGCTGCAGTGGTGTGGAGACATCACATAGAAGGGAATCCCTTTGGCGGTTGGGGCTATACCTGCTAATGGCAACACACATCTTCTGCCATCACATTGTGCTCCCTGAAGGTTCAAGCTGAGCTCTGAAAGCAGAGGCTACTTCATTACTTATAAATCTTTCAAGCAAATTAATAGACAAGATTGTTCCTGAGAAAGTCCATCCTCTTCTGTGCCGACAGCTACCCACAAATTCATTTTAACTGGCCAACCCCACTTTGTGAGGCAGAGTGCTGAGCAGATTTTCTGTTTATTTAAAGCATTGTGGGATGCATATCTACCATAGACTAGCCTGCTAGTTTTATGTACCTGAGTTAATCACGTCAGAGAGCTAAAACATTAGATTTGGACTATTGTGTGTTCCTTTAATGGTTTGTAGAAATCTACTGGAGATCCAGCAAAACATACAATTCAACCTGGGTAACACTCACTTAAACATTAGCAAAGCCACTGAGTAGTTTGACAGTAATTTACACAAAAGATGTATGCTGGGCTCATTACATCCTGCCACAGGAACCCCTCCAGGCTCCAGGATTCTGATCACAAGGATGTAGATGAGGAATGAAGAGTTGTTAGATTCCCTGAGGGAAGGCTAAGGTAAACTGTCACCCTGAGTATCAGACCTGGCTTCTTCCCACACATCTGAACAGGTTTCAAAC
This sequence comes from Brachyhypopomus occidentalis, assembly GCA_020368025.1. Classification (NCBI taxonomy): domain Eukaryota; kingdom Metazoa; phylum Chordata; class Actinopteri; order Gymnotiformes; family Hypopomidae; genus Brachyhypopomus; species Brachyhypopomus occidentalis. The sequence continues at coordinate 7,047,437 of JAGXOD010000011.1, forward strand.
ATGGAACCCTCAAGCTACGAATGTGTTGTGTCAGGGGACAGATAGTAGGTTTCCTTGCTTTTTTAGACAAACACATGCACAAGGACACACACAAACAAATTAAAAATAAACACACGATAAACACACACAGCTACAGAAATATTTGCCAAATTTTAAGAACTTCTAACATTTAACAGTACTTCCTGATACTGCATTATACTTCAGAGTGAATGAATAAATACATTTTTAAAGTGTATTTGAAAAATAGCAAAGAAACGAACAAATAAAAGCAAACCAACTGAATAAAAGTCACTAAAATGTATACCATAAGTAACAATTGCAAAAGCTTAAAAACTGACAGGACAAACATGTGGGTCTGTCCAGCAAGGCATCACCAGCAGAGTGACAATCATAGAGCAGGCAGATAACAGTTACATTAAAGGACTAAAGGTTTTAAAGGTCTATCCGACAGATTTTATATCTTAATATATTTCTTATATGTTATTGCCTCATGAGCATTTAATAGTGGAGTTATAGCCAATATAAACTAAATATAACTGTCACTGTAAGCGTTAAAAGTAAAATGCAAAAATGGAGGCAGATGGTGTGTGTGTATATATATATATATATATATATATATATATGTAGCAGACCCCCATCCTAAGCCCTGGAGTCTTTCTGCACATCTGTTTCCAGACCAGGAGTCCAGAAGGCTGAACTGTCAGATCAATATTTAGACATGCAGCACCCTAGAACTGGCTAAGCTCGGCCATGTTCTGCCATAAAGACTATTCTGACCAGATCACACATATATTCTCTCTGAATAAAAAACAAATAGTTTTTAGCTAAACTTAAAAAACAAACAAAAAAACCCTAATAAATCAGTGGACAAAAGACTACACTTGACGGCAAAAAAATGAATTATTGCAGATAGACTTGCAAAGCAGATAAGTACATTCAGCTGGCAATAAACGGGTACAAGGACATGACTGCCAACTCTGTGGTGTAATTTTGAATGCAAATCATTGGCCGCTGTGCATATGGTTTCGCTCCATTCCAACATCACTCACTGAAAAGGCCACAGTCCTTCCGCAGTTACGTGCATCTACAGCATATTTGCAGTGTTAAACATACCACTGGTTCGACTGAATCTATTCTTGAACAGGATTTTGGGAGGTTCATCTATGCTCAAGATCACAGTTGGAAAAAAGCTGGGTGTCGTCCTTGAGGAAAATTAACGGACCTTTTCTGAGTCACTGATGGGTGTGATTGGACCATTGAGTTGAACGTTATGGGTGTTATGAGGTGGTCTTATTATCCTGCAACATTGCAGAGGTGTGATTTGCTCTGTTGGATGATGTAATACAGTGTAACAGTGTGTCTGATTAGAACAGAACAGTGCACATTAACACTGAAACATGTACAGTGCAGTCATATGTCACACTGACTACAGCAGATGATGGCAGCTACATTTCAAGATGCTTAGTATTGCAGTCTATAAATTTTTAAGTTACAACAAACTTTGTTGAGGATCAACATAACACAAATGTTCATACTGCAATTAATTAAAACTGCTTCCAAAACTTAATGTTATAATATTCAAACTTTAATATTATTCCAGTGTTGAGCTGTCTTTTCAACACAGATTTTAGCCTATATATGTAAACAGCTGCAGAAATATATATTGCATGTTGATTTTATTGCGACACTTGCCATTACCCAGAGAAACCACAGGCATTCAGGGAACTTAGATTTATATATAGCTCTGCAGGTTCCAAAACTGATGAAGGTTTTGACACTTAAAGCATAAATGAGTTTCGTTTGGGGATCACAAGCCCAGGTTTTTTACAGGCCTCTCACCCTGCTTGGTGAGTCAGGACTACAGACATACTCTCTGGAGAAATAAGCTCACAATGTTTCCATACATGACGGTACCTCCACATAACACATTATCTCTCATCCTGCTATCTGCAGTATCTCTGACTACCAGTGAATTTGCAGTCACATGGCCTTAGAAGTTGAGTTATAGGGTCAACGAAGCATACGGCAGGGCAAGGAGACCGGCCTCCGGACGCATGAGCCTTATGTCACAGCATGCCCAGGCTTTGCACTCAGAGAAATGTAAGATAAGATAATTGTTCATTAGTCCCACATTGAGGAAATTCACAAGAACTGTGTAACTCACAGAGAATACAGCCTAAATTATAGTGTCGAAAGGAATGAATAGGAATGTGACATCCACTCATTAAAGCCCAAAATCAGTCCAACATTAAAAGCTGCAATTCATGTTTTTTACATTACTCATGATGAAAGAAAAGATGATGAAAAGAAAATCTAACAAATACACTAAGATTTTTTAAATTATATGGGGACAAACTGTGCACATTCATAATAGAGATTCATCCATCTCATAGATTTAACCAGAACTTCCAAGAAAATCGGAATGCCTGTCATTGTTATTGAAATTTCCACACACCGGGCCAACAAAGCATTCCAAGGAGCTTCAGGATAGGGAGGAGGAGAAGGGAGAGAACCACCCACCCACACACACGCACGCACGCACGCACACACATACACACACACACAATTACATGCACACACACACAGCCCAGCAGGAACACCATGGGATAGGCTGACACCATTTCTAGCACACACCACTCCTTAAAAACATAAGGTCTTTTAAGTTTGCATGTTGCGTGTGTCTCAAGTATGTTTCAGAGGAATTTACTAATTATAAAGATTAAAACCATAATGATCCACACAAAAGGTTATAATGAAGGCACATAAGAAGCCAAAAGCTTATTATATCCCACACAATATAATTCCGTGCCTTTTCATGTCTGCAGTATTAGTATTTTTTAGAAAGACAATTTTTTTTATGTTTAGTTGAAAATTACAAGAATTCACAAGAAATTTCTCTAGAATCCTACACCACCCATTACACATTTGGAAAATTTGGTTCCTTTATGTTTCATGATGCATAATGGCTACTTAAGACTCTAATTTCAGTGATCAATGTGTCAGTGTGTAAATACTGACTAATTCTCAAGAGACCAAGTGTTTGGGGAAAAGCATCTTAGATGAGCACCAGTGCGCCACTGTGTAATAAATAAAGACTTGGTTCAGAACCAAACCTTTACTTGAAATACACGCTGCTGGCCCGCCTAAACCCGGCACTGGAATGTAGCACTCGTGATCAGTCCCAGCCCTGCCCTTCTAATAAATGGGTCTAGGACATAGCTATAAATCACTGCTCTATAACCCAATGACTGATTTCCCAATTCCCTGCATTATGCAGAAACCACACCAGTAGCTCTAAATGCTCCAGTGTGGCCTGCTTCTGAAATTAATAATAACATACTAACAAACACTGGGCAGCTTGTAGATGCTACTGTATGGAAGCACTATATCAGTATGTGCTGAAGATCCTTCCCAGCAGAAGGTGATGATATAGGCTCATAATAGAGAATGCTTTCAGTTTTACTCAGATTAATGACTTTGAGGGAACACATCATGGTTGAACGCCCATGGAAGGTGAGTCACGGGGGAATACCAGTGCATGCTGCCAAACTTTACGTGTGGACTTCATTCATGCAGGAGAAGAACACCTTCTCCATCATACAAGAAACAGACATTTGTACAGGAGAATGCTGAACAACTGAGCGTTTTCATTTTCTGTTCCCACTTTTATAAAGGATCACTAAAATGTCCAGCGAAAGATGTAGCGCTGAAAAACACATTCTTGTCTAATTTACTGCCCCCCAGTAAATCTACAATAAACTCTGCTGCCATAATCTCTGCTTTAATGTGTGTGCGTCAGAAAGAAGCATATCCATGCTGAACCATCAATGATTTTGAGAGCAAAGTGAATTAACAGATATAAGCCTGAAAACTGGGAAACCTTCAATTCCTGGAAACTGGTCACTGTGCAGATCCCAGATTCTTACTACTGTTACACACCAGTTACACGAACACATACAATGTTGTGTTCAACAAATAATTATCAAATAATTATTTATATCTCTTGTTTTTGAAAAAAAAGAAACAATCAACTATGATAAATATGTTTTAAATATGGGGTCTTTGCCTCAGTTATGGCAAGTAGACAAGTATCATCCTTGCCTAGCCCAACAAAGCAGGAAGTGCCTTAAAGCTACAGTGGGTCTTTCTCTGGATGTGCCTGAGATTGCATGAAAAAGCCCTTATGTGTGTGTTCTGTAAGATGTACAGTTAGAGAAGTGATATTCATGCTTCATTTTCAGACCTACGCCACAAACCATATACCTACACAAAAAAAGATAGTATTGATAGATTCAACAGAGGTATCACGAAACGTATTACTAAACTCCACAATCCCGCAATAATCTGGAACAAATAGCGGAAATCCATTCACTTTTACAAAAATGTTCCATTATGTTTTAGTTCTATAGTTTGTCATCCTTACAGTTTCAAAATTAATAACAGTTTCCTCATTTACTCTTAGCAGAGATCGACTGTTTTATTCAGATAAGTCTGTAAGTGTATTTTAAGAATCGGCCAGTTAACGATATGCACTTACTTTCTTTTGTATTCATTTCTCTCACGCTTAATTTTAGCCAAGACATTGTACAGGGCCCTCAGTTCAGGAGTGATAGTATCAATCTGAACTCCGACTCCATCTGGGTGCGTCCAAGAAACTCCGGGTCCTTGATGAATCTCCACTCGGCCGTCGTATCTTCGGCTATGTGAGAAACTCCAAATTTTACCGGGGACACTTGCGCGGTGTAGTGGGCCTGTAAGGGATAACTCCGTTTGTACCGCCTGCTCACGAGGGAAAAGGGCCCGGTAACGGGACAGTTCCTGAGCATGCTGAAGTTGGGTCTCTAATAATTTGTTTCTACGTTCCAATTCGTGCACTTTGGCAAGGAAACAGCGGAACCGGAGATTAAGCGTTTTCAGAACACTGATATTGGATCCCAAATCGTTCCTTAAAGCACTGCTTACCCCCGAACCAGACCTGGTTACCGGAGATCCACCGACAGGCGGTACCACATCATGAGGTAACGGATTTTCTGTATAAAGTGGAAGGTTTTGGTCTGGAAATCGACGAGGTAAATCCATCCTGTTTTGCATCCTCATTCAAATACAACTCGCATCATCTTGAGCTCTCCGTGGTGAGAAGCGCAAAGTGCACTCCCTTCATCGCATGTCAGAATAAATGACAATTACCGTAGAAGCTAAAAAAAAAAAACACACTTGGTAAAATTAATTATCTCGTCACACCTCTACTCGACACGTTACCGCACTATGGCTGGCGGCTTAGTGCTACGACAAAACAGCCGGAGGTGCTGAGGCAAGAGCTCTTTCCTTCTCACACTCGGGTTACACGCTCCTGGATGAAAATCAGAAAACGGTAGGGCAGATACATGCGCCGCCCTTTTGACTCAGCAGCGTACGTGCTGGCGGCTCCGCCCTATGGGAGGGGGGTGGAGTCAACCCGTTTTGCACGGTTCCGGTGCACTTTAAATGCCTCCAAGACGGGCAAATAATTATTTAATGAGAAAAAGGAATTTTATTAACTGGAACAAGGAGGATTCGCGTTGAGTACCGCACACAAATTTTATTTCCAGGTCATAATTGGTTGCAAGATGCATATTTTACTATGAATGCATTTCTTTTCTTGCAATTCATTACTGTTGTATTATCCAGATGACAGAGTCACTTGTGGAATTCTTACAGCTTTATTAATTTGAGCTAATTCAAAAAGCGGACATTCAGCAACAGTTTAACATTGTAGCAGCGGGAAAGGCGAATAAACACTAACTGGGCTTCTTTTTAACTCAACACCATGCACTCAGCTCTGAATACAGGGTCACCCTTTGCAGGTGTATATACTGTATGTACGCACACACGCGTGTATGCAGGTATGTACGTATGCACGTATGTGTGTGTATGCGTGTGTGTGTGGAGACTTCCTCACCAGAAAGAAAAACAGCTATGGGTTGAACTATTTGTCTGACATTTTAGTTTTACGTTATGGGAAATTGGTCTCATGGAAATAAGCCCAGAAAATATCTAGTGTTGTAAACTGGAGTTCAGAAACAAAATCTTAAACAGGAAAAACAAAAAATGGGGGTAAAAAATGCTTCCAAAGTAAAGATGCAGGCCCTTTTATTCTTTAGACAGTTGACTTTCATTGCTGGAGCAGGTAAAAACCTCATTACAAATGTAATTCAAATTCAATGGGCTTACATATCAATTAACTTGCATTCTGCTTGTATCATTTATACAAGGAGAGAAACCTCACACAAGCATTTCATCAAACCACCAGGAGGAGGCCTAGCCTCTCTGACAAATTACAATCAGGTAATTGAACACCACTGCAAAATGTCCAGAAACAAAATGTGCAAGACATTAAGAGATCAGTTCACATTTCTGTGAATCTGGCTGCTCTCTGTCACTCTGGAAGTTAACTCAAACAGGAAGTTAACTCAAACAGAAAAAAAACCCAAAACAAAACCCAAACAACAACCCCACAAAGGAAAAAATAAAAGCCACCAAGTTGCTTTATGCAAGTCAATATTCCGGAACATTTAGTTACTTGAAGAGATCACCTGCAAAAATGTTGGATCAACAGAGCATGGTATGTTTCAGCGAATTAGATGTTACAGAAACATTTGTAATAAATGTATTAACTCGTCATACTACATATATGATTTTCTGGTTTAAGAGCGTTACAGTTGAAGGCATTGCAGAAGAACAAACCCAAGTGGAGATCAGGTACGGCGGTGGTGGTGAGAGTGGGTGAGCCGATTATAGATTTGGGAGCCCAGGCCCCGATTGAAAGGTGCCCCTTTGAAGCTGCATGTAGCAGTGTCCAGGTAGCGGAGAGCATCCGTGTAAGGATCACCCGCACTGAGTGTGACGGACAAGTGTCCAGTGAAAGGAATGGCAGAACGCCATCAGGGCACAGAGTTCAACAGGTCCTGCAGGAAACCATCAGGATCAGGGATGTCCGACAGGAGCCCTACCAAGAGACGGCAGATGATGTTAGAACACAGATAAGCGCTCGACAGACGCTGATGTACTAGGACATGCCATTATGATTAGTTCAAGTATTCAAAATGTATTTAAGTCCTTGGGCAAGTGATTACTCATTCCAGGCATTTTTTGAACACGCACGTTCAATGTCAAATGATTTCAAACCCGCCTAAAACAAGCGTCACGCCACCGGGTGAGGTAGCCTCAGTGCGGCACGTGTGCGGCTCATACCAGTCTGCTCAAGTCGTGCATTATGAGAAAACGGCTCTGGGGCCTTTTCCCATTTTTGTGGGTCACGCGCACAAACGATCACCAGGTGAAAGCAGACTGGAGAAAGAAAGGCAGCATGTGGGAAGGTTTAGGCAGCAAAACACGCGTGTGCTCGTCTCCTGTTCAGATCTTGAGATGATACTCAGTCTTGTTTTTGTTCCCTTTACTCATATTTGAAGTATATGCAGTTTTATGAAAATGCAGCAGAACCAGAACAGCAGTATGAAAAGCTGCTTGAGACGCACTGAATTATGGGGTAATCATACTCAGATGCTGTCTGAGCTCTAAAGGAGTGAATAAGTGGTCAGAGAGAGTGTTACAGAGGATCATCAGTGCTACAGAGGATCAGAGAGAGACCAGCTCTCTCTCACCTGCATTGTGAGCATAGGTAATGAGGTCAGTTGAAGCTGGTTCCTATTCCGGTTCATTTTGACACAACAGAGTTTGGTTCATTTAAACATTAACATACGTTAAAATAACCTAAGGGTAAAGGCCTGTGGACGTGTTGGATTAAGTATTAAATTTTAAATTGCTACCATAAATACCACAGTAATGCCTGGGCATTAGAGTAGTGTAAAACTGGAACGGTGTACTGTGGATTCTTTGTCTACTCTCAGTGTACTGCGAAATCAGGTTAATCCACCCTACAAGTAAATTACACAAGATCCCACAACACTTGAGGAATGTAGAATAGTTTTGACAGAAAAAAGTCTCATGGTTACTTTAGTTTGTTCTAACATGAGACTTAAATGAATGAATAACTTATGATTGCACCCGACTGACCACAAATACAACTTAAAAAAAAAAAAAAAAAAACACAAACTTCCACTTGCCTACAACATCCAGGAACTCGGAGAAAGACTCAGCAGGCATGAGTTCATCCTGAAAAGCCCTCAGCACCCGTTCTGAAGCCTCGTAGATGGGCATGTCGTTGTGCCGCACATACTCAGCCAGCGAGAAGGACCAGCCTCCCTCTGTGTTACTGGTGGGCACTTTCTGGAATAGCCACAGGAAAAATATCCAATCGGTAAGCAGCATTTGAATGAATAGGCATATTCAAGAGTTCATGAAGAATCTGCGTCCTATGCAAATGTGAAGCACAGAGGATACTGCAGTATATTTGACGTACCCTGAACATGTCATAGATGAGGTCCACCAGACCCCAGAAGAGAAGTGGAGAACGATAAACTGCATACTCTTTCACTGCTTTGTCTGTGAGCCTTAAAACATCAAAAACAAAATTTTGCTGAATAAATCAACATTTAAATTGGTTTGGCTCATATGGTACATTTCTAAATGTGACTGTGAAATTCAAACGTGTTTACAGACAAGTTACAAGTGAGCTCACAAAAATCTTACAGTACAATGCAGAGAATTAGTTTAAGGAAACGCTAATGCTGTCACGCTCGCCACCTAATTTACCAGAAAATCAGATACGAGTTTGCCAATCCTTCATAGTAAACATAACATTGGTTGTGCCAACATTAACATAATGGGGTGGATTTAAGAATTCAACAACAGTGAGAGGTGAGGTAAAACATGCTTAGATTTATGAAGGGTGTGATGCCACAGCAGAAGGAAAGGAACATGCAAAAAGACACGCTGACAAAGGCCGACCGTTAATGTAGTCAGATGCACTTTTCCTTACTTGTTGGCGCCCCCTGGTGAGACTTTTCGTGCATGCGCAGTGACGAGAAGCCGGCGTAAGAAGTCGACACGCGTGGTCCTCCAGCGCTCGGGCGGGAGGATGTGCATGGCCAGCATGGTGAAGTAATGCGGACCCTCCACCTCGTACGAGCTCTCCACCCACTTGTCACATGGCTGCTCCAAGAAGCTCTGCAGGTTCTTCTCCTCGCGTGACGTGGCCCTCGTGCTTAAAAACCAGTGTGGTGCAGGAGTTAGGATCCAAGCATACGACACAGTCTAAGTGCCAATCACGGAGCCGATCTAAGTGGCGTGTAATGCTCATGGACATACGTGTTGAGGACGTAGAGGACGGTATGGATGATGTAGGGGATGAGGTGAATGTTGCTCTCGCGGCCACCTCCGCCCGTGTCCACGCTGAAGGACTGTTCCATGGCAAAGCGCAGGAAGAGCAGCTTGGTGTCGTGGATGTTGAGCTGGTACGTGGGCTCCCGCTGACCTGTGCACTCCTGCAGATACGTGTTGTGCCTGAGCAGAAGCAGAAGGACTTGAGCTTGGAGGCCCCGCACGACACAAAGGGTAGGTGGACACGCCGGGGGAGCGGCCACGCTCAGGCGCGCATTTCCCTACACGCTCAAAAACGTGACCCACCTCGCCAGGCAGGTGGCGAACGCCGATTCGGGGACGTGGGGGCCCCACACAGGCAGGAGCCCATTGCACTTGGTGTTGGCGTTCTGTAGGGCGGCGCTTTCCCACTCCTCGCGCCCCCGAGCAAGCCTGGCGCGAAGACCAGAGAGCAGGCGTCAAACCTTCATCCTCACATCACGTTAAAGAGACTGACGAGACATTTAAGAGCGGGGAGTACCGGACAGCAGCCAGATGACAGTCATAGTGGACTATGTTAAAGTGCGAGACAGTGCTGAAGCCCTGTTGCTTGCGGGGTTTGTTCTCAAACTCCTCCAGAGCCACACGCTTCGTAAACGTGTAGATACCCAGGACCTTGGTTGGCTGTACAGAGAAAGCTCGTTACTTAAAGATGAAAAGACCTGCTGGAAGTGAATATTGTAACAGGGCCATAAGCTACTCATCACAAGTCAAACAGCACACGCACCTGAAACTTGTAGCCTTCTCGGCAGATGCAGCAGGTTAGACCTGGTTCTTCTATAAGCTCCTCCATTTGCTTCAATAGAGATGTTTTAGTCACCACCTGACCCTTCTCATTGGTCTGGAAGAAATCACATAACAGCAATGAGTCCTCAAGAACAACGCTTCTCATTAGCAGCATGTTACATAACCGTGGCAACACCTACAGTCATGCCCAGCGTGCCCAGGGCCTTCTGCCTCATGGCCATGGCCATTCGCTTCTTCTCTGCACGCGTCTCCCGTCGAGCTGCGTCGATCTTCAGGTTGACCTCCGCATGCTCCCTCAAGGCCTCCAGAAGGTTCTCGGCCAGAGTGCCTATGCCCTCGTCACTGGACACCTGCTCCAGCTTGTGCAAATTGCTAATGGAGTCCGTTCCGATCAGCATCTGAAGAACAAGAGGAGGAGCAGACCTGCTAAGACATCGTGTCATTAGAGCACCGTTCTGAGGGCTTCTCTGAGCGTTCATGTGTGGTACCTGTGTAGGGGGGTGCTGGGTGGCTAGACCACGCAGCAGTCTGAGGATGAATGGAAGGGCCGGGCGTGCAAGGAACTTCTTCCAGATGTCTGCATCCAGACTGCAACACCACAAGCAGGACTAGTAAGGGCACAGAGCTGAATACAGTGCTACACGCAGTGGCAGTGAGGTAAAACGGGTCTTACTTCTTAGCATTGGGGATGTGTTTCTTCATGTAGTCCAGGGCACTCTGAGTGATGCCTTTCTGTAGGATTAGGTCCTTGAGCTGATGACCATTACTGTTATTCTTGATCCCCGCTGCAATTTTACAGAAGCAGTCTAAAAAGACCTTATCGTCGGCATTGTGCTCCTCATCATACCTAAAAAAACAAACAAACAAAACGGTTAAAGACGATTTCCGTGACGAGACACTTTTTTTTTGGTTTTCCGTGTAAAAAGGACGCAGGCCGTACTTGTCGAAGCTGCAGCAGGGTTTGAAGCGCTCCACCAGGATGTGCATCTTCTCCAGCTCTCCGAAGGACAGGTACGGGATGATGCGCAGCAGGCCCTGCAGGACGCTGGGGTTGGAGCGCACGAAGGTGGTGTTGATCTGGTCCAGCAGCATCACCAGCTGGTCCTTGTCTCCTGTCAGCAGCAGGTTCCCCTGCAGGAGGAGCATGAGGGCACCATTAGAGAGAACATTCCACAAAAACCCCTCCGCAACACTGTGGGAACAGCCATGACTGTATAAGCATGCGCAACTTATTACCTCAATTTTAATAAAGCTCACCTTGTCCTCAGCAAGAGTCTCAGCGTTGGCTTCATCCAGAATGATCTCCATAATACTGAGGACCTGCTCAGCTATAGACGCCCCTCCACTGTCTTTACTCTCCTGCTCGGCTACCAGTGCCTGAAAAGCACAAGCACTCAGGTCAGGCGGGCTGGCTTACACCCAGCCACAGGCATCATCCACACCTCCACATCTCAGCTTGTTGAGTTGAGTGCCCAGGCAAATTAACCAGAGTTACCCACCAGGTTCAAGGTGCCCAGCATAACATTAAGAGTGTTCATCTCTGGCTTGACCAGCTGCTGTCTGTTGATCTTCACTTTCACACAGTAACTAAACAGCTTCAGCAGGACCTAAAGAAGAGGTGCAACGTTAACGAGGCTGTTGTTTCTAGAACACGACAACCAACCGGAAGGTCGAGCACAGACGGACATCCACTTACAGTGAGTAGGTGTCTGCCCTGTTTGAAGTCCCTGATTCCAGAGAGTCTGTTGAGCATACACTCCAGCCCACCACACTGAGCCATCACTCCAGCCATTTTGTACACCTCCTCATCATCCTCTTCCTCGTCTGTGCAATAAAACACAAGTTGTTGTATGCAAGCTTAAACTTGAACAGGACTGCCATTTATGGTCTTTTCAGTGATGAGCAACTACTGATGATACCTGTGGTGGAGTCCAGAGACTCAATGAACTCCTCTGTGGCATCACCCAGAAGCCCCCTCATGCGATAAATGATTCTCATTGGCTCACCCTTGTAAACAGAAACATAAGCTCAGTCTCCTATTGTTAGCACAGCTAAAGCAAAAACAAAGCTTATAGATGTTCCCAAATTAAATTACCAAAGAAGATTAGCCATCAAAAGCAGAGTCCGAATGTTTGTTTCCATAACCTCACCTCATTGGTAGGGCACCAGACCTTCTTGTAAACCTCAGCCACAGACAGGTCCAAACTAATGATCTTGTTATTCACAAGAAGCTAAAGAGACAAAAATTAAGAGACAGATGAAAGAAAGTAGACCATAAATTAAGTATAGACACACCAGCATTAGAAGGCCCTCTGCAACCTGTTTGGCTAGACATTTCCCATGTGCGCTAGCTACCTCCATGCCACTGTCGTCCTCGAGCAGAGCCACCAAGTCACAGTCCTGGCAGATCTTATTCTTGATGTCCCTCATGAGGGGGCCGATGCCGGGCTCGTTGCTGCTGTAGGGGTTCCCCGGCATCCGGCCCTGCAGGAAGTCCTCCTGCTGGGGGTCTTTCTCCAGGGTCACAAAGAACTCGGTCACCTCATTCTCCTCCTGAGTGACGGCGAGAGAGTCGGAGGGACGGGGACAGGGAGGGAGAGAGATGGCATCAGCAAAAGGGACCATTTACAAATCTGGGTGCCATTCATGTTTTAAAAAAAACGTTGAGGGGAGGGACTCACAGGGTAGATGATGCTGCAGAGCCTTTCAAAGATGAAGACGGGCGTGCGATAGTCATCCAGGTTGTAGCGTTTGGCCGTCTCGATGCACACCGCCATGAAGGCCTTGGTCTCCGACTCCGTGCCTGTACGGATAACGTAATAGCAGTCAGTATCGGCGGCGGGCGCGGCAAGCTGAGGGGTGCGATCGTGCGGGCGCGCCGCGTACCTGTGGTCATGTCCTCCAGCATCTCCAGCAGCATGTCCTGGGTTTCGTCGATCAGCTTGGTCCTCTGCACCACCAGCTTGCGGAGGCACAGGTAACCGTTCAGCACGGTGCCCACCAGGCGGCTCTTGAAGTGGCGTTTAATAGACTCCACCTCCACAAAGGAAGAGAGCAGGCCTACATAGGGCCAAATGACGGGAGTCGCGTTAGACGATTCTGTACACTCGACAGCAAGTGTGTGTATTCCTAGCCATTTCGGTTTTATATACGGAGCAATTCTGTTTAAAGTAAAGACGTGTTTTTCTTGCCGGTGAGACTCTTGAGGGCGTATCCTTGCTGCAGGTCTGTGCTCAGGGTTGCTTCCTCGAGAGCCAGCAGATGGGCAATTTCCTGTGAAGGAAGAAAAAAAAAAAAGTAAGAAACGAACAAGAAAATCCAATCCCGAAACATCTACTGATCTACTAACATCTACAAACCTTGGTGATGAGGTTGCCAACGTAGGGCAGGACACCGCGGGCAGCCAGGTAGACCTTCCAGTGGGCGGGTTTAATGAGCTTCTGGTACAGGGCCAGGTATTCAGCAGCACACTCGCCCGCAATGCTCAGCTCATCCAGGTAACTACAAGTCAGACCAGTCACGGTGAGCCCAGCCACCCACATACACACGGTCTCTACAAGCAGCCCTACAGTCAAGCCCTCCCTGCCACAGACCACGTCTCTAAACGGGGCGACTGTACCCTCTCTGAATGGAGCCGGTGACGCATACCTTGTGAGAAGGTCCAAGACCTGCTGCTTGCGGCTTGGGATGGTCGTCAGGGCCTCTACGATGGTGCAGGCGGCCTGTCTCGCCGCCTGAGTGGCTGGGGTGAAGAGCACCTGAAAGAGAGGCCGACCGCATTGGGACATGTCCCCGAACACCTGGGCCTGAATGAGGGACCGTACGCTCCAGCAGGTAAACTCTCCACTTACCTGTCTGAGCCAGTTGTTGTGGCCCAGTTTGAGCAAGCGAGGGAACAGCCCCTCCGATCTGGACCTCATGAACTGCTTCCACTTCCAGACGTACTTCTCCATGAGGTACTGCCTCCTGATCTCAGCCTTACTCAAAGGTTTAGAAACAGTCTCTTGACCTTCCAAAAGAGCACACCACAAGCATTGTTTGCATGATCATTTTCTATCCCCCTCCCCGCAAACAGGATGCAACTCATGGAACAAGCTTTCATTTGTGCTAATGATGATTTCAGGCCAAGCTGGAACACCTACATCTAGCAGGAAGGCACTTTTTCCAGGCCTCATACGATGCCTTGGGGTCCTTTTTGAGCCAGAGTTGGGCCTGGGCGTGTATCTCATGGTTATATGGCTTGACTGTAGTTAGGGATTCAACAGCGGCATCCTAAAACAGAGTAAATGACCACATTAATGATGACACACACACACCCCAGAAGGAATATGTTAATAATAATAATAATATATTTATAATCACATCAGTTCTCCAAGTATTTTAAAATACCTTGTTTTTCTTGCTGATGGGTGCAGGGGGTTTGATGAGTTTTTGTAAGATTCTCAGGCACATCAGAGTAATGTTCTCCACCACAACTGGAGTCTTTATATTGACTGCCATTAGGAAGAGACTCAGTGCTGAGGACGGCACAAGAGAGTTGCATAAGAGGTCTTTAGTGTTTAATCGATGGAATAACATCAGCGAGTGACTTAAGAGGTCAGTGCAAAAAATATGTCATCGTGCAGAGATATCAAGCTTACCACAGCGTAGTCGTAGCTCCCAGCATCCACCCTCCTTGGCTATGGAGTCAGTGAGGAGTAGCATTTCATACTGCAGGCTACTGACCTACACCGCAACAACAAAAACACAGTCACGTACACAAACCGATGCACAGTGGAAAAGTTTGGGGTGCTGATGAAGCACTGATGGAATCCATAAGAGTTTAAAGGTCATACCAGGTCAGGGTTCGCCCAGTGACCCTTCAGGGCAGCTGACACTTTTGCAATGATGAGGTCATTCATTTGCTGCGTGGCCTCGGGGTGATCCCTGTTGAAGTGATCGAAACAAACTTTAAACATCAAAATTACATTTTTTTTAAGTTTTTAAATCGCTTTCCAAGCGGCAGACGTGGAGATGCGTGTATCTGCACGCATGGCCATACCTGGTGAGCAGGCAGATGAGCTGCCGGACCTCCTCCCTCATGGCACCGGTGCCACGGCGAAGGTTGTACTCGAACAGCTCCCGTATGAGGCCCTGCAGTACCAGGATCTGCCTGATGGCGGTGTTGGTGGCCAGCGCGCGCAGCAGCGTGATGCAGTGGCCCGTGACGGCCGACGCGCAGCCATAGCACTTGGTGGAGGACGTGTGTCCGCAGCCCAGCACGGACAGGGCCCGGTACTGGCTGGCCGTGAAGGTGGGCTGAGCGCTGGTGCGGGACGACTTTGTGGCCGCTTCTCTCTGCTGCAGGTCGTACTCCAGCAACTCTTTGCGGGACGCAAGCACTTTCTGCAAAGGGCGGGGAGGCATGACACTTACAGCTCAAACCACTCAAAGCCCAGCCCACTCAAATCCATATCTTGACCAGAGCTCGAGTCATTATTCTTTGAGTGGGAGGCAACAGTAGTATAGGGAAAACACTCTAGGCGGTTGCTTTTGCCAGCGCGAGACGCCGCACTTGCTCCTCCTACCTGTATTATCTTGGAGAGCTCGTCGAACGAGGTTTTGCAGTCCCCGCTGTACTCCTGGGCCAGCTGCTGAATGTAGCGGTTCACGGTGGCAGTGGAGGTGCCCAGGCCCGCTCCTGCACCGGTGTCGTCCTAACCAAGCACCAATCACAGTGCGGTTAGCGCATCGCACACTCCTCGCGACCCACTGACCCAGCAGACCCTACGCATCAGCGACGTGAGGCATTTGGCTTCGTGCCCGAGAGAAATTGAGTAGTTGGAGGTTGTGAGGGGCTGGGCCACCGACCTGTGGTTTCTCTGGGGCCGCCTCGTTCACCTTGGACAGCAGACTCTCAAGCTGAGGGCGATGGCCCATGAGCTGGTGGTACACGCGGTCTGCCTTGTCCAGCAGCGTGTTAATGTTGGTCACAGCCTACGTACAACGAGGGAAATGATTACTACCTTCACTTCATTTCCATTTTAGGCAGAATTGAAAGAAAGAAAGAAAAAGGAAGGTGTTCTTTGCCTTTTTCCTGTCTTCCTCATTCTCGATGGGGTCCACAGCACAGCAGGGCTTTGCATAGAGCATGAAGTCAAAGCGGGCGTATTTACAGAAGCCACAGGCGTTACACAGAAACGGGTCCTTCTCGTCGTAATTAATGGACCTGGAAAACAAACGCCCGATGTTACGCCCCACGGCTTTCATCGACGTCAAAGAGAGCAGACTGTGTGGAACACGACCTAGGGCTGCACACACACCTGCACTTGTGGCACTGGTAGACATTCTCCCCACAGTTGCCGCACACCCCCGGGTTGGCGGGCACGGAGGCGCTGCACCGCGGGCACTGCAGGGTTTCCGTGGACGCCTGGTAGTTCTCATAGAAGTCGGAGAACTCAATCATCAGGTTGGAGGCCACAATGGGGAGAGGGAGGTCGATCTTCACTTCCGTCTGCCCAGGGGTGAGCTGCACCCTCTTGGCCTTGTGCCAGCGGGCAGGTCTGGAAGTGCGATAAAGAAACGACCAATGAGAATCACCCCGGAGGTCACCCCACTGGACCCCTGCACAAAGTGAACGCTTTCGAATTGGACGAAGCTAAACGTACTTGTTTTTCAGCTCCACTATGGCCTGGACGGTCCTGTTGTTGTAGTACAGATTGATTGTGCGCACCATCTTGGTCCTCTTGAGATCGCCGATCTTCACCGTGACCTTGCTGATGGTGTGACTGCCGATTAGCTTCACCACCTGCTGTGTGGTGGTGTAGCGCGTGTCCACTTTGATAGATGAGAGCTTGATGTTCTGACCAGAGAAAGCACAATCGATAGTGAACCAACGATACCCTCCGACATGACGGGCATCTTTGAAGAGCTGCACTTAGTCAGGCTACTCGGCCTCACTCACAGAGAAGGGCACTTCGGGATTGTTGCACACCAAGCAGGGATCGCTCTCAAGGTAAAACCCATCAAATTCCACCAATCCAGAGAGGGTGCTTGAAGGAGAGAGGGGAAAAGAAATTAAATTGCTTCTAGCTCGTCACAGAAGTCGAAGGCAATCGTGACAGTCCGTCAATGGACGCAAATGCCACTTACTTGTATATATTGGAATTGGGATGATTGGTGAGTATGTGGTTTTGTGCCCTTAAAATCTCGACAGCTTTCTGAGAGTATTCCTTCAGCTGCAAGCAGGACACACAATATCAGTAATATACTGATACGGTACAAGGAGAAATAATCACAATAATCAACTGCCAACTAAAATCAACTTGACTAACAATCAACTAATTACTAGTAACCAACCATCTTGGCAACACAATGTTAAATAACAATAACTTAATAGTAACTTGCTCTGTGATGTGTTCTGTACAGAGGTTAACAATACAACAAACCTTCTTTTCTGTCTGAGGGGTTTTGAGGGAGAAGTAACCCAGCAGGTCCACAAACTGAGCAGCTTTGCGGCCGTAAGCAGGCAGCTCGGGCCAGATGGCCCACGTGAGGTCCAGCAGCAACTCCTGCTGGGACTTACTGGAGTTCCTGGAAAGAATCCACATTGAGTTACTCTCAGGACTGTAGCTTGTTTGTAAAGAAGCTGCTGCTGGCTTTTGAGTGTCTCACTAATGAGCAACACAGCAGCAGTCACAGCAGCGGAGAGGGCGTGAGCACCACCTGCTGCATACCTGTAGATGTGCAGGGCCAGGCAGTGGGCCTGCCAGCGCACCGACGAGGAGTTGGACTCCAGCAGGAAGCAGCGCAGGAACTGAATCAGAGTCTCCTTGTCTGCAAACTTGTTGAGCTGGCTGACGAGAGCAGAGCACAGCTGATCTTCCTGACTGGCCACGCCCTCACCTGTACACGAACGAGAAGATCAGGAAAAGGACGGACGAATGAGCAGCCGTGGACGCAACGAGAGTCCGGTTACGGGCAACGTGTGGGGGTGTGGTGTAGGGCCTTTGCGCAATGAGGCATCACCTTCTTTATCCTTCTCTTTCTCCTCCTTCTTGCTCTTCTTGCTGGAGGACTTGCTCTGGGAGGACTGGGAGGCACCGGACGCCGTGCCCGAGCCTGACGAAGAGGAGGCGGCCAGGACTTTGCTGCCGCACAGGGCGCAGGAGAGCAGCTGCAGCAGCACGGGGGACACGCCCTCGTCCACCAGGAAACTCACCTGCAGCAGGAAGTACAGCACCGCTGCCCACACACACACACAGGCATCAGCACTGGGAGAATAACTGGCCAGACGTCTGGCAGAGCACAAAAACAGTTTACCGACACTAATAAAGCAGGATTGAGACAGAACGTTAGACCCAAAACATTCATGTGCCCTCCATTTTAAAGCACAACATTTGAAGAAATGCATTCAAGAAAGGAAGCTTACAATCGTCCTTCATGCAGAACTTCTGCCAGTTGATGGTTCTCTGGGTGGCTATTTCAGCACATGCTTTCAGGTGCTCCATCTGGAGTGAAGAGAAGAGCAAGTTCCATCACGGCAGGGTCCCCACGCACCAGCACCAGGGGATCCCAGGGCCCCGCCCACTCACCAGACTGATGAGCGTGTCGTACTGCAGGGCGGAGCCAGAGGTGGCCGTGACGATGCCGCCCCTCAGGAAGATGCCCTGCTCCTCCAGAAGCTTCTTGATGCTGCGAACGTGACTGTCAAGCGTGTGGAGGTCCCGCAGTTGCCGGTACTTCTCCTTCGAGCCGCAGATGAAGAGGAGCAGCTTCCTCACCTGCCTCCTCACGAATGGAGTCTGCTGGATCATCAGGTACTGCGGGCAGACAGGGAGAGGAGGCTACATCGCCGCGAGGAACAGGGGAGCACATGGGAAACCGGACAGGGCAGCGCGGCGGCGTTACCTCAGAAAGGAAGAAGAACCAAGAGTGGTCGAAGACGGGTGGCGGGATGCGGGGGTTTGCGTCAGCGATCTTCTTGATCTGGTAGGGCAGCCGCAGCACCATCTCGGTGAGGAGCTGGGAGTAGGCCTCAAACACGTCTGCAGCGTGACCCTGAGGAAGCAGACGCTCGGTCTTCCACGATCACAGTCAAACAAGTACGCGCTGCAAACTCCGCACAGGCGATTAAAGGGCTGGGGGGAACGCCGTACGTTACCTTGACATACTGGCGAAGGAAGAAGGGGCTCATGTCGGGGGGAGAGGAGGTGGTGTGGGGTTTGAGGAGCTGGCTGGCGGCCGCCGGCTCCTCTTCACCCTGCTGGGTCTTCCAGAACTCCAGCAGAGACTTGAGCACATGCAGGCAGTAGTCGATCGCTCCCAGACTGAGCAGAGCGGTAGCCGTAGCGTTGGAGATCAGAGAGGAAGACTGCAGAGGAACCAGAAAACCCGCTCACATCAGCACACAAGTCAGAGGAACTGTAGCAAATGTAATGCTAAAATCACTACTTGGAAGTTCTGATGGTGAGCTACCTCAGAAGACGACTTGGAGCCAGACTTGGTGCGCGACATGAAAACGCTGAGAAGCCTCATGATGACCAGATGCACCTCGTTCACCGAGCTACGCTCATTCTTCTTGGAGACATCCTGGTCAGACACAGGGACGGATGGTGTTAAGCGTCAGTTCTACAGCCACACACGAAAGCAATTCGTACTGCACAGCGGAAAATGTGTGGCACGCCCCTGCCCCCACGCTGACCCAACACAACCCCCCCGCCCCACGGAGGGCTGACCTTCTTGTGCATGCCGAGCTCTCCGATGAGCTGAGCCAGGAGGTCGTCCAGCGCCCCTTTGTCCTTCTCGTCCTCCCCGTCCAGGTCGGCGGTCAGCATGAGGATGACCTGCATGTAGGGGATGGCGCGCACTCCGCCCACGCTGTGCAGCTGGGGAAGATGCTGAAGGAGCCTCTCCAGCAGCATCAGACGCACCATGTGCAACCTAGACACACACACAGACAGAGGCAAACGGTTACCAAACACGACGAACTTGGGCCCGCGCGGGCGGAAGCCGCCGCTCGTGGAGCAGGCTGAACGAGCCACGGTGCTGTGGAGGAGGTCAGACCTGTTGCTGGTGTGCAGGTCTCCCTCGTTGTCGCCCTCGCCCTCCGAGGCGTCGCCCTCCTGCTGGGCCGTGGTGGTGCTGATGGCTCCCGTGCTGGAGCTCACGCTGCCCGGGCCTGCGTGGTGGCCCTCCACGGCAGCGTCGCCGTACGCACTGCTGCGCCCAGACACTACAAGTGTCAAAAAAATAAAGAAATAAATAAAATTAGCCCGCCGGCGGCCTCCGAACCTCACGGCGCCGCTACGTAAACATCAGACCAAAGCCTGCGAGCCTTCCGCTCCCACACCAGACTACAGCCACTAAAAGGCATTTAACTTAGAGCCACTTATCCCATCATAGATGTAATTCTACTCCAAGCCTGTCCTGCTCTCTCCCTCACACACACACACACACACGTCTCCCCCTCTGGCCCTCACCATTATGTTCTCCAGCCACAGAGTCCACGGCGCTGCCCCCGCTCTCGGAGCCCACGCTGCCACCATGCTCGGCGGGGGAGGTGCGCAGCGTGGAGCCGTCTGTGGCCGCCGTGCTGCCCTCGTCGTCAGAGGCTGGGGCTGAAAGTAGAACCAGAGCTGTTATAGGGAAAAAACAGGAGGCTTTGCAAGAGGGCTTTAAAAAACAAACACACAACAAGCATGATGCTATGAGGAGTACAACTATGACTATGTAAAGTTATAGTAAAGACAGTATTCCAGCCTAGCATTAAGGAGAGAGAAAAAAACAAAAGCAAACTTAACATCCATTAATAATTAATTATAACAATGATAACTGCGCATGACTTGCTAGACTGGGCACGTCTGAGACTGAGTGCTGTAGAAACAGGAGCATGTTGTGAAGGTGCCGTTACCTGACGCAGTGGTGTCAGATAAAGTGCCCGCGTCCAGAGAGGAGGAGCTGGGTGCCTGACCAGACAGACCCAGGCTCTGTAGGCCCAAAGCACTGCTGCTGCTACCTGCACCATTACACACACACACACACACACACACATTTACAAATCTGATAGCACAGAGACCCACATATGTAAATTGTACATTTTCCGCTGCTTAAGACAGAAGCATCTCAAAAGGTTTGTTCTGAGAGTCTTCAAAAAGAAAACACTCCCTTTTATCAGTTAACAAAATGCAATGTGAATGAACGAGAGAGACATCTAAATCAAGTCAATACTCTGTGACCACTCTGTTTTCAAAACAGCATCAATTCTTCTATGTATGCTTGCACAGTTTTTGAAGGACCTTGGCAGGGAGGTTGATCCAAACATCCAACCACAGATCTGTGGATGTAGGCCTGCTCAAATCCTTCCGCTTTTATGTAATCCGAGGCGGACGTGATGATATGGAGATCAAGGCTCTGTAGGGACCTTATCACCACTTCCAGGACTCCTTGTTCTTTTGTTACACCTCCCTGATGGTACTACATGATGATTAGGCATGTGTCTATTTCTCAGCATTGAGGACACCATTAATCCTGACCACATCCTCAACTCCTCGCGCTGAAATAGTCCCAAACTTGCAAGGAACCTCCACAATGCTTCAGCGTTGCCTGCAGACACTCACTATTGTACTAGAGGACATGGGTGAAAAACACGCCTGTTCTACCCAAATACTGTAACTTTTGACTCATCACTCCTGAGCACCTGCTCCCCTTTCCCTGTTTTCATGCACAGCTGCGTCTCTTGGCCTCATTTCCACATTGAAAGTTGGCATGACAACATCACTAAACAGAAGGTGGGCGTACCTGGATCCCACTGCTTTCTGCTCTGCTAGTTCTGAGTACTCTATACACTTATAAAATAAATGCTTCCACATTACACATCACTGTGTAAACTAGTGGGGAAAAAAAAACCTTCCTTCTTCACTCATGTCTCAAATACTCTTGATGTTCCCTGACCCTGATTATGCGAGTCAACAGTGTGATCAACTGACCTTGTTGATCCTGCTGGAGACTGAGAGCTATGGCCAGCTCCACCATGGTCTCATCATCAGCGTCAGGGGGGATGTCCAACATCGGAGGGAAGCCCTCTGCTCCAGCCAGCAGCGCTTCCAGGGGAGACGGATTGCCGTTGTTCACGTTCTCGGCCGTCTCCAGAACCATGGACTCGGACTGCACAACACGCACAAAACAGTGTAACAGCCGCCTTCTTGGGACGCAGTTGCTTAGACCGCCAGAGAAAGATCTGATGAGGTCCTCGACCCAAAGCTCACCACCATCTCAAAGTCACCGTGGTCCACCTCGTTTTGCTCTTGGCTCTCCTGCCTGCCGCTCTCGCCTCCCGTCATGCCAGAGGGCTGCATCTTGTCATCAGCGTCGTCGTCGTCGTCGTCATCTTTATCGCCTGAGAGATTAGTGGGGCAAAGGGGCTTGTGTTGAAGTGCCACTGAAGGATAAAGCCATCAGCGCATGTCCAGAGAAGGCTGGCGAAGGCCAATGACTGATCCAGCTCTTACCCATGGGAGTGTTGGAGCGTGGTGGGGAGGGCAGGGTCACATGCCTGCGTTTGTTCCTGGGTCTCAGTACTCTAACCAGGGCCTGTTTGCAGGCAAAGCTCACAGAGGTGTCCTGGAACAATTGTGCATGGAAATATTAGCTACAGAATGCGAGCGAGACTGCGGTTGCAATAAAATGCAAAAATGGACACCAAACAGCACAGAGACCCCCATGAAGAACAACTCTTACAGGACAGAGCAGCATCTGCATGTAGATTTTGGAGGCCACGTTGATGTAGTCCAGCTCACATGTGCAGTAGCCATGAATTATGTCCACCAGCGCATTTACCGTGGCTTCAATATGGGTTAAACCTTAGGACAAAGGGAAAGAGCATATCGAATAATAATACGTTTTTGCAACCGCCTTTTGAAACATGAATGAAATACCATGTTGAACACCCGGAACCCGTCTTGAGCCTGGATCACTTACCAGGCAAACAAGCAGGAGCAAGAAAGGCGTTCTTGGGTTTCAGAGCGTGCAGCTTCCAAAAGTTACTGACCAGCTGCATGATGAAGTTGCAGCCTTCAGCATTATCCTTCCCGTCCTCGCTCAGATCTGCCGGAAGAAGAATTGAGGAGCACGGTCATAAAAAGAAGCATCGCGTCGCTGCTCGGTACGTGTTCCACGCCCTTTCCTGCAGGGCGGCGGCGTCCAGCCGTACGAGGTCTGCGGCGTACCGAGTTCCGCGTGGGGGAGCTTGGACTCGGTGAAGTGCACCAGGTTGCTGGGCCTCATGATGGCGATGGAGCGGGCGGTGATCACCAGCCGCTGGAATACGTCAGGGTCCAGGTCCTTCCCGTCTTTACCGCAGCTGGCCAGACACTGCACGGCGTTGCTCAGCAGGGACTGGTCCTGCGCAGAGACGGCTGTGTGAAACGGCTGGACACGCCGGCGTGAGAGCAGGCGACTGCCTGGGAAAGGCCCTGTTAGCCACAGGCGACTCGGGTACCTTGTGGTTGTGGTAGGCTGTGCGGCTGGTGTGCAGGCTGGCCAGGAGACCCTTTGTCTGCTGCTGGACTCCAGCGGGGGTTGGCATGGACAGAAGAAGAGTGGCCAACTCCAGTGCTGGACCTTTGGTTTTCTCCTGGACATAAATAGATTTACATCAGGCAATGATAATGATATGATATAATGGTTAATGGAATTTTCAGCACTGGCTCCTAAATTTGACTCAGAAGATAAATGTATTTTTTACTCGCCTTTTCACTGGATGAACCAATTGCATAGCAGCTCTCAAGAGCTTCCAGGGAACTGACCACTAGCCTAGAAAGAGCACAGAAGACATCAGTGCACATCAAAGTAACATGCTTATATGGAAATAATGAACAAATGCTTTAAAACCACACAATTCAGAGCACTGTTAATATTTACTAGATATCATTACAGCAGACGTATACAGTCTGCTTAAAAACAAAGTGATGGCTAGTGTAAGAATCCTCATGGCATTCAGTGTGTGGCTTTATTCTGTGCCATAGCAAGCAGAGTGTGGATGCTTTCCTTTCGCTTTGTGCACACACACACACACACACACACACACGCAGCCACTCATACACAAACACCATGCAAACAAGCAGAGAAAGGGCGGTTACTAACCGGTCCAAGGTTGATAAGGACTCAGTTTCGCAACTTTATTTTATTGTTTTTTTTTTGGGAGCAAAGAAAAAGAAAAAATGTGTGAGGATCACAGAAAGAAACAAGTAAACTAATGATTTGTATGTAACAGAAAGACATGTCAGCATGCAGGCAAAGGTCATTATGAAGACAGCCGTGCAGTGGACACCCCTCACACACTCACACACACCCTCCTCCATTCCACACCTCTCTGCCCTCCTTATGTTGTGTACCGTTAAACCCCTTCTGAGCAACATTTCGAGTCGAGTATTAGCAGCAAGGACAGAGAAATGGAGACAAAAAGAGATAGACTGGCGTTTCGGAGACAGTACCAGGGGTACAGGGTACCGGGTTTGTGAGGCGAGCTGGCGGAGGATCTGGTACCGGGACCCCCCGTGCCAGGCTTACCTCTCCAGGACCGTGCCGCTGGTGGAGGTGGGGGTGGCGACGTCCGTGTCGCTGGTGCCGTTGCCCTGGTTCAGGTTGGGGCTGCACACGTTGTTGACGGAGGCGGACGGGAAGTCCTCCGGGGGCTCGTCCGGCCAGCCAAACTGCTCTTTGGTCTTGCCGTAGATCTTAACGGAGTCCAGCATGGTGACTCCTGCGGGGTCTACGGATGCTCCAACTTAAAACGTGACACGAGGCAAAGGAAAGGAGGGCCACACACACGGACACACACACACACACAAATAATGAAGTATGAATCCAAATCCAGAGAGTAGTGACAGGGTTGGTGTCGGGGCGAGATCTCGCACGCTTACTGAAAATGGAGATCTTCTTGTCGGCCTGCAGGGCTTCCTCGCGCGTGAAGGGGAGGTCAAACCAGCGGGAGCGGGTCAAGTTCATCTGCATCGTGCGGCCAAAGATCTCGATGTAGGACGGGGCTCTTTCTATAGCCTGAGTGCCCACCTGAACCCTCATGCCCGTCATCACCATGGAGCTGTTAATGTTGACCACCTCCACCGTGAAGCCACCAGGCTGATGGAAGGAACGATTGGATATACGTCACATACCGCAGTGTGCTGCATCAACATGGACGATGCTCTAAAAAAAACCAAACACAATGAATACTACTCCTGTGTTCGCTGCATCAGAGTTTTACCTTGGTGTTGGCCACATACATCCCTGAGGAGTTGAGTCGGTGTTTGATCTGCTGCCCGTTGTAGACCTGCAGCAAGTCGTTGCCTCCGAACTCGACTTCCGTCAGCTGCGTGTTGTGCTCGAAGAAATCCACAGGGAAGGTGACCTGGCTGGACGTGCGCGTGGCTGGAGGACGGGAACGACATTTAAAACGGCGCAAAACTGCAGGACGGTTTAAGACCTCGTAGGCCTAAGTGAGACCAAAGCGAGACCGGCGCGTGGCGTGAGCGCTTACTGGCGGCGGCGGCTTTGCGCTTGCGCACGGGCTTCATGATGCTGATGACGCTGTTGGGCTGCAGCGAGGGCTGGAGCCAGTAGGACGTGTTCTCCACGTTGGCCATGTAGATGCGCAGGCTGCCGTCCTCACACAGCAGGATCATGGTGGTGCGCTGCTGCTCGTTGCTGGCCGTGTGACGGATGGCCACCATGTCCTGGATCTGGGCGACGTGAGACGCAAAAGGGATCAGAAGCAAAAGAAAGAAAGAAAAAAAAAAAAAAAAAGCTTAGGAACAGCCGCCAGTGGTTGCCGTACGCAAGATGTACAAAGTGATCGAACGTAGCTGGACTCCCGAGAACCGACCTTAGCTTTGGCGGGTAAGGTTTTGATCTCCTGGATGAGGAAGGTGTCTGGCTTCACCATGATGACCAGAGGGATCCCGGTAGTCTGCTGTACACAGCACACCAGCCCCGGGTGATTCATGACCTCCGACCACTGGCACAACGCTGGAGAGGTCTTACCGCCCCCGTTTGGCCTGGAGAGGGAGCCATTTAGCAATTAAAAGCACGTTATGACCGGATCAACCTGCAGTAGTTCAACAACCACGCTAAAGACTACAAAGCAAAACTGCGAATCCAGTGCTAGCACCACAGGCGTTTACCCTGGGCTGAGGGACACGCTTACCCTTTGACATTAATGGTGAACAGCCTCTGGGTCTCTAGGCTGCTGCGGTTGACCGTGGCAGCGAAGGACTTGCCCTGGCTGTAACTGAAGAACAGCATCTGCAGGACGTGGGAATAGTACACGGACACGCCCCCTCCTGCCACCTGCCCACTGCTGTCCTGTAGAGCAGGAAGAAGTTCAGCTCCGAGCCCCCCCCCCGCAGCACATACGTCAGCGTCAACGTGCAAAGAGAGCGCGCATACCTTCAGGTCTTCGTGGTTGATCTCCAACACGTTGGTGACGTAGAAGGGGCCGTGCTGGGCGCTGCTCGACTCGTCCATCACCTGGGTGTACATGTAGCCCGCCGAGGACATGATGACGATGATGTTCTTGCCCTCCTCGTTGAACAGGAACGTGGCGTCTCTGATCTTGGAGCTCGGCAGCAGGAAGTAATACATGGGACTCAGGGCGTCCACGGACAGATCGTAGATCTGCAATGGAAATACATAATTATATAATGCCATTGAAGGCATGCAGCACGGTGTCGAGACACGGTGCGGTCTAGCAGCCTCCGTTCAAGGTCAACACTTGAAGCTCGACGCTTAAATGGCCAACCTTAACGAAGTCCGCGGTGATGATTGCTAGTTCAGTCTGTGAACCCGGCAGCCAGATGGCCTTGATGATGAAGTTCCCGGTGGCCAGCTGGGGGTGCAGCACGAGGTGGTCGGACACGGATCCCGTGCTGCTAAACGTCAGCACGTGACAGTCCTGCGAAAAGCAGCGAGATCAGAATGCAACGCTCATGGTCGCGAGCGGAAACCTACGGACGGTTGGGGGGTCGGGGGTCGGCCTGGGCTACCTTGAGGCCGCACACGGCCAGGTAGTCCTCGTTGCAGGGGTTTCCGGTCAGGCTGAGGACTGTGAAGGGCACGGGCGCAGAGGCCAGGCGAGTCAGGGTCAGCTTGCGTTTACTGGAGTCGGCCTGCTTCAGAAGCGCAGACAGCTGCAGCACTGTGATCTGCAAATGCGAACAGATTATTATAAACGCGCAAGCGGAGCTCAGGAGGACGCAGAAGAGACGGACGCCAAACTGTGGCAAAAGCAGCACTTCGCTGTGTAACTCGACCGCGACGACCGCCTGTGAGGACTTGCCAGTGGCCGAGGGTCCTGGGGAGAAGAGGCGGGGTCTTACCTTGCCCTTCTCGTGGCTGACGGCGAGGTGCTGCCGGCGTCCGTGGGGAGAGGACAGCACGCACATGGCCACGCGGCGCAGCACGTGAGCGCTGATCAGCTGCCTGATGGTCTGGCCCTGGTCGCCGCTGTAGTTCATCCTCACGTTCTCAAACGCGCCTTCCTGAGAGCCCAGCGTGGGGACCTGGTAATAGAACGCAAACGCACCGAGATGCACGACGACCGTCAAAACGTTGCCTGCGTACGGCTCAGGCAGCAACAGAGGTCCGGGGGATTCTGCTCTCCGCACTTTACTGCAGCCGCCAACAGCCACGCTCGTACCATGAGCTGGTCGGTCATCTCCACCGTCTTGTCCTGCGTGTGCAGCTCGTTGAGGGCGTGCTGGGCCCGACTGCTGCTGCCCACGGCCGAGGCCTGCTGGAAGTTGGTCTGGATGGCGTCCATCAGGAAGATCAGCAGGTCCAGCACCAGAGAGGCGGTGGACGAACTCGACTGAGGGAGACAAAAAGCCGGACAGCGGACGTAACCAGACTATACAAGACGTTCGCAGCCATCAGGGCTAAAAGCGAAGACGTCAACACCACAGGCCAAGAGCCCTTCCTCTCTTACCACCTGGAGCAGCAGGTCTTCCCTGCAGCCCTCGATGTTCTTGCACGCGCTGTTCTTCTTGGGTTTCTCCTCATCGCCGCTCTTGCCGTCGCAGATGGTGACCTTGCCCTTGTCGGCTGGAGAGGCGCTCTGGTGGCGGATGGCGCTCTCGGGCATGCGCAGCTCACTCTGGAAGGCGGAGGACTCCTTCATCGTGGAGCTCATGCCACTGCTGGGACTCCTCTTCACCAGAGCCTGATCAACACAAAATACAGAGGCCAGTTCAAACACATGGACAAAGATGCAGGACCTTAACAGCTCACTTCAAAACTGTTATTAGTGTTAAATGGATTTAAAGGGGAAAACTTGGTTTTGAACTTTACAAGTTAAGGGTTAACTGAAGACACTACTGACTATTACTACATGCTCAAGATTTTGATTAAAGAAGCATGCATGAGATGTTATGGTTTAATGTTAACATGCTCATGGGTAATAGCTTCAAAGCATTTTCAAGTATCTAGGGGAATTTATCATACTATACACAAAAGCAAAATTGCTCTGATGTTTTACCACTAATTTATCATGGAAGAAAGACTTGCATGGTTCATGGAAAAGAAATACTGAAAGTCCTGATGGGCTGAGGGAGAACTGAAATGAGTTCATGATAATCAATGATAAATGATTTGCAAGCCAAAGTTACCGCTGTTGTTCTTTTCCCATGATGACCTGAAGTATTCGGTCTCACCTGGCAGCTGCCATCCTCCTTGGCCCCGCAGTCACAGAAGAAAGAGCCGTATTTGGCATAGGAGATCTCATGGTCTTTGTGACAGACCTTGGCACACACTGTACACACACCTACCCCATCCACCATCTTACAGGTGTGACAATGATACCTGTATAGCGAAAGGAGAAGAGTAAGGTCAGGGTGGCGTGTTTTTCATCGGTACAGCGTTTCACCGGAGAGGAGGGCGGGGGCTAAAAGTGAATGGCTCTTTCATTATTACCAGTGCTGGTTCATGAACTCCTTCTGTGTAATGGTAAAGGTACAGAGCTTATTGCAGAGAGAGTCCTCGTCCTAGGAGACAAAAACCAAAATTGCAGACAGAAGCATGAGCGTCACAATGTCCTGAAGGCATCGAGGAATCTAGGACTTCACTCAAAGCAGCAAACCAAACACCAATTCTAAGCCTGGGAGAGCAGGTGGTTCCCTGACCGAATCCTCGGCCTGCGAGTCCTCCTCCTCCACGGCCAGCTCCTCCACCCAATCAGAGTCCACCTCGATGGCCTTCTCCTCCCCTTCCATCAGCAGCTGGGAGGAGCCCTGTCCGCTGCTCTGCCGCAGGGCGTTCATCACGTCCGCCAGGTAGGAGATGATGTGGCAAGCGCACTCCAACATGCTGGCATGCTGCAACACAGCACAACGTTTAGACCCGATTCCCCTACCGAAGTCCTCGACGGCAAAACGTCAAGCTACACAGTTATACTTACTTTGCCTTGAGAAACATTGGCGGTAACTTTCTCTACAACATTCTTCTGATATAAATATTTTTTACTGCAAGGCAAAAAAGAACAACAACAAAAAAAGTTTTTTTTATATATTGTACCATATCCAAAACAGCATTAATCAAATCAAAATGTCCACTTTGACTCCTCTCTCTCACCATCTGTTGAGCCAATCGATGGCAGCCCGGTGCAGCTGTAGGTGTCCCGCCCCCTGGCCGGCACTGGCCAGCGTGGACATGATGACCATGAGCTCGGGAAAGCCGGCCCCGTCGCCGCTGGCCAGCATCTCCGTGGCCATAGGGATGAGCGTGCTGAGCAGCACGGTGCACACGCCCTCGCCCACCTGGCTGTTGTCACGCACGATGTAGGTGGTGAGCAGCTGCAGCAGCTGCCGGTTCTCCTGCACGGTGTCCAGCTGGTCCAGGTCTTTGGGGGGTGAGACGGTCATGCGGGTCAGCCAGGCCTGCAGTCTGGACGGCTCCACACAGGCCAGCTGGGCCAGGGATCCACACAGACTCAGCAGACTGGGGTTGGGACTCTTCTCCGCTGTAGGAAGGCAGGCAAACACACACACACACACACACACACACACACACGTTAGGAAATAACTCTCATGGGTCCAGCGGGGGTCAGACACCATGTTTTAATGGCTCTGGCTACTTACTGAGCTGGAATAGCTTAGTGAAGAACTTCAGAACCCGGTTGCAGAATTTAGCAGATAAATTTTCATTGGCGGTCGCCATCATAATCTGCACCAGTTCGCCACTAAAAAGGGGACAGGGAGGGCAATAAGATGTGAAACCTGTGCATTATCTATAGAGGACAGAGCAGGTTTAGGCTGGGCTGTACCTGAAGGAGAAGAAGTCCTCCATGGCTTTGCGGACCTGACTGCTCTCCAGTTGCTTCTCCAGGTACTGCAGACATTCCTCCAGCACGGACTCTTCCAGCCCACTGCGAGGCAAAGAAACCCAGACCACACCCTCAGCAGGATTCGCACACGGATTGCCGAAGATGGTTCTCCCTGCGCCACATCCCATGTCGGACAAACGTCTAATCTAATCCCGCGGTATGACTTCGGGCGGTGGTAAGCGGTGCGCGCCTTGCCTGTTGGGGTCGGAGTGGTTGGCGATGATGTTGTAGCAGCCAGTGACGAGGCGCTCGTAGACGCGGGCCAGGAAGGCGTCGGACTCGGCCGGGCCCAGGATCCTCTCCAGGGACGTGCTGCAGATGTCGGCCACGCTCTCCGTGCTGCTCTCCAACAGCAAGGGAAGCAGCGTGCGGATAATCTGGGGAGGGTTCAGCTCCTCCGTGCTGTGGAGGAACGTGGTTGAGGACCACGGACTTGCGTCACACACTCCGTACGCCCACGACCTCTCTGATCAGACACCTCACCACACCAATACACTTTTGCTACCACTTTCATAATCAATTACATAAAGCGTTTCAGGATCCAGAGCATCAGAAAATGGAGAGCAACTTACACAATGAGGTCCCCGGTTAGGCGTACCAGTGTGAGCAGGATGTGTTTGAGGGAGGAGGCTAAGGGCAGAGACTGGTTGCTAAGTGTGCCCAGGTGGGCAGCCTGGATAGCACCAATATAGCTCTCTGACGGAATAGTGTCATTGGCAAAGGCATTCCGCTGCGGGGGAAAACACCCGCAATTAGACCGTTTGTACAAGGAGGAGGGGCCAAGGCTATCCAATGAGGAAAAGACAGCAGTGCACTTACCCATGAACCAATGTTGGGGAACTCATTAGTGTGAATGTTATTCCAGGTCTCGCATAGTGTTTGAACAGCAGACGGCAGATTCTGCATCACGGTTTGGCCTAAAATCACAGGACAAACCGGCTGGAAATCACGTTTGTAGGATTTTCAGGAACACCCAGATTAAATATAATCGACAATGCAATCGGCTTCTAAACTTGAATTACCCAGCAACCAAAAAAGACAGACGAGGATGCGGTCTTATGTCACAGTGTACTTTTATGACCAACATCAAAACCAAGCAGTCATATCTTAACGATCTGTGCAACAGCTACGAACTATATGGACATGTGCAGAAGCACTAATTGTGCGCGTGTCGTGTGTGCACAAATATTGCTATCTGTGCAGCTCTATGATAAATTAACTTATAGAAGAATGTGACGTGGAGTGTGGCGAGTGCCCGGCGTACGTACCGAGCAGGTTGGCTTTGCACCGCGTGGAACCGATGGAGAGCACCGCCGCGTAGCCCTGCAGCGTGGCTTCTGTGGCCTTCTTCTCACCATCCTCGGGGAGGCTCATCAGAAGGTACGACCTATACACGGAGCAGACCCACAAGAAGAGTTCAGCTCCAAAGACCCGCACAGGTAGCAAGTGGCGGCTGCCCGAGGTTGACGCTGGAGCGAGGCGCATGGGACGGACCTGGTGAAGGCTGTGTAGACGTCGATGAGCTGCAGCGTGGCGGGCAGCAGGTTCTTGGTAAGCTCCAGGGATTTGTGGGTGTCTGCCTCCGCGGCCAACTTGGAGTAATGTTCACTACGGGAGACCTGCACTTTCGAAATGACCGCGTCCAGCGTGTATATGGTCTGCAGGGAAGGAATCTGGTGAAGAGGCAGGATGCTGCTGGGGTCCACACAACAGAAGGACGAGATCTAAAAGAAGAGAAATGGAGCTTTTCAACGTGTTTTACTATATGGCACGGCTCAAGTAATACAAAGAAGCCTCTAGTTAACGGCATCCTGCCATGTGTACCTGTCTGGCAATGTATTCCTCGGCAAGCTCGATGTCATACTTCACAACACTGCATTTTGAGGAGACCACTTCCACCAGAGAAGCTGCATGGTCTGCTTTCATTCCCTGTTTCACGAGGTGTTCCTGGTAGAGAGAGAGAGCAGATTGCAAACGGTCACTTTCTGGAACAAAAGGAATGGGTTGGTCCGGGTGTCTGGGAAGCAGGAACGCTCACCGTGACCCAGGTCATGTACGCGCTGACTCCCAAGCGCGAGGACCACCTCAGGGTGTGCAGAATGTCGCTCTCACTGGGGTCACTGTTACCCGTCTTCAGCTGCTCCATGTAAGCTTTGGAGGGAGGCAGCACTCCCAGAATCCTCCACAGGATCAGAAAATAGTACTGAAGGGAACACGCCTCCTGCAATGAGCAACAGCAACGTTAGAAGGGGGCAATCAAAGCACCAATCAGAACGTTTAAAATTACACACCAACCAATCAGAAACAACCAATGAAACGTGCTCCAGAAGACTTCTTTGAAAGCATTCAACCAAATGCAGACTGAATGAAGCGACTCACAACTGGGGTGATGGGTTTGTTCTCCTGCCTCCTGGCTGTGTCAAAGTGAGAGCCTGCCGCCAACAGGGCGATGAGAGAGGAATACAAGCTGTCGTATTTTATTGCTCCAGCGAACAGCACCTGAAAGACCTACAGAGCAATAAAACGGAGGATGTGCCAGGAAGATGAATACAGCGCGAAAAGGAGTTCTCACATTTCCAAAACCCCTTTTTTATTTTATTCGTTTTGGACCGAACTTGGCGTTTGCTGTCACCTTGATGTCCAGGCGGCCCCTGTCGTCTTCAAGAGCTTCAGGGGAGAGGACACAGTAGAACTTGGGCTGCACTGTAGAGTCTACATAGGAAAACACGAGAGGCCCTCAACAAAAACCTACACACTTATTACATCCCCACTTCCGAATTAGTTTGGATTTCATTTTGTGTGATCTTAAGCCCTTTGAGGACAATATGGAGAGGAAGGTAAGAAGCATGACTTACTCCTACCTGCCGAGCAGTGCTTGGCCCAGTTTTCCTCCACCTCTTTGAAACCGTAGTAAAGTGGGTGGCTGCCTCGCTTTCCCCCCTCCTGGGTGGAGCTGGCGCCAGACACAGGTGGAGTGAGAAGGTTGTACTGCACCTGCTCACACACAAACAGCGCTTGGACTACCTTCCTCCTAAGATAAAAGCTTTGATGAAAAAGAGGTTAAAGGCCACTTCTTTAACCTACCTGCTCAAACAGGTACATGGGGGCTTTGGAGTACTGGTGCAGCAGGTAGTCGAAGACGAGGAGGATGAGGGCCAGGTTGAGGGGCACGGCCTGGAGCTGGGAGTCCACCTGGGCGGCCGCCTCGGAAATGGCCTGTGCGCAGAGGGCCAGGACGCCACGCCGGCCCTTCTCCGACAGGTTGTGGAAGATGAGCAGCAGCAGTTGGAGGTGCTCCACGTTCAGGTCCTCCTCGCTGGACACGGCTCCCTGCGAGGTGTGCTGCTTCAGCGTGCCCACGAACCTGAGCCGGACAGGGAGAGGCATTCTTGAGCTTCTTTAAAACCATTTCTTCCGTATCACGAGGTCACATTTTTTTCCCCGATACAAAAGGACAGACGTTGGTCCCATTCACCGACGAGTTTCGCAAAAGCAAATCTCTCACCTCTCCCAGACTTTCATGCACTCGGGCACGTCCGGGTCCCCTTGCAGGCTGGCTTTGTGCTGCCAGATGAGCAGCAACCTAGAGAGCACCGACAGTGACTGAGGGTGGATGTACATGGGCCAGGGTCCTTCTGAGAACGGAGCCACGCCCAGCTGCTGCAGCAAGGTGTTCTAAGCACAGAGAGGGGACTAGGGCGTTAGTCAGCCTGCTAGGCAGAGAACATTCTTAAATTAACCTTATAATGGCCCAACATACCTGCAAGGCTGGAGAAGGCAGGTCTGATGTCACCAGAGAATGGTTGAAATGGTACAGTGCAGAAGCAAATTCTTCATCAGATGAACCTAGAGACACGACAAATTAGAGCCAGTTTTACGAAGGCAGTTATCTTTACATAAAACAAGCAAGGATTTAAAACAAACGGCATGCTAACGTTAAAGGTTAATAACATTAAAATAAGTAGAGAACAGCACACGGGGACCTCACCCTTCACGTCTTTGTCCACGTCCTTGATGATGCTGGCCAGAGTGGCCATGTGCTGCTCGGTGAGGGACACACTTAGGTAGTTACGGATGAAGTTGTTCCTGGACTTCAGCATGGATGTGGTGATGAAGTTCAGAATACTAGAAGCCAGACTTAGGAACTGGGGGGAGAAATTCGATTTATTCGTTTTTATTATTTATTTATCCATTTTTTATCTATTTTTTTGTTTTATAATAGACCTCACTCACTGTTCAGTCAAATGCCCCTGAGATGAGCTGTCTTTCCTTTTACCACATTGATAAAATGTGACAAAAACAATAAAAAGTCAAAAGATTTAATACGTCTACCAACGGCAGCTTGAAGAGATCGCTGTAATCCGCCTGGGTGTTTACCATTTTAGTTATGAAAATAAACCTAGGATTATGGTTAAACTGCTCTACGTCTTGCCAAAATCCAGACAAGTCTTCAGATTACACACAAATCA
The DNA here is from genome assembly GCA_020368025.1 of Brachyhypopomus occidentalis. NCBI lineage: Eukaryota > Metazoa > Chordata > Actinopteri > Gymnotiformes > Hypopomidae > Brachyhypopomus > Brachyhypopomus occidentalis. The sequence goes on from JAGXOD010000011.1 coordinate 7,082,300, forward strand.
ACCTCAAACCAGAGCAGCGTCTCCTTACCAGCTCTGGGTCCTTGCGGCTGGCCAAGATGTTGCCGTTCTCCCCAACGTTCTGTTTGCTGGGGCTCTTGAGTCTCGGCGAAGTTTCCAGCGGAGGTGGCGGAGGCGGAGGTGGGGGCGCCACCTTCTCTTTACTGGGAGAGATGGTCTCCTCAAACCACAGGCCCAGAATGGGCTCACTGTCATCATCTGTGAACGCGCAGAGAGCCATGTTCATCTCCAAAAATCCCCCGAGGGCAGGTGTATTGCAGGCTTATTAAGAACTGCTTCTACAAGCTGGGGGAGTTAAGACTACTTTGGGAGTCTTTATGAAAGCACGTTAAAAAAAAAGGGGGGGGGAGGGGTGGGGGTGAGCATGGAGAGATGCTACAAGTCTGAGCTAATGCAGAGATCTGCTGACCTGAGACACAAGCTGCTCTTGTCCTCTCCTGTCTTCTCTCTGCTGAAATAACGAACACTGTGACTAGCCGCGTCGGCCGCAGGGGGGGGGTCGCGGTAAAAGCAGGGCATGCTCGGCGTGCAACAGCACTCTGCAGCAAGAGATAAAACTGACCTGCCGCTACGCCCTCTAGTGGCCTGACTCTGGTCCGTCTACTACGGCGTGCAGCCTTCAGGAACTGCATCAAAATACGCCTCGCCCGCCTCAGCCCTGACTCTAGCTCAGCCGGTGAAAGACATAGCCCGGCTTTCAAAACTAGGTCACTACTAGATTAGAGAATTTAATCAGTATTTTACATAGGATTAGTCTCTGGAAAAAAAATATATTTATTCGGGCAACCATGTTCCTGGGTTTGCATCCATAGTGCTGAACTAACTTTCCTAGGCTTCACACTAACTCTTCAGAGAGGACTCGGCCACATCTGTTACCTTGACTGCTGTCCTCCTCTGTGCTGCTGAAGTCGTCTTCGTAGTAGGTGTTGGAGTCGGTGGAGGCGCTGGCATCGCTGCTCACCGAGCCTTTTCTCTGTCTCTGCAGCACGTAGGCCTGCGGGTGGAGGAACCGCGTTTATATCTCGCCACGCCACTGCAAGGCCCCTCCCAACTGGCGGGGACGGGGAGGAGCGCCATCGTACCTTCTTGTAGGAGGTGGAGAGCAGCGTGAAGAGCAGGTTGGTGAGAGGCACCGAGTCGATGAGTCTCTGCACCCTCTGGATGGAGGTGCTCTGGGCCATGATGTTGAGCTCCGCCGGGGGGCCGTCGCTCGCCCAGCCCTGAGGGAGGAGCGGACGAAAGTGAGCCGCTCCGTATGACATGAAACGGAGAGCAAAACAGGCCGGAAGCCAGTGGCGTATTGGAGGGCGGGCGATTACCCTGTGAAGCGCCTCCACTTGTAGGTCCTGGAACAGCGAAGTGAGCAGCTTGATGGAGTGGTTTGCCAGGATGACGGACAAAACCCCGAAACCTTGATGCCTGATAGATTTTTTTTTTTTTTACACAAGGAAGTCATTAGCATAAAGAAAGGACAAGGAAAACATCTCTATTGTTTATGCAATAACTGAAGCACTTCCACCCAGCAACTGAAGCAAAGTAGGCCTACCCTTTCCCAGGACCCAGCTTAGGGGAGCCTGCTCCATCCTTGGTGCGGGTAGCAATGTCCCTAACCCGCAGCGCTGCAAGGGGGTCCTTCTCCTTCCCCTTGTCTGCCAGAGCAGTGGGGCTCAGGTTCAAAATCAAATACAGGCTGTTCAGTAAGCACCACGCGCCCAGGAGCTGGAAGTTCTGATAATGCTGTAGAAGGAAGCAGCGGCAGTGACAGTTAAGATTCAGCTCAGCCTGCACGTCTCTGGCATCACTCGTGGAAATACATCAGCATCTACTTCTCATTTACCTCCCCTCCAGCTCGGCGAGAGTTACTGATGGCCTGCCCGATCATGTCGTATATCTCCAGCTGTTATGACAACGGCAAAGAGAGAGAGAGAGAGAGAATCTACTGAGAAGGCACCTCACTAAAACACGAACAAACGAGAATAATTACAAAAGACCAACGGCGATGGGTGAATTTAGTCTAGAAGAGTTTGCGTACACATTTCTGCACGATGGTAGCAGCATCGTTCTCGTAGTCTTCCTCCTTTGTGCCTGTAGAGGTGGTGCGAAGCTGCAAGCCACTGCCCACCTGCAGAATGGCCATGCACGTTGCCACACTCACACCTGCAACGGAAAAACAAGCCTCGTTAGGACATCCGCTTCCGAGTAAACACGGGCCTTTCTATTTAAGGCGGCGGTATTAGTTGTCCAACCTGCATAGAGACAGCTCAGAGCCAGCACGGTCACGTCTAGGAGTCTCACGGGAGTTAAGGGTTCCAGTACAGGTAGGGAGAGGGTGTCCAAGGCCATGGTGACATCAATTACGAGGGAGTGGAAACTGAGAGAAAATTGAGAGAGAAAATGAAATCTCAGCATCATTCCGAGATGATCGCTGCGATGCGGTCAGAGCTCGGGAGCACGAGGCAGCCTCACCCGTTTCGGACAGCGGTAGCGTCTGCCACGGTGGCTGGCATGATGAAGAACGAATTGGCCGACACAGCATCCTGAAAGCGGTTGATGTAGCGTAAGAAGTAGGGCAGGTTCAGACACACACGCAGTAGCTTCTCTGAGCCCCCTGGGACGAGAAAACAGCAAAGTTAGAAATTGGGTTTGTTGGGCTCAAGGCTCAAGACTACAGTGGTAATATGATGGATTGCGCTCATCTAGAATTACACACCCAATTCTTGTAAACTGGAGACATTCTGTGAGATGAAGGCGTTTTTCATTTTGGCCTGTGTGGCCTGATCTGTCGTCGTCTGGTCATCACACTCTCCTTCGGCCTATAGCACAAAATGGCCAGACTTTTTTCCCTTTCGTTTTTTTTTTAAATAGTGACCATGTGCAATCAGCACTCAGTTACTGTGGTCAGTTACTGTGTGTGTGTGTGTAAAGACAAGTACCTGCATGTGAGCAGAGGGTGAGGCTAGGACAGTAATGTCAGGATTAAACACTGAGGTCAGCTGATTGAAGAAATTCATTTGCACTTCTTTGTGTCGTAGCTCAGGGTTGGCCGGGGAGGGCAGCTCCTTCTGGTCCTCCACTGCACATCAGGACAAGGCAACAGGAGGACAGAACATGAGTAAACACTCCAGCTCTGAGAGCAGCCCTCTGGAAATGGGAGACTGCAAATCCCGTCTGACAAAGGCAGAGGAACAAAAGCTCCCTTTCTGATAGCCCAGCACTCAGAGAGAGGGGGGAAAAAAGACTCATGGACTCAGACCAGACGAGACATTGTCTAGTGTCTGTTGCACTGAGAACGCACACGTTGCACCTCACATAAATCTTAAGACAAAAAAATATAGGCACGGTGTCAAGTGCACATTCTTATTTTGTACTTATTCTTATTATAAAGACCCAGACTTTACTTCCCACCTAATCAATTTATTATTAACATAACTAACAGAGCAATGCAATATAGAGCAGGAAAGCAATTCACATGTCAAAGGGGACTGATCAGCCAAAGTCTAGTCATCAACTGTCAACACCAACCAAAATATTAATAGCAAACATGGTACAGTTTTAGAAAAACTGATGCTGTAAAAATAGGCATGCTGAATACTTGTTATAACAATACAATGATATAGTTTGAAAGACTTTGAACAGGTTTGACCATGAATTCCTACATATTTGAGATTCCTTTGCTCTTTCAGTTTAGTGGGGAAGTAGCCATGTCTGACAAAACATGGAAAAAAAAACAACTTTTAAACAAAGCAGCATTCTAATCTCCAATAGTTTCGTATTACGTCTCCGCAACATTATCAAGTCGCATATGCTGACTTATACTAATCAGGAGTGTGCAGGAAGCAAAGGACGTCTTCATGGCACACCACCATGGTAGCAAAAACGTTCAGCACTATCAATAGCCTTAACATCCAGGAAAATAAACCACTGGATGTATTTGGAAACCGTGCATTTAAAACAGTAAGGCACATGATTTTAAGGATTTCAAGTTTGAAATTGCACAGAAACATGTGCCTAGTTCAAGCTGGAAAGAGCAGGTGGGCTGGAAGACTCTCCACGCCTCTGCCTGTCAGAGACACGATGGCCTTACCGGTTGGCCTTTTTCCAGCAAACATGACTGTCCTTCTACATTAATTTTAAAAAATGCGGCAGTCCAACACAAATTTAAAGCACAGCACCCTCAAATAATCACCTGGGCTTTCTTACTTCAAAAATAAAGTCAAGAAAAGAAAATGGGGCAAACCCCTGAGACAGATGATTGAAAAAAAGAAAAATAAATCAGTAAATATTCCATTACTCAAGTCCACAAGCATGACTGAATGCAATAGCTACAACTCTAACATGTTACATTATCAAAACAATGAAGTATTTGGGTTTTCTCCTCAAAACAAAAACAAGGTTAAAAAGATAAACATATTATAGTCACTAGGACTAAACACAAGTCCTCACCATCGGAAAGAGTCTTGACAGTCTGTGGAAGTTTGGCAGATTTCATCATTGCTGTGAAGGTAATGATCTCTGTTCGATCCAGTCGACTGCAACCAGTGCAAAGGCCTTTTATTAAGAGTATCAGGTGTTTCTGAAAAATGAACAATATATATAAATCACAATAAGGCATGACAATTTGAAAAGCCAGTTATGTCATAATCAGCACAGGACATGACTGACCTGTGAAACCGCACATGCTTCGTCTGGATTCTCAAGTCGCAGGAGTGAGAATTCAATCAATACTTTACATGCTGCAGCTACTGACAGCAGCTGATTTCTGGGGACTGGTGACAGGAGGAAAAAACAGAGGTTAATATCCACCTGGTACATCTATGCCTTTTCCAATGCTTATAAAAGAGAACAAGTTATGTTGCTTATTTTTTTGCAGTAGTGTGTAGTTTGTGATTTATGCTTATGATTTATGCCACCCCCCAAAAAAAGACCATTCATTCACATACTTTGTCCACATACTGTGGTGATGTAATGCGCAGATAGTGCCACAAACGACGAGTAGAAAGGCTCGTACTGTTTATCGTGATGAAGTATCTCAGATTCACTGAAAAAGGAATACGAAACATCAGCATCTTCAACATCAGTTGATTTTTTTTAAAACCCAACCGGCAGCAACTTTTAAGACTGTTGAAATGTAACTGCATGCTAGAGGTCTATCAGAAATGTTACGCTGCATGCTAGAGGTACATCAGAAATTAGCCTAAAAACAGACAGGACTTGTGGGTCCCTGGTGAACCATTTAGCCAGTCAGAATCAGCATAAGGCCATATGGTAAAGTTATTGAGCTCTGTCATTATGTTTCCTTTTATTTATTGTTTGTCTGTGATAATAGATTACAATGCACAAACAAATAGGTAAACCCCAGATTCTGATAAGGATTCCGCTTCATTTACAGTGGACGTTTGAAGCGAGGAACATCAAAGCATGCACTACGCGGACAACCGACTGCACATCTGTTAACGGCGCTATGGCACAGCCTGCACAACTTACTGACATGCCAATTAAGTGCTACCTTACAACGAACACACGTCAAAAGCAGTTAGGAAATGACAAGCCCGTCTAATAATGATAAAACAATACACTAAAGGGGAGACAATGGTCATTTAACAGCACGTCATAAAGTGAGAAAACAAAAACTCAAGCAGTTCATTGTAGATACGTGATTTTAAAGGTTCGCGTTTTTGCCAGCAAAATTCAGTTGCAAGCCAACTGAACAAAAGCAAAATGTATACGTTTTACGTATACGCATTTGCCCGTTATTTTGAATTATAATAGGGCAACGAGTAAAATAAATATGCAATCAAGCAACGGCCTAGCTGTAGAAGTAGTATCGTGTTCCCTGAACTGTTATAGTGGACGCAGAGCTTATAAAGTATGACATTTACTACTAGCTAACTAGACACTACTGAGGAGCTGGGGGAGCTAGTTCGCTAGCGAGCTAATTAGGGTTCACACACACTATTGTATTTGCTCGAATTTTTCTTCTTCTTATTATTATTATTATTATTATTTTTCCCCCTATAAAATGCATACTGCAGCCTAGACCGTAAGACCCAGAAACACCAAACTTGGCACAAAGGTGCAGCAGGGGTGCAATTAGGGGAATATAGACAGGGACCCACATTGGCCTGATGGTGGCGCTATAGCACCTAGGGCCTAGAAACAAAATTCCATTTTTGATGGATTCCTTGGCTCAAGCCAAACATAAAAGCCTCTTGGACCCCTAAGCTCCGCCTACTTACTTTTTTTGCTAATATGCATAATATGCAAAACCTACTTTTGCCTTCTAGTCCTTGGTTTTTCATCTGGTCAAACTATTCAGAAGAATCTCATTATCAAGATTTATCACACAAAGTTTGACTTTGGCATACAGTCTGGTTGTCACATGTCAATCAATAGCTCTGGGCGGGGACTAATTTACTTCAGCAGCTATATCTCAGCAATGCTTTGACCAATCTTCATGAAACTTGATAGGCTGATAGGGCACATGTCTTTGAGGTCACGATTGGCCAATAGGGGGCGCTATAACATGGAAAAAACTGTTTCTCATCAACCATTGGTCACATCAAGCCAAAACTTTATAGGCAGCATCATGGGGTCAACTGGTATCAAGGCACACAATGATGACATCACTCAAAAAACATGGCCGCCATGAGCCATTTAATTGGTTTTGGCCATTTGACAGACTTAACATTGGCCAATCGGCATGAAACCACTAAATCACTAAAATGTCTTATTTCATTACTGCAATATCATAATGGTAGTACCTGGGCTCCATCTACTGGCCAAATACTGGAACTGACTGAAATGTACTGCCACAATTGAGTAATTTGTTGCACATTCATTTATCCATTTTATTCACTGAAGTAGCTTCATTTCAATTGTAGGTCTAAAGGACCCTTTGGCCCTATTTTTTCCTATTGAGGCCGAAATGCCTGTTCGTGTGTGAACCCGCAATTGCCGCTCGCGGCTATATTTATGTTTTAACACTGTCAGGTAGGGTCTGCTTCCACACACCAACTAATAACGCCTGAAACTAAACTTAAGTTGACAGCAGTGCAGACAACTACAACTAAACACATGATCACATAGATACACACAGTATGCTGCAAGCATCACATCTAGACACTGAAATGATATTTTCGTTTGTAAAAACAAGATCAGAGTTACGTTTTAGCTGACAATAGCTATTTAGCTAACAATTAAATGGAATGAGCTGGCTGGCTAACCTTGCGCTCACTGCGGCCAGATAAGGGTGTTAGCCAAATAGCTAACTAGCAAGCTAGCTGGTTAACTCGCTTGCTAATCCTTTTGCTGTAAAATGCACCGGTCGGCATAAGTATTTAATTTGCGTTATCTATCATTCGCGTTAGCTAGCTAGCTCAGACTGGAAAAGTACCGTATACACATTTCGCCCAAATACGTTAAGGGCGAGTTAGCTAGAAAGCACCTAGCTAGAAATCAGTTGCACAGAGTAACTTTTGGCTTGTCAGGTGTTCCTAGTATTAGCTGTCCTAGCTAGCTAGCAAGCTAAAGAAGCTAGCTAGCAACTCGGTGGTCCGCTGTATGACATGGGTGGTAACCAACAAACGGGCAAAACAGATAGTTAAAACAAATTATATCCAAAGACAAAACAGCGCACCCAACCTGACACCTCGCACTAACTCAATAACGACGTAAAACCGCTGGACGGATCGCCAACCAGGTTTTATAAAGTCAAACATAGCTGCCGTTCTCAGATTCGGCCTGATGATGAAGCAGAATCTCGATTACCTGGAATGCTAGCTAGCTATTTGCTGTACAGAACAGGTTAGCTAGCATAGCTTGTAACATCGGTGTTATTGCTAGCGCTAATGCTAGTTTAGCTAGCTAGCGCATACTTTGAGCCCGGATCCACTAATTTATTAGACTGCACACCTAAAACCACAAAACAAGCCATGTCCCGACCTGTTTATGATGGATCCTATAAGCTGAGGTAGCTCTTTCGTTTCGAAAGCCGTGTACGATGCTGATAAAAGCGGCCGTACGGCTGCGGTCCACTCAGGTTCTCCATCTCCTCCACTCGACGCCATCTTGTGATTCTCTATTAGAATCTAGGAGAGGAAATGAGATTAATCACCAGACGTAAAAAAACAGGACGTGTCGTCACAAGTAAACAAAAAAAGAAAATTACCTAATTTTTAATGCCAACAGCATTATAGGTGTCTCACTGCCCATGTCTCAAATGCCAAAAGTATCACAAATGCCATTTGAATACCTCAGCATTTTATATATCTAACTCCCACTGTCACTTATTTTATACACAAAAATAAAAGGCAAAAGGTGGTTTAGATCTCAGTTTTATTAATAATCATCAGCTAGGGCTAAAATCAACCTTCAAATTGTCTGATGTATTCCAGAAATTACACTCACATTTAAAACACAGCATGAATAAACAAAACCTAAATAAAGTTTCAATTTTGTCAAACCATCCCAAAACTCCATAGTGAGTTACTGACAATGGAAGGATGGTGCATAATACATTTAATAGAGATGGATAATTATAGATGCATTATTAGGTGTATTTAAATAGATCTTTTAAGTATCCAAACAAATTAATAAAACAAAAGCTTATACAGAACAGGCCTATGGGTGCATTGTCATCACATGACATCAGACAATCCAGTGTATCTGACCCAAAATAAGCAAGGTTTAAATCGGTTTATGGATTATTGTCGTAAAGGTATTGTCCAGTGTAGAATTTCATATTCGTCCTGCTCTAGAAGACTGGCACTGGAAGTGAGGAGCATGGGTCTAAGAAAACTATGGAAGGGTTTTTAATGCAGAGTATTTAAGTGACAGAAAATTGAACCAAAATTTCAGATCAAGGGAGGGAGTCATGTGAAATGCTTCAGAACTTTCTTTAGCACCATATAGACAGTACTTGTTCATTAGAACATTAAACATCTTTATTGATAAAAAAAAATTCAATTGCCATTATTTAACACTAAATTACTATAGAATTCCCACATCCAAACTTAACTGCTTACATTATGATACAAAAGGCTGGATCTCACCCTAAATTTTTTCATGCCCTAACTCTAATTGTAACTGATTGTTTACAGTACTTCTCGCTCTTAAATTCACATATAGGTAGCTGCAGTGCCATTAATAAATAAGGTGAATAGTGCAAAATAATATGCACTAAGCATTAAGTAAGTGGAGGCCATTTGACTAAGTTACAAACGGCAGACTGTCTACCTTTAAAACCTCAGTCAGTATATTTGTTAAGAGGCATGTTTAATGCAAAATGACCAAATTTAGCATTCACAAAAACATATTATACAAATTATAGACCAAACAGTGGCCATTCTAAAATGTGTTTGTATTATTTCAATATGTACGTAAGCAATCCAAAAAAGTCACATATGTGGTCATTTGAATAGCTTGCATCTTTAAAAAAAAAAAAAAAAAAAAACAGGTGGACAGGTCCAATTTGCCACAAAAGCTACAATAAATAAATGTAAAAATAATAAACTGCCTAATGGTGTGTGGGGACAAAGAATGCAATTCTTTCTAATCACTGAGAAAGGGAGGAAAAACAAACAAACAAAAAAGACAAACGCATAAACGTCTGTGTGAAACGCCCGCGATGCTCATCATGCAGTCCGACATGGGCATCAGCTGACATCCTGCCATCGATGAGTCAGTCACATGGCAGGAATGGGCAGAATGCAGTCATCACGGAGTTCTGCTTTACCGCCATGCACGATTAAGTAGCTTAACTTCTGCTAGTCGCTTGCTGATCATGGTAGCAAAGAAAAGGCCAAGAAGTACGCTGCTGATCAGCACATAATCATAATCATCCTTAAGGACGTCAAATTGCTTGGAGGGGTAGACTCTTGTCTGGTAGATGTCAAGGCCATATGCAACCACCTATTGGAGGAAAAAGATATCAGTGTGTGCACAACTGTGCAGGTGGATAAACCTCTAGTTGGACATGAATATAGGTGTATACAAAAATGTATATACACTGCTCAACAACACAATGTAACCGTCAACCACAATTCTGTGAAATCAACCTGTTCAGTTAGGAAGCAACATTGATTGTGAATCAGTTTCACCTGCTTTTGTGCAAATGGAACAGACAACAGGTAAAAATGAGAGGCAGTTAGCAAGACACCCCCTATAAAGGAGTGGTTCTGCAGGTGGTGGCCACAGACCCTTTTCTCTGTTCTCATCCTTTCTGGCTGATGTTTTGGTCAATTTGGCATTTTGTCAGTTCTCTCACCATAGAGGTAGCATGAGCCGGTTTCTACAACCCACAGAAGTTGCTCAGGTAGTGCAGCTCATCCAGGATGGCACATCAATGCAAGCTGAGGCAAGAAGGTTTGCCGTGTCTGTCAGCACAGTGTCCAGAGCATGGAGCAGATACCAGGAGACAGGCCAGTACACCAGGAGACATGGTGGGGGCCATAGGAGGGCAAAAACCCAGCAGCAGGACCGCTACCTCCTTCTTTGTGCAAGGAGGAGCAGTGCCAGAGCCCTGCAAAATGACATCCAACAGGCCACGAATATCCATGTTTCTGCTCAAACTGTCAGAAACAGACTCCATGAGGGTGGTATGAGGATGTGACATCCACAAGTGGGGCTTGTGCTTACAGCCCAACACCATGCAGGGCGATTGGCAGAGAACACCAAGATTGTCAGATTCACCATTGGTGCCCTGTGCTCTTCACGGATGAGAGCAGGTTCACACTGAGCACATGTGACAGACGTGACAAGAGTCTGGAGACACCATGGCGAACATTCAGCTGCCTGCAACATCCTCCAGCATGACCGGTTTGGCAGTGGGTCAGTAATGGTGTGGGGAGGCATTTCTTTGGAGGGCCGCACAGACCTCCACGTGCTAGCCAGAGGTACCCTGACTGCCATTAGGTACCGGGATGAGATTCTCAGGCCCATTGTGAGACCATATGCTGGTGCAGTGGGCCCTGGGTTCCTTCTGATGCATGACAATGCTAGGCCTCATGTGGCTGAAGTGTCAGCAGTTCCTGCATGATGAAGGCATTGATGCTATTGACTGGCCTGCCCGTTCCCCAGACCTTTGATTTTCCACTTTGATTTTGAGTATGATTCCAAATCCAGACCTCCATGGGATAATAATTTTGATTAATTATGATTATTTTTTATTTTTTTTTTTATTATTTTGTTCTCAACACATTCCACTATGTAATAAGTAAAGATTTTCAACTGGAATATTTTATTAATTGAGATCTAGGATGTGTTATTATAGTGTTCCCTTTATTTTTTTGAGCAGTGTACATAAAATATACACAACAGTACTACAACTGAACACATAGTAAGCATAGAGTGCATAACTTTCTAACTATACAAAAACTGTCATAATTGTATTCTTAAGATACTTGCCAGACACGTGGACTCCAGGCCAGAGGGTGCAGTGTAGATACCCTTTACTCTTGAAACAGTCTGGTTGTAGTTAACGAACCACTCGGTGCGAATTGGTATTTCTGGAGAATATGGTATTAGGTTTTCCTCCCTATAAAAAAAGGACACCCAGTTATTACAGTTAACAGACGCAAAAGACATCCCTCTTTAACAACTGCTATTCTGAGACGCTCTCGAACGACTGCTTACCTGCTCTGTTCTGAGGCCACTTCAGGTCTCCGTGGGTCCAGAAACATCTTTGGTAAAGACAGGATGGCACCTGATGGGAGACCCACTAAACAAAACAAAAACACGTCAATAACATCAACAATAGATTAAAAAGCAACATCTTGTGCTGCATACACAAGATTTCTGTGCAATTAATTAATTAATTTTAGCGCTGACCCAGTAAATGTCGGCTGGTGATGCCCTTCTCAGTCAGCGTGGCCTCCAGGGTGCTTATGGGAGAGGGAAATATGTACGATTGTTGCAGCACCTGGGGCGGCTGGGGTCGGTCCAGAGAACTGAACACTGTGCTGTTATACAGCTCCGTTCCCTCAAAGAGCTCGAGCACAGAGAACTCATTTCTCCGAGACTTTGTGTTCCAGTACACATACTAGAAAAGAAAACGAGCATTACATTTTTTTTTGATGATCTTTACACCTTTGAAGTGACATAATGAATCCTCATGCCATGGTAAAAATGAACTGAAATCAAATGTGTTGGGCTTCCCTCGAACACACGGGCACACTTGGAAATGCAACATGATTTTTAAAGACATAAAAATCATACAGGGAAAAGTATCAAGTTCTCTCACCACCACCCAGTTCTCAGAGTGCACAAAATGAACAGGCCCCCTGGCCTTTCTCTGCACTGCCTCATGCACAATACGGCCAGTAACGCCATCAATGAGGAAAATTCCCACGAAGCTGTGCTCCTGATGGGTGTCTGTGCTTTCAGTCACCACTGCAAGGAGGTTCGGGTTCAGGTACTAGAGGTAAAGGGGTATTAAAAAAAAAAAAAAAATCAAACTCCTGATCACCTCAAGCAAACAAAAATCTCTCAGATTAGCTGTACCTGGCAAATTTCAAAGAGATTTTGAAATCAGAGCCAAGTAGGTTTGCAACAGGAGTAGCAGTTGAAAGAGCTTCAGGTGGGATGAGTATTACCTTATAAAGCACACTACGGTCCCCCATGACACGACCCTGGGAGTGGACGTGCTCGTTGGCGCGTTTGCCTTTCACTCCAACAATCTTCTGCATTTCAGCGGGGATGACCACCTCCCAGATAAGCTCAGTAGACAGATCCTTGCGTAGGCGGAAACCAGACAGTCTGCCCTGATTAGAGTCTACCAGATAGAAGAAAATGGAGGAAGCCATCTCTTGGAGCTGCTGCAGGACATTCTTAGTGGATGGGAATGCCGTGACCTGAAGCAGAAGCAGATGGCTTCATATTAACAAGAGTGCTTTTCATTTTTGCCATGGAAAGTCTTTTTATTCTGCTGAGGCAATGAGGCTGACCTTGTACTGATCATCTATAAGGAGAAGAACCTTAGCATAGTCCTGATCCATAAGGGGCAGTAACAGAGACTGAAGCACAGGTCTAGGCAAAGCTGGAACACCGATATGGCTCTTCTTGCCAAAGATGGGATTGAAAACATTGAGGCTTGCCAAGCCTGTGTTCTAGGGAGATGAAGACAGAAATCTTACAGAAGAATCCATAAAGTGTTTACAGATAGGAATGATAATAATCCTTAATAATAATTATTTTAATAAATTATTCACCAAGAGTTCTTGAAGCAAGTGCTGCTCAAGCTATATACAGTATACACATGTATATATAAACACACACTTTTGTGAGCACTTCAGTTGTGGAGGAGTGAATAAACGTAGAACTAAGGCTGGATTTCGGGGTGGTAGTTGGTGTCAGTTAAAGAAGCAGTGGGGAGAGCAGGAATGAGTGGACCACAGGGAGGAAAGAGGAAGGGATGAGAAGGGGAGCATGCTGGGTGAATACCAACAGGAACGCCTGGAGCAACCTACCTTGTCCTTAATGAGCAGAGTGCACTGAGGTGGGTGAGGAAAATGAGCAGTGGTCCTTTGTACCATCAGTTTGAAAACTGAATTGGGTTTAACATTCTCCAGGTACTGCTTCCACAAAATGGTTCCCGATTTACTGTCGATCCCAAACAACTAAGATAAAAAAAAAGCATATTAGAAAAAAAAACAAATGAGTTTTCTCTACCTGAAAGCAAATAAATGTATATACACACACCAACATCAACACTGTAAATAAGTCAGTAACAATCAGGACAAGTAAGTCAGGACAATGTGTTATGAAGATCACCTCATGAGGATCTGTTTGATCTCGAATATCATCATGCAGTTACATTTTGAGAATGCACAGATAATTATTATTATTATTATTTTTTTAAATGTTTCAAGATTTTTCAAAATTTCAAGCTCAATGTCGTACCTTCCCCGAAGCGGTCACCATCACCATCATCTTCTGCAGGTTGAACTCATCCCGAGACAAGGTCTCTATGGTCACCTCGTTCTTCACCTGACTGCGGGGCTTCCTGGCGTCATAGAAGAGCTTCCACAGGTGGCCCAGCCAAGCCTGCAAGACTATGAGCTGTGAGGAGAGGCGCTTCAAAACCATTGCCAGCAGCCCATCTGCAGAAAACACGGGAATGCATGGGTTTTTTTTTTAGAAAAGACACACATAGATCAATCAAGTCCACCAGTGTCCCACTGAAGTTTTGAGTACTGCTGAGAATCACTTCAGGAGCTTCCAGGTGTCACACACCTCCACTATACCTGGCCTATGTCACACAGGAATCGTTTCACAGCAAACAGACTGCTTACAATGACAAATTAATTGCACATAGTTATAAATTGTGCAGAAGCAAACTTTTGAAATTACCTTGAATAGCTGGATCCAAGTGTAGCAAAAACAAAGGGCAAAAGGAAAATAAATATAGAGACAGTGCATGAAGAGCAAAGGGTTTTTTTTTTTGGACAGAGAACACTAGAGCGCAAGTAGCATAAGCAGAATCATGACCATAAATGTACTGTAAAATCGGAATTCAAGACATACACAAAGCAGACTTTGCACAAAATGTGTACCACAACAGCAAAAATTCACAGCATTGCATTACATCGTCTCAGACGGTTAAGTGAAATGGAAAAAGCAGTTATGTAGGAAATGTATTAATGAAATGAAGAGACAGAGACAAACACAGAACAGGGACACGGCACCGTCCCTGAATTAGATTTAGACAGAACTGAGAGAATGGGATGTGAAAAGAAGTGACAAGATGCAGATTCTGACCATCATATTGCATATTACCTGCTTTCTTTCCAAACTCTCCCTCCAGTTCCGCCTGTGTTCCTGTGAGGGGTAAATCCACCATCTCCATAGTGACCACGTCAGCTAGGGCCTCCTCCCTTGTCCACACAACCTTACCTGTAGAATGACCATTTATTTTAATATGTAAGAGATATATTTTGCTAATTTATTGATTTGCATAACGGCTTCAACAAGGAAAGACTTTGTATAAAGAAGAAATGTAAATTTGCCAACTCATTGCACAGATTCATGTATACCAGGCTGTTGCAAAAAGCTGAGGACAAGATCTTCATTTTGCACCATGACCCTGTAGCCTACAGAATCATCTTTCTTCAGAAAGGCGTGGACATACAGCTAAAAAGACAAACCACAGTCTATTAGTTCTGCACTACAACAAGCAGTTTTGTTCCAAAATGACACTTAGTAACATTTACCCTTGCTGGCCTTCCTCCATTAGGGTCCTTGTGATAGATGATGGTAGTATCGAGAAGCCTCCGACCTGTATCTGCACTGTACAGGTTGATGCTGCATGCCTTGGCATTGAAATACAAAAACACAACGTTATAATCAACATTGGTGCTTAATGACAATATAAGACTGGAAAGAAAATAAGAACATGTAGGCGGATCTACACTCACAGTATCGTTTTTTGGGGACATAACAGCAGTTACCGTCTTCTCTCCGGTTGTTGCAAAAGCGACCAGATGAGACTAGGGGGGAAAATATTAGACATGAGCTAGTTAATTGCCTGAGAATAGTTACACAATTCTACTTAACTCTCTTTTGTCCCCCCCAAGCCAATAAGTAAAATTATGTGCTTTCATACAGGGTTAAAGTCTCTGAGAAGAGAAATTAGTCCATCATTGAGCTGCAGCAGGATGTGATGCTCTGGGCCGAGCTGCAGGAAGAACTCAGACAGAGGAGGACGGGCAGGGTGTGGCTGAGTGGAGATCAGGACGGGCTGAAATCCTGAGGCAACCTCCAGACCCAGAGTCTGAAGAAGAAGAATGGTCAGCTCTCCATCTACACACTGGATATGCAAGATCACCACAGGCCATTGGGAACACTGTAAGGAAATAGAGGTGGACACCTGGAGTAGGATTTGGTTCATTTTTGTCTGTTCCTGCAGCGGTAAGGTGTACATGGACTGTGTGGTCAGGTCAGCGCATAAAAGGACCCCAGAACCAACCACCACACAGCTGGACTGCAAGCTGGTGATCCATGGTGCTGCAACTGATTTCTAAAAACAACACGTGAAAATTACACACCCAGACACAGATCGTTAACTATATAATTATGTGCCCTTTTATCAGAGCTGTACCTGTCTCATGATTTCTCCATCTTCAATGTTGTATTCAACTATGACAATATGAGAGTTGGGGACTACACCCAGAAGCAACACCTGGCCACTGCCTCCAGAGTAGACAATCTGATACTGAACAGTGTCACTGCAGGATGTAAGGTAATAGGCAAAATGACTGAACTTAAAATACAATGCATGTTCACAACATCTGTAAAGTACTTCAAAATGACAAATCAAAAGGAATTATACATCTGTGATTAGCCAACACTCTCTCTACCTTTCTGGAAGGTTCTCCACCCATTTTTGATGGCCGTTGGAGAGGTAATGAAGAGAAAGAGCAGATTTTTTAAGCACTGCAACATATTTGACAAGGTCTTGAACTCCAATGAAAGCAGCGGACTGAAAACTAAAGGAAGAAATGATCGTCAGATCCCAGACATTTCATACTTTGAAACAATACTACTACAATAGGAAATGACACAAAATCACAACCTTCCAGTATCAAGCACCGTCTCCCAGTTCAAGCCACCAATAGTGGTTTCCCAGGAGCGAAGAATACGTCCATTACCAACAACAACAAGGGCATCTAGGAGACAGCAAAACCAGTAGTTTCACAGAACATTCTCAAATTTACTGACACAAATGGCACAATTCAGACATAACGATTACCTTGCCCATGCAAAAGAAGCATATCAATATGCCCCTCGGGTCCTGTCTTGTCCACATGTCGCCAAACTATGGGAAACATCAATGACATTTTAATAGAATCTTTTTGAATGAAAAATGATTCATGTATTTTTGTTGCTAAAGCCTTGCTGTACATTTAAATCAAAAACTTTACATAGTATACAGTGGGAAATTGTATAGAAGCTTATATACTTCTACATACTCGCAAATATAAATTAATCAGTTTCTCAAATTCTCGGAGATATAGGTTGATATGCTTTATCAAAAGTAATACTTACAAAGATCTCCAGTTCTGGAATTAATTGAGGCAAAAATGTTCTTTTCTGTTGCTACCAATAGCTTTTTAGATGCTTGAGAATTAGTATCAAATACAGCAAAGCGCACTTCGCCAACAAACTGCTGTCTCCTGCAACGAAAATCTAATTTTAACAATGAACATTGAAACATCGCACTTCTTGGTAAAACACCAGAGAGAAACACGCTCCCATACACTATAAAATCTCTTACTGACATGCAATTTTCAACACTTTCTTGC
Source organism: Brachyhypopomus occidentalis (assembly GCA_020368025.1). NCBI lineage: Eukaryota > Metazoa > Chordata > Actinopteri > Gymnotiformes > Hypopomidae > Brachyhypopomus > Brachyhypopomus occidentalis. Next base: position 7,099,615 of record JAGXOD010000011.1, read on the forward strand.
ATCGCTTTGATTTTAACGAAGTTGTCATGATGTGCTGTCTAGGAAGCCCTAGCTGGCCAACATTTTGCAGGTGGAGCGTTCGTATTCATCAACTAGGCGGCGAGCTAAGAACTAGCTGGCCACTAACACCGGCAGCTTGAACGTTTTCCAATAAAACATCCATGGTATGGGGGAAGGCGACAGTAAACAAGATGTCACCATCATGTACGTACCAATCAAACTTTCCAACTTGATCTTCGAATACTGCCGCAACAAAACATATCAAATGTAAAGAAATAAATAGCTTAGCTAACAACCAACCCATTGCTGCAGATGACCGTCTCCCACAATTCTTTACGATTTAGGACCCAGCAACTGTCTGTCGAGCCAGAAAGATCTGTGACAGTTTTGTTACGAACATATTTACACCCCAACTAATGTAGTGTAGTTTGTTCAAGATGTGCTTTCTTGAATAGAACAAAACTAATATGCAACGTGTAAAATCCAAACATAAATGCTATTTGAATGATTATGATCAGGCATTCATTCTGACTACTTTCACTTGAGGACACCTGTTTCACCGATGCGCTTTATGATTTCACCCATTGATCTAACGGGTTTTTAAAATCTTTTTATCCAATGTATCTCTAAGCTTTGTATGCTATATACGTTGATGTAAATGTCTAACACAGAAAAGGCCGTAAATCTATGTCGCTTTAGTGTCCTAGTATAAAATCTACTGCTGTATCAGTGTCCATTGGACACTGTGGCTCCCATCATATTGACAGTAACATTTCATAGCATTTACACTGAGGGAGCTTTCTCTGCACGATATACAGAACTTTTCTTTCACTTTATGTAATATTTTTGTTACTTCATGTTTGTTTTTTCTTTATATAATCTGGCACCACAAAAGGAGTTCCTTTAGGAAAAATAAAATCCAGTTTAAAGTCCAAGTCCATTAAACAATGCTGTAAGTGCAAGTAAATATTTATACCCAAAATATGCATAAAGCAGATTATATATTGGATCAAATTTGTATGCATACTTCTTCCAGCTGTATAAACTAAATTGTGACATAATCTATTTTAGTGTTTTTAAATATCCTGTGTAATGATACATCCACATTTTTTTGCAAGGCGCATCATTTAACGTACAATATTATACGCCTATATTTCCAGTCTACTCAATGCTATCTAGAAGTTTGAAAAGTACAGGAGAGGTAAAGCTTATTCCTCCAAATCCTCCCAACTATGGAACAAATTTCCAGAAAATCTGTGAGACTCAGACAGTCTCAATCTTATTTAGCCGAGTCGTTGGTTAGACAAAGGGCTTGGAGTTCATGGGCACTGAATTATGGTAAACAGATGTTTGTGCTAATCTCTCCCATGTTCAAGTTTGTGATTTGGATGGGGTTGCCCAATCAAACAACAAAAAACAAACAACCCTTGTTTTGTTTGTGATTTTGTTTTAAAAAAGATAATTTTGTTTGCCATTTCTGTCCATTTTGCACACATTCATATCTACAGTAGTATTCTGTGGGAACTGCACATATTTAAATTCACAGGCTAATTAAAATATGAAATTAAACTGAATTTATGAGCAGATTTGGTCTTTTTGGGCATTCACGAAATACCTAAGTAATGTGAGTGGACTTGCTGACCTCTCGCCTCCTTTCGTTGTGCCTCGTGACGTTGACGTACACCAGGAAGTAAGTGAATAAGTCGGGCAGCTACAGTCAACAGCGACAGTGCCGCAGTCCATGTCAAAGGAAGTTTCAAGTGGTTCATTGAAAACTTTATTAATATTGGCCGTTAATTAAAAAGAAGTAATGAATGTACATAACAATTATTAGTGGAATAGGAGTGGAATGCAAGCTGCTGATAATTTCATAATCGGAAAGACCAACACCGGTAGGAATAGCTCTGTAATCAATACTAGAAGCTGGTTAGTTACACGATCAACAAATGAATTATGTTGCAGATGTCTAGTTATATGTTTTACTGCGCGGTTCAATTGGGTAACTAGCTTACTAGTTCTGTCCTGACATGTCTTACGATTTTAGGCAAACAATTGTAGCCAAGATGATATTTTGTTCTTAGTTGAGCCACTACTGACATAGTTACATTTATATGACAGATTTTGTAGAGTAATGCAGTAATGAGTAATGTGGACTTCGCGCCTCTCCCGCAGCTATGTGAGTAAAGCGTAGTTCCTCGAAATTATTTCAAACAAGTAATCTGTGATCAGTTTTGCATTGATTTACATATCTGAAGCTGACAGATGCAATACTACTGTAAATTGCATACCTGTAGATTGGAATGAAATTGTAAAGTCAAACTCAATACAACTAAATCTAAGAATCTAAAGTTTAGTGCATCTGTGATTTACCTATTTCCTAGAGATAAATATGAATGTGCTGTAGAATACATATTACTTAGATGCCTATATAACAGGCATTCGTTACATATTGTTTTTTGTCTGTAATTTATTTATAAGGCCCTGAAATCATCAGACACTGTTTCACTGTGTAAGGTAGCAACAAATCTAGGGTTCAACTGCTTCTGTGAAGGAATTGCTAACTTTCTAATGCATCACCAATTACAACCATGAAGCTGCATTTCCTTGACTGAAGCACTGTATGGAAAAATGGCTTAATTGCAACCCAAAAGATCCTTACAGGTTTACATTTTTATGCAAATGCAAATAGTTATTATTCATTTCCATTGTTCCAAGGGCTCATGTCTAATATGCACTGATCATGTCAAGTTACTTTCTCTTCACATATACATGCAGCTAATAGAATATTTAGTTTTTTATTGGTTAACCAATAGTGCGCTAGAGTGAAAACAGGGGAGGTACCTGGTGAAGCTACATTGAATCATGTTAAATTCTGTGGCTACCAAGGCAGTGAGCCTGTCCTAAAGCACATGCTGGAGAATATGCCTGCCTCAAAGCCTGTAACCTGGCTTACACAGGCCTAAAATAATGTATGTTCCCCCTGTAGGTTTGTAAGCATGCCATCACCTGTTAAAGTCATCGTGGTTGGGGCCGGGAGCCGGGGACAGACTTACTCTGATTTTGCTTCCATCCATCCTGATCGTATGCAGGTATGTGTACAGATTTCGTTCAGTAGATTTAGTTTTTCTGCTTTTCATCTCTTTATATGAATCTTATGTGTTAAGCTTCTAATGAAAACAAATAGCAGGTATTTTGCAGTACCCCAATGTTGAAGGTTCTGAATCACTATTCAGTCACTGTTATCCGTTTACCCACTGAAGGTAGTAGGAGTTGCTGACCCAAGGGCTTTTGCACGAAGGAAGTTACAGGAACGCCACAAAGTAGCTGATGAAAACACTTTTGATGGTATGAGCTCCCTCTGTTATATGACTCTCTGAGTTACATTAGTAACGTGCATGACTGATTCAAGAACATCTTTTATTTTTGGTGTTTATATAGACTGGCACAGAGTGGCAGAGAAAGAGAAGTTTGCAGATGCAGTATTTATTTGTACTCCTGATCGCCTTCATAAGGTTTGTTAACTCACCGATTTCACCATAATTCACATAAATTTACATTTTCATTTACATTTGGGGCATTTAGCAGATGCTCTTATCCAGAGCACTTATAGAACTAAGAAATTATTTATAGAAAAAAATATAGAAGAATAAATTTAACTTGATTTCCTTTGCAGGCTTTAACCTCATTGAACAGTAATTCAGTCTCTTGAGTTAGTATGTTAGTTCAGCTTCTGTTACAAGTTGAGTTAGTATTATAATTTTGTGTTTAATTTGCCAGCCTGCTCTGTTACGTAAAGTTTATTGAGACACATTATGAAGACATATTAAATCTAAGAAATATCTTTTGTTAACTCTAAGCTATTGCTGACACTTTAGTTTGCCTATATCTGTTTCAAGGCAGTATTTTATTTTACAGGATCCTGCGGTAGCTTTGGCAAAAAAGGGTTATCATATACTGTTGGAAAAGCCAATGGCTGTAAGTGTGCCCGCTCTTGTTAATGCCATTTTTATCAAAGCTAACTGTGAGATGTAATGTTTCTCTGAGGATCTAGGAATCTAATTCCATGTTCAAGTCCTTGTTAAATAAATGTGAATTCTAAACTGGTAAATGAGAAAATCATTCAGAGACTAATATTATCTGAGTACCTTTAACGTTACCACTCTAGGTTGAAATTATTTTTAAGGTTTAACTGACATGCAAACAAGTCATCAATGTTGTAATGTTATTATTGGAGGAAGAGGTAAGAGTTTTGTGAAATTGGACAATCTAAATGACATAATGTGAATAGTCTAATAACAGTATGAAGCAGGTCTGTAAAACGTAGATAGTAGGGTTAGGGTTATATGGACTGTATAAGGTGTGGATTGGTCGAGTCTAGTGAATATTTGTTCCTGTGTTTCATTTGGCTTAGTTCTTTTTGCTTCTGTGTGCAGGTGACAGAAGAAGACTGTACAGAAATTACAGAGGCGTGTATTCAGAGCGGCGTAATACTAACCGTGTGTCATGTTCTCCGCTATGATCCCACCATCAGAAAAATGAAAGTAAATACATTATGTAAATACATTTCTTTACCACGTGATTTTAAATAGGTAACTCCAAGTCTAGTATCTGGTATATGAAGAAATATTTAATATTATCATTTAGGAGCTTATTGACAATGGGGCCATTGGTGATGTAATCCATATTCAACATCTTGAACCGGTAAGTTAAAGTGTGATTGATTTGACTAATATTCTAAAATCAGCTTAATCTGTGTATACTAACTAGCTCTGGCTTCTGATCAGGTGGGATTCTATCACTTTGCTCATTCGTTTGTGAGAGGAAACTGGAGAAATGAGGCAGAAAGTTCCTTTGCACTTTTAGCCAAATCCTGCCATGATGTGGATCTAATTCACCACTGGGCTGGAGGACGCAGGTGTGGAACATGTACACATTGTATTTGCTCATTTAAAGAAAACTGTGTCCCACTTACCAAGGACTGTTTGCATAAACTGGAAAGTTAATATAATAAGTCTTCATTAGTCATAGCATCACAACATTTTGTGATTAACAGGTGCATTAAGGTTTCGTCATTCGGATCTCTGAGTCATTTCAGGACAGAAAACAAGGTTTGTTTTAAAAATGTATCAAAAGTATGAATTATTATGTATATATTGCAGGTATAAAATATTGTGTGAAATACATGGACAATTCTTTATTTAAGCCACCAGGAGCAGCAAACCGGTGCTTAAACTGTTCTGTAGAGGCTGAATGTCCATATTCTGCAAAGAAAATCTACCTGGACAGAGTGAAAATGGTATGTTCACACAGCCTACATTAACATCACTCCCTACATTGTCTGGCGAGATTCCTTGAACTCAATTACACACTGTGGAAAGTATGTACTGAGTGTAAAATGGTCATCCAGGAAGATGACTTGAAGTAAAAATGGTGACAAACTCTTTAATGGAAAAAATGTGTTTCAGGGCTGGACCAGATGGCCAGTGTCAGTAATATGTTCTACGTCCCTTCCTGATATTGAATCAGTAACTGAGGCCTTAGAAACAGGTCCCTATGGTCGCTGTGTCTATGAATGTGACAACGACGTTTGTTCAAATCAGGTCAGACATTCTGACTCCACTTGTTTTAGCATTACTATCTTTAATATCTTTGAAACTGTACAGTATGTTTTCTCCAGTTTAAAAAAGTAAATAATGGCTACATCTTGTTCAGATGCTTTTTGTGTGTGTTATTTCATTTCAGGTTGTAAACATGGAATTTGAAGGAGGTCTCACTGCTTCTTTTACCATGGTCGCATTCACACAAGAGATTTGCCAACGTAAAACAAGCATATATGGCAGCAGGGTAAGTCATGCTATCAATTCTATGTGCGCACATGTTTGTCTGTCTGTCTAACTTTGACTTATGTTTTCTTTCTATAGGGGGAGCTATCCTACAATGGAGAGGGGATCAGTGTTTTTGACTTCCTTACTCAGAGGGTCACAAAGCATGAAGTGGATATGAATGTACCTGGTAGTTTCAGCAAGGGGGGCCATGGAATTGCAGACTTTCACCTGGTCGACTCTTTCCTTTCAGCAGTTGTGGTTAGTTAAATTATTAAATTGAATTATCATTTTTGATAATTGATTGTTTTCAGGTGGTAGACCACTCTTAATATAACAGTGATACTAAAAACTCCATCAACACTCTGATATACCAAAGCCAAATTACTAGGGTCCTACCAAACTCACAGCCATAAATTGTATCACGGACTGTGAAATCAGCATTTTCCTTTGAAATATCAGATTTTTGGTGGTTATTTGATGGGATTTTTAAAAATCAGATACCTGCCTTAAATGGACAGTAGAGTTAAACGAGAGAGCTCTAAGTTACTCCCAGCTTCTAAAATGCATTTGTCTTCTAAAATGCTTGAGAAACTTTTAGAGACTATGTCAGTATCACCAATATGTTGAGAATGGTCCATCAGCCAAATATGGTCAGCTGTGGTGTATATGATGCTAAACAGGGTAGAAGGTGGCTAACAGATTGTCGCAATGGATTGGCTACAGCAGGTGTAACTAATAAAATGACCAGTGAATGTACACACGTGGACAAAATTGTTGGTACCCCTCGATTAATGAAAGAAAAACCCACAATGGTAACAAAACTTTAATTTGACAAAAGTAATAATAAATAAAAATTCTATGAAAATGAACATTTTATGAACATTTATTTTTTAATATTTAATATAAAAGCATGCTTGAAAAGCAATATCTGACTTTTTTGTTCATTTTCATAGAATTTTTATTTATTATTACTTTTGTCAAATTAAAGTCAAATTATTTTTGTTACCATTGTGGGTTTTTCTTTCATTAATCGAGGGGTACCAACAATTTTGTCCATGTGTGTAGGTAAAAGGCAGGTGTTTCCAATTAAGTGGAGTTCATCTGTAAAGAAATGTATAATTCCAATGATTTTTCTTTCATTTTATTGGTGTAGAGTGGAGATCCACTGGTGATTCAGTCAGGAGCAGAGGAGACGTTGGCAAGTCACAGACTGGTGTTTGAGGCTGAACGTGCTCGTCTAGAGAGCAGGGTTGTGCTCTGTGGAACTGACCATGTTTAGCACAAGAAGCCTGTAATCAAAAGGTTGTACAGCAAGAAGCACTGGCAACCTTATCTTTTTTGTTTGTACTTATAATAAATGAACAGTATGGGATTTTCTGCAGTGTTGCAGACATTCTTTTTTTTTTTTAGAGATTTATTTACATACGTCCCTTAGGGACGTAATAACGTTGCAAAATCTTAAGCATTAAAAATATTAAAAGTGATTCATATTTAATTATAATTATATATTATATATCATTTAGGAATATTAATCATTTACAACATGCCAAGTCACACTTAGATGTCATTCATTTCATAGCATTTGTCTGTGTATTAAAGATCCTACATGTGGGAAAATGTACACATCTCCAAAGTCTATTTAAAATAAAATTGAATGTGAACAAATGTTTAAGTGTAATAACCCATTCTCATTTCATCAGTGCAACGCATATTCTGATGAGCTGGACATGAATGTGGACCATGCAAGACTTAATTGCAAAACACTGACATATTGAGCTAAATTTGACTAAAAATATTGATTGAAAGGCTCTCCAATATAAAATAATGTAGGACATTCAAACATAGACAAATGTCATTGAACAGAGGTTGGTTTCAAAAGGCATTGAACAGAACTTCTTTTGAGCCCGTACGGTTTCCAAGTCAAGCATTAGACTTACAATATGGTCTCTGTGTGCTGTGCTGCATAGTGGTTTTAGAGACTTTGACCTTTGGGTGAGTAGCCTTCCTCCACAGCAACTGTGTCAAACACAAGCCATCATGGTAAAATGGACTTAGCATTGATTGTTTAACATCAGCAACAACTAAAGTGTACAACTGAATACACATTTTTCATACATTAAAAATATTTAATGTAGTGAGTTACAGCTACTTCCTTTCTAGAATAGTCATTTAGCAATATTAGAACTACTTACATACTTGCATACTTTTATTACCTTCTTTAAGACTTGTTTGTGAAGTTCCTCTTTAGGAAGAGGTTTCACATTTCCAATGGATAGTAATTCCCCTTCTTCCCTGAGAGTAGATCATGTGATATTGAACTAGCTTTACAGTATAACGGATCATTAAATATCTTATAATAATGGAAACGGACAGCTAAGCCAAAGACACATAAAAGTATCTAAAATATATCACACACACACAAAGTACTATACCCTGTCATGGGTGGCTGCACTGTTGCATTCTGCAGAAGTATTGGTGGGTGGTAGGTGGTAGGTAGGTGTCGAGCAGTTTCTCTAGGATTGTAGTCATAGTCAATATCCTACAGGTGGCAGAATTAACACAGAATTAAAGTAAAGTCTGTTCTAATTCTGACAGTAATTTGGAAAAAACAAATAATGTTAGTAAATGCAGTAAGCAATTGGAACCAACAATTTACCATGGAGTAAAGGAAGGACTGTACTGTCAGCAGCTCATTGGTTTTTTGTTCTATCAGGCCCAGGTAGATCATAATTGTGTCATTACGGATCCCTATGGAGGACCCTAGATTATTTTCAATCACTGTCTGATCACAGCCAATTTTGTGGAACAAATTTTCTATACCTGTTAAATAGAAATAAAGCATTAGCGTTTATGCGTTATAAAACAGAAACTGTGTTTTATACAAGATGTCCCTGTAACTTGCAACATTTAAGTTGGTCCAGGATTTTGTTAACAGAGGTGATGCTCTCTTCGTAGCCTTGGGTCTGGATCTGTGCATTCTCCTGCTGAACACTGATGTTCTGTACCAAGGTCCAGAGCTCATTCTGTTGCCTTTGCCACTCCACTGTGTACTTACTCATTTCCTGATGAACCTGTTTCAGTGCAGATTTTACAATGAGTCAACCTGTTAGTAAACTGACATCATGTGTTAGATGGTCACACAGTTTTAAACAAGACAAAGTCCTATTTTGGGTGGTTAGACGGGTGTTAGCCCACCAAACTCACCTGAAACATTTGGCCCTTCAGTGTCTCTATTTCACTGTTTTGCTCATTTACATAATTGAATGTAGCAAAATTGTTTGTTTCAGCTGAAAGAGCAAAAATGCATTCCTTGTATTCATTAATTATGATTTCACATTCAATCTGCTATACACAACACCAGAGATATTCATTTAAGAAAGGTCATACAATCAGATATTATCAAAAACAGGCCACAGGCTGCCATGTGTAATGCATATTCATCTGCTTACATTCGATAAAGACGCCAAGCAGCCTGTTGAGATCACCCTCGCCTGTCACTCGCTGGATTTGATGAAATGCATCCTCAATAAAATCGATTTGTCGCTCATGCTCATCCTCAAGAACTAAAGAGAAAGATTTACTGTATGATCTGCAAATCACACATCAAAATAAACATGGTCCCTATAGTTATGGTGGGTAGGAGTGACTGTGTGTAGACTAATGGCACCTTGTTTATGGCTCTGGCCTTCCTCATTGCTAGTCCTCTCAGTGCTCTTAGTACTCATAAAATGCATCAGGTGCTGATTGTGCGCAAGGACTCTCTTTAGTTCTGCCATTTCTGCAGTATACTGGGTAAGATCCTTTCCAGTCTTCTCTTTCAACATCACAGTCTTGCACTGTGCCTCAACCCTGAAATGTAAATGCAATGCTCTACATAAAATCTCCAAACTCCTAAACTCACATTTCAGTATAGCAGGGAGCAGAAAAATGGCAGACTTGTCCACCTGCTCTCAAATGCAGACGTGCAGTGATCCATTAAATCTCTTTTGCCCCTGTGAATATCATGCAGTTCCTAAAACACAAATACTATTTATAAAACAATATCTGTAAAAAACAATCTGGTTTTACAAAAAGAGAGGTAAAAAAGTATATCTCCAAAAAACTGACCTTTTCCATTCGACTGTACAACTTCATGAAATGTCTGTGGTCAGTATGCAGTATTTGAAGGTCTTCCCTTAGCTGCTTATTGTTTGCCAACAACTTGTTGAAACAAATGTTAGCCTGAAGACAGATTAATTAATTTCAGTTTATATTCCTATGATATAATAAATAATAATGTACTTTTAGGGTCCCATTTTAAAATAATCTGAAACAAACCCTATCTAATTTGTTTTCCAAAACACAGCTTGCTTTCTGCATTTGATGAACCATGGATCTCTGGCCAAAACACTTAGGAGGCACAGTCCTCAGATGGTCAGCAAACTTCCTCTCCATTCTCAAAATCTGTTCAAGCAAATAAAGTAACAGAACTCATTTGTTCAAGAGTTTTAAAAAATTATGTAAAATTTGTAATGATAGCTAAAAAACCTCTTTGTGGCCCCCAACAATTAACTTTTAATTTACTTCTAATTAAAGAACATACATAAAAAACCATCAAAATGTATAAATTAAAACAGCATTAGTGTTGGGAAACCTTTGTAAATGCTTTTATTTGTGTGTATATTTGTATTCAAATGTTTTATATATGTCATTCTCTGTTGTTTTTAATATTTTATTTTTTAAAAATGGTAAAAAATAAACCTCTTTGTTGAAGTATTTTAAAGTCTTTTGTTCTTTATCCAGTTGCTCCTGTATTGTTTCCCGAAACACCAGCATGTTGCACAACTTTTCTGTTGTCTCTGAATCATGCCTTCTCTGCAGGGGCCTCTCAAATCCACACAGGCTGCGAGTTAAATCGCAATACTCCTTCTGAAGCCTGTGGATTTCCTGCCTGGATTAGGTAAATAATGGTAGAACATCAGATAAATGATGATGGACACAACTGTTTTTTCCCTGACACAGGAATTATAGCGATGTACGACAGACATTTTTTTTTTATTTTTTTAAAATGTTTAAACTCACAATTGCCTGCGCATCAAATCCCGTGACTCAATACAGTACTGCTCTCTGGCTTCTTCCATAATACGATATTGCCTCCGTAGTTCTCCTAACTCTGCTTCAGCTTAAACAGCATAGTGTATAGATTACATTGCATAGCTAGCTAACACAGCTAGCTAACACAGTTTATACCATGTCCATGTACTCTGAATAGGAATAATTTACCGATTTCATGAATGGCAATCTCGGTGCTGTCCGAAGATATACTGCAGACTGATCTTCTACGACGCATCTGCAAGACAAGCTAACAGTTAACTCGCTAAAATAATAATACAAGCGATGAAAGAAACACCAATGAACGAGCTAGAGTGTAAACATGATTACCATAACACTTTTACCGAAGGCTAAACATCCTATATCTGGGTGTAATATGCGTTTAATAAGTCACTTTCACGTTTTCTTTTAAGATGGCAAGGTAACTAGCTAGCTAGTTATTTTATGCTTGGAAACCGTTAGTACGAGCTAAACTAGCTAGCTAGCTGTAAAGCTATACTTTACACCGTAAAGCTACTTAGTTGGTTAGTTACGTTTGGTAGTTAGATTTAAAATGTATTTATTTGTATTACCTTTAAACAGTAACTACAATATCAGGACAAAGAATTAAAACAGTAACGAAACTCGTGAAACCTGGAGAGTAATAATTTAGGAAGAAAAATAGTAAGGCTAACTATGATTGGCATCCAGCTAGTTAACGCCCGCTTAGAATAGCTAAAATGACGTAGCACACAATTTCGTATTTAAACTTGACCTTCCAATACTACACTGAAGCATTTTAGACTCATTTAAATTTTGATTTTGAAATGTTGTAATTTAAGTATGTAACTTTAAATATATGGTACTGATGAATGGCCATAGATGTATTACAATTTTAGTTTGAAACAGTAATGTTCCAACTTTAATTTTTAAAAATGTTAAAGTCTGTTGTAGCAGTAAATAAGATGGGGCATTTCCCACAAGGGAAACAAATCAATATGTTGTAAAAAATAAATAAATAATTACCTTAGAATTGGGTTAATAGGAATTGTTATTGGAATAAGCAGTACAGTCTTTCAGCTAATCCTGTCTGCTAACGTACTACCATCTTTGAAAGTACTAAAAGAGTTTGGTGGTATAGTTTAGCTAGTTTGTTTAAATATCCAATTAACATGACATTACACTGACATCAAGGCTTATTAACCTAAGCCCCTGCAGTCTATACAAGGTTAATAGTTCATTCAGCAAAATGTTTTATTGCTCTACATAAGATTTAGTTGTACATTTGGTAATCCTAGCAAATAGGTTTAAATTCTAAATTTGATTTGAATAATTTGTAATGTTGACATTTAAAACAAAATTTCTTTAAGTACAGAGTGTCATTTGCTGTATAACCAAAGGTACAATGTTTTTCTATATACTGGGAATAATCAGTAAGCTGTCAAGAAAAGCCATGTGTTCTTCCTTCTCTGTGAGGGCAATTATAGTAATGGTAATGTCAGTTGAGGTAATCAACTGTCTTACTGGTTTGCCCACTTACAAGTTACACATTTGCATTTGGGCTCCCTGACTATGATTAATTACGGGGCATTGCGGAAATGCATTCATGTGCCCTCCGTCTATGTCATCAAGAACTCAGCCTTTTAGGAAAAGATGTTTTCCTCTTTGCCACATGAGTCATTAACTACTGAGGGAGGAGCTCCCTCATATTTTCTTAAATTAACTCCATCTGTGTTCATTCAGCTTTTTCAGTTAGATCATGAATGAAATCCATGCATGTTTGCTGCATGTAGTAACAAGGAACAACAGCAACATAGTTTCATCGTGTCGTGTATAACAACGTGATTCATTCTGAAAAAAATGTCAAAGGACTTCCATATGTACGGGATGAAAACACTAAAAGTGTTACAGTAAAGTGTGGCCTGTAAGGCACTGTGAGTCACAGGATGTAGCCCTTGAGGAGAGCACAGGGTGGGAAGAGGGGGCAGCAACAGTCACTCTGGATTCCAAAACAAACTCCTGGTAGTGATCTGGGTAGGAATGTGCATGTCTAAGTCCACATGTTTCCTGGCCACTGCTTCTGCACTTACACCGGATGCTCTACACATGACTAAGCACTCCTTCATAGACACTGGTTTATCTGCCCTGGCCTTGAATAATGATGAAAACATTCAAATTGTGATGAGCTCCGTGGGCAAAGCTACACTACAAGCATATATGAGACACTCAAGCAGTTCTTTGTTGAATTTGTAAGCAATTTCTTTAAATTATTTTTAATAAATGATGTTTTGTTTGAAATAACTCTTCTTTTGAACTGTGTAGAAACAGGTTTGAAATGTTTCCCAAAATTCAAACTGATTCAAATATTTAGTAATCACATATTTTAATGTAGTTCTCTGAAGTGAGAATATTACTCTTGATTTTTTAAATATACATTCCAATATTGTTTTCAAGTAGAATGTATCCTCTTATGATGCATATAACACAGCACCTTTCAAGCACATGCTTCCACTTTGCAAGATCAGTAATAGTGTGAAATCATGTGCTTTCCAGAATAACTTGCTGTTTTTTTCTTTGTTTGTTTACAGGTATTTAAATCATGCATATTGTTTTCATTGAAACATTTAAAAACAACATTTACAAACTATAACCATAGATGTTGAGCAGTAGTGAGCAAGTTTAGAGTTCTTGAACACGCCTCTGCTGTGCATATTTACTCTGTATCTTGGTCTTTTGTATTCCACAGGGTCTCCATCCCCTTGGGAAAAAAGCACTTTTGGAGTAGATTAATGTGTTGGCCTTACTCTCACAAAGCACAGCGGAAAGAACCCTGCTGGGTGCACAAACCTCATGCCCTTTCTGAGGCCTGGGACCATGGGCAATTGAGTTGCCCATCCTTCTATAGCCGTATCCCAGCAAACTGCTGTAATTATGCCTCTCTTTTCTAAGCCCCTAACTGCCCTTTCATAGTTGCTGCTTACCATTAAGTAATTTGTTTTTGTCCTGAAACCACATTAATTTCTTCTACTTCCTTGCCCACTAATTTAGCTAAACAACTTTGTCTCTAGTGTCCTGGGAAAAGTGAGTATGCCTTCAGGATAGATTTGGAATAGACATTTTACACCAGTATTCTGGAAAGAAACCTTCAGCACAAGGGTCCATACAGGAGATTCAAGGTCCATGTAAACTAAATATATATATATATATATATATATATATATATATATATATATATATATATATATATATATACGCTTTATAAATGCTTTGAGAATTGATTTATTTTACATACTTCAAAATTTGTTTTATCATTTAATGTGATGAATGAAATTACAATTCTTTAAGATTTCAAACCATCTTAAGATTTCAGTGCTTTTACCTCACCGATTTTCATCTTTTTCACTGTCTGTATGTGGCACCCTCTTGAGGGTGTATATGTGTATGTTCATGTGGGTGTCAGTGTGGGTCTGTTCATGTCTGAGGCTTACCAGTGTGGTGCCATGAAGTGACAGGGGCAATCTGTGTTTCTGTGTCACTCCACCCTTGACTCTTGACTGGCACTTACTCAATAGAACTTACTCAGTGGAAAAATGCGGTGGGTGCCCTGAGCCATTGCTGCATATTAGAACAATGAAAGGAAAAGCTACTCAACAGCCCAATCAGGTTCCACCACTCTACACATACTCTACAATGCAGTACAATGCAGAAATACATAGGATGGTTCTTACAAGTGCATACCTAAGTATTAAAGTATTTCATCATTCTAATATCAGTAAAACATTAGTGATGTCCTTTTGGTATATGAACTATATAAGAATATGAAAATAGCAATAGAATTGTAATACATGGATTGTATAACCTCACTCCACAGCAGAAAAAGATCTTTAGAAATCTGTTCAGATTTCTTGATCTTGAAAGTAAATAATGGTGAGTGGTGCATTTAATATTAGAAAGCCTTTGACTTTCTATGTCGTCCTTTTGCTATTATTTCCAGATTTGCCTCAAGGAGAAGAGGGATCTCTGAGCTTCTCATTTGGAAGAAAAGAACCACTGTTTGTTGGTTCAGTATGGTTTTACTTGGTATTTGATCAATTTTGTGTCATGAAATAACAATCAAACAGCATTGCTGCAGAAGTCATTTGTGGTTTTCAGATGTTGCTCTACCACTACAGAGGATCACTCAATTCTAACCACACACTTGGTGCACGTCCATGAAAGGCCCAATATCCCAGATTTGATGTGTCCCCAAGATGTTTTTGGGGGGAGGAGTGGGGAGAGAGGGGTGGTTAGAAATCCCATCTGATGGAGAATAGTCCTTGCAGGAAGCAGATGAGATCCAAAAGCATGTCAAAACTGCTAACAGTGTAACTTGTTGACATCATTACAATTCACTTATTTTTCCATCTTGAATTTACTTTGAGTTTCCTGTCACTGCATTATGTCAATATGCCTTACAATCCACAAGTCACAACGCTTACTTTTAGGTGAAGCAGCCCATGTAGAAAGTGAAATAAAAGACGTCACAAGCGACTGATGACAATAGTGAGTCTTTGATGGCAGTTCAATGAGGTTGTTGATATGTGACCAATGGTACTGGCAGCTGTGTGTGGGACTGAACCTCAGGCACAGGAAGTGAGCTGACCCCCCTCGTGGGAGTTCAGCCCACCAGAGCGTAACCCCAACGGCTTTCAGCCCCACTCTACTATTGTCCCCAGTCCTCTGGGGTAATAGGAGAGCAACAAATCATGGACCTTAAAAGGGGATATTTACACATGTTGACATAGGTCATTCTGGCTCTAATACTTATAGCTTTCATCTCTAATCCTTCAGACACACGACGTTCCTTTTTAACTTACCATTGCCTCTTTATCTTATTAGAACTTTAAATTATTTACCAACTTGTAATTCCTATTTATTTGTGAGATCAGGTCGATCTTTAATACAGTGACACATTCGACAACTAAGCTTTGATACAGTGAATCATTTGATGTTAAATATATATTTTAAATTATTTAGGTTTAAATTTGATATGAAAAGCGTGCCCACTCAATATTCCAGATTTCAGAGTCTGGATGCTCTGCTTGTGTTTCCAATAGGCGAACAAAAAAAACGCCTACTTACAAACAGGCTGAAAAATAAAACATTGTTCACTGCGTCAACGCCACATGACTTGTAGCTTCTGCGAAAACGCGTTCGCTTCCACAGAGCCACCCCCATCACTCCCACTTTCCTACGCCTACACGTGATGACGTAGTTGCTCATGTCCACGTTCTCCTGCCGGATGCAGCTGCTAAAATTGAGCGATTAAAATGCAGAGTATTCCCTTTTTTACATCAAGGAAATTAATATTATATTTAGTGTGTGCGTGGCTCTTGTTATTGTAGGCCACTAAAACTGTCTAAATATTGCATAACTGAGGTTTTGGAGTTCTTTTGCACAACTGTTCCGACAGTAAAAATATGTGCAATTATCAGAATCTTGATATGAAAATATACAGGCTACAAATTGAGTAAATCGACGGTAACGTTATTGTTTAAGAGTCATTTTTAAAAAGCTGAACTCCGGCTCGTCCATTTATAACAGAACCCAAAGTGGTTTTACGTATTGTATAGTCTGTTGCTCATATACATTTAGGAATTACACAGAGTTCGTGACGCAATGACCAAAGAGCAGACGGGTGCGCTTACTTGTCGAATGACGTCTCTGTTGTAAATTATCCTGTCACTTTAAGAGGTGGGGCGGAGCTACGTTTAAGGCGTCAGAAAGCTGTATAAACTGTTTCCATTGTTCAGTTGATTTGTGGTGAATTCAGTCACAGTTGCACGTGTGTGTTCTCCGTTCATTTGTTCCAAATTGAATCCAGTATTACAAAAAGGATTCTTCAGAGCGGACGTCTCAGTGAAACGGATTTTCAGAGAGAAAAAAACTAGAAGAAAATAACTTGTGAGTAATAGTGATTGAAATGCCTATATACCTAGTACAAACGCTATAAGTATGTCGATATGAAATGTTTTAATATAACTTGCTGGCGTTTAATATTGAATCGCTGTTATGTGCGTTATGAGTAACCTACATGTAGGATGAGTCTCACCTGAGTCACAGCCGGGGTTTGGGAGCTGTCATCTGTGGGTGTGAGCGCCTAACGTGACTACAGATTTGGAGCGGACAAAACCTGTTGAAGTAAATCTGGTGCTAATGTAGTATACCGTAGCTTCTTACACAGGTTTACGTTTATTTATACTTGTGTTCAGCTAGCTACGTTATTGATGGTAGGCTAGCAAACTGATAACTTTCTCAGTACATCGTTCCGGGTAAATATTGATGCGAGCTTTGAAACCATGGGGCTTGTTGACAGACGTAGCCACTGAGTTTATCATTTACTGCATTGAGATAGGGGAACTTCTCAGCACGTCTCGGGTAAAAACAATTAACGTGCGATGAAGGAGCATGACGGAAAGACTAATATTCAGGTAAATTGGGACGGTTTATGCTTATTAATTACTTCCAAGAATTCAAATCTAAATCAGCTATTCCAAATGCAAGTTTATTCTGTCTGTATTTTAATGTGTAGTGTGATTAGCTATCATTTTTAGAAGTGCATCTTTTAAAGGACTATGGTCATTAAAATTTGATTTTAAACCAGGATGGATCCAGGATAGATCTAGTAGCTACAGTACATCTGTAGGATGTAAGAAAACTCACAGATGTATTCGGTGTTATTGCAGTCACCGGCTGGTAGTCTGTTATAGTATTGTTATAGTATAATTTATAGTCATAATATTTATATTGTAATATCTAATTTTATAAATGTAATAACCAGGCCAAGGGATATACCACTTTAAAATTCACTGTTTTAAGTTTTTAAGATTTGTTTAATGTTTTATTTATTTATTTTGTAGTGCCTATTTAATTTAAAAAACTTACCCTCTGTACATTTAGTTCGTTTTAGTATTATTTCTACAATTACGAAAATGCTTTTACAGATATAAAGCCAGCCTGCTTTTCTGTATTTTGCCTAGACACGTACCACTCACATTTGCATATGGCATTGTGCCGTAATCGCTTTGTGTGCGCCTGTGTCTTTTATGGATTTAGAAGAAAACCTTAATATGTTACAATGAATCATGAAATTAACTGATGGTTCCCGTGTTGAGTCAAGCTGACTTAGGCCAGCAGTAGCCTATTTGTTTTAGTGTAGGAGGGCTATAATATTGGACACTACCCTCGTGGTTCTCAGACCTATATAACTGATTCTCCACTCATTCATACCTCTCCTGTATGTCCTGACCTCGTGCATAACTCCTTCCTGTTGAAAAATACACAGGCATTCTTCTCATCACAAAGGCACAAAGGGCTATTCATGCTGTAAAAGTAGCTCCATTCATGTGCATAGGGTTGTTTAGTGGGAGAATTAATGATTGTAAGCTTCAGCCTTGCCCAGTTCTGGCTGAAGCAACTCTGAGGCTGAGGCTGAGCTTGTGCTGTGTTGCGTAATATGCCCTACCTTGCTATTCCATTGATTGCATTTTGGATTTCATTCAAATTCCAGAACTGTTTCTCCTGAATGCCTCTGCTTATTTTTCACAGATCCATTATGGGTTTTGTTTGCGATGTTTAGAGTGCTTATGTAATGGATGCCTTGTGGATGAGGTGTTTGGTGTTCTGGTACTCGGATAAAACTGTCAAAAGGTTTGAGATGAGCTGCTTTGCTTTACATGCTCTGCAACAAAATAGGACATTTTGTTGTATAGTATTTCCTCCCTTTTAAAGAGGATACATGAGCATTGCCAATAAGTCTGTTTATTAAACTGTTTGAAAAGGATACAAACTGAATAATTAAATTTAGTGTTGCTTGTTACTTAAATTTAAGCTAACAGCCTTTTTGACTAGCAATTATCTTGCTGTAGATGCCAAATAACTTCCAACCCTTTCTTTTTGTTTCACCACAATCTTGGTTCTGGGCTCAGAGTGTACATGTTACGTTAGGCACTCTGCTGTTGTAAAATATGCTTCAGAAACACTAACCTGGTTTAAAGTTTCTATGTGAAACCTTGTTTAAAGTTTGTTAAGTGTGAGCACATGTCATATTCATTCATTGGCAGGCTCATGTCTTTAAGGCAGACGGCTTGTGATTCTGACCAGCAGAGCTCCCTCTCCCAGTAGGCCTGTTGAAAGGGGCCTTTGGCGGGTGGTGCTGCTCTGTAATTTTCAGAAGGTTCTGGTTGGTGGGAGTCTAAAGGGATGGAGGAGGGGAAGGGGTCGTGAGCCCTGCTCACTGTTGCCCTGGGGGTGGACAATTGCCCTACTTCAAACAAAGTCCCATGGACATAAAAAACAGTTACAAAAATGGCAGACCTACTAGCATAGCCAAAGGCACATATAAAAAACATTTTATGAAGTATAGGTCCTGTGGTTTAAAATGGGGGGGGGAATGCGACTGTTAAATTGTTCCCTGTTTTGTCTTTACTTGCTGCAGGTTTCCACATGCTTATAGAGTGGAGCGTCGAGGGAACCGGAGAGAATATGGAGGCTGCTGTGCTATGAATTGTAGTGTACAGGTCTGACGGCCTGAACTCTCTCTTTTAGAGTATGACTTCAACCAGATCATGCTGGGATCAGCATCACAATATGAACAGGTGAGGGCAAACACGGCACTCAAATGAACAAGTCATGTTTTGAGGGTTTTTGATTTCTACTTTGTTGGCCAAAATCAAACGGGATGAAAAATGCATGTAAAAATGTCAGCATGCGCATTATAAGCTTTTGTAGCATTTTAAATGGTTATTATTATTATTATTATTATTATTGGGCTAAAAAAATAAAATTAACAAGACGGTTTGAACTGTATGGTTGTTTGGGGTTTTTTTGTACTGTTTATTTAATTTTTTTTGTTCTATTACACAATTTGATCAAACCTTTTATGTGCATGACGTTTAGGCAGTGTCGATGATTTGTATGTAGTGATTTTGATAATTTAAAAATAAAAATGAACAAAGCAAATTGGTGTTCTTGGTGTGAGGCATGCATTTGAATTCTCATGGTATTATTGTAGTACAGTGGTATTTTATTGTTGGATGGGAACAACTGCTTAGGCCATCCAGAGTATTAAGGTTGAAATCATCTCCCATTTGTACTCCACAGCATGTACTTCTGTTTCGATGCTGACTTCACAGATCACAACCTTACAAAAATGCATCAACATGGCCCCGGCTCGCTGGGCCTTGAAAGTAAGTGAACGCTATTGAAATACTCCCAGCTCTGTCAGCACACTGGTGGGAGGGAGCCTATCACAATGTGGTCACTGTCTGTTCTCTGCCTCTGAGGCAGATGGCTCTCAGGAAGTTCGGATGTTTATGGGTAGCTGCAAGCTTGTCACCTTCCTAACTGATAAGCATTTCCTGTAGTAGGGTCTTTATTGTGGCTGAAGGTACTTGTTGGGGGGGAGGGAGAGGGATTGCTGCAATTGGAACTGACTGTTCTCAACTGACAATTGACAGATAGTTGACTCACATGGTGTATCGGAGTGTGCACATGTATGTAATGTTAGTCATCGTCCATTTTTGTTATGATGTCTTCTAGGTGGGATGTTTGGTTCATGCTCCTCACACAGCCCCACCCACCCGTGTCGGCATCTGAAGAGTACTGATCCATCAAAGCTCCTCCTGCCTGCTGTGCAGAGCCCTCCGGAGGGTGACCAGGTCGTCCCGTCCTTTCAGAAGCTCTCTGTTTATGAGCACATGCCCTTGCATTCGTCCGGGAGAATCTCCAAACCTCTCCCCCCTCTCCCAGACATGGAGGGTCAGTCTTCGGACGAGGCCGACAGCGAGGTGGAGTTCTTCTCCAGCACCAGTGAGAGCCAGCTACTGGTGCACGAGCGTGCCTCCAAACCCTCAGCCTTGCGCTACGGCAGGCCCTGTAGGCGGAGTTTCCGTGGCTGTGGCCAGATCAACTACGCCTACCACGACGGCCTGCGGGAGCAGAGCAAAGCGAGCGGACAGAAGGCGGAGAGGGAGCAGGTCCGAGACGGGCTGAAGCAGCAAGAACAGCCCCAGCGCAAACTACGCCGCTCCCACTCCGGCCCCGCTGGCTCCTTTAAGCCCCCTGGCCTCCGAAACACGGGCCTAGAGCCCCTGGCCGGTGGCTGTCCCCAGGAGAAGCCCAAGGTGCCACCCCGTGTCCCCATGTGCTCTCATCCCAAAACGAGCACGGGAGAACAAGACATGGACCAGCCTCCTGAAATCCCACCAAGGCAGCCCATCTTTTACAGCCGTCCGCGCACTCCCAGTCCCAAGAGTCTGCCCATTTATGTCAATGGAGTGATGCCCCCTACTCAGAGCTTTGCCCCCAATCCTAAATATGTAAGCAAAGCCCAGTTCAGGCAGAACTGTGAGGGTTCGCCGGCTTCCCGCAACCCATGTATTCTGCCCATCATGGAGGACGGGAAGAAGGCTAGCACCACTCATTACTTCCTCCTTCCAAAGCGCCCAAGCTACTTGGACAAGTTTGAAAGGTTCTTCAAGGAGTCGGACTCGGAAGCTGTACACAGTGGATGCTGAGCCTTAGTGCTGATATTATACTAGTCAGAAACCCTCCATTTACTTGCAAGACTTATGAAGACTGACTAATGCTAACAGTATTTAGGTGTTTGATTTATTAATCACAACACAGTGCCACCTCAACAGAAACTTCCAGGTCATAAATGCTGGACATTGTTGAGCCATTTTCTGTTTTTTGTTAGTTACTGTGCTTGTTTGTATGATCAACAGACCAGTGTCATGATTATAAATGTTAGTGGTACTCAGTTTAAAGTATTCCTTTTTGAAGGACTAACCTGTTTCTTTTTCTGTTATTTAAATGTAACACTGGTTGGTATAAGCAGGCCTTATACTATACTTTGGGGAATTATTCTTGAGGTTGGAATTCTGTGATGTGTGGTCCTTGGAGTGTATCCTATTTACGACCACTGGTTGTATAATGATCAAATTCAGTATTTGCACTCAACATGGTCGATACATAAACAAGTACAAATAATATGGATTTGCAAGAAGTGTCTGAATACCTGTGTAGTTGATATTCAAATGCTTATGTCCTGTTCAACAAAACCTTTTGTTTTCCTTACTTTTTTCCAGTTATAAAACATTGTTCTAAGAAAAGTGACAGCATGATGTTCTCCAATTAAATGCAACTTCTTACTAACAGAGTGTCTTTAAAAAATGATTTGAGCTGTTTTGATTTATGTCGAATGTATTTTTGGGCAACACAATACAAACGAGAACACAGGAGATGCTTAGTACAATTGGAGGATTGTCTAATTTTCCTTAATGAAATGTCTACAATACACCATTAACCAATGGCCTTTCCTTTCTGAAGCTTAAGCAATGACATTTGAACTGTTGGCTACCTGTTTGGGCTGAATGAGGAAAAAGTCAACACTACTGTTCCTTATTACTCTGTCCCAACCTGTACTTTAACACGTACATGTCATACACTCACCCGCCCATTTACTCACTCTTTGTATTTGCTTAGTTTAGATTATTCTGAAATGATTAAGCCAGTCATGTGATGCCACATTTGTTTACACAATTTATTGCTATCTTCATTATAACAGAACCTGAAATTGTATTTATCCATGGCTTATTTATTCATATGAAAACGTATGATTATGGTTGTTTTTTTTTGTTGTTGCTTTTTGCTGTGGATGCACTGCACTGTATAGTATTGTATGTATATAGTATTTGAGTAGTTTTCCACACATCTATGGTCTATTTAAATAAAGTGACTTATTTATCAGTAAATTTAGTAGTTTTTTTACATCCTTTTTATATTGAGTTCCATAGCTACACTGTAAATTAATTAATTAATGAATATATGCTTATCAACAGCTAGCACAGCTTTGTGGAAATTGCCCTTAGAGCTGATATTCTGTTCTTTAACCACAGCACAGAAATTGTGCTATTTGAAATTCAGTGTTCTAGAGCATGTTGGCAGATGACCAACCTTACTGTCCGAAAAGGTTTAGCAGTGCTTTATGGACCCTTGTTTTGCTGATGTAAAGAGATTACGTTTTTGTCCCTAAAGAATTAGTTCTCACACGGCCTTATCACAGTTTATAGGATGTGTTTAGAGGTCATGTCCGCTGTTGTGGATGTTGCTACAGGGTTATCTCTATTGTTTGCCCTGAGCAGTCATAATGAACAGATTGTTAAACTCTTGGCTTTCTTGCCTGAGTCACTTCCTCTGGCTGCCAGCACACCAATGTGACGAATGTCACAGAGACGTGGTGCCTTTCACATGCGCTGGACTACGTGCACTCCGAGCGCTCCCTGCTACCCAGCACGCGTGTTTAGTCATTGGCCACCTGACGTTTTTGGTGGTCAATTATTGTCCATGTATGTGCCAGTTCATTGTGAGTAAGGAATGCTGAAGGTACTGATCCCTTTTCTCTTAGAAATACTTCCTTTAGTTACACCTACTGTCATTATGTTGCAATTGTGCTGATTGTAAAATATCCCAGATGTAATCTAATTGGTGAGCTATCTTGCTGTACATTACACTTGATATAAACTGTGGCTATGATTAGATAAGCCCTGCTTGAAAGAAGTTATCAACAGGTGACCAAGAACTGACCACTACGTACTGTGATTTCTGGCCTTTAATAAGTACAATACAACACCCCCCTGTGTTTGAATCCTCCTTGTTGTAAATTATGTGTAGACTGCATGTGTTACTGTTTCTCCATTTTACTATTTGTTCCGGCAATTTCTCACAAATTAATTAAACAACTTTTAACTTCTGATTCGAATGCTATCACTGAATGTAACACATCCATCACTGTCCAGCAGGTGGCAGTAGAGAATAACATTTTGTCCGCGTATACTGTACACAAACTTTTATAAAACGTTAAAGCAGAATGATTGGAGAACGCGTGATGCATATTGCATTTGTGTGTAATTGTATTTTACTTCTTGTATGTGATTTTTGATATGTTTAACACATGGCGTCCGTGTTTAAAGACTTTACTAATTTCATAGTTCCAATTATTTACAGTTCCAACTGTTCAGAGAAAGTACCTGTGTACTCAATTCTTACAATTACACCATTACAATGGTAGATGTATCAACAATAATATGTCAAACGGTCCTCAAAATTAACTTGAAATGCTTCAAACTTCGTCACATATATTCATATTTATATTATATTATATTCAGGTCAGTTATGCTGAGATTAGTTGTGTTTATGTTGGAAATCCACAATAAACGATTATGTAATGTAAACTTTTGTCATGTGAAATTGGTTGTCACAGATCCTAAGTCCAGGTTCAGGTCTAAAGCCACTTGGGACACGTGCAGACAGCAAGCATCCACCACAATTTCTAAGAGAAATTCTTCCGTAAACACTATCAATATTTGAACTTGGCTTAGCTGCTCAACCTCACAGCAACTCTGAATAGCAACAATCTCACAGCAACTGTTGTGCCTCACATCTTTGTAAAGCTGTTGCTGCCTGGTCCTGTTGCTAAGCAGGAGTCCTGTGGTCAGAAGTGACAAGCAGGGTGAAGTGTGAACTGTCTGGCTGTGCAGGAGAGATGGAAGTGTGTGGTTCCTTCAACCCAATACAGCCACAGATCCCAGCAGTGGCTCATCCCCTCATGAAGGCCTAACGCTCCTCTTCATTCCAAGTTTGTTCTACTCATACTGCAGCAATGACCTGGTGCCAACCTTCTATCACCTGAATAAAATGGATCCATTAAATGAGTTATATTTGCAAGGCTAAGATGAGGCTGTTGTCTTTATTATGTTAACATGGCAATGCTGCAGAAAACACTTACAAGGCTTGTTTCTTCAATATTTATCCTTCAATATATTGTGCAATATTTCCTGAGCTCAGAAGTGGTTGGAATATATGCTGTTTAAAATGAACAAATTAAGTTTTTATTTCTATAGGACCTCAGAGCCCACAAATCAGTCACATATGTTAAAAGCACTTTCATATTTTCCATGAATCCTTCTCTAATATGACAACCTGTGTTATTAAGAACGCTTGTGTTGGAATCTCCCTCAGCCAGTTCACTCTGTGTTTCTGCATTTTACTGAAAGCAATAATGCTGACAGAATGCAGATGGCAACTAAATTGTGAATGATTTAACATGACACATTGTGGATATTGTGCATAAGGATTGACAAAATAATTAGGGGACGCAAGGGTTTTAATTAATGCTGAGGCTTACACGGGACAGAGCTGCAGGGGTCTGTTTCTTCTCATCCAAACACTGCACGCACACTGTCCAGCACCGGCTACTCATGCTGTTGGCGTATTATATTGTGAAATACAACAGATGTGCACATATAACTCAGCACTAACATGCATAAACAAACAAAATGTAGCAGAAGGTGCCTCCAAACTTGGTCCGATCTTGGCCAAAATTACCATACTTACGACACAAAAGTCTTAGATTCTTCAACGTTTACAAATAAAAAGTCTGACGTTCCTGAGACTTGAAACGAGCTTCCGTACAGAGCAGGCCAAGAAGGAGGCAGCTCCTTTTGGTTTTTCGGTGGTCTGAACAGTGCAGGAAAACAAACAGGAGCAGGAGTCACAGTTGAGGAGAGTCTCAGATTCTCTTCGTGTGCTGGTCTTTCAGATTGATTTGGTGAAACCAATTGGAGCAGCATGTGAAATTGGGTCTGCTACTTTCATCTACATTAAATGGGCCTTTCTTTTCTGACATTTTCAAAGAAAGGCTGCACTAACTGATTAAAGCAAAAACAACCAGTCCATCACATGCTGATCAACCCTCAGAATTGCCTGTTAAAAGGGGGTTTCACCCCAGTGCTGTCAGTACTAGCAACCCAATTACGCTAACATACCTATATCCAGATAATGGGGTGTAGATGTAGATTAAATAAACTACAGAGAGTCAATTGTGCTGTTACATATATTGTGAACCTGTGAACAATAACTTAAAGGTCTCGTTTCATTACCTGAATCAGATGCAACATTTGTTTTCCAAATATACTGATATTCAAAAGCAAAAACAGCTAGCATCATCAGCTAGCAACACCACTTCAGTGTCACATCATTATGTTGCATTAAAACTTTTAAAATCATGTAGGTATATTTGTTACAATAATCTCTCACAGCCATTCTTTGTGTAGTTTGCTGGAAAACCTTGAAGCTACCTCTACAACAGGAACGACATACAGTCATGGTGGACTCAAAAGGCATGTTTAAAGTGGAGAGATGAGAACAGGCCCCAGATACTCCATCACAGGCCACCCTGTCCCTATGCCATCCTTGCCTCCTTTATGGTACACACATAAGGTCAGATTTCCACCGAACGCATTTCAGAAAACGCGAACAGGTTCTACAGCATAACAGTACATGAACATGAGAGTTAGTAGAGCGATTGGGCTGTTCCACTTGACCTTAGCGTTATAATCACATGATATATAATATATGTATATATATATATATTATATATTATATATATGTACAACAGGACTTAGATATATTTTTAGATAGAAACATACACACTACAATTTGGAATATCTCTATATCTTTTACTACAGCTCACTGCAGTATCTATCTATCTATCTATCTATCTATCTATCTATCTCTTGTATAGAAATTCAAAATTATAATGAAGTACATAAAGCTTCCAGAAAAACTGGATGATTCTGAAATAGGGGAATGGGGGGGGGGGTATATTCCAGCCAGTTTATATTCAAAACAGTAGATGTTTACATTCTGAAACTCTAGAAAGTGAAACCAGTCTATATTCAAAACAGTGGATGTTTACATTCTGAGGCTCTAGGAGCTGAATCGATTTTATGTTCAAAACAGTATATGTTTAAATACCAGGAATGCTATTTACTACCAGCTGTGCAGTGTAGTAAATAGAGGTAAGGAAATCATATATAGTACACAATACAGTGACAACAATACAGTGACATTTCCTTTATGTTGCTACTGTTCGTGATGAAACTACATCATGTAATAAACTTTATGCCTCAAGTCCTTTGTGTCCTCTGTCGTGCATGTATGTGTGTGTGTGAGTGTGCGAGTGAGAGAGAGAGAGAGAGACAGAGAAAGAGAGAGAGCAAGAGAGAGAGTGATGGGGTATACCTCACCAACATTCCTTCCCCCTGCTTGCCATGATATATAGTGACAAGATGCCATTACCAGGCTTATGATTTAACGCTCCTAACCACTTCCAGCTGCACTCCAACGCTAAATGTGTCATATGGAAGTCAACATGAGGCTGACAGCCTCCCTGTGGTCAGATGCACCTGCTCGCTCTCTATCTCTCTGACCCTTTTTACCTTGGCTCTTGTTTTACCCCTCTGTCCTGAGTGCTACTGCCCTCCCTGCCCCCTTATGGATCCTCACATTCTGTTTCTCTGCGTACCTGGGAGCAAAATTTCAGATTCATAATTACCAATGACAGTTATGATAAACGCCTTCACTGATCACCCCCAACCTGCAGTTCATGCTGGTCCATTTGGTTTCAGCCTGATTCCTTCGTATTTCAGCTTGGACATGAAGCATTTAAAACAACTCAGAATGCTGAGCACTTGTTAGTTGTTTATAAGATCAGCATCTGTCATTAAGAACCAAATTGATTTTATTCCAGAGTCCTAAACGTGGAGGAAAATACTACGACTGGATGACTGTAACGCTTGAAGAATTTAAAATGAATCCTAGGATGTTTCCTGTGTCACCTCTTGCTGCCTTTGCACACTCACCCAGTCACATAAAAATAATGTGGTTGTATGTCCTCTTCAGCAAACAAACATCAGAAAATCAATAAATACACAGCTTTGCATCTGAAAATCTGAAATTATGGGAATGGTCTTTTAGGTTTTCTTGGAACTCTGTAAACATTTACATTCATTCAGGTAGCGCTGCTTTTACCAGAGTACAATGATATACCCCTGAAAGGTGTTTACTGTAACAATATCAGAGGATTAGGAATACATGTCTCCCAATCTAATATCTTTCTATGACCATAAATATAAAAAATATCAAGCAAAGGGATGAAAGCAATTAAGTCAAAAGTAGCCCCTGTCTTTTTTATTCCAATTTATATTGTGATAAATTCATTGACATGCCTTTGACATGCCAAATTCTTTTATTTTGGGTAAATCATGGTTCAAAACAAGCATTGATCGTCTTTGTGAACGCATAGCTGTGTTGTGTCGGCTCTCGGAAAATGAGGAATCAGCTGCATTTCTCTGTAACTGCAAGTGTAGCTTTTGGCCAGGATGCAAACGGCAGCCAACATAACGCTTCATTTTAGAGGCGCACTGCCCTCTAGTGGGTTCTTCCCTGCTTGCATGTCGCCTCTTTAGCATTATTCACAGAGACTCAATGCCCTTCAGTTTTAAGTTCTCTCTAACAAACTACTCAAGAGAGCAGGTCACAATCTTTGGAGTAGAGAACTGATGTCATAATGACACTTCTTTAGGTCTTGGAACCCTTCACAGTTACCATGCTGTACAACTCTATTATTATATCACTATATTCTGAGATTGCTCAGATAATAAATGAATATGATCAATAAAATACCCTGGTGAATGCCTAATGTGTTATTTTAACCTAAATGATTCTGGTTGTTGAATCAAATGATGCTTTATCCATCAAAACGCCTATACAATCTGTAACGTGATTGGTTGGCCACAGTACAATAAAGATGTTGTCAGAGGGCTCATCTGCATACCACTACCTTCTACAATTTCAGTACTTTAAAGGTCGATTTTTTATTGATTAACAAATTCTGTATTATGCAGCATTACCAAGAGCTGCTTTTGTAAACCATATGGCCATACTGCTGCTGGGCCATAGGACCAAAAATCGCTGTGTCATGGCATTTTGCCTTGAGAAAGGTTTCTGCTTCTGGGACTTTGTCTAAAATGAGTGCTAAGCATTACAAAAAGTTAGCATAGAACTGCAACACCTTGGGACTGTAGATAAGGAAAGACACTAGAGTTGAAATCTATCTTCTCAGAAAGGACCACACTAAGATGAAAAGAGTCTGATTCGTATCAATGCAGCTGTGAAATATCCTGTGCTGTGTTTTCACATGCACTGCTACCTCATTTGTTTGACATGATCAGAGAAAACCTCCCATACTGTTGTTTTAAGATTTTACAAAGTTTTAATAGCCTATATAACGGAATAATTACTTTAGTAATTACTTTAGAACAAATATGCATGATTGGCCTGTTTTCACTAAAGCTTCATGTGCCAGAGTTAGATAAATTATAAGTTAAATAACGTTGTATTTACGTCGTAATTAGTTTTTTTAGCCCTACAAATACATAGTCCTATGTACACATAATTATTGAACAATGTTCGTCCATTATGAAAAAAAAGCAAATATGTATTTTGCTTAATGTTTTGTGAGATATATTTGCGTATAAATAAAGCTATATCTTCCATGTTTAAGCAACTTTACATCTGCAAGCGCTGTCTTACATTTCTCCTCTTCGTAAGAGATCACACTGTTATTCATGGTATCGGTCTCCTGGGACCCTTGCAAGCTCTGTGGAGGGAATATTATCACGCGTTACACACAAATTAACGATGCCATTGTTGTTAACAAAACGCAGCATTATTTCACTAAACGAGTAGGCCTCCCTTTCATTCCAACTTATAGGCGTTGATATCGACTTAAACACCTACACACACTGGGTATATTGTTGGGCATGTACACGTATTTGCGCACACACGACTTTACGTTTTGCTACTTTACAACATAACAGGTGCGTAATCTGGTCTACTACTTTCTTTAGTCTATATCTTACTGTGTGTTTTATTAATGTAGTTATACATGTTAAACCCAACATTCTTTTACGAGCATTTTATGAGCGTTTGTTTGATGCGTTTTTTTAAACCACGGTCGACAGGTAGGCCTAATATTGACTTTGAGATTCTGCGCACGTGCAGTGCATAAGCGATGCTTTGTATCAGGCCCTTAACAACAGGGCATCTTCATGTGAAATTGCCATTTCACCCCCAGCACCCCTAATTGTTCGAAAGATTTGTTGTGAAATCGCCCTCTATTAGCTACTTTGTTTTCTACTGCTGTTTAATGATTTTGAGAAGATTGAGAAGACTCATGATCATGAGCTACGTCATATTTATTTGGTGCTGGTCATAGATTTTAATGTGATCAAACAAATGTGTTAATTTCGAAACGTATTAAGGTTGTTCTTGTGGAGCGAATAGCCTTTTGTGGCAGGTACAATACAGGATTGAGTTAGTGGCCTGTAAATGTAATTTAGCCTACATTGAGGCAAGATTCCCATCACACTAACGGTTTATTTGGAATGTGGATGTGAATGTATTCCGAGGGTTTTTATCCATCACTAAAGGAAAAAATAGGTTTTGAAGTCGCCAGAGTAAACGAATTCCAGTTGGTCTACGTGCTATACAGGAGGCTAAAATGACACTTAGATAAACAGCATAAAACCTAACTTCAAGCCGAATGGCATTTTTTGTATGTGTGGATACTTTTAGACTTGTCAATTAAAGAAAATGCATGCTAAAATAAAATTCTACCGAAATGTTGGGTTTATGAACATGTGGATGACGACGTACACTAAACATGTGTAGTAACAAGTGGAGTAAGTGGTAAGATATATAAATCCAGACCTATTTGTCAAATGTAAAGACATAGCTCTGTTTGTGTATTAGCTATTAGACTGAAAATTATATCTCATCCGATATTATGTGTGGCATTAATTAAAACATTTATATGCATTTATAGCCAATATACTATCGCCTTGGTGTTATTATCAATAGGAAGTTGAGCAATCAAATGTTTTGTTTGTTTTCTATTCAGAAGCAGCGGCATGAAGTGAATGAAAAGCCGAGTCCTTGAGTAAGTCGCTCGCCGCTTTTTGTGATTGGTCGAAAGAACTTGGCTGTACCCCTTCATCCCCTCATGAATAAAAGAAGGATTCGCGAGCCTATCGGCGCGCGCGATACTCCCTCCTACACCGTGCGCGAAAGTTATCCACTTAAACTACTCCCAAGCTCCAAGCAGACTTTGTCATCAAAACCTGCCAGACCTTTTAAGAAAACACTGCAAAGAATTAAGTAACCTTTGTTCACTTGAGAGCGTTTGGAGTACCCCTGTCCTGACGCACGCGGCATTTGGTTAGCAGTAGTTATTTTGCTCATGCTCCTGTCCGCACGACAGCAGAAGAGTTTGTCTTTTTTATCAGTTTATGAGATTTTACATCGTTGCAGCACTTTGGTTGGATAACCGTTTTGTTATTTTCCTGTCAGCACTGATCATCGACTCTGGACTACTGCTTGCAGTTTGAGTATTGGCCGAGTTGTGCCTCTTAATTTAAAAGTAGAATGTCGTCTTTACCAGGAACAGTACCACGAATGATGCGACCCGCACCAGGACAGAACTATCCCCGAACTGGATTCCCATTGGAAGGTGGGTTAGCTTAGAAGACATTGTTGCTGTTTGTTATTTTAACAAAACAATATTTTTCTTTTATTTATTTTTAAAAATTTCTTATTCAATACTGCAACTTTCATTAAAAAACATTTATATTTTGCCAGAGAGGGAACACAATTACTTTTATTCATTTCTTTCAACCAATTCGAGGGTTAATTTGATCGTGACATTTTAGTAATAATTTGTTCATGGATGTGCTGTTGGCGAATATTACAAAATAATTACACCCACTGCATTTATTCAACGCCATTTGTTTAGCAGACCAGGTTCGTGCCTAAGTGGCTCAAATAAAACTTCCAAATACTAATCTCGCGTGTCAGCCCAGACCCCGGATTTGCTGAAGTGTTCAAGTGGCACAAGTGGAAGTCGAAGTGCCGCAAAGCGACGCGTCAAAGGATTACATAAATATTTGTAAAGCATGACTGCGAATAATGAAACCGTTCTCTGTCATTTCTACAATTTGCTCTAAGGCCTAGTGAAACACTCAAGAGTCACACATTTAAAGAAATTACTGACAGCATAGCGCATTATTTACGTTCTATGATGTAATTTTGCAGGAAGGAGCAACCTTTCTCAAAGTTTTTAATGAATTTTGCATATATAGGTCAGGTAAAATGTACACATGTAGATTTCGAAAAACACAACTTTACAGTGCTTCCTGCGATATTAGACCAACATAAGAAATCAGACAAACGCGTCATCATGACATTAAACACTGCAGCATTTTAAGCTAATCTATCATAGCATGTAAAGAGGCTACGTTATTATGAGAAAAAGTAGTGGTTGCTTATATTTTATATGAAACTTTCTTGCGCCAAGCAGTTGTATTTTCAGTCAAAGCTAAGATATATTTAATTTTTCTTCATAGTATCGACTCCTCTGGGTCAAGGTCGCGTGAATCAGCTTGGCGGCGTGTTCATTAACGGCAGACCTTTGCCGAATCATATCCGCCATAAGATAGTGGAGATGGCCCACCACGGCATTCGCCCCTGCGTGATCTCCCGGCAGCTTCGCGTTTCCCATGGATGTGTATCCAAAATACTCTGCCGATATCAAGAGACTGGCTCTATCCGTCCTGGAGCTATAGGGGGAAGTAAACCCAGGGTAAGAAGTCTAGTCTAAAAATGTTTAATTTTAGTTTATTTTGTTAATTTATTGTTGTTGTTGTTGTTTTGTTATTGTTGGTGGCGGTTACGTTATTTGTTATTAGCAGTTATTGTAGCAGTCATCAATATTGACTGTGAGGTAGAGAGACAGGCCTAGATATTTAATTAATATCATAACCTATAAAAACACGTTACAGATACAGTTGCAGACTGCAAAATTAATCTTGTGTTCTCCCCTTCTTTTCTGTCTCAATCTGCTCTCTTCTTCTTTTTATTCGTGCACGTCCTCAATTAATCCTAAAAGCAGGTGGCAACGCCGGACGTTGAAAAAAGAATTGAGGAGTACAAGCGCGAAAATCCTGGAATGTTCAGTTGGGAGATTCGGGACAAACTACTGAAGGACGGAGTATGTGATAGAAGTACAGTTCCTTCAGGTGAGGCCTCATCTGGTAAGCAACCCTTTTTTACCATGAAAATATTCAGAAACCTCTTTAGTGCAGAAATTCAAATGAAGAATTGTTATTTTGTTAATGTATTATTATTATTATTATTATTATTATTATTATCATTATTACATGGAATAATATAAATGTATTTCATTTAAAGTGAGTTCGATCAGCCGAGTACTCCGTGCCCGATTTGGCAAGAAAGAAGATGACGACGATTGTGATAAAAAAGATGAAAGCGGGGAGAAGAAAACCAAGCACAGTATTGACGGCATACTTGGTGACAAAGGTAAAAACATGGGCAATTTTTTTTCTTCTTAGTTCAGCATGCTTTCCACATCTGTTTACTGCAAGTAGTTTTCATTTTTATTATTGCAATAGAAATCCATGGACAAACTATCGTTCAGGAAATTGCGCAGAAACTAAAATTATAGATGCTAAGTATAGCCCCGCAGAGTTGAATTCCATTCATTTAAAATTTGCAATGCACGAGGTTAATGCATGCACATTTACGTTAATGCTCAGTGTCTCACAAACACTGGAGATTTGTATTGCTGTTAAGCTGTCAGCCAGTCATTTGATGTAGCCTACTTAATTATTTATATTGGCCCTGACGGAAGGTATTTAAAGCTTGCTGCGTTTGTACAACACACTGCTCTAGCGCTGCGTAAATGTTCTCTCTGCAAGGGTAACTGACAGATGACCGATGTGGCAATCAAATTCAATTACACCCCATAGATTCACAACGTCGCCCGCTGTTGCTCGTGAGAATTTGTCAGTCTCATTCTCACATTATCGAATTTTTATATCAGGTATAGGGCTGGCTTTTCACCTACGCTATTTGTTTTCTACTATTTTATGCAAACCAGCAGCATTAAGATTAACATTTTTAACTGATCATTCTTGTATCGCTGTCGTTATCGAATATTGTATACATGAAATAGCATTGTGTCATAAAGACCAAGTGCCAAGTTTAAATGCGTATATGCGTTTTGTGCGCATTTACATATATTTTGCTAAAAGGATCACAGAAACGTTTTAAACTGTGACAGTCATTCGTTAAACTTGAAGATGAACTTCATTCCAAAGAGCTCTATACAATTGAAGGCTTTTAAAGTAAAGAGTATGTGATACAAAGGCGAACTCTAAACGCGGGGCACGCAAAAGAGGAATAGATCCGTCCATTCACGTCCAAAAATCCGTAAAGGAGGAGAGAAAACTTTCAACAAAAGGCAAAGAAGAAAACTAAAGAGAAATGAATTATTCAATACGTCCCGCTGGTAGATAGTTTTGTAATATTATAGAATCGTCTGTTGGAATAGAATAAGATTTGGAGGGTGCAAAATGTTTCATTCTTGTTTGGAAGCGCCCTGCTCTTTTTACGATTACCGTTGTCTTCCTTCACCGTCGCCTTGCTTCACCGCTGCTGAAGAGGGAGTATTATGGAATATAGCGCGTATTTTAATGCGAGACACCGACTTGTCACCTAACCCTGTCGAAACGTGGGTTCCGGTCATGCAAATAAAACCTTTTTGAGCTGTTTATGTTAATTATTTCCTCCACGTCGACTATTAAGGAGCGGCATTCTGAAATATTTTATTTTATGTTCCAGTCATCTAGCCTATTACCAGTCACACGTTTGTTGTTGTTTAGTTTGTTTTGTTTTTGCATAAAAAGTGTTCGAGACTGATGTTGGTAAACAGAAACGTTTTCATAGAGACCTCTGCTATGGCAGACCCCATGATCAGAGCCAGCACTCATACAACACAGAGACCAGTAAGAGTAAGCCGGGGCTGTTGGGTTATGGCTACACAAAATGGCAAGTTGTGATTATACATTTCTTCCCCGGTTCTCATTTTCACATCACTTCTCTGTTAGAAGTGGGTTATGATAGCTATGTTCTACTTCTGACGGAATGGATTGGCCGGCCATGTTTATTTACATTTAGAGTGTTTATCATGTCGTACCCAGTATAGTCTGTTTCTTTTTCCCAAATACATGGTTTTTATGGTGACATATAGATGCGAAGACGGAACTTGCGCTGTTTCAAAAAAATATTCGTATTTGGGCTTGTTTCACTCGATCATCCGGGTGGCATTTAATAATGTAAGACTTATTAGAGCTCGTAATGAAAACGGTGTCTGTTGAATGGGCGTCTATGTTGGAAAGGAGTGTAATAGCTCTCAGGCATAGTACGAAACGTATTTATCCCCAATCAGCCCTCACTCCCTTGAGTTGCAAGCACAAACGTTGTGTTGAAGGGTTTTAAAGCAGATTAAATTGAGCCTTTTATTTTTCTCCACTTTCATCTTTAAACGGCTCTAGCTGACTAGCCTTAGGCACAAATTCATGAGATTTTGGGTTCTCTCACTGTTGTTAGGGTTTTATATATACTTGATTTGTTTTATTTTAAATTTGGATTGCTTGAGTTGAAATGTCGCGCTCAGAGGAATGGAAACACACACCAAATGCACCCTTATGAAGCACAAACAATTACCTTATGCCACTTGTTTGCTAGCCTACGCTGACGAATAGAAGAAACCAATCTTAGCCTTGCATTTAATTCATAACAACGACACATTAGCTCTATTGCCTTTTCCATAACGTAATTATACCCAATTTAAATCAATGCCTTCTTCTGCTGTTAACATAACTATCCTGCCTGATCTGTACCCTCTGCAGGTCCATTAAGATGTCTGTTATAGGTATATATACAACAAATACCTCAGTGCTACTAGTATGGTGGTTACTCCGGTGATAGTTTGCGAAGCCAAGCTCCCCTAACCTGTTTTAAAGCAAGAGCATAAATCAGAACATGAATATAGTGGCAGCCATGTGCGTCTGCATGCGCGCTCGCTGTGTGTGTGTATGACGGGGCCAACAAATTTATAAAAAAAAAGGCTAGTGTCTGTCACTTAATTAAGACGTAATGATTAAAACAACACTCCCATTTATAAACGATTATCATATTTATAAAAAAAATCCCAAAACGCTAATGCAAAATGATATGTTACCGGGGGTTTCTGATATAGTGATACAAATACCTGACGGGATAAAAGAGTAGATACGAGTAGCAGAGCAAATAATTATGGCACATGACAAACAGCAATACCAGTTATTCACATCGGTTGCACTGACATTCGGCTCAAAAACGCATCTTTCAAGTGGCCAGACTCCGAGCATTGGGCCTTTACTGCAATAGTTGTAGGGTGTAGATTATATAATCTGAATCTAAATTGAAACGAACTAATTTTTGTCTTTAAGTAGCTTTTAATAACACGTTGATGTGAAAGATGTTTTTAAACTAAAAACTAAAAAACTAAAGTTGTAGGCTGTAGGATGTAGTTCTAAAATACATTTCAATAGAAAGAACGCGGACGATGGGTTGAATCGAAAGATTCATCATCACTTCAAACAAATCTATCTGGAGTGGCGAGAGAGGTTTATTGAAAGTATGGGGAAGTTATTTAGCTATTAATAACATTTTTCCTCAGGCACCGAAAGGCTCTCCATCTACACTTTCTCGCAGCTATTTGACTGGGTTGAAATTGAGGGAGACCCAAATGTTGGGCAGAGATAACACAATCATCACAGCCGTGGTCCTGTGCTGTGCATCAGTGTATTAAACTCGGATTAACCTCCCCTTGCTGCCTCCCACCAAATTTCATTGGAATTTCATTGGAATTTGATGGGAACATTAGAGAACATACAGCCCAACCTAAATAGAATGTGTACTATACCATAAAATGTAATACAATACTATAAATGTATCGTCATCATCATCATCATCGTCATCATCATCGTCAGCAGCAGCAGCATATTCTTTTTGTTATTATTGTTGTTGCTGTTGTTGTTGAAATGAATTTTTTTGTGGTACCAGACGTTAAAGTTGCTGCTTCATAAATATTTTAAATAACCATAACATTTTACCTATTTAAAAGTTTTGTTCTAACTGCGCTATGTACACAGAACTGGCTAGTGCTTGTTCAGAAAGAAAAAAAAGCCTTTGAAGAAGAGACTTTGCAGCACAGCCGAACTGCATGCTATTTAACCTTGTTTTTGCTTTTTGCAGTGGAGTCTTTAAAAGACACACCCAAAAAAGTCCGTAGACCAAATGACGTAGTTCGTAGAACTAATCAAATTAGCCACGCAGTACAAGTGCTGATCATTCTGAACGACAGCATCGCAGTTCAAGTTTCAGCCTTTTACATAGAAATTATATTGTACTAATAATTTTGAGAGTATTGGCGTGCAGAGAGACTGCAGACAGGGAGATATGGACTATTTCACCTACAATTTTCCTAACGGTACATTTTTATTCTGACACCTTGCTGTTTCCTGAAATCTGACTAAACGTTTACGACAATTGTCAAGGTTTTGATATGCTCTTAAACTTATGGTATTTAAGATATTTCTTGGTAGATTCTTCTTGTTCATGAATGCCAACTAACAATTCAATAATTGCATTGGTTTACAAATTATTGTAGCTTGATTGTAGCTATTGCGGTGCAAATTCACCAACTGCAACTGCGAGAGGCCAGAACGTGCCACGCAAGTAATGTCGTCATATAAGATTATTTATGCGCAATTAATTTCAACAGCTCCGTTGACCTGTTCACCTGAGGCAGGTCCTGTCGCTGGCACAAATGAGATTTCCTCGTGTGGTTCAAATATTTAAAAGGACAAGAGAAAGAAAAACAGGGAGTTAGAGCAAAAAGCACAGGCAGCTATAGGAAATGGAGAAGCTTAAAGTCTTTGATCCTTGGCTTCTTTTGCTTATCAGAAACACTTGTGGTGACACTGCGACAATGGGAGTTCATCATATTACAGACCGACAGTGCTGCTTTCAAGCCTCCCTGTCTATTAATTAAAATACTTTTTCCTATGTGGGACACGGGCTATCTCACATATTACGCGTATGTTTTTTGAATCTGTTTTCTGATTTTTTTCTTCTTAAAGGGGCAATCTGCCTTCGCGGCCTACTTAGTGAAATTTTGAAGTCTACTGTAGAAGACGCGGGGATTTTTCCCCTTCACATATAAAATTAAGCACATAATCCTTTCACACCCAATAACTTTAAAAGACTCCCTTCATTGCCACTATAATCAAAATAAACCTTAAAAGTGTAGGAGCTTTTAATTTAAGAACTGGCATGGCATGTAGTAATTTTATATGCCATGGCTTTATATTTTTGACTATCATGGTTTAGATAGATGAAGCCAGGAATAGTTGCCATTCCTGGGGACTATTCAACAAGCTGTGGACCATCTTGATAGATCAAAAGACCAAAATGGACAAACGACAAAGGGGGAAATCCAGCTGACAGCAATAAAAGTATTGGCCTTCGGGCTTCCTATATAGTGTCACAAAAGTGTTTGATACCCCAACTCACCATCACTTCAGTGCTGAACACTGCCTATAAAGTCTGGAGCCCTTGCTGACCGGACCCCAACAACGGCGAGGATGTCTTTTTCAGTCACTGCTGCAGAAAGTCTCAGATGACATAACGAGTCGTGAATTCCTACGATTTTATTACAGTATGATCGTCTATTTATTAAAAAGAAACTAGCCCACATAAAGCTTTGGCCTTATGATTTTCTAAACCATTTCTGATGCGACAAATATGTCAAACCATGGATCTGCTATTAAATGACTATTAAGTCGTTTTATATTATGCAATCGATTGTCGATAAAACCAACATGAGTCTGTGACAATTTGTTAATTAGCCAACAAATACGCGTGCTGTGACAGGCTAGAATCGTCTTGCCTTAGCTTTATGTAAAGCACTGGGAACTTGTTGATTTTTGCTTTATTGTTCGTTTCGCTTTTTAACAGCATTAATGGTCTCTTTGGGAATACAAATATACCAAAAGAGGAGTTACCAAAGTGGAAAGGGTTTTTTTAATGGGGGAGGGGGTGAGGTATGGGGGGATGTCGCACCCCTCTCATTTTGCCGTGGAGTGTTCAGTAGCTATTCCTTAATCCCGCTTTCATTTTTGCCGACAAATGCCAAGAATCTTGTCTGGAGACCCAATAGGACACTGATCAGCTAACAAAAGGGAATCCTTCCACAAGGCTGCACTGGCGAAACGCCGCTCACAGTAGTCATAAACCACGGACTACTCCGACCTCTAGTAAAACAGCGTTTGACGTACACGTTTAGAAAAACTTTCAAATTAACGCTCGCTACTTCTGTGTAGGGCATTGCTAATTTTGAAACAGCTGATAGAAACAACACGTTAAAAAGCCTAAATTCTTCTACCAGCATGAGCTGTGTGTAGGGTAAATAGGTTATTATTGTCTTGCAATGATATGGGACAAAGGTCAATACGTCTGATTAGAAAGATATGGAATTCAAAATAGATTTCAGTTCTGTTTGAACGGCGCTTCACCGTTCATTATTATGCCTGCGTGTCAAATGTCTCGCTTGAAAAAAAGTGTGACGAATCGCACGTTACGGGTCATCGAACACTAGCTCTAACATATTTAAAAATTAATACATTTACTTTGCAGATCACCGTTGCACACTTTAAATCAGAAGGTTACATCGATTTGACCAGAAATCCATTTCGTGTCAGTGAGGAAATGTTTATTTAAAATGTTTACTTTCACGCTTGCAGTTGACAATAACTATGCAGCGTTTAACTGTTTTAACTGATGTGACATGAGAGAGCAACAGTAAACAGCTTTATATTAAAACACAATTTAATGCTAGTTATGTTAGTGTTTAATGTTAGTAATATTAAGTGTTTCATGCTAGTCTAGTTTTCAGCGTAAAGAAACGGCAGTCAATGGTCTTCTTTTATTCTCTTAAATAACTATTGTTCTTTCAATGGTGTGCCTATTTGTTTGACCAAAGATCATTCTGATATCTCACAGCCTCCTCTGCTGACTTAAAAACAGTCCGTTCAAATGAAAGAAAGAAAAGGGGAAACTCTGTTGTTTGGTGTCTTTTGGTTTCTTTGCCTTGGCCATTCAGCTAAGCTGATGAACTCCTCCAAAAGTTTATTAAGAGGGCCGAAACAAAGGCTCCTAAACCCTCTAGGCAACCACGGAGACAGTTTATAAACTGGCTGTCATTGTTCCTCAAAGGCAGATGCATGAATACCTTTGAATGGGCTCTATCAAACTGACATGATCAAGCCAGACAACAGCATGTTAAAAGGAGAAGCTTTTCTTTCTGCTAGTGCAGATCTGTATATTTCCTGCATTAATGTACATCTGCGGTAGGAGGGCTCAAAGCTGGGCTCACTTGCCCCTGGTCAATATCCTGAGCCCGAGTCTTTAGACCATCTGAAGTAAAGGTCTGTGTTCTGCACGCCCACAGTGGGCAGCAGGTGTCACGAGTCTGGGAGAAGTATGGTAATCTTAAGAGCAAAAAAAGAAAAGGGTCACCCTCCTTTTTAACGTTTAAAGACAGAGTGTTTTCCAAGTGAGTGACTTGGAATTGGCTTTTTGTAGTATTGGATGTTGTCTTAATGCAAGTGATAGGATTTGCATTTCTATGACTGCCATGGAAAGGCTGAACGTTTCAAAATGTTGACGCACTGCTTGTTGAAGCTGTTCCTTGTGAAGTTATAAGATGTTATAATTTAAGCTAAAGTCATATTTACTCGTGTGGAAATCCAGTAGTCATAATACACACGTTTAAAGCATGTATATCATTGTAGAAGTTTTATTTCCAGTTTAATTTATACATATTAAAAGTTTTTGAAGCAACTTCTGGTGAATAATGGTTGTTCTAGGTTAGTGTAGTGGGGATCAAATATTATATGACTACAAAATAATTGTTATATATATATATATAGATAGATAGATAGATAGATAGATAGATAGATAGATAGATAGATAGATAGATAGATAGATAGATAGATATGGTGAAATAACTCTTTTATTGCCCTCTGGACCTCTTATTTAGACCACTAAGGATAATTGTAACAAATAACAAGAACTTACCCAAACAAAGAGCCCTCTGTGTGTAATGTGGTGTGACTAAGAAATAATGGGTGTTGTGATTTGTGACCCTTCTTGCCTACTTTCACTTCTACTAAAAAGGATATTGTCCTTCAAGAGGTTGTCCAAGATGGAGAGGACTGTTCACTCGCATAGCAAATCAGTCACCCTGGCAGGTGCTACCTTTGGAGAGCTTATCAGCGAAGTGAATGAAAAGTGCGGGATGGCGGGATGAGAGTCATAGCCAAAGCAGGAGTATCACAGAGAGGCCAGATTAGGGCAGATTACATTTTCTGGCAAGTAGTACAACACTGTTGGCATATTTCCAATCTCAGTAATTAGCTTGCTCACTGAACCTGCAGTCCTTTTTCTTCTTTTATGTGAGTTTCAATTTGTCCTTGCCCTTGTTTGGATTGGTTAGCACTTGGTCACTCTATTGTAATTGTCACATGTAATGAATCTATGGTGCTGCATCCACTGTTATCTTTACTGATGCATTTATAGAAAGCAGTATCACCACATAACATATGTATGTTAGTATTACCACTACTCTTGGAGATTCTTGGCTAATATACAATATCCACTGCCCCATAACTGAATCTCACAGCATTGTACAGTTTCCTGTTTAGAAAAGCAAGGTTACATATAGAGCAGGTAACTCACTGGTCTAGATATGAGCAAATCAGGAAATATCTCTGCTTCTATCGCATCTAAGGCTTATGAACTAGGACATATAGGAAATCTGTGCAAACTCTTTTTTATTAATTCCATTGTGCTTAGTGCAGTTTTAGCTTTTACATAAACTTACGTAAACACACGTTGCTAACAGGCACAAGTCTTTAACACAACACAAGTAATCAACCACCTCAGCAGCTGTAGTCAAAGCCCATAAATGCTCCGCATGTTGTGAACAAATAGCATACATACAATCTTCACTAGATGTTATGCCAAGCTTGGGTGATTCGATAGTCACTTGCAAATAGATTGCAGAATGTTGACTTTCCTGGTGGTTTGTGAAGCAGCCATCTGAGTCCAGCCCCTCAGGGCCCCTTAAAAGTCCTGCCTTAACTGCAGGGTTACAGTTCTGACTCATATTGTCAGTCAGCGTCATATGACATGCTCAGGTTGTCTTAATGGCATAATTTTATAGCACCTTAATATCTGGATCTTGTTCATAATAGTAAAAGAAAAGAAAGTGCTTTTCATGACTACAGCAATCAGGTTGGTCATACAAAGTGGAACATTCTTCACAACAAATAAATCACCAGAGAGCAAGAATGAGATTGACTGGAAATAAAGTATGAGTTATGCATGGTAGTGTCCTCATACTTTTTTTTTTTTAACAAAGAAAGAAAATTGAAACATTCACATGTTGCTTTGCATGGCACAGGTTTGCAATGGGCAAAAAAAGATTTTTCTTAATTGAAAAGACAGTTGAAGCACTGTCCATGTAATATGTGGCAGTGATTAAACAGACACTTTTGTGTCACTTTGTAGGTCCTGTGATTAGTAGTTAACACAACGGTCTGATAGCTTAAAACTCCCCGTCAGCCCACGCCACTTATGGCCCTAAAATTCCCCATTTTATGCTCCTTAGTGGCGTCACCCTGAGATTCTTTATTAGCCTTATTTATAAGTGTGTGTTGCGCGCACACAAAGACAATAAACATGTTCCTAGAGTGTTACAAATCAGAAATTTGCTCAGATTTTCCCCACCAACTTAAAACGTGGGCAGTGGGCAGTGCGCGTGAGGCGGAGGGGCCAGAGACTGGTGTGGGGGAGAAGAGGCTGCTCACGGCTCCCCGGGCTGCTTCTCACTGCCCGCTTGTCGGACATTTTCAACTAATGGGCTTATTTATGTGCCCACTGTCAGTTTCTCCTCAGGCTCCGTCTACCCTGATCACTCCCCAGGTCCCCCTGTCCGCCTGCGTCTGTCTTATACTATAGCGATTTGTTATAATATAGATTTGTTTCTGCTGTTGCTTGGTGTTTGGTTAAAAATGCCTGAACGTAATGTGACAGAGGTCTTATGTTTGGAGAGAAGTTGGTGCTTAGTTAAGGTTGTGTTTGTAAGGCTGATTATGTATGATTTTTGGTGACCTCTTTTGTGTTAAAACGGTGTACTTTTTGACAGGCTGCTAAAGCAAAGCATTTGTCGCCTTAAGTATATATATCTGGGTGCGCTTCATCTGGGCACCGTTTAACCATACTTTCTAAAGAGGTTCAATGATCCCAAACAACATTCTTTCAAAGGGAAAAATCTTCATCTCTGTATATTAATCTGCTTTTTTCAAAAGATGATTATGCCTTTATTTAAAAAATAAATACAATTTTAAATAAAAATGGCCATTTGAATTTAAACTTCTGGGTGTCCACATCATGCCAGCACTGATATATTTTGATTTAATTTGCAAAACATAAATCACTAGTAAAACTGACATTCTGCACTTTCCCATTTATCTCAGGAAGATATGCAGACATATGTCTGTGAGAGTCTCTGTGGATGAAGTCGTGTGCTTAATAAATGATAGATTGCAATACTAAATGTCTTTGTAGCTATTACATTTACTCGTGTTTTACCCTTAATTCTTTCAGGAAATACCTCACATGGAGATCTATGGAACACCCTAGAGTTCTTTTTATCACAGTGTTGCCCGGATTAGCTAGGTTTTGTCAAAGGTATTGGATTATTCATTTATGTGGATGTAATCTCTTTGATGTGAAAATATCTATTGGTTATGTTTATAACTTATAACAACCATCCAAAGTATCTTTAGCTAGAAGAATATATGGATTATGAATTAAATATTTGAAATATATAGGTAACAAACGTTTTAGTTTCACAGTTTGTAAATTTTAACAATTTTTTCACATTTTTTATGTCCCTATAAATTCATGTCTTTGGCTGTTCTTTTCCAAGGCATGATTTAAAGTGGAATTCAATTAAGGCATGAAAGGTTAAAGGGCTGATTCTACAATCTTTTCCTCCCTTTACACATTTGATTAAGTTCCACCATTTTGATTGCTTTTGACCTCAATTGCCAAGATCCATATCCCAGGAAATGGATTCAGT
The DNA here is from genome assembly GCA_020368025.1 of Brachyhypopomus occidentalis. Classification (NCBI taxonomy): domain Eukaryota; kingdom Metazoa; phylum Chordata; class Actinopteri; order Gymnotiformes; family Hypopomidae; genus Brachyhypopomus; species Brachyhypopomus occidentalis. The sequence goes on from JAGXOD010000011.1 coordinate 7,143,568, forward strand.
ATTAAAAAGGAAGAATGAGGCCCGTGTAAACGGACACCTGCGTTTTCACCTGCTGTCTGAACAATGCTGGCAGGTAGAAACTGAATTAGACCTTTCTCATGTTTCTATTGAATCTCTCAGCATTTCCCACCAAAGCGAGTGCCCTGTTCATGTAGGAAGCTGAAAGAATTTTTTCCATCATTGCACATGGCCTACAACAATATTAATGAATCTGATATCTCAGCTTTAAACGGTAGAGCACTTAAACATACGTGTGAATCCAAAACCTTATGTTTGTCTAAGATATGATAATGAAATAGCAAAGGTCAGCACAGCCAAAAACAACCTTTCCACACATTTACTGTACATCCACTGTATATAACATTTTCCTAGATTACTTCTCATTTCTTTACAGTTTCGCAGACCAAACACTCAGTTGCCACATTCCAGAACATTTGGAACCTAAGAGACACAAGCCATCCTTGGCCACGCCCTCTCTCTCTCCATGGAACCGGCCCTCTCCCCAGCCCCTTAATGGATTAATATGCAGGCAGCACTTTCCAGTGGCGCTTGGGCACAGAGAGTCAATATGTCAGCATTTATTGATGCCCCACAGAGCTGCAGAGGGTTTTCAGCCCTCTTTTCAGGCTTAAATGGCCCCCTAAGGTGCTGCCTCTATTGGGCCTGAAAAGATAGGGAGGCCCCTGAGGCTCTCTGTTGTTTAAGGTGAGCACGCTCTCACACACACGCAACGGACAAAAAGGCCACTGGGCCTTCAAGCACATGACAAGACCTATAAAAGAGCATCACCCATCACCTCTCCTTCACGTTTTCCCTTTTCCCTCCAAACTTTTTTCTTTCTCTCTTTTTTTTGTGACAAAAAAAAGAGAGGGCTAATTGTTTGTTGTGGGAGCTGGAGATTATGGAACCTTCCCTCCATTCCCCACAAGCCTTTTTTTCTATTTTGTGCAGCTTCTTCTTTTTTTTTTAAGGATGTGCTTTTATCCCACGGAATGAAAAGAATGGACGTGAGACAGAAGGAGAGTGAACCCCACACTCAATGGCATTGTTCTTTTCCATTTCGATGTGCCATCTCCTGTTGAAAGCTTGCCTACGCTCTTGTGCTGAGGTTTATGGTTTTAGACAAATAGTAAAACACATTTCGGTAACAATAATCATGATTTTACCTAAAACCATTGGTCAGTTAAAAGTATCGGGTCTGCCCTGTGTTGTCTTTGCTGTTTCCATAATTGTTGTGCATTTCCGAACTTCATGATTTCCAGCCTGAATTCCTGTCTCGGCTTGGGCCACGTTCCAAATGCTTGCTCCGTCTTCTGCTCTGGTGTTGGCTTAATTGTAAATGTGCAGATCTGCATAATCAAGAGCATGTCCTCCAGCCAGTCTGCTCCTGGGGCTCCTGCTGCCACCACAGAGGAGCGGAGCGATATCTCTGCCTCAGATCCACCGTAGATGCTTGGAGAGGCAGGTTGGCTTAAATCCAGCCCAGAAGCCATGTGGATTGTTCTGTAGCAGATGCATGTCGTAGATAGCAGATTATAACTATCTGTTTGTACAGTACGTCTTCTCACTGACCAATAAAGAGCATGGTGGAACAACTGTGAAAACAAAAGGGGGGAATCTGGAGAAGACATGGAGTTGGATTACAATGTTTGATGAGAACATTTTGGGCTGGTTGTTGGACCATTTTTTATTTTTTTTTAGGTGAAATAGCACTCTGAATTTATTGTGAGAAAGGGCTGAGGGTCATTTAATTGGAATAAATGGATTTTCTCCTGTTATAAATTCGCAATCTGTTTTCTTTACTTACAAATATCCGGGTTAGAATGTGCTCCTCAGAAGCAGGATGTGGTCTCTTGAAGAATCGTTTTGGATGTGAAATAACAGCCAGCACAGAGTGTACATTAAAGTTGACAGTGGCTCCGTGCCATGGCGTAATACTGTCCTGTACATAGCTGACCAGAGCCAGACGCATTGCTCCGTTTAGCTAATCATGGCTTGCTAGAAATGCTTGTGCGGCGGGGGGATTGGGTCTGGGAGGCAGCAGGGGGCAATGGTGCGGTGCTGCTAATATGTCACACAACCTGACCATAATGTTGTTTAGGCTGCCAGGCCTGATGAAGACAAATGTGTAAATGTTTGCCACCATGCTAAGTGCGGTGCCCTTTGAGGAATGCGCAGCTGTGCGGGGCTCCGTTTCCTCAGGCCTTTTAGCTGACCAGAGGGCCCCAGAGAGCACGCGCGGCATGAGCGGCCAGAGAGACAGCCAAGGAAAAGAGCTCGGAGGCAGGGGAAATGGCCCAGGAGTGGCCGCAGTGATGGATATCCCATCTGCCGGTGGCTTCGCTGGTGTCCGAGGTTCGTGGGGGAAGACGGAAGAGAGAGGAGCTTGTGTTGGGTGGTCACGGCTCCTCTTTGGCCCCCAGTCACTCTTCACCCACAGCAGTTAATCACCACCCTGGGCTCAGCTGCGTGTAATGTGCCTCACGCCCCGGCCATGACGGAGTTCACTCACTTTGTATAGTGAATGCGCTCTGTGAATCTGAAGTAGGATTGTTCGAGCTTTTCCTCCTCGGTTTCTTTATGATTTTACAGCCCCCTGGCAGCTGTAGTCGGGCTTCTGAACCAGCGCAGTTCTTGTGATATGATTAATTGTCCCCATGTACGGGGGACTAAGTGCTTACAAGTTATGTCGATTCCTTTGGGAGCAATCAACCATAGTAATTAGAATGATTCCACTGTGACATGGAAGTAAATGTTTTATGTCTATTGGGTGTATGTGAAGGGTTTTTTCCCTTCTCCAAAAAAGAAGTCAACATCGCTGATTAATTTTATGATCATTTTTTAATTAGCTTAGCCTTCAATATTCATTCAGTAATTTTCCCTACAAACATATGACATTTGACAAAACAGGGAACCCTGCAGGACAGTCATGGAATAAAGCATTCTTATTATTCCTTCATTAAGCCTTCATTTCACGATAAGAGTTTGATCATTTTTATCAACATCCCCTGAACTTTTAAATGGAATTATATCCGTTATGTTTATTTTAATCAGGATGTTCCTTATTACCTTAGAGGCAGATGAACAGTTGGAGTTGGGCTCTTAATAGTTTTTTTTTAAACCATAGATATATCTTGTCCTAGTTCCCTTATTCCAGAGCTGTGCTGCCAGCCCAGCAGCCACCAGCAGCAGCCGTGGAGCTTCATTACATTTATGCCGCAGCACATACGCAGTGTCTGGGAACTTGCCACGCTGGCATTTGCCTGATGGGCCTGAGCATGAGCCAATCGCGGGATCTCTCGCCGAGACAAAGATGAGGTTCGGGTTTGGGCGGCGTATATATCCGCACCGGCGTCTGCTTTCATTACCATAATCCCATCCTCATTATACAGAGACGCAGAGGCGGAAAGAGACGCTGACCTTCTGCGGGAGCACGCCGCCTAACTTCTCCTGTGTATGAGCCACGGAGGCGGGCCAGAGCGGTGCCTGTGCGGGGTGATGCGTCTGGCGAAACGACGTCGGAAATGTTGTGACCGGAGCCAAACGAGACATGGCCGAATCTCTACCCATCACGGCTCCTGCCTTCTGGATCCGCGTCCCCTAGACTCACCTCACTAGGATTTTTGTTTCTTTGGCTGTGTGTGGAGAGAGCAAAAAACGATGCATTGGGAAGAGAAAAATGGAGAAGTCGAGGCATGGTGATCACCGGCGTTAAGAGGACCGATCTCCGGCTCGGCCCAAATCTTCCCAGATAACCATGTGGGTTGGGGATGCGAAGCAAGCCTGGATACTGCCGGATTTTCTCCCCTTGCTTTAAGTCCAGCAGCATGTAGAAGAGAACAAATAAATTCCATGCTGTCTCTGAAATGAAAGCACCGGGCACCCCTCGGCTTCGGAGGTGCCTTTGGAAAGTGATCTATACACCACTGTGCTGGCCTCGAGTGTTGTCATGGCAAGTTAAAGGCAAATCGCTTTGTCACAATCTCCCCCCAAAATCAACAAAGGTATATGCGGCGCATGTATGGGGTCCTCTGTTTGTGTATGAGTATATTTTTACTTTGGCATTTCCGAAGAGGGGGCACTTTGGAGAAAAAGGAATCTTTGTAGAAAGAAAAGGCAGAGGAATTGATTTAATTAATGCGGCCTCATGTCCTACGGCCACATGTAATCCGCTGAGAACTGTGGAGCGTGAGCTCCGGGAGACAAAAAGACAGCCACCAGAAGACTCCTCAAGTGGCCTGTAATGAGAGTCTCTGTGTAATCCCGTAATTCCTTGTTTAATTAAACTGCGGCGCTGGCCTGAAGTCGGAGCCACTTTGATGGCTCCCTTATTGTTACGCTTTTATTTAGGCAGCATTTGGAACTTTTTTCCTGGCCTATTTCCACATGTGTTCTCCACACACACACACATACACACAAACGAAGACTAGCACATATGAGTTTCATAATCTGGGGTTGCCCTTAGACGGTATTTGAATGCTGTTGGGAATAGACCGGAATCACGGGAACCTGTGCCAGAGTGTAGAAATGGCAATTTTTTTTGTGTGTGTTTTGGATCAGCATAATAGACCTAGGAATCGCAGATCATTTGACTGAAAAGACTTTCTTAGGGAAAATATAGGGTAAGTATAGGAAACACCACTCATTTTTGTGGCAAACATGCAACTCTAAACCTAAATGTTTAAGACATAACCAGAATACACATTACGTTTTGGGGTTTACCTGATTCAACTCCTATAGCTGTGAGTGACCACTGGTTGGGAGGGGAGGAGGGGGTTTAGGGGTGACACAGTGACTCCTGGAGAGGTTAGACCCTCCAGCACTGGAGCTGTCCCCCCTCCCCCCTGATCCCAGAGCGCGCTGCAGTGTCTTAGTTTCCCCACATGGCCGAACCTCACACTCTCCTCTCTGCTCTCCCAGTCAAAACAGGCGTGAGCAGGAGCTCCTGTACTCATCTCCCCGGGAAAAACACCTCCCAAATCCTTCTGACACTACAACCAGAATTGCCTGGACATGACAGGCTACAGTGATTACACCAAGCACACCAGCTTCCATTTAACAACGTGATTTGTTTTGTCTTAATAGACTATGTTTCTTGCGAATGATTTAAAAAAAAAGGCTACTCAGAGCAGTGTCGGCCATGTTCCCCTGCTTCTGAGCGCTTCTCCTGACGGGGGAGCTGTCTACGATCTGAGCAGGAAGTGTCAAGCGAAGTCAGACCCATCGGTTCCTGTCCAGGATTAATTAAACTGTATCGTTCCGCACAATCGTTTTGCCCATGGCTTACGGGCAGACGGCTCCTTTAAACCCTAATCTAGCCCTCCACCGAACCCTTTGCCTGCTGGGCATTTCCACGCTGAACGGCTGCACAAAGAACGGTGACAATACGAACCATCATTAGAGCAGAGGCGTGTCAGTCGCAGCTTCTGGACTTGGGGATGGAGAGGCAGGGAGGAAGAGAGAGACTGAGGGATGAGCCTGGGGCAGAGCGAAAGAGAGCAGGAGGGCAAGAAGAAGAAGAAGAAGAGGAAGAAGAAGCCACGCAGGACAGCAGCAGGGACCCACTCGCCATGGAGCAACTCCGGGTCTGCTCCTCCTCTCCTCCGTAATCAGCTCCCCCCCCCAGGAGGCAGCCTGGGAAGCCCCCACCAGCGCCAGCCAATGAGGAGCCAGCGTTCAGCCATCCCTAATGTGGAATGGCTTAAATTTGGGGGGGAAGTCATGGCCTGGATTAAGGCCTGCGTCTGGGCCCCCGATACCGCCGGGGGGATTTTCTGAGGATCAGACCGCCACTGCCCAAACTGAAAATAAATAAGGAATAAACTCAAATGAAATGATAAAGATGGTCTCTAAGACCTCTTCTGCCTTATGTGGGATGGGAGGATACTCCTCATGTGACCTAAAGACTGGGGAGAAAGTAGATTTATCTCATTGCTGCTTCTGAAGGAGCCATTGGTGCTTTTTTTTTATTGATGTCATTAGTGTGCTTTGTTACAAGCACATTCGGCTGTGTTGCTTAGAGCCTGCAGGGCACCTTAGTAAACACTACATTCATAGAGTTACAGTACATTTAAATTAAGACTTTCAAATATGGTTATTGTTCCACGTAAGAAGGATACGCTCATTTCTTATTTCTTGTGCATCTTGCCCTTTTGCTACCGCCCACTATCTTCCTGCTTCAGTCAGTTCGCTGGTTCGCTCTCATTTTCTCTCCATTTCAAAACGCACCTTCAATGAGCTAGCAGACAGCGGTGAAGTGTTGTCTCTGATTGACATGAGATAGCTGTGGTTTACAGATAATCTGGTGTTGGTATTCTACGAGCAGTAAGGAGAGTATTGTGCGCATGATTTAATGACACAAACACAGTGACATATTGCAGACATTTAGGCAGCACCGGTTTGGTTTCATTGCCTTGGGCTCTTCTCAGTAGAATGGTGCTACACAGATCGCTAAGGTAGTCGCTTACGATTAACTCCCCCGACAACTCCATCTTGGCTCCAGGGCCATTTAGGATGATTACAGAATTATGTTTAAAAGCCTATGCAATGTAAATATACACCACAATAATATATGCATGAAAGCCAAATCAAGCCATTTTCATTTCACCTTCATATCATTTGTGCTCCCTCATTTTACATCTGCCTACTTCTTTGAAATCTGACGTGATGATGACACTGTACTTGTAAAACTGATCCTCATGGCCGATCCATAAGAAATATATTCGACTTGCTCTTGACTGTCACTTTTCTATTTGCTCTCTCGCTCCATCCTCTGTGGGCCGCAGCGGGAGGTCGCGTGGACGACGGTTCGGACATAGACTCGGAGCCGGACCTGCCGCTGAAGCGCAAACAGAGGCGTAGCCGCACCACCTTCACGGCCGAGCAGCTGGAGGAGCTGGAGAAGGCCTTCGAGAGGACGCACTACCCCGACATCTACACCCGAGAGGAGCTGGCCCAGAGGACCAAGCTGACGGAGGCACGCGTGCAGGTACACCTCTCTGCTCTGGGGCCCCTCTGTGGGACCTCGGGGTGCCTCCCAGTGTGAATGTGCTAGTGGTAATAATGTCAGATTGCGACCATGTCGTGTATCAAAGTCCTGACATCATCACCTTGCAAGGATGTATGAGAATCATGAAGATACCATCAAGAGTTAGGTAATATTTCGTAGGACTGACTGCCCTGTTTAAGGAGTGAGTTTCCCAATGAGAGCATGGGGCAGTGTTCTGCAGTGCAAGCAGGGCACTGTGTTAGAAGATTTGCACAGGTGTAGTTCTCTGACTGTTACTGTGTATAAACTGGGTTTGTATTCACCGCAGAGAACAATCTAGAAAAACACACTCTCCTATCCTCATTATTTGCCCTTAGCCAGGGCCCTTTTCAGCACTTCTACTTGCCAATGTTAAACAGCAGTTGACTAAATGGCATAATATGAAACACTGAACAAGAGGACGGCAGCTCCGTGTGGTTCTCAGGTTCTCCCTGGTTCTCAGGTCAGGGCAGCTGTTCTGATCACAGGTTTTCACCATTTTATCAAAGCCCTTTGTGCGGCTCCACCAGTGCGCATTAATGATGCCAGCGAGCCCTTTTCCTCCACTTGACTGACCTCTGCTGAATCTCAGCTGCGGCTAGCGCCCTCCTCCCTCCGCCGTCGGGTCTGACAGCTCCCCGCCTGCGCGGAGGGCCGAAACAGCGAGGGGGGAAACTACAGTAGAGTTATAGCAACAGCTGCGGTGGCCGACAGGAGGGGGGATGAAACGAGCGCGGACGCATTCCTGATGGATTTCTCACTCCGGCTCTTGGCCGGGACCTTTTCTTCCCACCACTTTCAAGCCCACCGCTGCTCCTTGTAAAATTTGCTGCATATCAGAGAGGATCCCTCATGTTCTCCTGGGAAGCCCTTCTTCAACAGCAACATTAATCAATCAAGGGCTAGTAAAGGAAAAACACGAGAGAAAGAAGGAAAGAAAGAGAAAAAAAACATGGCCGCTTACCTCAGCTGTGCGCCTTGCCTTCCCGACACCTCCGTTGCTCTGCCCACAAACCTCCTGCCATCGCGACGCACTTCGTGTAGCTCAAACGCGGCAACATATAACTTAACACGTTTCGCAGTAAAACAAGGCAAGTTTATTGGATGCTGCCCAGTTTCCCATGGTGTGCTAACTACATTTAGAGGGGTTCAGTTTCAGGGTGTGTGATGCTGAGCATACAGTAGGAAAAACACACGACAGACTGTCATAATTACCGCATTCCACAATTAAACTGCAGCTGTCTCCTTCTCTCCCCAGACCCTTTTATTTCCCAGATTAAAATTAGGTTCCAGCAAGCTCTCACTCTCATATCCTCTTCAGGCCCTCACTCACTCTATAGCCTAATACCGAAGTTCAATTACTGCTAACACAGTTGAGCTGAAGTAAAAGGAGCTTTATTCTTCTTTTAGAACCACAGACCAAGTCCAAAATGTCCTCTAATGAAGACGTGGTTGTTTAAGAAGGTCAAATATATGAGCGAATGTACTATTGTAATACGTGTGTGATATTGTTTTTTGTCTCCTATCTGGCTGATGGCCACCACAGCACCGAGCAGAGTGAGTTGGAGTGGATGTGTTTAGTAGAGCGCTCGCTGGCAGTGTTACAGACACTACTGCTGTCTCGGCCCAAATTTCCCATCACTGAAAAGCTCTCCATGGGGCATTTGGCCCTTTTGTGTGTTTATGGCAACTGATGCAAATTAGACCAGTGTGCAAACATTACTGCTAAGTGAAGGGCTTGCCTTTTTGACTTGATATACATGCATTCTAGCTAAATAATACTGTGTGATAAATGAGGATTTAACCATAACTGATATTTTATTTTGTCGGCTTTGGCCCTCAGTATTTGTGACCCGTTTTTGAGGGAGAATAGATGAAACTATTCAAGTCTCCGCACATAAATTCATGTAAGCACTTCAGCCGAAAAGGACACGGTAGTGTCATATTTGCTGGTTCAGATTCATCATAATGCGGTAGTTGGCTTCTGGGAGCCGGAGCTCTCGTGTGTGTGTGTGTGTGTGTGTGTGCGTGCGTGCGTGCGTGTGTGTGTGTGTGTGTGTGTGCGCATATGTGTGTGTATGTAAGGATGGGACAGGCTCAGATGGAGATGCCAGGGTGCTGGGATCATTGCTTTGTGCTGGGGAAGGTGTCTGACCCTCTTGGCTTCTGGCAGACCTCATGGCCCGGGTGTCAACCCACTTGAGCACAGCTGCGCTGACACAGGATCCAGATGTCAGAGCCAGAGAGAGAGAGAGAGAGTGGTGGGGTCCTGGAAGAGCAGGACGGGGCAGGGGAGTGACTTCTGAGGACAAGTGTGCGTCCTCTCCCCTTATTTTCTCATCATCAGTCACTGTCTCATGTTCCACTTGTGCTACAGCCCCACAGGACAAAGAAAGTTATCTGACGAATATCCGCTTCAGGGCTAAGTGCTTCCAGGTCATGTGGCAAGGCTACCTGCCCCAACCCCTCCAACCCCAACCCCCTCCCACCCCAAAACCCCCAGCTCTAGGAACATGGCTATGTCGTTACCACCACATGGAGAGTGAAGCTGAATTCTGCTGGCACTGATGGTTCAGTCATTCCCCAGTCGCTCAGAGCAGAGAGAAATTATATCCGTGGTGGACCGTAGTGACAGCATGGATGATACCGCATTCAAAGGAAAAAACATCAATGAAACCGATGTGGATAGAGTGCTGAACATTTGCCAAGTTTTTTTCTCAGTATAAAACAACTGGTTGTCTAAGAAACTAGCATGGCTAGCTTTTCCATTGTTGCTTTACATTAGATATTATTGTGATAAAGGAAGACTGCAGGAGTGGTTAAGCCTTCCACATGTTCCACGGAGACAGGCACATGGCTGTCTTCACTTCCCCTGTCTGCTCTAATGCTCTTTGATCCAGGCTGGATACAAGACAACCAGGTCACAAATGTCAGCTTTCCTGTTGTGGAATCATGTCACATGAACCATGATTGATCCCAGGCAAGTCTGGAGTCAATACTCCTCCACTTCATCCTAACAAGACATGCAGAACAGGAACATCCAACAAAAGAAAGCCTTGCTTAAATGATAAAGCATGACTGTGTGTGCGTATGCATGTGTGTGTGTGTGTGTGTGTGTGTTTACAGACTTCTACATTACTCAATCCATCCATAACATATGGGCGCAGTAAAATTAAGTTTGCAGAAGACACTCCTAGAGAAGGGCCTGTTTTTAATAGGCTCTATCACAGTGTGACCTCTGTATGGTTGTGTCTGCCAGGCCCCTAACATCCACCCTACCCTGGATCTCTGCTCCAACCCCCCCAGCTCCAGCCCTACACCCCTCTCCACCCAGCCACAGACATAGATGTGGGGCTTTTTTATGCCTCTCAGCCACTGCTATGTTCTACTTTTTTGCTGTGAAATTCAATCACGTTAGCCAGGTTTTGCTCCTCAATGCTCAGTGTGCCTGCTGACCCCCTCACCCCCCCACCCCCACCATGCCCACCCAATACCCCCTCCCCCCTCCATCCCACGCACACGTGTAATCCCAGGAAGACGTATGGTCCCCGGCTAGCGGCTGCAGTGGCAGAGTGTGAGGTAGGAATTGATAGGCAGACCTGGCTGATTGATATGGGATGAGAGTGGAGGCTTCTGCACCTCAGCTGGTGTCGGATGCCATCTCTCATCAGATTTGTCTTCCATTTGCCCTCCTTCTTGTCTCCACCCCCCACCTCCACCCAAACTCTGCGTGGTCCCAGTGATTGAGGCTATATTGAATTTTTCACTCCCTGTTCCCCAGCACCCCAGCAGTGAGCGCCGTCAGGCGATGGGTCCTGACGTCCTGCAGGTACACTTTCCTCACTGAACGTCCTGCTCGGCATCTGCCGCTCTGAAATGTCCCGCCAGCCGCCACTGCTGGCTCAGCTGTTCTGAGCACCACAAGTACACTTGCTCTGGCAGACAGACAGGGAGGGAATTAGCAAGCGAAGAAGAGAAGAAAGAAAAAGAAGAAGAGAAGAAGAGGATCCTTCACTCAAGGTGCCTTTGTCACCAGGTTCCAGCATGGAGCGCTACTTCAACCAAGCTTCTTATGAGGACCGCTGAGTGTAGGAGCAGTCTAGCCTCTTACACTGCTGTGTGTATGTCTGGACCACTGAGTGCATTAGCAGTCTAGCCTCTTACACTGCTGTGTGTATGTCTGGACCGCTGAGTGTAGGAGCAGTCTAGCCTCTTACACTGCTGTGTGTATGTCCTAATGCCCTGGTCTGTTTCCACCTTCATACTAATTCTACGGCCCATCCGTACCTCGTACATGTAGAGTATGTGGAATTCATGTAAGAGGGACTGGGGGGATTTACGTAAGGGGAGTTGCCGTGGCCCACAGCGATATGTGGGAACCATATGTGTAAGGGATATGTGTAAGGTACATGTAAACTGTATGATCAATAGCTTTTGGGTCTAATGTAACATAAAAAAAGATACATGAGAGACAAAACTTATTTTTATGGTGTCCAGAGCTTTGCTGTTGGTCATGGCGTTTAAGACAAGTAACTTTAAGAGGTAACCATTAATAAATCTCCTGGTAGAGCTGGGTGGTGCTAAGTGTTGTTGGGTGTTGTTGGGTGTTGCTGGGTGTTGCTGTGCCTTTAGGCTAATGCACGTTACAGCTCAGTCATGCTGTTCCTTTATCTACAGGCTTTGTTCAGCCCAGAACAGTGAACAACTGTTGTTCGGTGTGGTCTTAATAAAGCTGAATGTGGCAGAATAAAGCTCTGTAGCCTATTTTGATTCACCCACACTGAGCGAAAATCAGGACTTATATACCTGTTTCCTCTCCAGATGATAGCAGAGCCAACAGCTAGAGCAGCTCACATGTGTGTTCACCCAGTGTTTCCCTTTGTCACCCAGAAGACACAATCTGAGGCTACAACGAATGTACAGAGAATTTATTTAAAGAAAAAAGGCTTTCACTCAATTACGTGGCATACAAAGCCGGGGGGGGGGGTCAGGAGGCGGTACGGGGCCGGGAGAGAGTGTGCGCTCCTACAGTATGCCCGCCGCGGACGCTGGATCAATGCTCCGGCTGAAAGCGTTGTTCGGGACGGGCTGTTTAAAAGGGACGCCCTCGCTTTGTGTCCTGATTCATCGAGGGGCCATTGTCCCCCTCTTTCACTGCCCCGCACAATGGCCAAGCCCATTTGAAAAACAACAGTAGATTAACTGCACTGCCAGTGTATTAAAGTCTGAAGAATGGCCCCTCGGAGGCAGTGTCATTCACTCTTTTGCATACACACAGGGGCAGGGCCCGGGCTCGGGCTCCGGCCACATACAGCAGGTTAATAGCTGTGCTCACATGACAATGACACTCTGAAACCGTGTTAATGTCGTGTCTTGGATGTTTTTCTTTTGTTTTATTTTGATTTCAGGTATTGTGTCATGGCACTTATAAATGATGATTTCCCATCAATCAGATGCTATTAAAAATGTGCAGCAAAACACTGATGGGGAGGTTTGGTCATTTCCTGGCTATTGTTTTCTCCATGTGTGTGTCTTAAAAATAAAGTATAACAGTGAACTCATGAAGCTTTAACAAAATGGTTTTCATTTCATCTTCATTTCTTCCCTTTCCCTTCCAATGAACCATATTTTTCACTGTGTATTCTTTAGCTGACGCAACATATTGAGTATATTCATTTGTGTTTTCACTTTGTGCAGGTGTGGTTTAGTAACCGACGAGCCAGATGGCGCAAGCAAGCTGGAGCCAATCAGCTTGCTGCGTTCAACCACCTGTTACCAGGAGGGTTTCCAGCAACGGGCATGCCTACCCTGCCAACGTACCAGCTCCCCGAACCCACATATCCCTCTACGACACTATCGCAGGGTACGTTCGCACTCAGCTCGGAAACCCACCCCTTGATCTGATGATGTGATGCCCTATTTAACAATTTTAGAGATTCTTTTGAAACTTGAAAATTATGTTGCTGAAAAGCTTGTTTGGATGCTGGTGAAGATTTCCTCCTGATCACCTAGATAACTGTAAGGTATTGTTCTCTGCAGATGGCAGTGGCACAGTTCACAGACCGCAGCCTCTACCCCCCTCCACTATGCACCAAGGCGGCCTCTCTAGTGACAGTGGCTCCGCCTATGGCCTCTCCTCCAATCGGCACAGCTTTTCCAGCTACACTGACACCTTCATGAGCCAGTCAGCATCCAGCAACCCCATGAACCCCGTCAACAATGGGCTCTCTCCACAGGTTAGTAAGGGTCATTGACCAAAGTGTGTAAATATTCCTGTCTATAGCTAGACGTCAAGGAGTCTCTCAAGTGGAATTACGAGACCTCTCTGAAGATAAAAGGACATGCGCTTTGTTTGCTGCCATGTCTGCTCCGCGATTAAGTGCGTCTCTTGAGTGTGAAACAGACTTAGAACTTTTTAATGAATCCATATTCAAACAGTGGCTGTCCTCTTGTGCCAACAAAGTGTTTTGAAGATAGCGTTTTGTAATTAATATTCTTCTGTTTTGCTCACACTCCTAATTAAAAAAGCAATAATAGTTCAATTCCAAAGACATTACAGCTTGGGTTTGAGACAATAACGGATACCCTGCAGAGAGCAAATCCTGTGGCCTATAATGAATGGAGCCGTAAGGAGCAACAACACAGCGGCTCCCAGAGAAAAGGAACAACCCGGCCCAACTAATTAGCCCGCTCATCTAATTGTTGGCAGCTAATTTTCCTGGAGTTATTATATGTTAAAGAAAGTAAAGATGCTATAATTAAGTGTAACAGACTAATCAGGGCTGGCGGGGACTGTGGGTTGCATTTACAGCCAGCGGAGTGAGACAGGAGTTTGCCTATGGCCTGGCGTGATCTGTGGGCAGCGTGGTGGTGAACGCGCTGCTCACCGGGTGCTGGTGGTTGGCTGAGTCGTTGTGCGGCCATGTTTGCGCAATAACAGCGCAATAACATTACCCCATCACTACAGTTCCATCTATTGTCTATCTTGTATTGTCTATCTGTAAGTAAACGGATGTGATATCTGAGATTTACCCTTGTTAATCTGCGTGGTTGTGTTTAAAGGATTCTGTCGTCGTCCTGGCACAGTGAGTGTGTAAAACAAGACTGACTGGTCTGGTTGGGGTTGATTACCATGTGTTAAATAATTGAAAAATAACTTATATTAATGCCAATCACTGGTGAAAAGTAAATTATACGCAATTACACACCAACACTGGGCAGTTCGGCCCACCATAAGCAACAAGATCTAACTAACAACCATAAAATAAGATTGAAATGGTGTATAAGGAGTTGAAAATGAAATTCAATGCTGCGTTTGTCCGCAATTACCCCCTCATGCACACAGACACTTTAGTGCTATCCCCCCCCCCCGCTTCTGCCCCCTGAAATATTTCTTAAAGCAGACTGGAAAGTGGTATTACTTTTTTTCTATGGAAAAGAAAAAAATTAGGGATTTTATGACAAAAAAGAGATTTGCTCTTGTCGTGGAGAGTTGGGGGATAACACGAGGCATTCCTCAGCATGTTTGATTGTTAATCGTATAGTGGAAGAGCTTTAAGGGCTAATGCTCTTGCAGCAGACCTGTATTAATATCAGGAACATGACTGGCTTTTTTATTATTATTAATGTGTCTCTTCCCAGCCTGCTACAGAAGTGACATGTACTACAAGTAAAGGGGAAAAAAATCTTAAATAACCTTCCCTGTTCTACATCACAGATTACCATTCTTCCTATTCAAGTCACATTCACCATAGCTTTTTTTAAATTACATTTTTTTAAGAGTTCTCTTTTTTTGTCTGTTTGTAAATGGAGAAAAGAATATAGACAGAGAATAAAGCAATCCTGTTTTCCTCAAACAGAGATTAAAGGATAGATCTTTGTGTTATTAAATATTTGGCATCTGAAATAATTTCACAGATAAGCCCTTAGTACCCTGATATAATATATACAATATATCTGTATATATTGTATATATAATTGTATATATCTATATGATATATACAATCCAATCTTGGAGGTAGCATTACCAGAGGTAATATTATGCCATAAGGTCAAAGAAACAGAGTGTGTTGTAATGCAATGAACTGTTGTCCTTTTCTTCTGAATTTGAGTGTGCTTGAGGTTTGCTTTTCTCTTTCTTTCTCCTCCCTCCCCTTCTGAGGCCCCTCCTCCTCTCTAAGGCCCCTCCCTCCCCCTCCAAGGCCCCTCCCCACCTAACCCCCCACCCCCCCAAGGCCCCTCCTTTCACCCTTTTACCCTCTTCCACATGTCACATGTGGCTAGTCCATCAGGCCCTTATTGTGGGAGAAATTAATGTTCTTTTTGACAGGAGTATCATAGTTCAGGCTCGTCTATCACACTGCACTTCAGTGTCTGTGAAAGACTCAACGAGATCCCAAAACGCTTCCGTTCTTCTCGGCTGTAGGGAAGCCCCACACAAGTCTGCTGTTGTATGTCCTGTTTTCTACACAATGCCTCGTCTGTTCCATACCACTCACCTTTATTTATCTTATCTTTTAGTATAAATATTAAAAAGCAACTTTTAAGATTTAAAAAAAAAATGTTAACCATAGACAGTATGCACGAAAACACAGTGTGCAGGCCACGTTGCTCCAACGTTGTTAGGTGTTCTTTTTACTTTCTCTTTGATGGACAGTACTGGCTTGGACATTGAGTATGCACAGAGAGGGATTCTTCTGGGGGCTTCTTAGTTTACCGGCTTTTGTTTTCCTCTACAAATCAGTTCTTTCTTGATTCTACACCCCAAAGAAGCTGCTGTGTTCAGGGCAACAGGGTGGCCCGCCATCAGTTACACACACGACCTCCTCAGTGTCTGCCTTTTAGCACATTTGACCTTGAACTAGCGCTCAGCTACTGTGGTAGTAGTCTGCGCTCGTGCGTTTGGCAGGTATTCTGTGTTCCCTCGTCCAACGGTGCAGACCAACCACCTGGTCATCGGTGCGGAGCGGCGGGAAACGCCCGGAGTGGCGGGAAACGCGTGGCTTGTGTTAAACATGTCCTCGCGGCTGTTAGCCAGGCTGTAACTGAGTCCTGCTGGGCTCGCCATGCTAACAGGTGCATGCTGTTCGGTCACACTTCGACCCTGCCAAACAGGCACTTTCTCACCACACCTCTGGAGATAGCTGCTGTTCTGGTTGTTGATAATCGCTTCCTCCTGATGACCAGTGTTGTTCCAGGCCTAATCTCTGTTAAGCCTCCCACTGGTCAGAGTCTGACCTATCAGAAGACTTCTTTTGCCTTGGCTGCTTCTATCTCTAGGGAATCTACACCCCCCCCCCCCCAGAAGAGGACCAGTTTAACTTTAATGTATTTATTTACTTATGTTTTCTTTTTATATAAGGAAATAAGGAAAAGCACGCATTATGGGGAAGAGTAAAGACTTGTGGGGTTTTTTCTTTCATTTTTCAATTGAGAAAGTCGTCTTTTCAGTCTTCTTGGTGATTATCAGTACTGCTGGTGACAAGGAATTGAGGTTGAAGATGGGTCATGTAATAAACATGAAGAAGATGGAAGCTAAATTGTTCCTCTCGGAGGTTTGGAGATTTGTCAATTATTTCATGCCAGAAATACTATACATGTAGACATTGCCCAAATCAATGAAGGAAGTTACTGATAGCATTGGGGGGAGGGGTGTTAATCTTCACATGCACTGGAATTCATAAGGCCCATTTGAAGCATTTTACAGCTGCATGTGATGTGCACTGTACGAATAATCTTGTTTTGAATGAGCTGAAAATTTGCAGACTGAATGTGTTTTTGCTCATTTGGTTTCAGGAGTCCTTGTTAGTTCCCATTCAAAGATCACTATCCTATTTTTACTGAATGATTTATGGCTGAATCTTAATAATTAATTCATTATAATTTCGAAGTAACTTTTTTTGGGGATCTTCATTTCCAGAATTTCTTCTGCTTCAGCTTGATGTTATAAGTTACGACTTGAGTTAAACACTCATTTTATCTACTGAACAATGTCATATTTATTCCATACTTCATCAATGATATAAATTCTAAATTTTGAATAATGCTAGTAAGGGTGATTCCATTATTTTTTTCATAATGTAAAATGTGATGATATTTTATTGTAAGAGGTATATAAGTAGTAACTATGTAGGTTAGTAGTTCTTTAGGCAATGAGAGGGTTGGCAGTAGTGAATTGTTTAAAGCATTTATGGTGTTTAACAGAATAAGTTAGTAATGGAATATCTGAGGTCTGAGGTCTATTTCTTTGCACTGCAGTATTTATTTTCAGTGTATGTTACTATAGCTGTTTGTTACAGTAGGTGGTTAGAAGGAGACGTTTCCTGGAGCAGTTGTCTTATAAATAATAAAGTCTGGACAAATTATAATTCAGAAAATTGTTGATGTACACAAATGTATTTTCCATCCTCCCTCAGTAATGCAGGTGATTAGAATAAAAAATACAAAAATAAATAAATAAATAGCTGAAGACAAGATAGTAGTGATAACACCCAGACAGCTTGTATAAGCCCTCACATTCATCATAAAGAGAACTACTTACACACACA
Organism: Brachyhypopomus occidentalis; assembly: GCA_020368025.1. Lineage (NCBI taxonomy): Eukaryota > Metazoa > Chordata > Actinopteri > Gymnotiformes > Hypopomidae > Brachyhypopomus > Brachyhypopomus occidentalis. The sequence continues at coordinate 7,161,142 of JAGXOD010000011.1, forward strand.
CACGCACACACACACACACACACACACATAAATCAAAACAAAAAACCCTCAAACAAAAATAATAAGCAACAAACATGCCCATAAACCCATACTGGAAGGCAAAGGAAAGGGGCTGGGGTGTTAGTGTTGGTGGAATGGAACACAATTTTACTTCTCCATTGCGGTCGGAAGATTTGTGTTCCGGAATGAAGGAACTCTGGCTAGCATTTGATGTCGGGGAGGGAGAGCAAATAGGCTGGCTTTCAGCGCGGGGGGATCAGAGGACGAGCAGCGCTCACCCGCGCCGCCTTTGATCCCTATCCCCAGGCCCGCGCGCCTCAGCCGCCACACTCTCCCGGCCCTCTCCAGCGATTCCTGACAACTGTCTGCTAGAGATAAGGGGCGGGGGTACTCAAACCTCGCGTGGCTCTCCCATTAGCACCACAGCCCCTTTAAACTGGATGAATTATATTTAAGAAGCCTGCGCAAGGGGGTTGCCAGAAAGGAAAACTGTTTTGTGGTGGGGAGGGTGGGGGAGGGGGAGGTGTAGGGAGAGGGCTGACTGCTCTTCCCTGTTTTTTTTTTTGGCTTGTGACATTGTGCACCTGCATGTCAATGAGGGAGTTCGTCTGCAGTCGCTGGTGTTATTAAGGCTGCTGTATTAAGCGTGTCACTGGGCATGGCATCAGCTGGCACAGGCTTCCATCAACAAATCAAGAAGCCCTAATAAATGCACATATTTACATCATGCCTGTGCTCTGAGAGAAGCGGAAGGGAAAATACTTGCTAATTAGAACTCGTCTTAAATACAGATGCTGTTTCAATTTGGCAAGAATTAAAAAGTAAGAAGCTTTAGGCGGGAAAAAAAGAGACCTGCACGGGAGCTGCCAAGAAAATCAGGGAATTTAAATCATACCCACTGGCGGAATGTTTTCTGCATGAATTTATTTCGCTTCTTCTCTCTCTCTTTCTCTCTCTCTTTTCTGCCACTCTCTTTTGCTCTTGCTGTCTCTCTCTCAATCCGTCTTTCTTCCTGCCAACCACAGAGTGGGTGGAACTGAAGTTCCCTCTCGCTCGAGTTAATCACAGGTAGTTTCTCGTGTCCAGACCCACCGTTGCGGGAGCTCTGCTGGTGACGGGGGTTTATGTGTGTAAATTGCCGCATGACCGATGGGTCTTTCCGTTGGCGAGCTGTCTCCTCAGAATGAGTGCTCTGAACACAATCGGAGCGCAGCTGTGCGTGCGGACGGACGAAGGAGCGAACGGACGAAGGAGGCAATCTGGCGGCGGAACGTTTTAACGCTCTCCCTGCTGCTAGCCATTCCGGCGACCAGTCCGCCTCGGCGGTCGTCCGTATGCAAGAATGCTGCTCTTCCTCAAATATCACGGGCAACGTGTCGACCTTCCAAGTCAATAGTTTTTAATTGTGGCGCGTGGCTTCTAGCTCGCTTCCTGGATCCTGTCGTATCGCCGCCCTCCTCTTCCTCTCAGAGCCTTTTCACATTCATCACAATGAGCTACCGCTGTTCTCCCTCGCACCCCCATGCCGCCTCCACGGTGTGTCCTCTGGCCCCCAGCTCTCTTCCACTCTCCCTCCCTCTCACTGTGCCCGGCTCCCTCTTGCCCCTCTCTCTATCCAGAGAGGAAACATTATTCCCCTCGCTCAGATGAAAGGCTGCGGTGGACAATAAAACCGCTATTTAAATTCAGCGGCGTTTGTGCGGGTGAGAGATAGTTCTTGCGGAAAGTGAGCTGTTGCATCCCGATAAATAATAAATATAAGGGGATGCGATTTACATTTATCTTGCAGAGGCAGCTAATATAAATTTCAGCAAATCCTAGAAGATGAGGATTTAAGTAGGGCCAGGCTGAGACCAATACACCGACAGTATGGCTCCTGTGCAGTAGGAGTAGCTGTCAGATTGAAAAACATTGCCTATTAAAAAGCATGGGCTAAGAACTGATATTGTATTTTGGAGTGGTTTCTCATATGTCTAGGCATTCTGTATGTTTTTCAATGAGATGTGCTTTCTAGATGCCTCAGTTTATTTTGATATGATATACTACATATCAAGGATTCCATGTATTTTTTTTGTTCCTGTGTTAAGGGTTACATGAAAATCTACTTTGTCCTAGACTAAATCTACCCAGACAGCTAATTCATGTTTTTTTGGCAGAATTATTTTCCTACTGCGTGGTCCATAAGGAGAAGAACCTCAGCGCTCTTCTGTTTGGTTCTGACAGAGTGCTGCGCCATGCTTGCATGTTGCTGTAGGGAACTGCGGGGAGGTTTGCAGGGTCACTGGGTCTGAAAGGAACATAACCCTTCTAACAGTTATGACCCTCACATGCCACCAACCGCCACAGGACAGACGGGCTGTGCATGCTGTGTGTTAGTTCCAGATAGCAGCCTGACAGGTGTGAACCTGTGATTAATATTACAAACATACAAAGAACTTATACTACTCAGTCAGTTAGTAAATTGACTTTAGAAAGTAAAAAAAAAATTCTCTGTGAGTGTAGTTTAATTTATATGGTTTACATGTGGTAGGTCTACCTCATCTCTCAGTACCTCTCTCTCTCTCTTCCTCTCTCTCTCTCTGTCTCCCCTCCTCCCTCCCTCCATACGTTCAGCAGTGCTGGAGTCCCCAGCTGGCCTACTAACTCCTCTGCTCCCTCTCCCAGTCTCCAGCTGGGAGCTATTTCACTGTTTATTTACATGTAATTATCTCTATGAGGTGCCGATATTAACACTGTCAAGAACAATTTGACCTGACATTCTTCACTGTTCCTGCTGCCTGCTGTTTTAAGCAAACCACCCCCTGCATCCCGCCGCTGTCTGCTCCACCTTGCGTTATTCTTGGACCCAGCCACCGTGCCTCGCCATTTCATCAGCTCTTGTGAAATCATTTAAAGCAGACGTTTAATTTGGTGGGGCGACGGCGTGTGGCGTCCTGGCCGGGGCGAGTGCCTAGAGAGGTCACGGGGGTGATGTTTGCTCCCTGTGCCTGAATTTACCCTATACCACTGCAAACATATTGGAGAAAGTAATCGGATTGTACCACCTTCTCCCCACTGCACAGTGGCCCAATAGGACGCATTAACCTTTGGTTAGCAAGAGGCCTTGTAGCACTTTGAGATGTTTAGGAAGCAGTGTTGTTGGCAGACTGTGGCGTGGAATGGATGTACCTGGGTGGGACGCTGGGCATTTGATCCCTTTGCTGTGTTTCTGTAAGAAAAGGTCTCAATTAATAAAATATTTTCTTTATATATTTTCTTTGTTTCCTTTTTATGGTAACATGTATAATACAGTATAATAATTTTCAGTTAATAATGTAAATTGAAGCAGGACCACCCAGTCATCTCTCATCCATCAATCATGAATTAGAGTCTGTTAAGAGTCTGGTTTGCCATGCAGGGCTGAAAGCGCCATATGCCCAGTATTTCCCATAGCTAACGTGTTGCTAGAAGTGACAGCTTGTTTGGCTGCATGCTAATCGCTCTCATCAGGGCCCAGCTTGTCAACGCCCACTTTCTGTCACTGCCAATCACATGCCTAATTTGAAACAATTAAAGGCTCCCTCAGTGCGTCGCCCCTCCCCCCTCCCCCCACTCTATTTCCCCACCTTCTTCTCGGTTTCACAGGCTAGCCACTTTCCCCCTCTCCCACACTCACACACAACCCCCTCCTCGCCGCTGTTCCCTCAATCCCCTCTCTCTCTTTTTTGGTGGATTCTCCGATTCACTTTTAATTAAGGTGCAGTGGCCTATTAATACAGTGACACATGGCCAGATGAGGGAATCATGTCATCTACTGACTACTACTGGGGCAGAGAGGGAGGTGGAGGTTGAGAGAGAGAGAGAGAGAGAATAGAGAGAGATAGAGGCATAGACAGAGGGAGAGACAGAGAGAGAAAGAGAGAGAGGGGGAGAGGGGTTGACAAGAGAGAGAGAGAGACAGAAAGAGAGAGGGACAGAAAGAGAATGAGAAAGAGATGGAGCGAGAGAGAGTGTGAGAGGGAGCAAAGAGATAAATGAGGGAGGCAAAATGAGGGACAGAGAGAGAGAGAGTGAGAGAAAGAGTGATGAACTGCATTACCTGACAATTAGTTAGACAGGTAACCCAGCTCTACCTCCGGCCATGATAATATCATTAACTGAAATTACGAAGTTGTGTTTATTTCAGAAACTTTGGTTTTCCTCTCTTAGATAGGGAAAAGAGACGAGACAGCTGACCTCGACTGAGTCAGGTATCAAGGAGGAAAGTGAATGGATATGCCCATGGTTAGCTTAGCATTGCTGAGTCAATTAAAGGCAGACTAATAATGAATTGGTCTGAGGCCATCATTACATATTTTAACCTCAGGTTGTTCATGTTGATTAAAATACATTGGTGAATTCCCTCGATGTTCTGAGCACAGGTGCCAGTGTTATGACGAAACTGGATTTCTTAAGTCAGGGAGCAATTGCATCAGAAATTTTTGGAATGAAGAATTTTTCTTAAATATCCTAAGATGAGTGTGTTTGTTTGCTTGTCCTTCCGTTTGACATCGTTTGCTGGTAGACGGGGGTGTTGGGATTTAGAGAAGGATTATGGGTACTCTCAGAAATGCATCTGCCTGCCTGAGAATGCCATTATCTCCTGCCTTAATTACTGTGGCATTGCATCAGATATTCCCCCGAAAAAGAAAATGTCGCAGTGTGTGAGTAAGATGTTCTCATGTTCATGTCACTCTGGAGCACATTGTGCTTGGCCTCCTAATCCGACAAATCCAATATCTTTTTGGAGGTGTGTCGTGTTTTTTTAAAAAAATATTTATACAGAAATGATCATCCCACTCATCAGCGGTAATCTGTTGGAGTGTCGCGGGGCGGCAGAGGGAAGGATCCAGCCCTGTGCTGGGGAGATAACCGCACGTCACCTTCCACGGCGCCTGGCGCTGCTCTTTGTACAGGTGACCCCTGCTCAGCTCTGCTGCAGTCTGCTCTGAGATGTTGCTCTCTGGCATAACCAGAGCCTGGCTCCCACACTCCAGCAAATCCAGTCAGGGCAGGATAAAGCTGTGTCTGTGTCTGTGTGTGTTTGTGTGTGTGTGTGTGTGTGTGCACGCGCGTGTGTGTTCCCAAGCTGAACTGCTGTGCTGCGAAGTGTACCGAGGGGAGTCCTATCTGCTCTGCAGGCAGACTGGCCCTCAGGCACACACACTCCTCCAGGAGTCTTTTGTCCTCAGGCCGCTCCTGCCCTCCCCTCCCCTCCTCTCCAGCATCTGAGGGCCCCTCTTCTCTCCTCTGCCTGGGCCTAAGCCGGGAGGAGACCCCAAGCAGGTGGACTGGCCCGATTCTGCCCTTCTGTGTGATGACGCTGACGGTCTTCTTTATTGTCACCGATGCCATTGTAGTGCTGAGCTCAGCAGGGTGTTCCCCCAGCCCCGCGGCCTGGCCCCCAAACTCCGTTTGCTGTGCATCTATTCAAAGAGCGAGGCTGTGGAATACATTCGACATAAAAGCACAGCTACAGTAGTCATTTTAATATGAATTCTGCTTTAGGAGGTGAATCTGCATCCTGATAAACAGCTGGATCTCGGAGAACAGCATACATTTCCCTTTTCGTTTTTTTTTTTTACCAATTTTAATGCAATTGTGAAATATTTGGCTGAGTAACGCATAGAGTCATGGTGATAAATTAACTTTATTTGCTGTTAAATTCTTACCATTTTGTTTCCTTTTTGTCATCGGAGTCTCATAACATTTCCGCTGAGCTCCAACGCTGCCTGGGTGCATTCTGGGTAATACATTTAACAAGGAGTAAAACTGCATCATACACTTAGGCAGACAAAAAATATAATTTGACAGTTAAGGAAATTAGGATGGTATAAAGCTCTCATTTTGTATAGCGAACACACTATTTATTTATCTGAAAGGAAGCACATTGTTGCAATTTCCAGCTTTACATTTACAATACTGCAGGCTGGAGGGCTCTGAAGTTTAGAGAATTAATTACTTTTATTGTTATTTATGAAGTAATCTATCTATGGAGAGAAAGAGAAGGAGAAGGAGAGGGAGGGATGCCTGGAGCTATGGCCTTTAAACTGGGTCCTGCTCAGCATTATCTACTCCTGCAGTTCTCCCACAACAAATGAAAGCCTGGCTACTGCTGTGAGAGGGAGAGACAGTGAGAGAGAGAGAGAGAGACAGAGACAGAGACAGAGACAGAGAGAGAGACAGGGAAAAGGAGAGAGACATGGGGAGGAGGGGGTTTATGATTGTGGGGGTAGAAAGTTTGAAAAGACGAGAAAGTTAAGTGTGTTCGAGGCTGTTGAGTATTTTTTGCTCTGCGCTTGTGTGTGTGTCTGTGTGTATGTGTGTGTGGGTGTGCATGTGCGTGTGTGTGTGTGTGTGAGTGTGTGCACATGTGCTAGTTTGTCCTCTAGTGCTTATGGGGCTTCAGAGCTCAAGAGCCTGAGGATGATTGGCAAATATTTCTGCTTCCTCCAACCAGCCATATCAGATACAAAAAGGTTAGACATGTGGAAAGAATATTGATTTTTACTTAGGGATGGTAGTGTGGCAGGAAATAACAGATTATAACCCCCAGCCTGGCCTAGGTCTTACCCCCACTCTCTCTCCTGTCCTGCTCAGAAATTATTTTCTTCTTCAGTTTCTACCCAAAGGCAAGGTTTAAGCGCCTTTATCCATTTTAGTCTTTAGTCTGCTTTTAGTTTTTATTTATTTTAGTTTTTGATATTTTTTTTGAGAACTTTCAAAAAGAAAATGGCTGTTGTTTAGGAGAAACACTAGTCACCTCCTTTTGAAATAAGACCAGTTCAAACCAGACTCCTGAGGTCTTTTTTTCCTGCCTGTTCATTGGCCCGTCCTGCTGTGAGGGCTGTGGCCCATGTAAACGCTACGGAGGGAGCCTGTCTGGGTCGTGCCACAGACATTCCACCCTCATCTTGCCCCTCCTGCCCCGCGTGCTCACCGCACAGCGCTCGTGCGGGTTACGGCTGGCTGTGCGAGCGGGGTGTGAGCCCTGTCCCAGTGCCCGCCCTCTGCGCCCGCCCTCACCGCACCAGAACATTCTCCATTCGCCAGTTTAATTGATGTCAATAAGGTTATGCTAAATTTGAAGATTTGAATAATTTGGCTTTTGATGCAATAATGGCATCATAGAGGCTACAGGCCGCTTAGCGGCGGCTGAATAGCAGTGTCAGGCGGCCGGCGTTCTCTCGGCTCTGTTTCTGAATTCTGCCCCGACACCCCATGCACTCCCCACTCCATTCTGCCCCGACACCCCGCGTACTACCCCTCGTGCTCAACTGATTAAAACTCTACTCCTGCCGAGAGTCAGAAAGTACACATGCTCCAGCTTTGTTATTACCCCAAAATTTCCTCAAATTACGCCCAAATGGTTTAAGAGAACCCAGCGGATTATGGCATTGCACGACTTTATTACATTTTAGCAGAAATTGAAGGTTTGTCCTCATGAGTTTAATTTTTTACTATGAAAAAAAGCTCATTATGATCAACAAAACAGGCAAGTAAAAGCAAGAACTTATCAAATAAAAAATAATTATATATTTAAATATTGCACACAAATATTTCTTCCTTTTTAATGCTATTTCTTTGCTGGTGCTGGTTGTTGCCCAGTCCTGTTAGCAGGCGTTTAACGGCCATACAAAAGAGCTGAATATAATAGAGGCTCAATTAAGCGGCTGTTAAATCGCTCTCCCCTCCAGCTGGCAGCAAAACCCCCTGTGGGGCAAGTGGGCGGAGCCCCCTGTGGGGCAAGTGGGCGGAGCCCCTGTGGGGCGGGCGGTTGGGCTCTGACCCACAGCCCCATGTCCGGGGTCACACTCCAGCTCCTTGCAGTGTGACCAAGCCCGGTATGGGCTGCAGACACACACACACATGCACACACACACACACACACACACACACACACACACAGTCCCCCTCCCTTGTGCATGCATCATACAAACGCCACTGAATCCAGGGACTTTCCATACTTACATACTTCAATGTACAGTATAATGTCTCGAGTGTCCTTTTACGGTTTTAAGACATTCCAAGCACTGTATGTTTTCCTGGGACTGATGGGCACAGGAGATTCGTCTAAATTCACTTACCTGTGCGCACTAACCTGTGCGCGCCCTCTGCTCGCCTTGTGTTCAGGAGGCTGCGCCCCGCCTTTGTAAAAAAGCTGGCGAACATGGTCGGAACTAGGGCAGATAGCCTGTGGATGCTGCCGGGGCCGTGCATGTGGGCCTGGTTTGGCTCTTGGCAGCCCTGCGAAAGGCTAATTGGTTTAGCAGGCCGGGGCCCGAGACGGCCAGAGGTCAGTGGGGCGTAGCGAGCCGCAACGGGAACCTGATGTTTGGGAGGACGGGGAGCATGTGGCAGACACGGCCACATCTGCACGAAGCTCGCTTCTCCACGCTGTCTCTCCCTCTCTCGCTCTCTCTCCGTCACCTCCTCCTCCTTAACGCTTGCTCGCCTCCCCACGGCTCCCCTTCTCTCTCCGTTTCTTCTTCCAGCTGGCCCTCCCCAGACATTCTGGATGTCTTGCTGTAGCCTTGCGTGTTGTTTCCCCGCAGTCTCGCTGGGCTGCGCTGGTTGCAGGATCGGTCTGGCTTCGCTCAGTGCTTAAAAGTGACAAGGGGGGGGGAGGGGGGGGAAGAAACATGAATTGTGTATACTTTGATTTCTGCCTAATATTTGGCTATATACCAGCCAGGCAGGGAGAGGGGGATGCCGACCTGCCACGGTGGCTGTTCTATTCTCCAGGGGCGTCTAATATGAGCATTTATTATTTGAAACGTTTTAATCATTCATGAGGCCAGAGGCTGTGGGATGGCTGAGGGCCTCCGATTAAAACCTCCCAGAGAGCATGTTATGCCCTCAGGACACTCCACCCTGGCAAAGACACACACAGACACACAAGCAGACACACACACACATGCACAGAGTCAGATACACTCTGTCACTGTCTCTTCTTCACTCTTTTTTCCTACTCTCTCTGTCTCCCTTACTTTTCTTGCTCCCTTTCCTATTCTAACCCTCGGTCTTATTTACCGTCACACCATTTTCAAGCGGCTAAGTGCTCCCTTGGGATTCTGTGAAATGCTGCTGTTGTGAAGCTGTTTAACTCCTCGCCAGCGCTGGATACTTGAACTGCATGAGCTTGTTGTGATTGTGATGGATCGTCGCTGACAGCGCGTTTGTCCCAGAGCTGGCCTGGAGAGCTCCATCAGTAACACCACCTGCTGCACCCACCCCCTCTGCCTGCAGGTGATGAGCATCCTGAGTAACCCCAGCGCCGTGGCCCCGCAGGCCCAGCACGACTTCTCCATCTCGCCACTGCACGGCGGCCTGGAGGCCTCCAACCCCATCTCAGGCAGCTGCAGCCAGCGCTCGGAGCCCATCAAGACGGCGGAGAGCCTGGCCTCCTCCCAGTCCTACTGCCCGCCCACCTACAGCACCACGGGCTACAACGTGGATCCCGTCGCCGCGGGCTACCAGTACAGCCAGTATGGGCAGAGTGAGTACGGCAGGCCCACAACCTCACACCTAGCACACCGCCACCACGATGCCACCCCCGCCTTGGTGAAAGGCGCAGACCAGCTTAGTGTCTCGCCGAGCACACCTGTCTGATGTTTCTGTTAAAACGAACTGGGTGAGATGGCAGCTTAGAGGGCACACGCTACAGCACCATCCCCCCCCACCGCGCGCCCTCCGGCCGGGAGTGCCAGGGAGCAGACAGGGCTGTCTCTCAGGGGAACGAGAGAGGCAGAGTGCACGTTTGAGGCGGATTTAAAGAGTAAACCCGGGATGTCAGGAGAAAAACATTGGCTTCTGGTGAGAGAGGGAGAACGCGAGAGAGAGAGAGAGAGAGAGAGAACCCAGAGTTAAGTCATCTGTGATTACCCTCTTTGCCAGCTGTCAGGCTGAGTGTCTCCAGTACGGACAGCTGGCCCACCCACAGGTATGCGGATGCTACCGTCTGCCCTGCCCTCTCCTGACAGCCTCCTTTTCTCCGCTGGCTAACACGCACTTCCACGCGCTAACGCGTGCTAACCCCCCTGCTACTTACTGCCATGCTGACAGACAGCTGGCAGCGTCCGCGTGCGCCGTCACTGTGCCCCGCCCTGGCGCTGACACGCACCACAAAAGAAAAAGAAGAGGTGAAAATATACCCCCCCCCTCCACAACGCACCCCAGCCAGCCAAGGATATCAAAGAGCCTACCACCACACGCACGTGACATACTTGACAGGCAGCAGTTAATGCCAACATGCTTATGTTCACATCCCTCACACCCAGAAGAGGGCTTTATTTTGCCCATTAATCATGAAGTCTTCTCTTGTTGACTTTCTCCGGCTCAGGTATTTAACCTTTGTCATTACCATTGACATCTTGATTCAGGTGATTATTGTGTCCGCACCTCGATTAGCTCAAAAATGTTAGGGGTGTTGTGCCAATTTTAGCATCCAGACACTAAAGTCTGTGGTTTGCTGTGGTCTGAAAGTACCCAAACACAGTTCCTGTCCTCTAGACATCTGTACACAGAGCCTTGAGCTTCACACAGCCTTTCCTCATTTTAAGTTAACTATTTTTTAACTCCATTTTCATAGTTTTTCCATTTTGGCCACGGGCATGGGAAGAGGGGTACATGGGGAAATATCTGCCCGAGGCGTCCTCCTTCCCCAGCCTTGTGCTAACTTAATAATACCCATTACCAGTTTGACTATGGATTAAGTTTTGAGGGGGACCTGGGTAGATTTTCTGTTTTAAAATGGAAGGAGGAGGCAGTTAATTGGAGCTTCCTTGGTTTCTGTGCCTTGCTGGACTAGCTCCGAACTGCACTTGGGACGTCCACGACACCCCCCTGGTGCTGTGTGCTGCTTTTCAGCCCTGCGGTGTTCTCTGACGTCTTCAGCTCGTGCGGTCAAATTGAAACCTTGTGAGGTGTGAGCTAGATCAATGCTGGGGTCCCAGTCGACGGGCGAGACACGGCGTGCCCTCCGACCCTCGGATCAGCCCACGGGTTGCTCCTGACACGTGCTCCTGATAAAGATCTCCCCGTAAAGCGGGACTTCACATCAGCCCCTGCCAGCACTGGCCCCTGGGGCTTTGTTAGTCACACCGTGTCGGGTGGATCAGGTGGCATCCTACCTATCCGACGGAAATCTCTCTCATCTCGCTACCTTTCCTCCCTCTCGCCCACACTTCTTACAGCCATACACTTACATATGCACTGGCAGGCAAGATTTAGACTTATTATCTAAAGCTGCCTTATGTGACTGGAAACAACATGGTGGGGTAATTTCACAGCAGTTTTTCGAACGCTTAAAAAAAAATGTCAAAAACCTCCTTGCTTGGAAAATGCACTTCTGGGCACTGTGTTTCTCAGCGATTTGCCCACCTCTCTCTTGACACCTTGTTGTTAGGTGCCATTTACTAAGAGAAAGGGAAAGATGATCTGGATTAGTGGCTGAGTAGTATGTCCTGATCTGATACTGGCTGATGAGGGAGTGTGGAATGCAGAAGGCGTGCCTGACAGAGATAATGAGGAATGTGCAGGAAAACTCTGCCTGACAGGAATGAATGACAGAAGGGAACAGGTGGTTCATTTGCTTCCCCAAACAGCCGTCAGCTGCATATTAGTCAGTAGTTCGGAGGGGCTGCCTGTGCTCCAAATAACCACATTATGCTATGACTCAGTCTACTGGAGGTTCATTTTCCTGGGCACCTTATGGAACGAATGTTCAGGTTTTGGGGGCAGTTCGTTGGCAGTTTGACTTTTGTTTTTGTTTTTTTCCTGCGTAGCTGCGGTGGACTACCTGGCGAAGAACGTGAGCCTCTCCACGCAGAGGAGGATGAAGCTCGGGGAGCCGTCAGCCGTGCTGGGGCTGCTGCAGGTGGAGACGGGCCAGGCGTACTGACGTGCCGCCCTGACCCAGCGTGGCTTCCCGCCTCACCAGCATCCCCTGCGTCCATCGCTCTGACCCCACCCTCGCCGGGGCAGAGAAGAGACAAACAGCACGAATCATGGACGGCCTTAGACACCCCCCCCCAAAACTATGGCTGGGTTCAAACACGAAAGCCATGTCATAAACAGATACTACAGTACAGGCTCTCATCTTGACCCATGTACCCCCGTATTCACCACACCACCACCCCCCATCATGACAAAGAGCTTCTTTCAGGGTTTCAGAGGGGATGGAGGAAGGCTACTATCTGTTATTCGGGCCTGGATCAGTCATGCCCCGAGCAGAGCAGTTGGTGTTAGCACTCCTAACCTATGTTAGCACACACCAGACACAACGGCAGCCACCTCCCCATTGCGAAATGTGTGGACCATGTTGTTTATAGGACTTAAAATGATGGTATAAAAGTTATATTTGATATAATGATTGTGGTTGTTCCTATTACCGTTGCAATTATTATTGTAATGATGTTTTGTTTACACTTTTTCTTTGTAATGTTTGGTTCTTCTGCAAGGTTTGGTTTTCACAGAGACGCATGGAGAGAGGCTGATAGCTTTCTAGGGCTTCCTGCACTGCGTGTTATTCGACCTTCACATTTTAATCTTAAGCCTGACATTCCAAGAGATCTGGGCAAGTCAATGGGGTGTCTAGCTCAGCGGAGTCCTCCAGGGAGTGAGTGGCCAATGAGGGCTCCAAGACTTCCCAATCCTTTCCCCTTCGTCCCCACATATCACCACTGGGAAAAGCCACAACAGTGAGAAATGAAAACAGTCTTAAAAGGGAGAGAGAAGCAGCCTACCTCCTGACCAAAAGCAGGAGACACTTGTCAGTATTATTTATGATCATTTTGTCTTATGGAGTAAGACAACATTGACATTCCTGAAGCATTAAACCCAGATTGTTACATGCAAAAGCAGTCTATTTCATTTAAGTATTACCACTATGAAAGGCACGTAACCTTTGAATTGCACATAAACATTTTACTTTTCGAGGTTATTTCAGGGCAGTAGGATTACTTTGAGATTTTCTACTGTGGCTCATGTTAAAAGGTGCTCAATTTGAAAACATTTCTGTAATATCTCATGAGCTCTTACTGATCAACATTCCACAAATGTCTTGCACTTTTTTTTACTGCCTAGGTATTGACAATTCCATCACAGGTATACCTTCAGCAATGATTACCTCAGATGAAATAAATCCTAATTTAAATATAATACTTACTGAAGGAGCATTGTGGGCTCATATTCCGATATTGAAAAATATATGTGTGCTTATGAAAATACACTAATGTGGTAGCACTTGCTGTTAATTATTTTAATTGATCACAGTAAAACATAGAGGTGTATTGTGCTTTTGTAACGGTGCGAGGAAAGGGTATGCCGAGCAGAGAACGTCTTTTCACCATGTAACTTTTATTAATGACACTATGGTAAACGAGACGAACGTACGGGACTAAAGTCAGACAGCGACTTACAAAGAACGTAGGCGACATGCACACTAAATTACACAGACGGTAACAAGACTCGAGTGTAACACATAACAAATAACACAGACGAACACATACACTTTATGATACACACACTGACGTAAGCACACGTAGACACAGACGAAAGTATGCACGAACACCAACGAGCCCGTGGGAGGAGTCAGGGGTGGACCATGACAACTTTAGAATGTGAATCGGTGGTTAAACATTGTAGACTGAGGGTGGACTGAACAGAATACAATAGTCTTGTTTCAAAATAAATCTTAAAATACTGTATTCTATTTGCCCTCTTTTGATTCATTTCTTGTTCCAAAGATATAAAAGTAGTTACAGTATTTAAATGTAAATCATCCATTGCTGCAACGTATCAGCATCTTAAAAACGTAAAATCCCTCTGAAAAAGGATGTTTTGATTCTGAACCCCATAAATGTTAAGTATTTTGAGTTTACATGTGCCCCTTGATTCCTTATTTCATGACTCAGTTGAGCATCACAGCTCTACCTAAACCAGTACATGACCACAGAACCTCCATGCCTATGAACTCAGAGCTCAGAAACTGTATCTGCTGTGCAGGACAAGTGAAGAGTACCTACCCATACTCTGTCTAGCTTGGGTGATGACCCATTACAAAGCCTGGTAATACACATAGGCAGAGCATCTGGTCATGACATCACAATGTGAGGTTGGTGGGTGGAGCTTTTACAACCAGAACCAATCACAAAATAGATCCAAAGAAATTGGTGAGCAATCAGGAAGCTTGTTCAGGCCACAACATGTCATGGCACCCAGGTTAAGCATGTAAAGTATTCGGGAAAACAGGAAAATCTTACTCGGGACCATGGCCAATGAATACTGATAATATTTCATTTTAACACTTCAAATGTTTTGTAATAAAAAAAGAAAGACAAAAAATATATAAAAACGTTTTTAGTGTGTAGCACTCGTTTCTAACACAAATATTAATCTACCTTTGGGATATTCAAAGCACTATTTGACTTGACGCTGTTATGCCTACCCAGTTATTATTTTTTTTTATTTCAGTTGTTCCATCACATTTTGATCTTCGCGCATTTTCTTCAGACATCTGTATGTTTCTTTGTTATCTTTTTGTTTGGCATGTATGTATATTATCATTGCATAATTTATTCTGCTGTATAAAACAATAGCGTAGTGGGAACTTGTATTGGCTTTCCTACCTTCGGCCTGTTGGTGTCTTTACTGTAGCACTGTTATTGATTAAAGCTCAACAACTGGACAACCATCACCATTCAGTTTCTTCTGTGACTTCATCCATCTTACTGACATGGTAATGGTCACTTCTCATGAGGGCGTCTCCATGAGCTAGTGACAAATATCCAATAGTTCAACATGTTGGCTAAAACATTTGTGTACTCACAATTTCTCTACTTTCTCTATACAGATCTGTCCCTAAAGGTTTTTCTCAAACTGACATCACCTGTTTACAGGTTTTAATCATGAATATTTCTATTCTATAATTCTCAAAAGTATTAATATTTACTGACATTATAATGCACACACTGTTTAGTGCTTTGATGATACTAAAACTGTAATCATGACTAAATCCCCTTCTCGACAATACAGCATTTTGCAACCCCTTTGAAGTCAAGAGCATTAATAGTAGTGATTTAAGATGCCAAAAATAGTTTCCAGTAATTGGGCTGATCAGTGAGTGAATAAAGCGTTTTAAAAAGCAGCATCACAACACAGGCGGTTCAGTGTCACTGCCCTCACAGAAGGCTTGTGTGATGGTTTGAGTAGCCTCAGGCCATCCACTTCAGACCTGCCCATGAGGGCATCTGAATGCTCGGCAGTGTGTAGCCCACAGCTTATGGTCTGAGACGAATGACCTCGAAGGGAATGGCACTGAGTAGCTGTAGAAACACCTTGTGTGTTGGAGAGGTGCGTTCATTTTTTTGGGTATAACAGGATTTGGAAAGCAGACCTGCAGCAGACAAGCTAGGAGTTGTCTGGGAGACTTTCAGAAATTGCGTGAGATGATGAAATGTCACTGGTATGTGATTTTGCACTGAGGAGCTTCTCTTTATGATTCAGCTGTCTTCGGCACAACGTACTGTCATAAAAAGCCATTTCAGATATGTACAATATTACTGTCATGGGAATGGCTGTTTTGTCATTTAAAAAACATGCACAGGCATAATGTCTTCAGTTATTGCTGTCCATCCATGATTTGTCCATGATTTTTGTCCACCCATGTTTAATAAGCATAAATACAATAAGTTATTTATGTAATTACTGTCCCTTGTTTGTGATTTGTTAAGAAAATCTGGGTAAGTGAATTGAAGAGAAAGCTCATACATGTGTATTTAGTAATGTGCTGATTCAGACTCCATAATACAAACTGTGTGTTATTTCTAATACACCAGTTATTATTAATAATCTCATTGCTATGAAAGGAACTTGTTTATAGTTTATGTAGTATGCAGTAAATGGTTGACAGTATAAATTTACATAGGATCTCAGGGCCGGATTAAACCATTTAGTGGTCCTATGGACTATGAAATATTTGGGATGCCCTTAAAATGAAGATTTTATGCACAATACTATACACAATATAATAGCAATAACAGTATGAGTCAATAAAATTGTATGTCTATACCAACTTTGATGCCACAGGAAAGCAGAAATACAAACTGACAGTGTGAACAGGAATATCGCCTAGCAAAGATGGTGAAGGCCACTGCTTGGCCACTTGTGAAGTACATGGTTAATTCAGGATTATATTTTAGCACTTTAGTTTGTGCTAATTTCTTTTGCTGTAATTTTCGATTGCAGACCACAGTCTCAAATGTCCTAGGAAATGTCATCATTTAATACATTTTACTAACTTATCTGATGAAATGATGATATAAGTATGGTTGATGTAAATGGCGAAAAAGTAATAATTTTGCTGTTGCTTTGCTGTGTCTGTGAAGCCATAAATGTAATATATAAAGTAATAAAAATAATTAACACAAACAAAATGCCTTCTCCAGGAAAATTTCAGTATTTAGTGTGACCTCCCTTGGCAGTCAGCACATGTTGAGCTCTTCTGGGAAGACGGTCCTGACATTTTTTGAAGTATCTTCTGGTACCATTCCATTCAGGTTCTTTTCCATTAACGTCTGAGAGCTAAACTCTTGCTATTGCTCAAGTGTGAGGGGAGGTCACACTAAATATTCACCACTGTTGCCTATGCGGCATTTCTTTCTGTTTTAAATGCTGCATAGAAAATTACCCTGTATTTTCTGATTGTATTCCAATAAAGAGAAAATAATGAAAATAATTACATATGGTCATTATATCATTGCTAAAACAACAAATGTAATAATCTATATTTCTCTCTATATTATATATATTTGAAATTATTTTGTGATTATTTAAAAAATAATTGATATATTTTTTAAAAGGCAGTTATTTTCCATAAAAATATAATCTATTTATCATATATATTTCGAATTTAAACATGCATATTTATTAAACTTCATATTATAACTTTCATTAATTACACCGAGTATAAAAAAACAAAGATAAAAAATAGCTATTTTAATATTTAAAGAGCATTACCAATTAACATAATTTAAGAAATTGAAGCCATTTCAAAGTATTTTAAAGGCCTGGTGGTTAGTTGATAATGAGTATTTTGGGTCACCCAAACATTATCATTACAAGGGAAAAAATGCCACAAGGTATGAAGTGATTAAAACCTGTCTGAAGAAGTTTGAACCTCCCACCCCCCCAGCCCCCCTTTATGAACAGCCCCTTAGGCTATTGTGTTGTAGGGACTCTGCTGTGTCAACCACTCGAAAATATAACAAAGAGAGCACTTACAAAGCCTTACATCTGCTTAAATCCCATAATTATTCCAGGATACATTATGTACCTGAGCCTGCCTGTCTGATCTCCACTGAGGGGATTCCACATTCCCACAATCAGCTTACACTGACAGATCGCATGATTGGCTAATAACCTGGATTGGTAAGTAGACTACTTAGTAGGAGATTGTTATAGGAAAAAAGAATGTATCCTTTCACTGAAACCATTGTTAAATATATTTCTTATTAAAAACATTATACTCTGACACAATAGAGCATTTTTACTATGGATGTTCATATGGTAAAGACAATTTTATTCCTTGCTTCAACTGACAGGAAGTTCTTCTCTTTTAAGCCAAGCCTTTCATTTGCCGTCTCCAGGCACTGAAATACAAGATTATAGTCCTCCATAGTAACCCTGGTATTCCATGCCAGGCTCCTCGGTATGCCCCTCCCTGCCCCCAGACTCTAATCTCTGCACTCCAGCATCACTTCAGAATTAAGCTGTGAGGAAACTGGAAGTCTCTCTAACCCTACTTGCTCTCAAAACCACTCGATACATCCTATTGAAAGATCTTACTGGTGCAGGCGACACTTTCAAGCCAAACAGTTGCAAGCTCTCCTCACACTGGCCCTTTCATACCCACCCCCAACTCCCCTCCTCACATCACCCTATACTTCACACCTTCCACTGCACCTGAGAGAGAGAGAAAAAATG
The DNA here is from genome assembly GCA_020368025.1 of Brachyhypopomus occidentalis. Lineage (NCBI taxonomy): Eukaryota > Metazoa > Chordata > Actinopteri > Gymnotiformes > Hypopomidae > Brachyhypopomus > Brachyhypopomus occidentalis. The sequence goes on from JAGXOD010000011.1 coordinate 7,179,145, forward strand.
GGGATGGGGGGCTCAAAGTGGGCTTGTCAATCCAGGACATAAGTTAGACATAAATCATGAAGGTTATTTGTATGTTTGCTTTTGAAAACTAAGCTCGGCTTCCAGACTAATTCATATTAATAACAAAATATGGAAATTAGCTGTGGCACTGTAGAACCCAAATAACCAGGAAGCCTTGCTGCATTTTATGAGGAGATCCATGCATAAACCCTGCTTTTGAAAACCAGTCAACACCTAAACACCCATGACGGCTGGGCATAGACTCGAATACACAGAGACAATTTTTCTAGATAATAACCTATCATGCAGTATACAATTTAAATTAAAAAATGCAATTTTCACCTTGAAATGAACAAATGATTACAATTTCTATACAAATTAAGGCATCTAGGCGGCGCCTCAGTGCACTGCTCAGGCCATGAAACTTGACATAATTACCATGAAATACATTTTCAAATATTTGTATTTTGTCCATCGCTTTAAAGCATGCCAGTCTGCCTTCTGCTGGCGTGTGATCTCACCTTCTGGGGATAATACAAAAAAAAGAGTGAAAATCAGCAGAGATGAAAAGCCCTTCAACAGGCGAGATAAAAACATAAAAAATGATAAAAAAAAAACCAAACTTAATAGTAAATTGGCACTGTTCGGCTTGCCAGCCCCTGGAGTTATCTCTAAAAGCCAAATTATGGAACCTTATCATAGAAATCATATCTAATAGTAATCTGCTTAGATGTTTTTCTTTCTGCCTCCTCTCTCTCTCCCTGCTCGAGATTGCATTTATTACTGTGTTTATGATTATGAATATCTTTAGAAGAGAAGATGTTAACTTATGTTTTTCAGTTTGGAAGTCATAGCGAATTGCAGGCTGCATGACAGCAGAGGCATGAAATGCAGAGGTGAATGCAGGTATCTGTGAGGATGATCTCAGCCCTGCGTGTGGATGGCTTTGCTTTGTACACACCGATAAAGCTGTAGCGCACAGCACCAGGTGCCACAGCAGAAGTGTTGTGGCCGTGGACTGTGTGGCGCGATATTGCCTTTTAATGTGTTGGCATTGAATTATTATTCTGCTCTGTCATTTCACATGCTAATAAAGGACAACAAAATTTAGCTTGATGCAGAAAATAATATCGCGTTATTACAGCGGGCCTGAGGCTGATGTTATCACTGCTGACAATGTTTTTACTTGGGCCTTTCCAACAATATTAAATGCTATGAAAAAGTGGTGCAACTGAATGTTTTCTCGGGCTTATAAAAAAATTGTGCCAATATAATTTTTGCACGTTCCCTCTGAGTCCTGTAACCCTTCTGTGGAGGAGCAAAACCTTCTCCTTACCCCTCCCCAACACCTATCTCTGAGCACTGTCAGTCGGATTTCAGCTTGCCTGAGAGGCACACATCAGATTTCAACACTTGACCTCATAATGCCAGAGGTCAGTGCCACACCAGCACCAATTTCACACACAAGATGAAAGGGAAATTAACGCTGAAGTTGTCAGAGGAGGCGGCAGCTCTGGGCCCCGGCCGCCTTTCGGGGGCATTCTTCTGCCTCCCGCACATGGCTAGCCACAAAGGAGGCTGGGGGGAGGTGCAGGGCTGCTGGGAGCTGGAGGAATTCAGCCACGCTCCTGCTGGAGGCTTAGCCCTGCCCAACTCCTCTCTGGGAGCACGGTTACTGAAACGGCAGGAGGAGGAGAGCACAGCTCCCTGCTACACAGCACAAACAAGGTCTTGAAAATGACCCAGGCAGCTTTCTGCTTCATCCTTTGTTAAAAGTTTCTTCTCAGAAACATGCGTTTAAGGAATTAGAATGGCGTATTTGAAAATTAGAATACAGTGGATGTGTTGGTTGTGTTGGCAAAAACTGTTGATTTCAAGTTGTTTGTAAAAATATATATTTGTATGTGATAGGACAATGAAAATAGAATCCACAATGCAACTTTCAGATATCTCCCACCATTCTCCTGATAGATCAGGTCTTCTCTTCTCTTCTCCTGTATCATGGTTGGCAGGTCCTGCTCAGTAGTGGCACCTTTCACATTCATGAACAAAGCAGTTGATATATTAAAAGATTCATTATGGAGCTGAAGTGTTTCTAATGACACATACCTGCTGTCGAGTACCTCCAAAAATCTAATGAGACACACTGTGATGGAAAATCTGTTCTGATGCTTCATGTCTTTGCCCATGCCTCTATACACTCTCACACTATAACCCCCCTGCCTGCGCGGCCCTCCCTAAAGCTTATATTTACAATTCTGTTACTATTATGTCCTACCAAGACCTGTGTGGCCTCTGTCACGACCTCCATATTAGCTGAAAATTGGACTTTGCAAACTTAACACGAGAGGGGGAGAGTGAGCAGAATCGCTTCTGCATGAGAGCATGGAGGGGCCCAGCGTGAGGCCTGGGGGAATCGAGGGAGAGAGGGAGAGAGAGAGAAGGGGGGAAAGAGAGACAGAGAGAGGGGGAGAGAGAGAGGGAGAGGGGGGGAGAGAGGGGGAGAGAGAGAGACAGAGAGACAGAGAGAGAGAGAAACAGAGAGAGACAGAGAGACAGAGAGACAGAGAGAGAGAGACAGAGAGACAGAGAGATAGAGAGAGAGAGAGAGAGAGAGAGAGAGAGAGAGAGAGAGAAAATGCTAATTTGAACCTAAATTTATGATTTGATCTTATATTTACATGAGACAAGCAAACTCCTGACAGCCAAGCTTGGAAGTAGAATGTATGTGATTGGTGTTTTTAGAACATTTATGAAGTAATGTCATTTAAAACTATTTGCAATTTGATCACTATTAAAGAGCAACCACCATGTGCCCCCAGATATGGCGGGAAGCCCGTCCTACAAAGTTCTTCTGGCACCAGTGCTGTGTTCTACTACTATTGCAATTGCAAAGTTTACCGTCATGCTCACTCCAAACACAGCAAATGCCTTTTAAATGCATTTGTCATTTAACTACCTGGGTATGGGAGCAGAGTTTTGGTGCATGTGTGACGAAAGATTGCTAGACATTTACGCTGCTGTTAACGTCATGTTAAATCTGGCAATATATTGAATTATGAATTCAGTGTGAATCATGAATTACGGTGATATATTTTGCTTTCTCAGCTTAACTGAAACACTGTTAAAACCAACGGACTATAGTACATTTTATTAATGTTCTGAATCTGGTTCTATCTAGTCTATTAAAAGAAGCCAGAGGTGTTCTCTAAGTAATGATCATTAATCCCACCAAGTGTTCACCAAGTCTACCTATTTTTATGACTTGATTGAAAGCAAAATAAATACCAGTTGGTCCATCACAAATTCCTTCAGAGTAGCAATCATTTTTCAGATTTCTGAAAAACCAGAAACCATAAGATTTAAAACAGGGGAATCAGTCTGGCAGAAGTCCATTGTCTAGGAAGCAGAAGCTCACTGTGCTCTACTGCAGAGTCTGGCTGTTAATTGGGCAGGAAGAGCCCTGACGCAAGAACTACGTCTGATTTTTATAGGTGATGATATTTAACATCTGCGATTGTTGACACTTTCATTCATTCAAAACATTCATGTCTCATCTTGGGCAAGTGCCTGAAGTTTTTAAGACGTGTCTTTGTTAAACCTCTTGTATATTTCCAACTATCTGATCTCCCACATGCCTTTTATGTCCAAAATGTTGGATTAAGTAGCAATAGAATGCATGTTGTGTTCCAGTCACGTTCCAGAAAGCAACATAGCACACACTCAGCACTAGTTAAAGTGGTTCATGATATATTATTGACTTCAGATTGTGGTTGTGTTTCTGTCTTTCTGTTTTAGTTGTTGGGTCTGTGTGCAATTTGATAACATATTTATCAAGAGTTTTCATAGTCTAAATGAGTTACGGTGTCCCACAAGGCTCAGTTTTGGGCACCCTATTATTCCCACTCTATTTAGAGCTCCTGGTCCATGTAATCTGCAAACATAATGCTGGCTTTCAATTTATGTTGATGATACACAGATATACTTATAAATTCAGCCAGATTCAGTAGGACAGTTAGTTATCCTTTAACAACTAACAAAACATTCCTTAAATTAACCCACCAATTTGACCCCATTTTAACTATACTGTTATTTCTGGTGTTGGGTTATGTTTGTGAACCAATTTTCTGTAGCTACTAATACATTGGATCAAATGTTTATAGAACTGTATTTGTTGCTATGGTGAAAGTTGTTCCCTTTGACTGAATGGAAAGTTTGCGTAACTTGTTGCACCATATGTGTCGTGAACTTTAGCATGTAGACTACAAATGATGAGACAACGACACTGAGTCCCAGTGTTTCCTATGCTATCAGTTATTGTTCCCCCTTGAGCATGCTCACTGGAGATTTCTAATTTAATCAGAAGTCCCATCAGGCTGTCCACAATGAATCAAGCGTTTGTTTATCCATCATGTCTGACTGTTTGACTGATTAATTCATGTACTGCCAAACGAAAATTTCTGCTTTGTTTGTCATGTTATCCCAACGCTGTGCTGACTTTGTTATTAATTGAGCTCTTTTTGGCCGTCACTTTGCCTCTCTAATTCCCTTATAAGGAGACAGGCTTCAAAAGCTTCTTTTCAGAGACAGCGGCACCGCGGGTCATTAATTATGACGGTAATAAAAGGTGGCTGTTTTCTGCCAGCAAGCCTTTGCCAGTGTGAGGGATCACACTCCGTTAAGCAGAGGCTCGTGTCCCGTTGAAATGCGGCTGCCTTCAGGCTGAGGGGACGCACTAGCGAACCAACAAGCCCTCAGATGTTGCGCCCAAGGCATCGTCGGCCTTCGTCTAGGAATCTGAATGTAAAGCCTTGGCACAGAACCACAGTACGGTCAAGGACCTGGCCTCAGAGCTTTGGCTGGGATGGTGGTTTGACTTTTTTTGTGGAGAGTGGGGGGTTGTGGAGGGTTGGGGAGGGTTGGGTGGGGGGTTTGGGGAGGCTTGGGGGGGGTTGGTCTTGGGTTTGGTCTTGGGTAACCTTTTAATATTTGTCTTTTTGCCTTTATGAATACTTTGAAAAACAAGCTAAATCTCACTTAACATATTGATGGATATTTGTTCAACTTTTGTCACTCCCACTTTAGACCTGTTGGATCTGCTGATTACTGTAAGCCTACCTGTAAATGGGACTTCCAGTAATCCCAGTCAAAATCATTTCTATTATGAAAAAAAATAATAATCCCAATCTCCTGTATAAATGACTACCATATAATATGGGCATACACTAGTTAATCCTTGCCGCAGCAGCAGTGTGTGTCGTATCCTGAGCACCTGTCTTAAATACACTCAGCATTCCTGAGAGTCCCATTGGGAGAAAAATCCTCTTTTCGTTGTCCTTGCTTAGGGAACAGAGAGCGCTCGTATTTGAAGCAGACCTTGGTTTGGAAAGAGGGCAATTACAACAGAATTTAAAGTATGGGTGAGATCAGGATTACAAGGCCTTATATCACCAATAGAATGCTCCACCCTCATTACCACCACATATGGGCAATTCAGCACCGATATGAAGCTTGCAGTGAGGCAGCAAAGAAATTTAATTTGAAGGATTAGTGACAAAACTGCAATCAGTCAGATCCTACCAGATACAGTTAGTTCAAAACACAGACGGATTACAGGGGTTTGGGTGCTCGTTTTCAAAGAGAAATGGGAGGGGCTTGCACAGCATCTTTCAAACCCAGAACATGGGCTTCTGGGTAATGGGTGACGCTTTACAAAGCCAGTCTGAAAGCTCCCCGGTAGCCTGTGATATTAACAATGTAGCTAAATGGAATGATCTTTGAAGTGACAATTACAGTTTATGTGATGCACCGACTTATGATATGATATTTATTCATTCTCTCCACATTTCACTACATTTACTGCAATTAGAAAGGGTTTATAGAACACATGATATTGGATTTTTTTTTATGCCTTCATTGAATACAAGGTCTGCATTTGTGATCCAAATGTCCTTGATTTCTGTGTGAGACTGTTATGCTGTGTATTCAGGTATGCAGGCCCTCTGTGAACAGAGCAGTCTGTAGTGGAGCCAGAGCAGTGTCACACCTCAAGACAGGTCGGCATCAGCCCGATTTAAGTGGTCGTTGCCCTCTTTACAACGGGCATTTAATCCCTGTGGCACCCATCGTTTTTCCATCACTGAGAAAAAAGTGATCATAGTGGAGGCCTCAGGTTACAAGGGGCATCAGTAGGGGAGGGAGATATGCCATTACAAGGCCACAGAGAGAGAGAGAGAGAGAGAGAGAGAGATCACTTTCCCAGGGTCTGACAACTACAACAGCTGAGATTCTTTCCTCCCCCATCCTTTAGGCCAAAGACAGCTCATTGTGTCCAAACAGATGTGTGTGTGTGTGTGTGTGTGAGAGAGAGAGAGAGACAGAGAGAGAGAGAGACAGCGAATGAGAGAGAGATAGAGACATAGGAGGTTGTGATGTTGTGCCAGAATGGGGAAAGTTGTGTAATGAGAATAGTGGGGAGAATGCCCATTCCTGGCTAATGTTTTTGTCCCACGTGCTTATCGAGTGGCTACACTAACAGCTGCACCTCCATCCATGTGTGTGTGGGTGTCCCAGCCATGACTTCAACTCTGCCCCTGGGTTTTTTTCCCTCTAAAATAATTTCCTAATAAAATCATATTTCCCTGGTCACTTGTGGACTGGTGGTTATTCACAGTAATTAATGACTGGAATAATTCTCTGGTATGTCATTAATGGTTAGCTTTATTGGCTCTCATAAATAGGCCAGCAAGACAAACGGCCAGCTAAGAGCCCCCTCTGCTTTTTGTTCCTTGATGGTTTAAGGTAACCCTGTTCATGGACTGATTTACAGCATGGCACATTCACCAAAAATGCCATCCGTATAAAGCTAGAGTACTTAAGAACAGATCAAAGCTTTGCATTTGTCAGATCCACATGTGTGTTGCATTGGGTGGCAATTTATAGTCATTTGTAAACCTGCATTATTATGCCTCTGCCACCCTAGACATTAAAGAAAACCCCCCTGAGGTTTTAAAACAAGAGCAGTCACTTCAAATGAAGGCAAGCACATCCATCAAACCCTGCTTTAGGAAGAAATGTGTTAATGTGTTAAATAGATTTTCAGTCATGGCCAAAGAAGATAATGCAATCCTTTACTGGAGAATCATCTGCCTTTATCTCCTAACGTAATTCAGTGTTGTGAGTGACAGGTTGTGAAAAAGCAAACATGGTAAACAGAAGTGGATGATGCTGTTTGCTCTTTAACATGGACGGTAGGGCTCCCTTGTACACGTCCAGTCAGGCACATAACCGCAGTGCAGCTCCCGGTTGCTCTGCACCGGCTTGGCCGGCTCGACCTCTGCACTCGAAATACATTCTGAGATGCATCATGAGAACAAACTCAGATTTTAAGGGCCAGTTTCACGTTGCCAGAAATCCAGGTTCAAGGGCTGTGGCACTGCTGGTGGGGAGTTTCCAGTGACTGTAAAGCTGGCAAGCGGCTTTATTATGAGTGAAATGTTGAGAGCAGATGTCAACAGCGCTCCGGCCCCTGCGACTGGAGGTGGGGGAGAAAATGTTGCATGTCAGAGGGCTTCCCAAAGCCAACATCTGTTCTTCTCACCACGCTAATGCAGCTGGAAGGTGGCATGATGTCATCAGTAGGCAGCTGGTCCCTGGCAAATGATGCGGAGAGAAATAGTTTGAGACAGAGAGTGAAGGAGAGGTAGTTAGGTAGATAGGTAGAATGGTGCAGTGGGTTAGCAGTGATGTACGGTGATGTTTCCAGCAAGTGCTCATGTACTGATGCTCAGAAAACAGTTGATTCGAGGGGATTACAGTGATGAGCTCATTCTCCGACCTGGCACACAAATGCATGTTTGTGCAGTTAATATGTGTGCTTGAGTGTTTCAGCAGGTTATCATCCAGGGTATTTCAGCAGGTTATCAGCACATAATTATATCCTTTAATGGACTTTATGACAGTGACCTAGTGAAAAGCAGGGGGATCTTTTCAGCTCATTCAGTAAATTAATGAATTTCAGTAAAGAGTGCATGTACTTTTTAAGGTAAGCCTGCATTTGCCCTGATAAGAGTCCACCAGTCTGTGTCCCGTGTTTCAGTGAAGACGTAATGGCTGATGTGAGGTGTCTGTGAGAGAGAAGTGAGGGCCCTAGTGTTAGCAAGAGAGCTCACTGCTGAAATCCGCATTATTGTCAACCACACAGACCAAACATTTGCTTTTCAAACCGGGATGAGACACTTGGCAAGTACAATCCTGAACTTCAGAAATGAATTTTTTTCTTTCATTTTGTTCATTTAATTTATACGTTATAGTAGGGATTTTGCATAGATCAACAGTGATAACTAAGTGCTAACTCACATTAATCATCTTGACATAAATGGCCTTCACCTTTCTCTTATTTTTAACAGTTGGTTTTAATAACTTGTTCAGCCCATCTGTCACAATGTTTTGACACAATGTCAGTGTCTGTAGATGAAAGGAAGATGACTGCATAGATAACAGCCATGTCAAAAGTTGACGTTCTTACCATGTTGGAGTGTAGATCCTAGCAATGTGAACGCCACTGATCACTGAAACACTGTTACACTACTAAAATGAGACCCTTCCACTTTTGGCAGGTTTTCATATGCAGGGTTGGCAAGCGTCCCTCTGTGTGTCTGGTGTTGTAAACACGGCATCCCTTTCATCTATTTGTGGGCCTTGATGGCTATTGTGATTTTACATGCTCACATGGCCAGTCCATCTCTGCTTCTTCATTCAAAACGTTTGAAAACAAGTTGTTGTATCTATAATGGGACAGGCAGTATGAGACTGGCTGCTCTTGCCCCAGGGTGGATTCTTCCCTTGGAAACTGGGCTTACAAAAGCAGGCAGTGTACTGTGGCGGTTTCCTTTCTAATCTGTGGTATCCTCTTAACCTCCTCCATCGCCTCCATCGCCTCCATCTCTATAATAAGGCTACAGTGTCTATAAATTGGTAGCACGTCTCTGATCGACCTCTGGCTCAGGCGCAAGCACGCGAAGCACCCTGCTGATAAGCAGAGGGATCCATTTTCTCTGTTGGATTTGGCTAATAAAGACGGACAAGGAAGCTTGTCGATGACTTTCTGCTCAAAACACTCCCAGTAAAGCCGTATTCGGCTGAATTTGTCCTTTCCTTTTAAAAAAAAAGCTGTACATCTCTCTCCCACTCACTTTGTCATGCAGGGCTCAAGGTCTCAGTTGCTATATGTCTGGTGTGTGATAGGACCAGTGACTTCATCAATCATGAATATACAGTGTAGTGTGTTCTGAACATATGCTTAAAGCCCAGTTGTTTTAGCTGTGTTCCAGTTAGTTACCCATATGATTGCCTGTGTTCTATACATAAAAGTATAGAACACAGGCAATCATACACACACACACACACACACACACACACACACACACATATATATATATATATATATATATATATATATATATATATATATATATAGATAGATAGATAGATAGATAGATAGATAGATAGATAGATAGATAGATAGATAGATAGATAGATACATTGCTAAAATACTATTAAGGTCTATTAAAGTCAAGTCAATGCCAGGAAGACACTCATTGCTGTAATATGTAACGTGTGGTTATACTGTATATTGGCACCTTTTTTGAGTTTCTAATAATTGATAATACTGCCCTCTCTTGACAACATTTATAATTGCAGTTCATGTTGCCTTGTTGTGACAGAACGTCTATGTTACCTATATTATTTTATTATAATGTTTACCCATTCCTACGAGTCCTCTATCATTCACGTCACATGAAACTGGACTTCAGGACTTATAGGAAGGTGGCAACCTTGACTAATAGTACTCCAAAGAATCGATAGCGGAGCGACTGGGGAAAACATGAGCGTATGAAAGTATGCAGGGTAGAGGGGGCACATGCCTGAGGAGGAGCCAAATTCCTCCACGGTGCCCATATTAAGGACATAGCTGTCTCTCTGCATGGAAGCTGTGTGAGACTGCAGAGGGTCACTCAGCCCCACTGGCCCACATTAAAAGCCTTGGGCAGCTTCTCTACTTGGGATGGCCGTCGAGGGGCAGTACGTCTTCATCGGTCAATTGACTGAAACATCAATTTTTCGCCCTTTCAAAAGGAACGAATAGCCGTTCAAAATTTAAACAAACAGAATCAGTGTGAATCTTGTTCTGCGCTTCTTTAGAAAACTATCCAGCTCTGATTAGTGTGGCCAACCATGGGATCTGGTAAAGCAGAGTGCTTTCAAGGGCTTGTGCAGTAGCTCTTTTCATTAGCCACCACTTACAGTATCTTATGCAACTCTGTGTGGAGTAACACTGGGGGCACTGTGAATGGCCTAAGGGCAGAGGCAAAGTCAGAGGCATTAAGAAAATATTTTAGCTATAATCCATTGGGAATAATTTTAATATTATTTGGCTATAGCAGGAAATGATAGAAGTACTGTCTGCAATGCTGATTTGACACAGTGATACAAGACTAGATCAAACACTTAAGCTGCAACTTAAGATTAACAAACAGAGCATTATAAATAATTGTAAATCTTGTTTAGTGTGAAGTTCATTGTTATTTTAATGGGTCCTGTGAATATTCTTGATATTCGATTTTACAAACCTATTGTAAATTTCCTATTTTGGCTGATATTCTATCAGCTATGTGCTAAACAAAGAGCTAGGATAGCTACCTGTGAGATAATACTCAGAAGCATGCGCAATGTTTAATATATTCTTTTCACAGTAAAAAAGATAGCATGTGGTTACAGTAAACAAACCTATGACCTGATATAGTCACCATATAGCAGGAGATTTTTATGATCGCTATATAATATACATTATGTATACATTATGCAGCGCTGAGAGAGTTTGAACCCAGCATGTTTGCCTGATCTTGTTTGAAGGTCAATGTGGGGGAAGGCGAAGGCCGTAGACGGAGAAACATCTGTCCTGTTCTTCAACCGTTCTCTGCTCCCATATGGAAAAGCACTCTTCTCCCTCTCCGCACATTTGTTTCCCATTCATCGCTATCCAGTGACAGAAACCCCAGCAATAAAGACTGGGACCCAGTCTGATATCCACTTGATAAATTCTTTACGTCTTGTGTGATATTCTGCATAGCTAATTGATTGTAGCAGTGGTGCGGCTACTGTTGGATCTTGAATGTGGTGCTGAAACGTCACCTTTCTGATGTCACAGTCGCATAGACATTAAAGGTCTTAAATCAGGTGTGTTTCCCCCTATCAAACAGCAGTGGGAAATGGACTAGATTTGTCAAGGTTTTACTTCAGATTATTAAACTGTCCACTGCTTCTGTTATTGGTGCTAGTTTTAAATTCCATTTTTATTCCATTAGAATTAAAATTACTTCAATATCATAAAATGTCATTATAATATATGACAATTACTAAATGATGCTAACTGTAGGTTATTGAGTTATGTAGCAAATATATGCTTTTAGTATGGCCAAGGTTTCGCACTCCTATTGGGCAAAGTTATTTACAAAGTGATTTTTGTTTTTTCTGAGACTATCCCAGACAGTATTTTGAAGGAAAACTCTGCAGTGTACCCTAATGAGGGGTAATTCACTTGTAATATTAGATTGTGCTGTGGCCAGAATATACTGTGGAAATAATAACTTCTTGGGTTAACTACCCAACCACACAATGACACAAGGGCAAAGCTGAGGACAGAGAAAGGTGATATCACCCATTCTACATCAAACTTAGCACTAGCGATAGTTCTGGCAGAGCAAGCAAGGCCTTTTGTTTGCTGCTAATTCTTTTCATTTCTTAGGTTGTGTGAAAAAGCCCAAGGCAGCATAAACAGTAAGGACACCTGTTCTACCACAGGACATAAGAAGTGAGAGTTTTAGCACATAGTGTTAGTCTGTCTGTGTACTGTATGGACAGCTGAGCATTCGTCGTTTTGCTTCACGGACGTATTTTGAAGACAGCAGCCTTTTCAGGTTGACTACCAAAGTGTGAACGCGTAAACCAAGCCAGGTTTTAATAGAAATTTTCTTTCCTTGTACACCATGCCCCACCATGTGAATCCACACTACCATGACCAATGTCCCAAACCCAAACATCTTGGCCAAGTATAAAAGGGAGTGCAACAAAAAACAAGGGAGAGACATACTACCCATGATGGTTTGGCTGTAAATCTCACTGTGTTGTGGGAGGGAATCTCCAAAACCCTCTGAGGTCCGTGATGGCATCCATATGCCTGTGGAGGTGCAAGTGATCGGTGATGCACAACCTAATGCACAACCTGAGCTGAGAAGATACAGAGCACTGCAGTTTAACATGGGAACTGGTGCAAACGAGTGGAATGGATGGCCTTCTGTCACGCCACAGGTGCACACGCACAGCTCACCATCAAACAGATCTGAATCTGAGGAGCTTTTCAAGCTCTGGCAGCTCAGATCTGAATCATACCTGACTATGCTCTATTCACACCCTGCTTTAACATTAATCTCTTTTAAACAGTGGGAATTTGTCATTCACCTCTAAATTTAACATCCGAAGGAAAGCCGCAGATGTTTGCCTCCGTTGTTCGACCTGTCTGCGATGTCAGCGAGAAGAATGGCCACGGTGATAACCTGCTAAAAGTTCCTACTCCCACCACGAGCTAAGCACCATGTAAAGCAAATCATGGGTTCATCCAGACCTCATCAGATCGTTTCAGTGTGCGAGAGGGCTGTCAAACGCAACACTGCATCACCATCAGCTCATGGAGACATCAGTCAGTCTCCCCTGCAACTGAGAGATGGAGGGAGTGAGAGGCGCACCGTGGGCAGCGATGATGTGAGTCATTGCTTTAATCCTCGTGTCTTTATTGCATTCACAGCAGCACTTCCTCCAGCTGAGCACGGCTGCGGGACTGAGCTCCTCTGGTCTGGAGAAGGCGCCAACCCGGGGGGGGGGGGGCGCTCCGCAGGGTTAAGGGCACTGGCGTGAACAGAGCTTGGAGTGACAAGAGGCACATGGAGCTGGTTAGCTGAAATCCCGTCATGTGTATATGTGTTTCACATGGTTAATGGAGATGCTGATGACCAAGTGAAAGCACCCACTTAGCTACATTGCTACATCATGTTAGAACAGTAAAGATTTCATGGTTGGTGTAATTTATGTCCTATTTTTTAGTTCAGAAATGTGACTTTCATCACCATTGTTCTTTCAGTAGTAATATAAAACTCGTCTTAAATGATTGACTAACAAGCACAGTTGATACAGATATGATGTTTTAGTGGTAAATATTTATTTAAATGCACTTAATCTAAATGTACAATGCTTTCATTTCTACTGTGGCCATTTTGATGCCAGAATAAAAATGTTGTTTATCGGACAGTGATGTTACACCATTAATTTAGTGAAAATTCTTCATTACACCATATATATAGCTGACCTAATTACACCATGCCAAGCACAGGCTGGCTAACGTTCTACACTGAAAAGAATGTCTGAGATTTCGTCATTAAACTGTAGTTATATGGTGGGTGAGAGTAAATATATGATGTGAAGCAGATTATCACCTCTGGTGACTCATAAACAGAACCAAGGCCAGACTGCAGTGATCATCCATAAACAAGTGTGGCTATTGTTCACATTGGCTCTGTATCATCTGAGCCTGCTAAGGGTGGCCATTTCTGATGCAAGACATATAATTTGAAATCATTTGCCGGAATTTAGCCCAATAATATTATATTACACTTTAGGGACTGTCCATGTAAATTTGTTGACTATAAAATAACTTTCCATATTTTGAACACGATACACGCAAAGTTTTGAGGAGGAATCTGAAGATTATGACTGTGGATTGTTCGTTTTTGCTGTACAGACAAACTGTCATTCAATGAAAAAAATCTGAGCTGACTATAAATAGTTTTTTTGCAAGAGGGAAAAGAACTGCCTAGAGTAATTAGTTTACAAAAGGCTTTTTGTCTCCTCCCGCCTTGCTTTGTAATGGCTTTACCTCGTTTCATTGCAACAAAGAGTGCTGGAAAAAAAGTTATTTTTAAGAAGGATATTTATAAGGATGCGCTCGCTGTAGTTGCTGCGTTGCTATGTTGCTGCATGGCTGGCAGTGGACAAATTTGCATCGTCAGTGTTTCAGCATCTAATCCCCATTCTTACCAGGTTACCTGGTTTACAAGCAAGTTTAATAAGCGTTCCTTCACTACGATCATATGCACACCATAAGCTTCTTTTGTGCAAAAAATAAATAAATAAATAAATAGACAATGTCGGTTTGGGAGAAAAAAAAGAAGAAGAAGAAAGAAGCTGGAGATTCTGTTTGCAGCCAAATCCAAGTGCCTGGATGCATGTTTTCATGTTTTGGTAATCACTGCAGTGGCTTGTGGATTTACACACAGCACAGAAATAGGATGGTTCAGGCCTACCGAATCTACACTTAGCCTGTTGTTTTGAAGGCTTCTTTTAAGAATCATTGATAAGTGAAATGTATTGATGCAGCATAATGCAAGGTGCTCCTTCAATGGGAGAAGGGCCTGCCAATGACATCTTCAGGCATACAACAAGATTTACACACAAAGTCCAAAGTTTATTAGAGGCCTACATGCTGAGAGAAGTAGAGGTGTTCTCACTTGGACACAAATGAATTTGTACATTGCTGTCTTTTATGTAAACAGATACTACCATCTAGTGGTGAGGCTAAAAACTAAAATTGCCTACATTTCAGACTTTGGGCCAGTTTCCCAGATCTAGATTAAGACTAAGCCTAGACTAAAAAGAGTTTTCAAAGGTAATTCACTGCTGGCTACTCTTGTCTGGCAAACCAGCCCTTAGACTTCTATGTACGAACACACAATTGCAGAAGAAGGAAAAGACACAAGCAGTGTTCTTGTTTTACAATTACTTGACAAATTAGTTGAACCACAGCTAAAAATGTGTTTTTAAACTGTAACACCTGGCTTACATGGGTAACATGAAAAAAGAAGCAAAAACCTGCAATGATTTGAAAGCTTTGAGAATCATGAAAAATACATGGATGTGTACAAGTGACACTCCAACCAGGCACTTATTTAGAAACACCTTGATGATGTAGTTAGTCTGCAGACTTTGTGTAAGTCATCGCCTAGTACTTCATCAATGGTCAAACTACAGGACAGCTGTTGATTGGATATTTTTGATGTGGGTCCACAAAGCCAAAAATACAGCAACACTAATGTGACTGATGCACTTCCTCTGGCTCAAGCTACACATCCATGCTGATTTCATTTTAATGCTAATACTCACTGAAGATTATCTGTCATTTAAGTAATATGTAGTCTGGAGTACTCATGTGCTCAGAAAATATCCAGTAACCAGCAGGGTAGAAGATGACATTATATTTTTTTGGAGTTTGGAGTAGAGGCAAGGTGTCCGGTAGAGGGAGCCATCACCATTCAGAATACAGTGTGACGCAGCACATAGATAGAAATAACAAAGCCCTAAAAATGATAAAACTCGAACAAAAATGTTATACCATTCCTAACACATCCATAAAAGCATAAAAATACCTCTTTCAATCGAGAATGTAAAATACATGAATGTGCAGTGTGTAAGTGAGAAAAACTTGAGAGAAAAGCGCATCACTCGTTAGCTAGCTAACTAGTAAACTAGTGTTCTAATAAAATGCAGCCACACATGAACACCATCAATGTAAAGTAATATCCCTTCATTTTAAACCCATGACATTTTCTGGCAGTAATGAGTAAAGAATTTACCGTAAAGAATAAAAAATGTTGCCAACGATAGGCTATTTCAAACGGCACGTCCAAGTTGAGTCTTGACTCCCAACGACTAGAAGACCTTAACGGTGGCTGCGGGCTTAGCGTGGCGCGTGGGTTTTGTTTGCATGAGGAGTAACCTGCTGTGTTTCTGGATGATGAGCGTCCGCGCTGGTATATCACGGGCAAGCGCAATCTGCTGGGGATACATCTAAGGTAATGTTTCGTTGTTTCACCTAAGTCTGTTTTTTCCCGCTATACAGGAATATGTATTTAATAAATCAAGACATTGAAAGTTAACTGGTTTATTGCACGTTTATTTTCAGTAGCATTCGTTAGTAAGAGTTATTGGACTCGAACCTTGGCGATGCTTCTCACGGTGGGTTATTGACTTACCTGAGGTTTATGCACGTCCTTTGACCATACTGCAGATGAATGCCAATGTCCTTGCCATGAAGTCAAATCTAGACATACGGCGTATTAGTGAATATATGCTAAGGCGCGCATTATTTCCGTGTTGATTTGTTGTGTAGTCTTGTTGATCGTATAGACCTGCTGTTTGATCTCCCTGAACCGATAGTATTCCGTCGGTATTGGTCAAGCGACCAAATGACTTCATCATAGCATACTGCAAAAAAAATCTTACTACAGTTTAATGCTGTGTAGACTGTTCTTAATTTAGCACATCCTATACAGCACGACTAGAACCATCACCATGTAGTTCCTGAAGTCACTGTCACATCACATTTTGTTGACTGCCGCATTCATTTCAAGGTTAAGCCAGTTTGATTGGAAAACCCTGACAAGATTTGGCAGATTGTAATCGTGTGGTAATATACTCCTCAGCCTGGTTTAAGTTTAGCGCTAGAGCTGAACATAATCCTCTATGGCCCATTGACTTTCTGCCCTTGTTGTATTGGTTACCTGGGCTGTCATCGCATTTCATGGGTAAAAGAGAAACTGTTGGCCAGCCTGTCTGTACTGCACTGCAGTGACCATAGAGATAGACTCCTTAAATGTCTATCTATTTGATGGTATGATGATATGAAGTTAATCCAGTTACTGTGACCGGACTCATATCTCCAGCGCTTCTTTTTCCAAGTATTACCAATTCAAATTGCAGATATGTCCATGACACCTGTAGCTTGATGTAAGGAATCTTACTTATGACTTATGTGTGCATACTGTAGCTAGTTAATGAGCAGCAATTTAAAAAGCATGTATCATACGAAATCTGACGTTACCAGGGTCCTTAAAGACTCTTAATTTTTATGAAATTACATTTTACAAATGTAAGCCACTTAATTGTCTTTGATTAAGACTTTAATTGTCTTATATTTGAAATTGCATTATTTTAATTTTGTTTCAGACGTTTGCTGTGGGCCCATTCTGATTTCGGAGATTATATTCCTATGACTAATGTCAGTCGCCCAGACAATGTAAATCTGAAAACTGCTTCGTGAAGATTACAAACTACATTGTGATATAATTGTTAACGAGGATGTGGCGCATGTTTGTTTCCATACTTGAGTTATGTTAGCCAGAGGGGAACATTTCTCAAGAGTTCTTCACTGAACCCGTTGTTGAGCATTGAAATCGTCTGAGGAGAAAGACAGTTTGTCACCACGACTTATTAATAGTTCTGCTTTGGAAACCTGAGATTTTTTGTTAAGACATTTGAATATATAGTCAGTGTCAACATTTTCGCATAGCTGACGCGATGTGGCACAGAGTTTAGTCAGCACTCTAGATAGCTACTCTGATATGTAAAGCCGATTATGTCCATCTAGATAAGGAAACATCTGTGTGGCTTCATTTTTTATTTTGTCGGGTAACATTTTTTAAGGCTCTGTGCAATGCTGTTGGCATATACACTGAAAAATGGCATTAGCATGCTAGGTAGCTACGCTAAATAATTTTAGCAAAATCTAGCCCACTTGCCTACCAAGCGTTGTGGGAACTGTACATTTCAACATGTTTCACTAAATTAATAATTATGTATCTAGTTACATATTTAGCGAATATGGCTTAATATCCCATCAGAAGTCAGCTCGTTCTCTGTAGTTTAGCTAGCTAGCTACGTTTGAATATTGCAGGGGATTAACATCACTAGCAATCATCACTAGGCATCACACAGTAACATCAGTAGGCTATCACTAGCTACCATAAGAAAGGATCAGGTACACGGATCTGTTTATTGCTGCGACGTCGTCCTATTGTTTTGTACAGTCTGCCTAATTTAGAAAGCTATATATTTTGTCAGATATTCTTGCGCATTTGATTTTGTCACTGTTCTTATGACTTTCTTCAGAATTACGAGCTTTCAACTTTAGTCTTAAAGTGTCACTACTAAGTGGCCATGTTTACAACATAATATTTAAGAGTTTTTAAAAATGATTTTAATTTTGCATATCTTCACTGCAAATGTGGTCTAAAATTATTTGAAGGATAATTAAAAAGGTGATGGACATGTCTGCAGACAACCTGGTTACTTATGATTTAACAGTGACAGTTCTTTCAAATGTATGCAGTGTTCTCTCAAAGGTCCTTGATGTTCAAGAAGGAATATAAAATGTAAGGTTTTAACAGCCCTAATACAAGAGGTATTTAGCGAATATTAATCCTGCCTTTCCTGCCCTCTATTACAATGGTCTGCCCTCTATACATCTTGATTAATTGATTTGGTATGTATGCCATATTTAGCCTTCTCCTCTTGAGGGACTATTTTTAGAGTTTTCTGCAATTTACTGGGAGGCATCAGATTTCCCTTTCCAGAGCAGGAAGTTAAAGTCCTTAAAGAGTGATCCTATCACCGAAATCCAATCTTCAATGTCAGGGACCACAGTAAAATATATTGCCAGACTAGGCTGTCGTTTGACCTTGAGTGAAAGACACTTAGTTTGAAGAAAAAATGCTCACGGGGGTAGCTGTCCATTTATCATGTTATACATCTCATGTCTTAATAATCTGCCAAAAAATAACTTTTTATATATATTGACCTTGCTGGCTTGTGGTCAGTATACACAGTGAGAGGCTTGTGGCTGTGCCTACCAGATTGGTCTTAAGGTAGTGACAACTTTATGTGTTTTTTGTGACTGCAGATGACAGATTTTTACATGAGAATTGCACATATATGTTCTATGTGTGTTAAAGAGAGGGAAAGAGCGTCATGTGGTGTGATGATCCTTAGGTGTGTGTTGCTCCATCCCTGACAGTCATCATTACATGACCAACCACAACCATGTCAATCAGCCTTGGCTAAATACCAACTATACACCCCTGTCTTCCTTAATGACCTCCCTATATAAACTCTGGTCTTATTGTTTGTAGTTGCCTTTGTCTTCATGCTGAGTGGGTCTTCTGTATTTTTCCACCTTTGATTTTTGGATATTGTTTTTGTACTACTTCTCTGTCATCCCCTGGTTCTTATCCCTAGTCTGTTGACCCTGAGTTTTATCCTTTGGGTTTTGTTTTTATCTTGTGCTTCTCTGTTAATCTGTACACATTGCATTTGGATCTCCTCTTGTCTTTTGGATTAGTCACAGTTAGTCACACTCAAGCATGTATTTCCATGTCAGTTTCCTTGCTGTGTTGAGATTGTTCTGTCAACCATTTTTAGGTTTGCTAAAACATCCTTGTGCAAATAAGTGGTATTTAACTTATGCATATAAAGTATACATAAATCTCAATTTTCAGCCCACCAAATCTATATTAATAACTTCTAGATTTTAGGTGATTTCAGAAAAACGTCCTCCACTGTCCTGGTAGGTTCCGTGTACTGTAGATACCAAGTTTTGATCACCGACAGCAGTTTACTTAAAAAATGGCAAGTGAGAGTGTCTCAGAAGAGATGATCACCTGTGTAACGGCATGCCCACGGTATACCCCAGCCTTATGTCAGATTGCAGCATGCTATCCGTGCTGTGTGCAAATCGGAAACACCATGTGCTGAAAGAAGCCCCTGTCGTCACATAGAGGACAGTGGTGGGTGGAGAGGATGGTGGGTAGAGATGGTGGTGGTTGGAGACGGCAGCAGGTGCAGAGGACGGTGGCGAGTGGAGAGGACTGGCGGGTGGAGAGGATGGTGGTCGGTGGAGAGGATGGTGGGTAGAGATGGTGGTGGGTGGAGACGGCAACAGGTGCAGAGGACGGTGGCGGGTGGAGGCGCTCGCAGCGGCCTCTCCACCCTCCAGCAGCTGCCACCTCTCCTGACAGCGATACGCCTGCCTGCTCCACCAGGGTGCTGAATGTTTAGCTGCATGGAACAAATGCCACCGTGGCTGTGTCACCTTATACAGCGTAGACGGAAACCAGAGCTTATCGCGAGAGGCTGAGCCTTCACCTCCGCACCTCTGGTTTATCTGGGGAGCTCCTTGACTTTGACCCTGTAAAGGGTATATGTGTGGAGGAGAGCCACTCTCCCCTCTGCCTGTTATTGCTCTGGCATTCATAGAAAGGGCACTGAAAGCACAGAGAAAAGCTAGAAACTATTGGATTAGATGGACTAATTCACTGCTGAGCACTGTTTTTATTTGTTTTCCTTATATGGCCTTCCTTTTATATTCCTTTACATTTTTGTTCTTTTGAAGACTCATGTCCATTTGATATATGAGTGCATTTAGACAGTTGTGTTTGTGTGTTGACAGACAGAGAGAGTGAGAGAGAGAAACACACATGGGAAGACCGATGTCTGTATGGCTGTTCAAAATGACTCTCACCAAACTAGCTGACTACTAACATATGCTCAGTATCATCATCATCATCATCATCATCATCATCATAAGGATTCCTTGGCTGTCCTCACAACTGGCACTTCCCCCATCATTCACTCACTTTCAACCTGTCTCTCTCAAAAATACATGCACACACAGCTGATGACATGCAGAGTCAGGGCAGCGGGAAGATTCACTGAGCTAGAAGAGGAATACACTACTGCAAGCTAAGGCATCAGAAACATCCAGAGTTCACTCTCTCTCGCTCTCTCTCTCTCTCTCTCTCTCTCTCTTTCCCCCCTTGTTCCTCACTTGCTCTTGCTTATGAGGCATCCTCTCCTCCTACCTTTCTCTCTCTCACTCTCTGCCTCTCTTTCTCTGCACCTCTCAGACTGGATCCTGCTCCGCCCATCTGTTTCCACACCGCTCGCCAAGCTGGGGTCGGCAGTCTTGGATACAGCACGGGACAGTGGTGAGTGTTCAGCTGCAGTATTGCCCTTAGTCTTGCCCTGCTGTAGTGAGGGGATATATTGTATGGGTGCCTTTGTGTGTGTGCGAATGAATGCAGTGCTGCAAAGCACCACTGCACTGTTCTGTTCTCCATTTACATATTATTCCTGCACAAGGAGATAACTTAAAACTGTCCTGTGCTTTAGGGAGCAGCCGTAGCCCCTCCTTGACATATGCCACACACTGTTACTGGAAAGCAGAGCAAGCTCTCTTAGGATGAATGTACAAAACAATGCAGCTAGTTTCATTATATGTGTCGACTGTACACTTACATCAGCATTTCCTGCAGTGGTAAGTAAGTTAGCATTGTATCTCGCTGTCAAAGTTACATGGGTGGAGATAGTGTCAGTTTTGAGTAAGGCTAAAGGTTTATGTCTGGTGTGCAGCCATTTGTAGACAGTGCTCAAGAGAGTTTGAGTGAAACTTCAACTCCAGTAAGTTTTGGCTCGGTCTCCGTCGTATCCCCACTCCAGGCCAGGGCATCAGAAACAAATATGACTAACCTTGTATGATGCTGCTTTAATAAAACACTTTTATATAAACATGGGTCTGTGGCAAGTGCACTGAACTCTCCAGAGTGGAAGAACATGAACAGAAGTGCAGTGCAGTACTGGGGGATGTGGAGTTTTTGTGCTCATATGGGAAATTTAGAAATATATGGAAATCTGCTCAACTGAAACTCAACTGAAAACACGTTATATGTCAGGGTGTCTGCCAAAGGTAGACTAATAAATAGGTGGATAGTTAGATGATACTCAGTGATCCATGTTATTGACCATGGTTGTGGTGTTTCAGTTTTGTACGTAATTTTACAATAAATACTGTACATCCAAAGATGCTTTAATTAGTAGATAATTTGTAATTAACAAAATGTTTGTTTTGGATTTGTATTGTTATGCTTATTATTATTAGTCTATGGCCATGATGTTCTGCTGGCCAAACCTTGTGATCTGCAGGACTTGCTGTCTTGGTTCTGAGCTATTACAGCTAACAAATTAGAAAATGTAGAAATTGGACATTTGCTTGCCTGTTACTCTCACAAGCAATTTATCCCCTCCCCTTCTGCTGATCGAAATATGTTCATACAAAGCTTTACTTGTATATGTTGAACAGTTCAGTTAAACACTTCTAGAATGTCTTGTCCTTGACAGGAATTGGTCCGTTAATGAAGGTCTTTAATGCTGACTGCTGCATTTTTTGCCTTGTCTGGGGGACAATTCAACAAATCATTTTAAAAATAGCCAAATCCAACTATATCAATAGAAGCTGCAGTGACAGTAGTTCATCATACTGGAAGACACAGGTGCCATAACAGTTGATTTTATTGTTACCTGATGGAGGTAAGTGGAAAATCTGAATTCACAATGAACGCCGGCACTCGCATGGCTGCACATCCCTCCCGTCTCGGGAAGCCGCTTATGCGGGTCTGGAGGGGGCTACGGTGCGGTGTCCACCCGCTCCCTTCCAGCAGGGTGGAGCAGCATTAAACCTGGCACATGAAAGGTGGAGAAGGGGAGAGTGTGTGCTGACAAGGCAGAAACCTGCTCAGGCTCATGAGGAAGCAGGAAGTTCTGGAGCAAAGATGCGCCAGGAGCCGTAGAGGAGTCTAGCGCACCGGCCCCTCTCCTGCCGCGTTCGATGTAATTGGATCCAGCCTCGGCCAGTTCCACCCTGTGGCGTGTCGTCTGAGCAGAGACCTGCAGGGGACCCCTGCTCACACTGCGCCCCCAGCCCAATCTGGTCCCCAGCGCACCTGAGGCACATAATCTCGATCTGAAGGGTTTTGAATTGACTGAACAAAAGGCACTTAATTTTTTGAGCATGCCAGGTTTTAGTTTCAGATGTGCTGTATGGCTGAAGACAAAGCTCACTGTCAGCTTTATTTATCGTAAGCCCTTCGTAAGATCCTGGGCGCCATCACCCCAGGACTTCTCCAGCACTGCACCTGCAGACAAAACTAGCTCAGATGGTCTGGTCAGACGTGCACATATGACTCACTCGCTCAGTCAGTAGGCATTTTGCATGGACAGGTCTTTCCATACCATTTCATGGGCCTTCGTTTGCCGGCAGTCTTTGATATGCCACCAGAGACTCTGTTAATTAGGCTGATATAGTCTTCAGGGGCAGATTGCCACTGAAACCTAGTGCTTAACACAGCTTTTGGACATTAAACCCCCTGCAAATTAAAGCCCCAATAGGGAAACATTAGGGTTAATAGGCCAGTGTTGTGGTAGCACAAGGCTGGAACCCACTGATCTGGAGTCATTCTCCAGAGCGTCTGGGGGCCTGATTCAAGGAGATTTCCAAGCTCTAGTGAAAAGCATTGACAAATCAAGTGTTGTCACCGTTTAACACTGCTCTGCCTTCAGATAAGAAAACATTGATTAAGATATGATTCTGGGAAGGCTGACGGTAAGACTCTTCATACAGTATTTTTAGGCATTATGGTGTTGGATGTCTTGCTCCTGTGGATTTGATCTGGTATGTGTGTGTGTGTGTGTGCGTGTGTGGATGTGGGTGTGCGGATGGGATATGGGGTGTGTGATAGGTAGCAGCATCCCATCTGAGTGTATACTGAAGCGTGGTTCTGCGGCCCCCTCTATAATAGCATGAGACAGCAGAAATATGAGCTGAGAGTTATAAATCAAACCTCTCTTTCTCTTTCTCTCTCTCAATGTAACAGACACCGCACATATTCAATTGGAGAAATTCTTAAAGCTCAACTGTTATTGGCTGTGAGTTAGCTGCAGAGCACTGACGCACACTCACACAGTCAGTGATATTGCTAGTGAACTGGCTCCTCTCTCAGCATGTAGGCCTCTCCCCCCACCCTGCAGACCTCTCGCAGGATACCCCTCCTTCCAACTGTATTAGCTGCGGAACACGGGGGCGGCACTCTGGTGGTCATGCCAGTAACTCTTTTAACTTCACACTTCAATTTGGAGCACTGGACTGTATGTGCCGTTCACCGTGCATTGCTTTCCCCCCCGAAGGCTTTGACATAGCTTCCTTTGAAATCAGCTCGGGCTGTCATCTAATCCAGTATGCTTGGACATTCAGCTCCGTCATCGCTTTGGAGCTGTGAACTTCGCATCCTTGTGTCCAGCATAGCAAGGATTCTCAGGCCCAGTCCTGGAGACCATCTTGGCGCTCTCCAGGATTCCCTGACCCTGATCGAGTTCATCAGCAAATTAGCAAGCCCTTCATGAGTTGGATCAGTCTAGAAACTGAACAGGACACCGGGTGAGGATCCCTGCATTAGGTTTCTAATTGTGAATTGAAGGCTAGGGAATGGGAATTCTTGGTGTCATCTGAATGAACTGGTTTGTATAACAGAAAAGAGGTTGATGTTCTCTACGTAACCTAAGATTGCAAAAGGCCTGCTTGTGTACCGTGGTCAGATCCATGGAGAGAATCCAGCTACCAGGGCTCTACACTGACATCTGTATGAGCTACAGGTCCATTGCACCTGGTTTGCTGTCTGCATGCTGTGTCGCATATAGAGGCTTTAATGTCCGATTGGTTGTGGTGGCAGCACTGATATCAGAGGGATGCCTGGGTGGAGACTGGTGGTGCAGAAGTGTCTCTGTGAAGAAAGGCATGTACGTTGTGTAATGAAAAGCAGGCTGGACTTGAAACGAATCGAGTTCCAAACTCTTACTGTAGATGACATAACCATGTTATTACCGTGCAGCTGACGTAATTGCTAATTGCTAGCAATTTCAAAAGTGTCATTTCCTATTTTATGAAGGCGTTTGGTTTGTTTTTTGGTCTGCACCTATCAATGACTGAGTTCTTTTGAACTTTTATACATCCTGTCAAGTGCAAGTGACCCTTAGCAAACACTCAGTTATGCCTGTGCCGGTTATAAACTTAATCTGTCTGAATGTCTTTTCATAAGACTCTGCTGTCAGTACGTTCAGATTCTATTTAATATCTTAATATCTGTACACTAGTTAGCGCTTTGTTGGACTAGACAACATGGTAAGCTGAACATTACCAATCTTCTGCGCTTCATTTCCTCCACCATTGACTCAACAGTGAACTGCAGTGACAAGTTGCGTTTACTGAACCAAAATGTGGCAGAGGGGGTAGCCAGGAGTGATGGAGCAGCGCTGAGTGTGGGGCTTCATCCTGCCTGCTGTCAGCTGCGATCAGCTGGAAGGACATTACTGGCAACTCTGCTGATTCATGATGGCCATCGTTGCAGAGGAAGAACTACTGGTTATTTTAGTATAGGCATGAGTAATCCATGAGTGTGTGTGTGTGTGTAAGCGTGTTTGTGTGAGCCCGTGTACGCATGTGCTTGTGTGTGTGTGTTCATGCATGCTTTGAGTGCATTAGAGTGTAGTGCTAGTTCATGCTAGGTGATTACTAGCGCTTGACAGCTGGCCACTCAGTGGGTAGTAGCCTACTAACAAACCAATGGAGTGCCAGGCCTGTGCTGTTATAGGACTGGCCTGAGCCAAAGCCCAGACCACAGCTTAAAGCGAACCAACCAGTCTTAAAGTGAATTTACCTGCAAGTCTTTTCTTTTATGTCTTTTAGTTACTGCACTTCCCAAACTTTAGTTTTACAATCCTCCATTTCTCACTCCCGCAGGTTAGCATGATGTCTGATCCCTCCTGCACAAGGGCTTCCCGCCCTCTATGGTCACCGTCCTGAGGGCGTCCTGCGTGTGTCCTGTGCGAACGGTCCGGTGCCGCCACTGCAGTGGTAGGCTGGCTGAGGGCCCCAAGCCTGCACCGCAGAGCCATTTGTGTGTGTGTGTGTGTGTGTGTGTGTGTGTGTGTGTGTGGGGGGGGGGGTTCAGGGGAGCTGAGGGAAGGGAGGGGCCGCTGTGTACTGCAGAACTCAGCACCTCCCTGACTCAGGCCAGCGAACCGCTGGGCTCAGCATCATCCTCCTACAGCTCGACGTCAGATCAGCCGTACCTCTTAAAAAACGCCCGCTTGTTCCTTTAGCAGGACAGCACAGATCATCAGAGCATCACTGAGACTGCTTGCTACAACACCTCAGCAGGGCAGGGCGTCTTAGCATATGCGACAAACCTGTGATTTGCTATGGTGCTGTTCCTCGTACGAGCAACGCATACAGCTTGTGCCAGTGTTATCTGTGAGGTGTACATCATGTTAGTGGCGTCATTTAAGTGTCTGTTATCCCAGCCTCCCAGTAAACTGCTGTCCTTCTTTGCCCTTTGCTATAAACAGTCTCCGTCTCCTCCGTCTCAGCCCTGCTGTTTATGCTGTGCACTGCAGTGACTGGAGCTCTCCTGACTTGCCGAGGCGAGCGCTTCAAAGTGTTGACGCTTGAATTTCTTTTTTTTTCTATCTTGTCTCCTTCACCGGGGTTTTACTGCACCACATCTGCTAGGTTTTAATATCTTGTGGTAAAATTCCGCCTCACTGGAGTCCTCAGACGCAGTCTTACGCTGGAACAGTGGTGTGTAGAGTGAAATGTACTAACTCTGTGAATGAGGAGTGGTGTGGCTGTGCATCACAATATTTGTCCTTTGCTTTCAGTAATACTAACCTGAACTTTGGTATTGTGCCATTGCTATGTAGTTATAGTTTTATGGAGGAAGTGCTTTGAAGTTTTTGGGCAATGCGTTATTTCATTTGCATCACTTTCAAGCATGGGTCTCCTTCATTTAGTAGGGGAAGTAGTAACAAAGAAGTCAGTTGTGCTTGTTGTTGTTATATTGTGTTGGGAAGAGTTTTGTGCACTTCCCATTATGATTCTGGGGAAACTGGTTGTGGGGTTCCATCTGCTGCTCGCACCAGGTACCTTCGGTCTAGAGCTGCCTCATGCACTCCTATGAGAATCTTCTTACTGAAGCTGCAATCCTGCTAATAGAGGGCAGTCCTGACCCAGTTTTCTCCTGAGCGCTGGTTGGCATTAACACAGCCTTTCCCAGTTGAATGCTGCTCCGAT
Organism: Brachyhypopomus occidentalis; assembly: GCA_020368025.1. Taxonomy (NCBI): domain Eukaryota; kingdom Metazoa; phylum Chordata; class Actinopteri; order Gymnotiformes; family Hypopomidae; genus Brachyhypopomus; species Brachyhypopomus occidentalis. Next base: position 7,206,044 of record JAGXOD010000011.1, read on the forward strand.
TAAGAGAAAATTGTGTAAAGTGACTCTTGGGCTTAAAAAGCTGTTAACTTTAAAGGCAGAGCTGTCCTGAATTCTAATTTGTTTTAAGGTAACGCTGTCTCTCAAAAAGCCTTGTGTGTCTGGGAGCATGTGTGTGTCTGTGTTCAGTCCTGCTCTAAAATACTCCAGACTCTGAGCAACTTTCCACGGTCTGTGAGAGCAAAACATCACACATCCACTATAGCAACAGCATATCCACCATTGTGTTTCACAGTGGGGATTAGTTTCTTCCATTTTAGGTAATCCCTCCTCTTGGGTTTGTGGCCAAACAGCTCAAAACTACAGCATCTGACTCATCAGTGCTACTTCAGATTGTTTCTGCTAAATCTACAAAATAGCTGATTGGCAGAGTTGGCATTTATTTTACCAAGTTATCTGCAGTTTCGTGACCATAACTGATGAAGCTTTAATCCCATTCAAAAAGTCCCTCATTTTATGTTTAGCAGCAATAAAACCTCATTCCTTTTACTAGGAGGTTCATATCTAGCTCTGCTAAGCTGCTTAATTATTGCCCTAAAAGTGGACCATTGTGCATTGGTGAACCCTTAATGCCACATGGATAAAGGGTGAAGCCTGACCTGGTCATTTGAAAGCCTGACATGGATTATTTTTGTGTTACTGTGGTCATGCACATCTGTAGAACACTCAACTAAAATGCAGGAAATTGTTCAAAATACAACACAATATAATAATTAAATGCTTTGTGATTTGCTTGAGGGCAAATGTCCAAAATATGTCTACTCTAATAAAAATACATATTTTATTTGATGAGTGTCTTATCAGCTTTTCATATTTACAAAATGGCATTGGGTTTTGTCCTGGACAGAAAGGTTAAACCAAATAAATTAATTAGATGGATGTTATGGGATGGAAAAGACAAATGAGTATGTTAGAGGCAAAGGTAACAATGATGCCATCTAGTGGTCAAATGTTTCTACATGCACTATATACAGTCTCTGAAATAGATCACTTCTGTTGGACATTGCTGCGCTAACCAGCTCCATCATGAAACTTGATTTCATATAACAGAATCATGTTATGGCCATGCCAGATCCTTTTTTTCGAGGAAGGCAGAGCACTTTTTCCGACATGTGCGTCTGCTGTCGCTGTGTGCAGAGACAGAGAGCGTGAGCGGGACTGATCGACTGCCCCTCCCCCCCCTCACGCCTCCATGTATCCTGAACCAAACACGGACTCTCCAGCTCGCCTCTCCGTCAGACAGACTGACTCCCCGGGCATGATCTACACGTAAGACCACAAGTCCACCTTCAGCAGTCACACGTCACTGACTGCTCACATATAGACGAACTCTCACATAATCTGAGTCAGGCTGTCTGCCACTGTGGTTGTTGTGGCTGTTGACTTTAGGGCTCTAACCAGTAAATGTGAATGAAATGTTTCAGTCTTACTTTTAAAATGTAAAATATAAACTGTAAAGTCAGCAGATTTCTCCCTGTGTCAGTCTGTCCCTGTGTCAGCCTGTCCCTCTGTCAGTCTGTCCCCGTGTCAGTCTGTCCCTGTGTCAGTCTGTCCCTGTGTCAGCCTGTCCCTCTGTCAGCCTGTCCCTGTGTCAGTCTGTTCCTGTGTCAGTCTGTTCCTGTCAATCTGTCCCTCTGTCAGTCTGTCCCTGTGTCAGCCTGTTCCTGTGTCAGTCTGTCCCTCTGTCAGCCTGTCCCTGTGTCAGCCTGTCCCTGTGTCAGTCTGTTCCTGTGTCAGTCTGTCCCTCTGTCAGCCTGTCCCTGTGTCAGTCTGTTCCTGTGTCAGCCTGTCCTTGTGTCAGTCTGTTCCTCTGTCAGCCTGTCCCTCTGTCAGCCTGTCCCTGTGTCAGTCTGTTCCTGTGTCAGTCTGTTCCTGTCAATCTGTCCCTCTGTCAGTCTGTCCCTGTGTCAGCCTGTTCCTGTGTCAGTCTGTCCCTCTGTCAGTCTGTTCCTGTGTCAGCCTGTCCCTGTGTCAGTCTGTTCCTGTGTCAGTCTGTCCCTCTGTCAGCCTGTCCCTGTGTCAGTCTGTTCCTGTGTCAGTCTGTCCCTCTGTCAGCCTGTCCCCGTGTCAGTCTGTTCCTGTGTCAGCCTGTTCCTGTCAATCTGTCCCTGTGTCAGTCTGTCCCTGTGTCAGTCTGTTCCTGTGTCAGCCTGTCCCTCTGTCAGCCTGTCCCTGTGTCAGTCTGTCTCTCTGTCAGCATGTTCCTGTCAGCCTGATACTGTGTCAGCCTGCTACTGCTGTGTTTGCCCTGTGTCGGTCTATCCCTGCAGTGTGTGCGCAGTGTCCCTGCAGTGTGTGCGCAGTGTCAGAGTGCTACAGCAGTGCCCTGTGTCATCCTGTCCCTGCAGCGTGTGTCCTGTGTCTGCCTCTCCCTGCAGTGTGTGTGCAATATCCCTGCAGTGTGTGTGCTGTGTAAGCTTACCACTGTCTCTGTATGCTCAGTGTCAACTTTTCCCTGTAGTGACCTTCTCCCTGCAGTGTGTGCTGTGTTTCAGAGTGCTACTACAATGTGCCCTGTGTTACCCTATCCCTGCAGTGTGTGTGCCATGTCTCAGCCTGTCCCTGTCTTACCCTGTCCCTGCAGTGTGTGTGCCATGTCTCAACCTGTCCCTGTGTTACCCTGTCCCTGCAGTGTGTGTTGTGTGTTAACCTGTCCTTGTGTTACCCTGTCCCTGCAGTGTGCCATGTCTCAGCCTGTCCCTGTCTTATCCTGTCCCTGCAGTGTGTGTCATGTGTTAGCCTGTCCTTGTTTTACCCTGCCACTGCAGTGTGTTTGTCATCTGCCAGCCTGTCCCTGTGTTAACCTGTCTCTGTTATCCTGTCCCATTTTTATCTTGTCCCTGTGTTATCCTGTCCCTGTGTTCTCATGTCCCTGTGTATGCTGTGTAGTTCAGTGTATGTGTATGGGATCTACATTTGTGTAGCTTATTGGCTCTGTGTTTCTCTGACCTGTGCCTCTGCCATCTTTCTTGCAGTGCTCGTTATGGGAGCCCAAAGAGACAGCTACAGTTTTACAGGTAAAGCGATCTCCCCCACCAGCCACCGCAGGCCCTGTTAGCCACACCGACTCTGATCAGACGCACCGTCCTCGCGCCACTGACATCGCTACCCATGCAGACACCAGATTTACGTTCCCTTTTCCTTTTTACGTCCCTGTGTACAGCCGTAGGCAACACTACTGTAGCAGTTCCCGCTTGCAAGGATGTTTTTGGCATGCAGCCGGTATCCACAGCTAGTTAAGGAGCAGGATAATACTTTCATAAGAGCAGATGCTGAGGACACTTAAGCCCAGGCCCGTCAGCAGGTGCCACACGCTCTGGGAGTGTGAGCGATGGCTCGCGACAGCTGGTGGCCAATGGTTATCTGAGTTTTTATATTTAGGGTGGTTGTCACTTCTTTGCCAAGTGGTCTATGCTGAATAATAGATGTGTCTGATTTCAAGTCAGGGATCCTTAGTCAGGGCGAAACAGTCCAGCAGATTGAGATGTAGCGTGGTGAAATTGACATGTTCCCATGTTCCCCGAGTTTAATGTCGATGTTTTTGGTGAAGCCCGGAACGGGCGGCGTGGGCGACGCGTGGTCTCATCTCACTGCTGTAGGTCCCTCGTAGGCCTGGAGCTCACCTGCCTTTGCTCCTTTGTCTTTAGCCTGGTGGACCTGTCCTCTGTGGCCAATGCTGCTGATTAATGAGACTTAAACCACATTGCTTGCACTTAAGGGCGAGGCGTACGCCACTGGGAAGACGAGCCGAACGGAGAAAACAGTTTGCCCGTGTATGATGGACTTTTTTTCTGTTTGGGATTCACTCGTGTGGTGACCCAGGCACCTCCACAAAAAAACATGTCCAAACGCACTTCTTCAGTATGGCATTCATGTTTTACAGGTTTTTAAAATGATGTTCTCCTATAACTTTCTCAATTTTATTTTCTATTTTTTTATTCAATTTTTACTGTTAAGCCCCTTGTAAATTGTACATATAAATAGTAGATTTACTACATACCTACTACATATCAGTAGTAGAAGTATCTGTAGCCAAGCCTGATCTTTAAGCACCCTGTTAATGTGTGTGAATCTGTTTCATTTTATGGGCTCTTACAGCTGCACTAGGCACTGGCCTGTGGTCCTGAATGCGTTTAGCTGATCTGGCACATGTTGCTGTGCAAACCTTAAGGATTCCTGGCTATTGGTTCCCTCCGGTGCTGTAGCATGACTTGAAGTTACCATGACACAAGCAAAAATGGTCAAAAACATTCTTCAGCTTCTGGAGCAGAAGCATCCGGAACATTTGATGTCTTTTGTTATTTGTTGTGCATCACACATTCGCATTGTGATAAACAAAAAGGCGTTTTTTTGTGTTTGTCTGTTTGTTTTGTCCTACACTAATTACAGTCTCCTGCTAGTCCAGCATCCCCATTCTGAGTGGCTTACATAAACGTGGTCACTCTGTATTTTGCGGGTCACTCCCAGCATTCTCAGTGAGCAGCGCAGTGCAAAGTTCCTCTGTGATCCTCAGCCGATTGTCTAGGCAAGCAGGGGAGGCCCGTCTTTTAGTCGTGATGTCAGTTTCGTTTTCCCAGTAATGTCTGTGTCCTCCGTCAGGGGTGTGCAGGTTGGGAAGGGAGGCAGTTGTAGTGAAAGTGCTGGGGATTCTGTAGGTTTGGAGCACTTTGTGTGCTGTGTCCAGATTCTGGTCGGGCTCTATTGGACCCTGTGTCTCCACTTCTCTACAGCAGTGTACAGCAGATGTGGAGCAGCTGGGACCCTTTGTGGATTTGGTTTCAAAACAGACAGTAGATGTCCTTTTTGGAGGAAGTCTTTGGCACATGAAGTTGGATTTGAAGTGAACTCAGTGTATGTTTTTTTTCTTTCTGCTTTGTTTATCTTTGTTTATCTTTACTTGTTTTTTTTGTTGTCTCTGTTGAAGACATTGTACACACCTGTATTTTGAAATAGTTCTATGTGTTTTAGTTGTGTTGAAATATGTTTGAGGGCGTTGTAATGCTTATTGATATTTATGTTTTGAAGTAAGGGTTAGGAATCATACCTTCTGTCCATCTCACAAGATATTATGTTAGTGTTTATCTTCACTAAAATTTTATTGTAAATGCGTTTATGGTTTACACAGTGTTTTTACGTGCATATAAGGACACTTATGATTTCTAATAGATAATACAGACATTAAGAGATATATAATTTCTTGGCAGGTGATTGTATGAATGCGACACAGTTAGTCATGCAAACATTACACTGAATATGACCTTGAGGGAAAGTCATATCAGACATCAGATTTATGTACTTATGTACATTTACTCTGAAAGTAATGAAAACACTTATTTGTTTGCTCTTTTCAACACCTTATATTTATTTAAGAAGTACCACATTTGCTGGTTTGATTATCTTCACTGCTGCTGAAGTGACTACCTGAGCTATTTTACTGTTGTTGACATTGACTTTCAGCTCAGTGGGGTTGTGGTTTTGCTGGATGAGCATGTGTGTCTCTGCAGGAGGGCGTGTACAATTTGCTCTGTGTTAGTGAGAGATCTGGTCTGTTTTGCAAAGCCATATGTTCCTGACTCAGTAGACATTAGTACAGAGATGTCTTTCAACCCTCCTCCAGCCATCTAAAACCATGCCCTTAGAACATCTACCCTTTACCTATTGCCCTCTACCCCCGACCCCCTACACTCTACCCCTTCCCCTACCCCCTACGCCTACCCCCTACGCTCTACCTTCTACCTACATCCTACACACTATCTCTACCCCTACCCTCTATCCAATACCCCTACCTCCCACCCTCTACCCCCTAACCCATACCCTCTATACCCTACACCCTACCCTCTTAACCCTTACCCCCTACCCTCTACCCCCTGCATGCCACCTACTTACCTTTGGTCATGTCCCTGAAGACTCTGTGTGCCATTTTAGCACACGTCCTGAAGTGAAGTCCTTTATGGGCCGTGCTGTGGTATTGTGGGTGGGAAGCCCTGTGTTTGGCTCCCATTACAATGTAATCGTGTGTGATGTTGTGTGGCAGGGGAGGCGTTAAAAGCTGATGATGCTATTTAAAGCCAGGCCTCCGTCCATTTGGCTGTGCTGGTCTCTGTCCTGATACCGAACTTTCCTCACTCCTCAGATCGCCGCACACCCGTGCGTGTTCGTGTGCGTGGAAACACCATTCGCGGGGCGGTTTGGGGTCATCAGAGCTAGGTGGGGGCAATGTTTGCCACGCACAGAAGCAGCCTGACGGAGCTCCATGTGGGCCACTGTGGAGGCCGCGCCCTGAGCCGACTGCACAGTTACCCGTGCGAACCTACACAGGTGGCCAGGCCGCCGACGGGGGCGGGGGCAGGGGCAGGGGGCGGGGCACGACGGAGTAGCAGCGGCAGGCTCCTCTCGCTGGCTTTCGGTGAGTGCACGCGCACCGATGCCGACCACTGCGTAGCGGAGCAGACCCCACGGCCCATGCGGCCCAACTCTGACCCGAGGGAGGGTCGTGTCTCTGCCCAGCTCAGGAACCTGCAGGACTTCCTGAAGAGCAATGCCGTGTCGCTGGAGGAGGCCGTGTCCTGCCGGAAGGGCATGAGGTACAGGTGAGGGACCCCGGGGCAGATACGGAGACAGGCTGGTTCTTAAAGCCCTGCTGCTGGGAGAGGATGGGCAGGTGATGTAACGCCATATCTGTCTCCAGTGTCTCGAAGTGTCAGTGTAAGTCTGACTAGACACTGGATATGAGCTGGTCGGCTGTGGAAACTGTCTGTTTGTTTGTTTGTTTTGCCCGCCTGTCTGAGCATGTGGTGTGGTGTATATTTAGCATAGGTCAGCTAAGCTGGCCGTCCACAGCTGAAATAGACTGTGTACTCATTCCACGTTTAACACCCAACTCTGTCACTGCCGCATCATTTCTCAGCTCTGTCCTTAACCGCTCGCTGCTGAACAGGCTGGCATCCTTATCTTATCTTTATTGCTTCTGTCAGTACGTGGACGGCGAAGTATTCAGTCTGCGTGTTTGTCCGGCTGGTAGAGAATAGCACACAGTCAGGGTGGCTTGGGAAACACTGTTCCTGTTCATGGCCCGGATTAGAGGATTTACTTTGATTAACTCCCATGGCTGGTGATGGGAATCACAGTCAAGTGACTGGAGTGGTCGGGAAACAGCGCAGAAACGTAATACCTTATCAATCCAGTACAACACCAGTACAGAAGCTGTACAGAGTCATTCAGATTAGTACATTAACTGTGATTTTTAAAGTGTGTTTCTCCCATGAGTACAACGTTACTAATGCCATGCATGGGGATATTTGCACTGAATTGATGAATCACTTGCGCTTTTGTGTGCTTGAGGTGAGAACTCACTAAAGCTTGTTGCTGATGTTAACTGGCATTGATTGTAATAAATGTCCAAGGACCAACAGCTGCTGTGGCTTTAGTGCTGCTTAAGAAATACGATACGATAATTTACGATACGATACGATACTTCATAAATATGTCGGAACCTCTTGACTCATTGTTACAAGTTTCAGATACTATGTTTTAGTTTTGGTCCAAATTATGGGTTTTTATTTGTTTGTTTTTTAGATGTTTAAAAACATACTAAATCCTTGAATGTTTGTAGCTTAACACTTAAAGGTTTCATACTGCCAACACTAGGGGGTTGGTGATGTTGTGGTGAATTTATGACATTATATGTGAACGCTTAAAAAGGTTGATTGCAGTACAAAGTATAATCCATGCACACAAGTGCAGTTACAGATCATTTACGAAAATCTTTTTTATTGTTGTTGTTTGTTTTATTTTTCTTTTAAGTAAATACATTTCAATTCATATTGGCAATCATTTATTTAAGTAGAATTTTACATAACAAAAAGATGAGCTGCTTCCAGTACTTATCCGTCTGGTTGCTGATTGCCTGAACGTACTGTAGGGGGAGCTCTCGCTTTCTTGTTCTCGCTGTAGGGGGAGTTTTCTCATAACTCAGGAGGGGTTTTTTTCATGAATGGGGAAACACTGCTGGAGTCTGTTCATTTATTATCTCCCCTTTATTTTCAGGGCTGCTGCATATACTTGTATGTACATTATAATGTCTGTCTGATATTATAATGTACATACCAAGGCAAATTAGCAACATCCCTTATTTCTTGCAGATGAATGTTCATACTGTTCATAATGTTCATGAAGCTCATAGTGAATGGTATATAAGTGAACTCATAGTATGAAAGGGCTGGTTATTGTTAAAACCAGCTACATATTGTAATAAAGTGTATTTATTGTGTTTCTGATATTTATGTGAGGCACACAGGCCAGAATTTACACAGAACTCCACACATTTTTTTACAGGTTCATTTATTAAATTATCTGGCCCTTTATTAAAAAACACAAATCATAAGTACAACACTGATGCAGTTTGTACCCATACATATTTATTGTCTAAAATAATAAGATGTTTCCCATGGTACACAGGGTAAAAAGTAAACAGCTAGCTAATTAAGTTCCTTCTAATGTTTATTACTACTCATGACATGTCCACTAGATGGCAGCACATCTTCACGTTATGCAGTGCAACACGAAAGCAAATTCTGATTCCTAAATTCATGATTTGCTTATAGACCTATCTACATATTCTCATGATTTTTTTTCCAAATGATGTTATTCTGTTTTTTCTGAATGTGACAAAAGTAAATGTAAAACAAGAAAACACTAAACATGATCATGTAGGGAGCTGCAGTAAGTGCCCCTGTTGTGTGTGCAGTCTCTCTGTGGCCTGCCAGAGTGAATGATGTAGTACACTCTTCTGTCCTGCTCACCCTTGTAGTACACTCTTCTGTCCTGCTCACCCTTGTAGTACATTCTTCTGCCCTGCTCACCCTTGTAGTACACTCTTCTGCCCTGCTCACCCTTGTAGTACACTCTTCTGCCCTGCTCACCCTTTTTTGTTAAATTTATTAGATTTTATTAAAATTATATGTTTCCATAAAGGCACTCTGGAACAAATTTCATTTGACCTTTGTATAAAGCTGATGCTTTTGCATAGTTTCCCTCCTCCCCCAGGAAGTACAAATGAAACATCTCGAAGTAATCAACACCCGCACCATGGTATTTCACTAATATCTTAAATACAGACACTTTCTCACCTACTGGGTCCTCTATGATTCATGGCGTCAGGCTAATTTGTTGAACATATTTTACAAACAGGCTTTGAGTCGGTCCAGTAAGATTTGCCAAAAAAAAGGGCTAGAGGTCGACTAAGCAGCATGAGTCAAATACGCTTTGCTGGACATGGGTATGTAAAGTGGGAACAGCTACCTTAAATCTCATCTGTTTTGTCTTGGCTCACATATGTAGTGTTTTCATATGAAGGCCAGTCTGCTGATTGGAAAGAAGTTACATTTTAATGCTGCTTGAAGAAAAAGTACAGTCCATGCTTTATGTTGACCAGCTACTACAATAATCTCACTATAGTAACCAGCTACTACAATAATCCTCCCCACAATCTCTTGAGAGGCTGTAAACTCACGGGAATTCCGAGCATACAGTATTCTGCCCCTTAAAAAGTAATGGAGTCAGTACCCTGCAGTGTTCTGCAGTTCAGCCTAGGAAAAGGGTGGTATGGAACTCCACTGAATTAGCCTCACTGAGAGAACATTAAGCAGCCAAGGTCAGTGGCTGTTGTGATGGAGCTCTACATCTGTGTGTGTGTGTGTGTGTGTGTGTGTGTGTCTGTGTGAGAGAGAGACAGACAGAGAGAGAAAGAGTTGGTGTGTTCTGCCTCAGGCTTACCAAACGAGTCGGGGTGCTCACTCATTTTGAACACGAATCATGAGGGCTGTTGTGCAACAGAGCACCAAGCAGCTCCTGCTCTCCTGAGCCCCATGGGACTGGGTGTTCTGCACTATTCCTGTGGACCTTTCACTCTCCTCCCTGAGCGAGCATCAGTGTGAGAACTGGCCTGGAAAATGTACCGATTTGTGCAGAATCCCAGGCCTGATCTCAGCCCTGTCTTAGAGGCAGGGCAGATGCCAGATTCCCTTTGCCAGCACCTTTTTCAGCAGTCTCCTTTGTCTCCTTTGCCTACCATATGGAATCGTGTTTTTTTCTCTCTGGTGTGCTCAGTCGAATTTGTTGCTTATCGCTCTGTTTTTCCCGCGCGTGCCGCTCTGACCGACGCTGGCCCGGAGCAGCAGCTGCCCTTCCTCTGCTGGAATCGCATTTTGCTTTGCTGTCCGCCGCGCTCCGCACCTGCCGTCCCCCTGCACGCTCGGGGTCTCACGTTTCAGCGCCAGCACTTTTACCGTACCACTCAGGTCTTATTTCGTTACCGAAAGCGAGTTGCGTAACGACGCCGACCGAGTTAGGCCTGCGTCCGCTGCACCTAGGCGGACCCTGTGCTCTTGCAGGAATAGTTACGTAGGTACTAGTCACCTCGTGTGCCGTCGAACAGGAGGTTCTAGGAGAGGCGAGCCAAATGGTGTCCGTCTGCCATCTGCCAGACATCATTGCCTTGTTAGGAGCAACAGCCTGTATTTCTGACTGGTTAGGTATTGGGAGCAAGGGATTTTACAGTCAAATGAGATAGAGATGAAAAGGACAGCTTATCCCAAGCATGTTTATTTATGGGCCAGCTCTGCATACTATACTGACAGGCGTCCACACTTCATCCTTGGCATGTAACTGTATGTGCCTGAGTGTGCATACTTGTTTGTACATAAAAGTCCACTTTAATGGACTAAAGACACTTTAAGGTCATTTGAACGTAAACATTTTCTGTTTGGAAGTAAACTTGAGGCCTCCAATGCAAACTATATAAATGTGTATAGCACAGTTAAAATGTACATGTACATGTTTGTACTAGAACTTCAGTATAATGGAATCCATCCATCCATCCAAAGTATCATGTGATTGGCTCCTCTGAACCTGCGTGTAACTGGGTGTCCCAGCTCCCTCTTCAGTATGCGTAGCGCACGCTGCTGTTTACAGAGGCCCCTAACTAAGTGGCGTCGCTCCGCGGGCTTATCTCACCACCTGAAATAAATCAATGACAAAGTCTTGCATTTACTTGCACCTGCAGTTTTTCTATTAAAGACTATACCTTTGAGAACATCAGCAGATGATGCATCACTGTCACTGTCTGCGCTAGATAACGGTCTGCTTGCTTCCAGGCTTGTGAGAGGGGAGCTAGTTGCACTGGCTGTATCAGTGGAGCACATGTACATAGCTGCAGAGCAGGGAATCTGCTGTTGGTCTCACTGGGCCGTTTTCACACAGACAAAAAACTCTCCGGTGAGCCAGGAAATGGCCCAGTGACGCCCTCGGCTCATGACGGGCCAATCAAATGGCCTTTCTGTCAATTCAGGGCATGCATGGAATCTGCAATAGAACTGCAGTAGAATTTCAATTTTTGTCAAATTGTAATTTTTTTTTCTCACCAGTTGTGAAGATTACAGATTTGTGAATGCTCATTTGTGCCAGCGTGACAGGTTTCACACCCCAACAAGAATAGATTTACCAGAGAGTAAATTTTACCCAGTCAGTCAGCGCTGCTTTGAGAATGATGACTGAATAGGGTCTCCAAGTGCTGATGGACTTGCTGGCTGTGAGCTGTTCCAGAGCCCATACTGGGAAGCCTTGCTCTCACTCACACACACACACACCTGGGCCCCTAGCGCTCTGAGCCCGGGCAGCAGGAACAGGAAGGGGACTCCGCCACGCTGGTGTGGGGCTCTCGCACGCTCGCCCATGGCTGCTGTGATCCCATCGATCGCTGCTGTTCCCAGCCCGGCCCTACCCAACCCAGCCCAGCCCAGCCCAGCCCGGCCCAGCATGACCCAGCCCAGCTCTTCAGCTTTAGCTCCTCCCCTCTGTCCTCACGCTCTCCATACGTCTCTCCATTGTCCGTGGGGAAGAGGCCAAAGCCCTTGTGGTGAGGCCGTTCAGTGGAGCACATTGCTCTCAACATCATAATGGTCCCTGTTCACAAAGCGATGCTTTAGTTCACTCGTTGTCTGAGGCACTCTGACATTTACAGCTTTACAAACAGGCACTAATGTGGCCCTGGATTGATGGATAGAATCTCTTTGCAGAGTTAAAGATAGGATGATCTTCACCTTAACACCCGCTCCCACACACACAGCATGGCATATATATCACATAAAGCATAGCATGCGTGTCATGTAGCACTATATGTGTATGCTGACTAAATATGGCTGCTTGTGCGCATGTGTGTGTGTGTGTGTGTGCGCGTGTGTTTGAGCATCCATGAAATAGAGAGGGAGAGTTTAGCCAAGTTCAGTGTTTAGATGAAGCTCGTCGTGTTTGCTCCCTGTGTGTGCCACAGTCACACAGGACACGCCTCCATCACGGCCTCCCCTGCACATGCTCCATCATTTGCATTTCTGTGCTGCTCATGGAGTCATCTCTGACTCATCTGCAAACTGGGCTACAACAGCACCTCTCCTGCCAGTGGCTTCCCCACTTGATCCAACGCGCAGAGGGCTCACGTTAGCCTGCATAACACGTTTCACACACATCTCAGAATCCCACCCTTCACAAAAGATTTTTATAAACCTCTTTATAAACCTTTTTTTTCCCCATGTGTCTGTATTGCTTACTGGACTGTGCAAGATGGACTCACAGTAGTTCAGCGTTATCTGAGGTAACATGCCCACTGGACTGGCCTGCTGCACTGCTGTGTGAAGTGCATATGGCCGCATGTCTGACAGCTTCCTGCTGGCTAACAGAGGAAGACCCTGTCAGGCTTGCGACGTCCACCAAGCGTAGCCCCTCGCGGCCACACCTGAAGCCTCCTTTTTGAGATCTGCACCTTCTGTGCCTTGAGGCTCTCCTCCCCCCCGCCTGCATTCTCAGGGTGTGACCAAGTGGGGTTCAGGTGGTGCTAGCTGCACATCCACCCCCTTTCATCTGTGTGGCTCTGATCCGGAGCACGGTGATTTAATAGCGTGCTGAGCTATGTGAGAATACACGGTGGAAGCTGGAGTCTGACGAAGTGTGTGTGTGTGTGTGTGTGTGTGTCATCCGCATGTCAGATTATCTGTGTGTCAGCGCTTCATGATGCAAAGACATTACCACTTTAACCCATACACCAGGGACCGAGAGATGCTTTAGACATCTGACTGACTTATCCTTAATGGAAAATTCCATTCTGTCTTTAAAAATATTTTCTGCATGTTTCGCAGCATTTTAAAACAGTATTGTCATATTTTATAAATGTGTACTTGTAAAGAACTATACAGCATAAAAATGAACTCCCCTTACTCCCCTAGGCTTTCATTGGACATAGAACGAAATGGCATAAAAAGTGGTGATATATTCTAGACCCCTGTACTGCTACCCTAGTCTTACTGAAGGTAAGACTTGTTAAAAAAGAAAACGCATATAATTTAAAAACTGGCCTGGAGCAAGGGGGTTTCCATTCTGCTCATTTGAATTGTATGTGTAGTGATGGGTCACTGGGCCTTAAGTCAACATTTTCAAGAAAGAACATAATGAATATTCATTTGTAGATTCATGAATATGCGCAGCTCACCTTTACATGAAGCTAGCGGGGCCTAAATGCAGTCAGTCTAGTAGCTTCTGGTGAATGCATTAGTTCATTCACAGTTCACATGACAGAACAATGTATGATGTCACAGGAATGTTTATATGGATATTAAAGACCGTTTTGAATTCCAGCTCTGTTTGTGTAGTTTAGAAATTAGATTTAATCCTAAATTATATTTTAAAATCAACATTTAAACACACATCGAAGAGCTTGTAAATATGTTTCCAACATATGTTTCTTTTCAGATCTATAATAAAATTTTACCCAGTGAGTCACAGATCTACAAGAAGACAAATCTTTGCTGTTATGCTCCGGGAAATATAAATTTCACAGAGTGTTGCTAAATTTAGGATGGCCTGCCCTCATCCCTTTTTTCTTCATTGAAGTATGTTATGTCTGGGCTCCATAAAAGTCCATGTTTTACTAAAACCATAAAACCAGCAAGTTTTCTGATCCTCTGCAAAGGTCATTGCGGGATGTAGAATATGGATATGCCACTGAAACACTGAATGCCACATTGAAAAAAACGTTGAATAAAAATTCTACTTTGATTTTTAGTCTATATGCAAACCAAATTGCCTTTGACGTTCATGAGAACGAGGAGCCCATGAAGACATGATTTGATAGCCAAGAGGCTAAAGGTGTTGCTCACCAACTCAGATTGTGCAGGTGTGATGTGCTGACAGGGTGGGGTCATAAGTGTAAGGGTAAGGATCACAGGGCAGCGTGACGTGTCAATTTTAATATAGATCGGATTACATAATGCAGCCTTCGCCGTTTCCCTCCAAACTGCTCTCAGCTCCAGCGTTAATTTCTGAAACCCACGATCCCGCCACACTCTGTCAGACGTAGTCGCTAGGATAAGGAAGAAGCGTAACGAGAATAAAAATTCACACAATACGAATTTTGTGACAAGGTAACTCTTCTTAGTATGATAACAGCGCTCACAGATCCTTTGACAGCTTCGTTTTCTGCTGTGCGTGATTGTCATTCTCTGTTGTGATATAAGCAGCGTGTCAGTTAAAGTAGTGACGAGCCAGGCATGTGTGCGCTCTCTGTCCACTGTAGTCACTCTGTCACGCGTAGGCAGTGTTGAATATCAGGTGCAGGCAGATTGCACAGCATAGCTGGAGCTTGGTCTCTCTCTCGCTCTCTCTCGCTCTCTCTTTTCCTCTCTAATACTCTCACTCCTGTCCTGTCCTTTCTTTTCTCTCTTTCTTTCTTCGTCTCCTTGTCTCTCTCCCTTTCCCTCTCTCTCTCTCTGTCTCTTTTACTCCCTCATCGTATCTCTCCCTCTCTCCCCCTCTTTCTCTCCGTGCATTCGCGTGTCCCCCACTCAATGGGCCAACGTTGTCGAGTGCTAATCTAAGCGGGAAGCCGTCAGCGTGTGAAACAAACAGTCCAGTTAAAAGGAGGAGAGCTTAGAGAGGGAGTAGGGAGTAGGCAGTAGGGAGTAGGGAGGATCAGAGGAGGATCAGAGGCGCCCGGCTTCACTGGGAGCGCGCAGTGGAGCGTGGAGAGCCGGAGTGGGACGTGGTGGGACGAGCAGTCCCTCCCCACCACTGCCGGCCAATGTGATTGGTGTCCGGGGCTCACCGCTTTACGGCGAACTCGTGCCCTGGGGCAAGAGCATGGGATTCACTCTCACACACACTCTCACTCTCAGAGACGCTCTCTCTCTCACACACACACACACACACGGATCACTCGGGGACCTGGACTCACGCTCATATGCTGCTGCAGCTTTTCTGACCAACGGCGTGCTTGTGAAGAGAGTCCCG
The DNA here is from genome assembly GCA_020368025.1 of Brachyhypopomus occidentalis. NCBI lineage: Eukaryota > Metazoa > Chordata > Actinopteri > Gymnotiformes > Hypopomidae > Brachyhypopomus > Brachyhypopomus occidentalis. The sequence goes on from JAGXOD010000011.1 coordinate 7,221,395, forward strand.
CGTGCCGCTAACCGGCTTAGCAGCCATCAGATCTGTGTGCTGCGTCTGTGACTGCTGCTCTCGCTAAGCTTGCAAGGACGGAAGGGAATCGGCGCCACCTGCCCTACCTGTGAAAGAGGGGCGGCAAGCCGCGGGACAATCCTAGGACGCGTCCTGCTCTCCCCCCGGGCCGCTTGGCCCCTCACCGCGCCGGGGCCGCCCCTCGGGACCCGCCGCCGGCATGCAGGTGTCGTTCGTGTGCACGGACCACCGGTCGGTGACCCGCACCACGGAGGAGAGGCTGAACCGGCAGAACACCGGCAGCCCCAGCATGGGCACCAAGAGCAAGTTTCGCACCGTGGCCATGGTGGCGCGCAGCCTGGGCCAGCTGAGCGTGCACGCCACGCCCTCCTGCAGCCAGCACGGCCTGAGGAGCGGCATGAAGTTCAGGTGAGGAGGAAGGGGCGGCGTGTGCTGCAGCCGCCACGCTGCCCAGGACACAGGCTGCCGTGCGCACGTGCCTGTAGGCACAGCTGGAGAGGGGAGGCGGATGTTTGTGGGATGGTGGATTTGTTGTTTTGGGGTGTGTACATCTCTCCCCCCACCCCGTTTAAAGATTTTTAAAGGTTTAAGATCTGTTTCTCTCCAGTTGAGATCAGAGGAGGTGTAACTGATCTGCCGGACTTTTCGTGCCTCTTTTAACCTCTCATGTGCTGTTCAGGGGAGCTGGCCAACTGTATGCGGCCAGATCGTTTTTTAAAATGTATGGGAATGCGAGAGCTCTCCTGCACAGATCGCCATGTATATTTTGAGTACAAATAGCTGCAGGAAAAAATGCTCATGTTTTAATCTCCCCTGCCCAGGACAGGATTAATAATGCAATGTCTAACTGGTCAGCAGCTGTGACCTGCTGTCAGAAGCACTCACAGGTCTCAGTTTCTACTCTGATTGTGCTACTTCACTTACTTCTAAGAGTCTCCAGCTAAAAGAGAGGAGAGGGAGAAAGGAATCCAGCAGAGAGTGCCGGGTGGATCAGGGGAGCCTTGGTTCTCCGGGAGAGCGAAGTGGAGCATGGAGAGTCTGAGGGGCACGTGGTGGGATGTGAAGTCCCTCCCCACTGCAGGCTGTAACATAGGTGTATAGCGTGTGTGCTATAGATAAGTGAATCTGTTAAGCCACGCCCCCAGCCCTTCCTAATTTGGATAATGGGACATCAGAGGTACTTTGTGAGAATGTTGGATGTTGTACTGTACGCTCTACTTTCCTATTAACCTAATGTGTAACTGAACACCCGTCTTCCTCTGAAAGGCAGTCTCTCTCTCTCTCTCTCTCTCTCTCTCTCTCTCTCTCTCTCTCTCTCTCTCTCTCTCTCTCTCTCTCTCTCTCTCTCTCTCTCTCTCTCTCTCGCTCTCCCTCTCTCTCTCTCTCTCTCTCTCTCTCTCTCGCTCTCTCGCTCTCTCGCTGTGCAGATCATCTAAATGGCTTTGCCTCCCATGCTTTCATATCTAATTGATCACTCTGTAATTAGGTTTTTGAATTTCACATAACTGAATATTTCTCGTCACATAACTGAATATTTATTTTAAATTAGTGCTTTGTGTGTGTGTGTGTGTGTGTGTGTGTGTGTTTTGTGTGAGACTGTATGTGATCACACCAGTGCCGACTGCTAAACCTTGTTTCCAAAGATTTGGACATAGTTGCAAAGTTATTTTTCTGAAGCTTGGACATACTACTACATATTACATGCTACTTTTATTGAGGTTTAGATTGATGGTATTAGAGGGTGTTTCATATAAAATAACTTTTTAAATGTTGTATGTTATTTTAAGCCTTCAGTAATCTGCTTTAAGTATAATAAATGCCATGACCAGCAGATGTCTGTTTACATGCATAAGGAAGGCTAGTAAAATCAGGTCCAAACCTTTTTAAGAATAGTGAATAGTGAACTTGGATCAGAACAAGTGGTGCAAGCAGCTGTGTGCACACTGCTGGACTGAGCACAGACACCCCGGAGCCTCCCTGCACTGGAGAAGAACAGTGTTTAAATCACCCTTTAAATCAGCCAAACAGCAGGGCATCAAGGTTCCAGCTCCACCGTGTGTCAAGAAAGCCTTGCGTCTGCTCGCAACCAAAATATCCCAGGCGTGTCTATGGCATTTTAAAGCCCTTGAGCAGACAGCTTATTTGACCTATGTCTGTCGCAGTGTCGGGAGAGACGCAGTCATAGAGCTTCATCCCAGAATGCCGGGGGGATTTGTAAGTGCAGCTTGCAGGTTTTCCCTCCCACCTCCAAGCCCACTGCCCCCCCAACCCCCACCGCCCCTGGGCGAAGCCCCGGGCCCATCCTGCAACTCCGCCCCCCCCCCCCTCCCCGCAGAGCCTGTACGAATCGATGATCAGAACCCTACCCTGGCTCTCCGCCTCTCATGTTACACCCTGGAAGTAGAGGGAAAAGAGAGGGAGAGACAGAGGGGGAATTGTGTAAGTGCTTCGTTGGGGAGAGGTGATTACATAAATGAGCAAAGCACACGCGGTCCGTTCCTGACGCTCTCTTGGCTGTAAACAGGAGAGTCTGTTCGGTCTGGCCAGCCAGAGATAAAGACGGACTCGTGCTGGCAGCACACGAGCTCCTGGGTGCCTGTCTGCCATCAGCCCATGGGCTCCAGACCCCAGAGCAGGAACCCTTCACTTCAGACACAAGTCAGAGGCTCATGCCCTTAAATAGGGTCTTAACAGTGGCAACACCATGTAGTAGCAATTTTGTTCACGTTAATGTTTTCAGATTTTGCAAAGCAGCTATATTCAGTAGACCTGTGTTATTGATATATATGTGGAGGACGTCAGACTTTTTTGCAGTAGCGCTGAGCTCTGAGCCCTATGCATCCTGAGTCTTTCAACGTGATAATATTTATTACATTTAAGCTGCAGGAGAGACATGGAGGACGTCTGGCTTTTGGCCATCTGCTGTGCTCTGGAAGCGAACCTAGGCCAGGAGAAATGTGTGGTATTGAGATCGAGGCTGCTGGAATGGTGAGCCTACTCGCTCCTGTGAGAGGTTTGGGCTTTCCTGATTGGTCAATGCCTACTGAGACATCCACAGTTCTGTACGCTTTGTTTTTCATCTATATTTCCATTCTCTGCATCATAACATGGACTCTATTAGTGTAGCTTATATAAATGTCATGTCCTTTCTGTCTTTCATTCTTTCTTCCTTTCTTCTGTAATACATAGACCTGTGGAAGGGGATTATAAGCATGTAATAAGCTCTGTCAGTGTTTGTGAGACTGAACTATGATGTTATGTATTAAGATTAGTTAGTTTGTAGAGACAGCTCAGATTCCTGGTCATACACTGGTTTTGTGTTGAACAACACATGTGTTAGAAAGTATGTGTGTCTTTCTTGCCTGTGTGTTTCTGAACTTAGCTTGTAGTATTTGGTCATCTGCCGCGCTAATGGGTTTGTGTGGGAGTGTGGAAGTGGGGGTGGTTGCTTGTGTATCTGCACACTAGGGCTTAATTAATGCATGTGCTGGCAAAGTGCGGGCCCAGCTGTGGGGAAAGAGCCCTGGGCCCACCGGTGCTCCTCCAGAACCGAACACCCGGGAAGGCAGCTCAGCCAAAATAATACATGGATCAAATGTCAGCTGTATTCAGCACCCTGAATGAAGGCAGGGAGCTCTGAGACCCTCACAGCACTGGGAGTAAGAAGTGTCACTACACTCGCATGCAGAGGACGGCCAGTCAGAGCACGTGGCCTGAGCATGGCTGGGACAGGCTGGGCATGCAGTGTGGGGGGGATCAGAGTGTTAAGAGGGCTGCTTTGATCTGCACCCAGTAACCTGCCATTAACCAGTGGGTAAGCACTCCTCTCCCCGGGGGACACTGGACTGGGAACGCTTGCTCCTATGAATGTCCCTGAGAGGAGAGTGGATCCTTGAACACCCATGTGTTCTCCTAAACGGGCGTAGTGCTATTTACCGTCGTGAGCTCTACGAGAATATAGGAAGTGTGTTTAATGTCATGATGAATTATTTAATGTTCGGCTTGCAGTGGGATTCAGCGGACTGTTGTAGTGGGGAGGCACGACGCTAGACCAGCGCCCTTGCTCACCGACCTCTGCATGGGCCTTGCTGTGTACTGTCGGACCACGCGGTCATCCTCCTCCTGCTACTCACTCCTCCCTCGGCCAGCTGGCCCTGTTCCTGCTGCCGTTGACTGTGAAGCAGTTGGGGGGGGGGGGGTTTAGTACGGTCTGGCGCAGGAGGATCTGGAGCTGGGCGACCAGGCGCTCTCGGGCGGCATAGGCGGCATGCGGAAGTCAAAGGGGCCGGCACATACCTCCCCGTTTAATGGCTGCCAAATCATACACGGCACTCTTCAGTCAGGAGGATGTTTGCTGTCAGCACAGTCTCCAGCACACACACACACACACACACACACACACATGCCAGGGAGCGGCGCAGACCTTGCCACTCTGGCTCTGCGAGCATTCGGATGACCTGCATCCATCCAGGAAGTGATTTATGGGCGGGTTAGAGTGGGCGGCCATGTGCCGAGCCTCGTGCGCCTCCAAGGGCACCCGGCACAGGCGCAGTGGGATGGTTCAGCTCAGCTGCTGGATGGAGGGGGGGGGGGGGGGGGGCCCGTCCTCACAGTTCCACAAGCCCCTCCCACTCCCCCAGCCTCACCAAGCAGCCCCCAGTGGTCACGCCACCGCTCTGCTCACCCACATGCGGTTTCGGCTTCCTGGCACAGAGCGTCATCTAATGGGAAAGGGGACGGTGACATTGAGTTTGATTTATGAACCTTCCTCCTGCTATCAGGAGCTGTAATGAGTCTGTTGGAGCAGCGTTTACTTTTTCAGACCAGATACTGATGACATTGCCTGCTTGCATGCGAGACCGAGCAGAGAGGGTGTTGTCTGTTAGCTGGCTGTTTATTTTGAGTGTCTTACTATAACCATTCACTAAAGCCAGATCACAGTGTGGGTGGGTTTTAAATCATGTGACTGTCAACTCGTACTGTTACTGTGTCCTTGGCCTCAAATTCCAAGTGATACAGTATTGCCTTGATACACAGAACCAACTTTTCTCTAAGGGACAAACTCCAATCATAACCAGAGCCTTGTGACTGTAACAGCCTGATCGAACTCGCTGCTTTCTGACAGCCTGCTTAGTATGATTTCTATCAAAAACAAGTTATTAGCCAGTAAATGGGTTTTTGAAGCATTTTCTGCTGCCTCTTTGCTGCTTTCTTATGTCCTTTCACATTATCTCTAGACATTGTGAACAGGAATATAATGTGGAATTATTTCATTTATGTGAAATGCATGTGTATGGTTAAAATCTCTTACAACCTTCCAAAGATCATAAAAGGAGCATAAAGGTACAAACCCCAACAGAAACCAAGTGCCTTATGCCTGGAAGTGCTTTACTGTTCCGCACTTGCTTTGATAACGTGGGTAGTCGTGTGTCATCTTGTTCCACTGCAGCCCAGCAAGGGAATTTTAGTGGGTAAACAAGCAAGAAACATTAGACGTAGGAACACCAGTACCAAGGTAACATCAAAGGAGCAAGATGGCACTTCAGCGTAAGCAGATTTATTTCCAGATGGTTCGGTGCTGGAGAATCTCCTCTAGGAGTCAACATGTGACATCGCCTCTGAATAATGCTCTGGGAATCCTAATTAATTATCGTAATCGCATGCCATTTGACATCTGAAGGCAAAGCAGTGTACGACCAGACGAGCTTAGTTTGTTCTAGATGCGACTGCTCCAGAGATGTCTAGGGGTGTCTAGATGCCCTTCTTGCTTGGAGTGATCCGCTATTTGCTGTCTTCCATAATTAAAGAGGAACAAAGACGCGTCTCCACATTCTAGAGTTGCAGCCAAGGCCCTGTGGCATCATTATCGTCCCCTTGAAAAGCGCCTCATTCTTCTCCTGTGAGTGCTGCATGCACCGGACACTGGTGTACGGTCTGCGGTTTCTCCGTTTCCACAGTGACGCAGTACTGCACATAGATGAATGCTGACAACTGTACTGAGTACTGAGTGTGGTGTGTGGTGAACCACTGTGAACGTCAGCATGCTCCCTTATACTCTATGGTACGGAGCTGTAGCTCAACACTGATTCTTATAGACACATATAGTATGGTGCTTATGGTTTATAGGGAATGAAGTATTCTACAGAGACAGGGGTCTGGTCTGCATTGTGAACAGTCCATGCCAATCAGTTTGAGTCCAGTCAGCAGGTGGCCAGTTCACCTTCACTGGGCAGTCAACAGATCCCCCTTACAGTAACTCTATCCCAACCAGTTAAAAATTCATCACTGGTTGTGTACGACCTCGTGCTCATTGATAATTTGATTTAAGTGGATAAATTCTTTCTGTTAAGAGTGGGTTAGAGGTGACATTGCCTTTTACACTCGCGTGTCTGCGTCTAAGCTTTGATTCTGGCAGGTGCCATGCTGGCTGCTGCTTGTGATGGGCTTTTATTATGGACAGTTTGTCCTTTACTTGTATGGCGTGATTGCTCTTGGTCTTACAAGCTAAACTTTTTTACTTGTGGACACCTGGGTCTGCCCCGCCATCCTGTTGTGTGTGTGTGTGCGTGTGTATATGTGTGTGGGTATGTGTGTGGGGGTTGTTTGTAACAGTACGGGCAAACGCATGTGTGTGTTCAGTCTGAACACTCCTCACATTCGCTTGTCATCTCACTTGTTGTACCTCATATTCACTGAAACATTGTGGTCAGTAGTACGATCTTTTCACCCTATGATTAATTTTCCAACGGACGCCCTACGCAAATCAAAACCTCTCAAGGACATTAGTCGCCCCTTCAGGAGACCAATTGTTTAGAATATGCTGTCGCCGCATCCGTTTTTGTGCCCAGGACTAAAATGTTCTCAGATGTTTCCAGTCCTCTAAGAGCTGAGAGAGTGTTTGTGAGGAGAGAGAGCCTCAGCCTGTCAGGACCAATCAGAAATTGTCCTCTCATCCCTTCAAGTGCGAAGCAGCAGCATGTTGAATTGGAGCAGTCATAAAAGCCCTGTGTGGAAGGCCCTGTGCCCTTGGCACTGTGGGCACACAGCAATTGCTGAGATCTGTAACCATCAGAGGATGTCGAACAAAAGAAACAACAGAGGTTGTGATTGGCTGCTCTGACTTAAAGGAAACAAAATAAATAAATAAAATCAACACCTAAACCAACCCCCCCACGCACTGAATCCATGATTTTGGTGTGTGTCTATACTTAGTATGAATAAGGCTATAGTCAAGCAGTAGACTGAGCTTTTGGTCATGGTCTGTCAGACACATTATTCGCACAGCAACCCTGAGAGCGCGCAGATCAGCTCCAACGATGACTTGGTGGGTCACTCAAGTCTTTGTGAGAAGAACGAACCGGAACCGTAAGAACTGAGCATTCAAAAATGTTGCTTCGTTTCTTTCCAGTGTTCTGGAATCTGTCATGAGTGTTGTCCTTTCTTCTTTCAGAAACCTGGGGAAGTCTGGGCTACGGGTGTCCTGTCTGGGGCTGGGTGAGTCCACTCTTTTTCTAGTTTCACTTACATGTGGGGTGACTGAGCAGAAATTATATTTGTCTGTAAAGCACAAATTCTTGTAAGCGGTCATATGCACCCTTCTACATAGATCTGACAGAATGTCTAATCTCTGCAGGAACATGGGTAACCTTTGGAGGTCAAATAACAGATGAGGTATCATGTAACTCTTCCTGCCCATCACTCTGCCTTTTAAATACAGCATAGCATTACTTTAAGTAAAGTCACACTGAATGACATTCTAGCTTTTACCATATTTCCGCACTACAGAGTAGTTCACTGTGAGCAGTACAATAACTGGATCACTCTGTTGGACAGTGGAAAGACCAACTCCACCTAGCGCCATAGGCTGTCCCAGGAGTCCATGTTGTTTTCACTTCATATCATCCATCTTCTGTGTGATCCCTTTCTCCACCAGTCTGCTCACCCCTCATCTCCCTCCTTCGCAGGTAGCAGAGGACCTGATGACGGTGGCATATGAGAATGGAATTAACCTGTTCGACACAGCCGAGGTGTATGCTGCGGGCAAGTGAGTGCCTCCCCCTCCACCTCCCCCACCACCACCCACCACCCCAGCCCACCCCACATCAAGGGGCTTCCACTGGTCCCCCTCTCAGACCAAGTAAGTCCAGGAGCGGCGGTGCTGGCAAGGGAGCGAGCTGGAACACAAGCCCGTGGGCCATGCCTACTGCAGCTGTGCTCCTGGACCTTTTATGGACTCACCTTTCTATGTCTTTGGTGTTTATGATCTGTCAGCTGATGCAGCAAACGGGCGTTTGAAGCAGCACAGTTACCATTTGAAAAAATAAAAACCTAGCCATGCCGAGAACTTAAGGTGAATGTCGTTTTGCAAAGCTATGAACCTGGACTGTGAAATGACTGCACTGGTGATCCCACAAAAGCTATCCATTACACAGTTTCACATGTTATATGTTTAGAAACATGTTAAATGTTTCTTACACCTGTGTTCTTCTGTGCAGTCATGTTCTTCATGAACGATTTTACTGATGTGGATATGTGACACATAATACCCATCTGAGGAGAATCTAATTATCTTCAATTCCCTACAGTAGTGTAGTTCATCACAGCCATTGATTTATGTTCTCTAGAGGTTTATCATTTACTGTCATTTCAGCTAAATTAGATATAAATTGCTTTTCAGTCTTTTTAACCATTGCACATGGTTTAAGAAAATGAGTTTCTTAATCTGCAAGATAGCAAGTAGAATGAATGTGACCTATTTTTTAATAGGTTAAGTTTAAAATTCTACCTAGCAACAAAGAAAGATATTTTTCAGCATAAAAAAATTGTGTGTGTGTATGTGTGTGTGTGTGTGCGTGTGCATGTGGACACTTCTCTGTGTTAATGGGCCCAATCTCTCCTACTTGGTGACTGAGCAAAGCCATGAAAGCAGCACAGTACATCCAGCAGCACACATTAACTCAGCTCCCTTTACGGCTCACACACACACACACACACACACACACACACACATGCACACACACTCCATATCACGAGTGCCACAGATCTTCTACCCTGCACTGACACCAATATTACTGTGTGGAGAAAACAGATTTTATATATGACTTTTACCAAATGTATGTTACCAAATGATACTTCTCCTGTGGCCTGCTGGCTGGATCCAAGAGAAGGGAGTTTGTGGGAGGAGATCCTTTCATCTCGGAAACCTCCTACTTCCTCCCGCATTTCAGCAGCTCTGCGCTTTGCGAAGGGCCATGACAAAGACTCCCACTTCCTTGGTACACTGGTGGGAGCCGTTCATGGAGAACACATTGGTCCTTAGGGCAGAAATGCAACATCTGTCATCAGACACATGGAAATGCTCGTCCTCCCTGTAACCCCCTCCCACCCCCCACCCCCCGAAGCAGCTCCTCCCGCTTTCTGTTTTCAGACGTTCTCGATCTCCCTCTTGGCTACAGCTCAGGAAGCATGCTGGTTCATGCTGCCTCGTCGTTTAATGTCGCTGCAGAGTCTCTGCTTCATTAGCTTTATTTCCCAAGCAGGCGAGAGGGAATTCCCAGCATCCTGGTGCTTTGCAATACAACTAGCCCTACAGAACATCCTGTACTAGCTTTTCAAATGGTATGCATTCTGTTCCCACGATTTTGTCATGACAACTGTTTCTGTCTTTTTTTTCCCCCCATTCGCAGGGCTGAAATGGTTCTTGGAAGCATCATAAAGAAGAAAGGCTGGAGGTAGAGCGTGTTTCTCCCATTTGCACTCCTACATGTGACAGCCCAGGGGCTCAAGAAGCCCTGCTGCCTGCGTGGGTGACGGGTCAGTGCCCATGCGGGGCAAAACCTGCAGGACAGAACATGCTCGGACCTTATGGCTAATTTAATTCCGTGGGCGTTCTGGGCCCCACGGAGGCCGTTGGCCCTCGCTTGTCCCTTTGGTTGGGTGCCAGAGGTTTATTTATTGTAATTACAACATTACAAGTGCAGTGGTAAGGATTCAGTTGGTTGAGGGACAGGGTTGTAGTGGACAGATGTCATTGGAGAAGGAGAAGTTTATGGATGCAGTGAGATGAATAGGTGTGTGTCAGTTCCTGTAGCAGTGGTACACGTCCTGTTGTTGCTGGTTGTGTGAAGTCATTTTATCTGTTGCACTGTTGTACAGTATATATGGATTGTACAGTTCTGTTCAAAAGTTTTAGAATGCTTTTATAGTTTAATTTTGTCTAAAAAAAATGTAAAATTAATGAACAAAAGAGAAATCTACATCAAATCAATAATTTGTACCTAGACGAATACCTAGAAGAATTGATGCTGTTTCAAATGCAAAGGGTGGTCACACCAAATATTGATTTGATTCTGATTTCTCTTTTGTTCATTCACTTTACATGTTGTTAAACATGCTGTACAGTGCTGTACGGTGCTGTACGGTTCTGTACGGTTCTGTACAGGGCTGTATGGTTCTGTACGGGGCTGTACGATGCTGTAGGTCTTTGTCAAATTCTTGACAGTCATGTCCATCTGTGCGAAAAATATGAAAATAAGAAACAGATCTATTTTATACTGGCAGTGATTTTTCAGTGAGTGTGTGGATGAGGGGATGACCAGAGAATCTTCCACACGTGTCCGTTTATCACAGGATGGAGGACCATGTCACAAAGAGATGAAAAAGGGTTTTCATCTTGCATTTATATGTAAAAATCTGAAGTGTTCAAAGGTGCCACTTGGCAGCTTCTCTGGGTTGGCTGTTGATCTGCCCTGTGTAATGGATACACTTTAGCTCAGATTAAGGAAATAATGTCTTGTAATACAATTGTCCATGAGTCCAATTATCCATTGCCATTCCTGGCCTTTTCATTGCCTGAATAATAGTTTAGGTCTTGTAGCCTTAAGCCTGGCTGAGCACAGAAGCTACATCTCTAAGTGCCACTGTAGAGTCTCAGTGTTTCTGTTCTCCTCCACAGACGCTCCAGTTTGGTTATTACCACCAAGATCTACTGGGGCGGAAAGTGAGTGTGTGTGTGTGTGTGTGTGTGTGTGTGTGTGTCTGCATGAAATCAGTGCTTAATATGCTTGATAACCACTGTGAGGTAAAGGTTGACACTATAGTGAAACACACTTTGTGTGTGTGTGTGTATGAAGAGGTTCAGAGTGTGCTGTTTGTGGCCATGTTGGGGGGAAGGTTAGGAGCCCCTTGCAGGCTCCCCATGCAGCAGCCCCCCAGGCAGCAGCCCCCCAGGCTGGCGTCAGCACAGCTCTAATTGTTTCCTGCATGTGCAGCAGGCCCATTTGCCCCTGTGGAGCTCTGCTCTTTCACTCAGGCTAAATTAAAGGTCCTTGGCAAGTACTGACGATAGTCTGCAAGCAGGCTGTGATGGGGTGGCATTTCACATGTTGAACCAGAAAAGAAAACTCAACCGACTGTATCTATTAGTAAGGCAGTGCATTACAGACAAAACATCACATGGTGATTATATTGTTAAAACTCTGCAAAGTGATATTTTGCACTGGGCATTTTCATGCAGAGGATGACTTTGAAATGCCTTCTCTTAACACAGTGCACTGCTTTAAAGGATTTTAAATGGCTTGTATGTCCTGTGCAGAGCGCTAGACATGCACAACACAGAGTGCCTTCCCTGTCTTCAGCAGACCTGCTTCAGTTTAGAGGTCTGGGTAAATCACTGGTGAGCTGCCTCAGGTGTATGAGAGCAGATTAAAGCGTCGCTCTGAGGTGCTTCAGGCCGCTGGTGCTGGGGAACTTCAGATGTGTGGTAGATGGGTGTTGGGTCTGTACTCACAGTTAAGGCACATGTGTGTCCATGTGAGCTTTAGCTTCATGTGATTTATTGCGTGGTGCACATTGCCATTTAGATGTTGCATATTTAATAATTATAATAACAAAGTTCATAAGGTGCTTTTTCATAAGGAATTAAATGAAAATTTAATATTTTAAGATGAATCGGAAAATAAAATATAAAGCAATGGCCTGCAGTCCTTTGGGGAACATACTGTTCCTCATTACTCATCACTTCACTGTGGTGCAACGTGGAAGCATTCGACGGTCATTAAAAGGACCTTAAAATCACTGGTGAAGCACACAGGTGGGCTGTGTGTGAGTTAGAGCAGGTGATTCACGTTCCCTGCGTGTCCTTCACAGCGCGTTTCGCATTCTCCACATGGACATGCAGCTGGCCAGACAGAGGAGCGTTGCAGTAGTCCTGCCAGCATGACACAAAGCGTGTTCACCGCCGGCTGTTTAGAGAAAGTTTAGACCTTCGGTGTTTTCCTGCAGTCTGGCAAAGTTTACTGGTATTGATTTTTGGCCATCATAGACAGACATTCTTAAAGCTGCAGCAGTACACTTTGTCTTATTCTTCTTCCCTAAAACAAGGAAATCGGATTTGTCTTTTGTCTGAAAAACAGGATTAGTTTGACAGTGTTCCAGATACGGGGACATGCCGTGTACCTTGACATCAACGTCTGTCTCATGTATGTTTTTCAGAGCAGAAACGGAAAGAGGCTTGTCCAGAAAACATATAATAGAAGGTAAGACACATTAAGTTAGCCTTATATTTAAACTCTTGCCTGATTGGGATTTCATTATGCTACCCATCTCATATCTCAAAAGGTTTCACGTTTCCTTGACTTTATAGGTCTGAGGGCGTCTCTGGAGAGACTGCAGTTAGAGTATGTTGACGTGGTATTTGCTAACAGGCCGGACCCCAACACGCCCATGGAAGGTAGGTCTGCTCGCCAGGGTGATGTGTAGACCTACCGGTCTAAACCCCATGCTGTGTGCGACCTCCACCATTAGTGGAGCCGCTTGCTCGGCCTGCTTAGGCTTTCCCTAGATGGGACTGCTGCCCCCTCCAGCACGGCTGGGCTGTGTGCCAAACGAGGCACCTGCACCCTCCCTGATCCACTTCCTCACACACGTGTGTACTCTTCACTGCTGATTGGCTCAGTGCAGAGTAAGCCTGAGAAACCCCCCTCATTAGTCTTAAATGTTCCACATGCATTTCATTTCACAAACCAGTATGTAATTGTGTTTGTTTTTTTGTTTTTTTTATCAAGTAATCGTAGCATGCCCTTTGTTTAGACCCTAGATTAGATTATTGGATTGAAATTAAATGAAGGGAGTCTCTTCATTTTTGCATTTAGCTAGTTGCTTTAGGAAAAGAACGCATGTCTGACTCTGAATGGTTTGTAAGACGGTCAGAGTGATAGTTGCATAAGCTGCATTTCCCATGCCTTCATGATGTTAGCGGCACTGACGTAGTGCTCATGGCCGAGAATTATGAACGATTATGAACTATTAGAACAATTATGATGCGTCAGCCTACAAATTTTGGCACGTGTGTTAAATTTGTCTAGTCTACTGGTTGATGAAATACTGCATGTTAACAGCACTGTGGTATTGCTGTCACAGTAAACTGTCGTCTTTGAATGCACTTTCAGAACTCGTTGGTGATACTGTACTACAGGAGCTATGCTTTCGCTCAGCGCTCCGAAGACGCTGTGCTTTGTGCATTGCTGCGTAAGACACGTGCCTAGGATGGGTTGACCGGTTTAGACTTTTTTTACGTTTAGCGAATTGCTCTGAAGACCCCATGCTTCGTGTGAGGGGCGTGAGGGGTGTAGTTAGACTGGCTGATGCGGCATTGGTGGGTTCTTGACTACAAACACGAGGAGATGCTTCCTGCCAGGACTGCTGCCCCACCCCCCAACCGTTCATTCCATTCATCAGCTTATCAACTCTCTCACAATCTTTTGTTTGTTTGTCACCAGGAGACCCATTTAACAGATCAAAATCAAGAACATTCATCATAGAAGGTACACGGTACCCTCAGTGAGAGTTCTGACCTCCTGTCTCCATGAGCATTTTATGGCAGTGAATCATGACCCCGTCGCCATGCTGTTCCTGCTGTGAGAGTCCTGACCATGTCCATAAAATGCTGATCATTTCCCCAGAAATGCCTCTAGAAACCAGTATGCTTTCGAACCAAGTCCTGGTGATCTACTGTAGCGGATCTAACGTAGCGGATCAGTTAAACAAGCCCTTCTTAACACTAGAAGCAGGTGTGCCTGATTAGGGGTGTAACCGCTGATGTGCAATAAAGAGCTCAGTGGTAGATCTCCAGGACCAGGCTGGGGCTCCCTTGCTTTAGAATGGTTGATTGGTTTGGTTCTCCTATTCTCCTTGCACAGTGAATTTGCAAAAGGTCACTGCATCTTACTGACTCTTGGTTCATTTTTTTTTTCCATTTCGATTCGATTTCAGTTTGAATATTATAACTAGCATCTATTTTTCTCTATATTTGTCTTAGTAGGTCAGCTGGACATATATATCTTTTTTACCCTCATTTGAAAATATGAAAATATACTTCATTGGCATCTTTTCATATGGATGCTGTGCTGAATTGCTAATCTTTTATCAGCAAACATGATGAAAGATCTCTCTCATTCTCATTCGCGTATTGATAATGTAACGTTGGTGGTAATGGTCCTTTTCCTTTCACTCATGCATGCAGTGTGTGTATTCCTGTTCTTTATTTGCTTTTTATGCTGAATTTGCAGGTTAACCCTTGCATGTCTGAGTGAGTATTTTTCATGCTTTTTTTTTTTTTGTAGTCCCTCACAAATCTAGAAGGCTAGATTATTTACCATAACGAATGGTAAATAAAGTGATGAATTCAGTATTTACTAAATGTTTGTGAACTGTTTTTTTTTCCTGCTGTCAGCATTTGCAGTATTTCCGCAGATCAATATCGAACAGCAGTTACACGCCTCAGCCCAAATCATTTAACCATTAGTTGATCATTTTAAAATTTTATTATTCATACACTCACTCATTCATATACATATATGCATATTAACTATACCTCTATACCTCTAGCACAGTATTTATTTTTTCATTCTTTGTACATGTATGTGCGTATATTATTACTAAGCTGCATACCAGATGGCTGGTTGAATATGTGCACTGACTCTAAGTCCAGCCATGCAACCATGGAAAATCTCTTTTGGTACGGCATTTTGGAATCACACAGTCTAACAATGAATAATTTCCCACCTCCAGTGCAATTTGAATGATTTATCGGATTGTATAAATACTAAATGATAAATGCCCTCCTCCCATCTCTCAGAACCATCCTCCATCTAGTTTCTGCCAGTCGAATCTTTAGTAAGCGCTCTGTCCTCTGTAGCTCGGTAGAAAGCTCTTCTACTCTAGTCTGTCTCTGTCCCTCCCAGCCAGAGTCCCTTCTGCCCCTGTTTGCGCTGAGCGTTCTGCCGCACTGTAATTGCGTGTGTTGTGATGTTGTGATTGGCAGAGACGGTGCGTGCGATGACCCACGTGATAAACCAAGGCATGGCCATGTACTGGGGGACATCTCGCTGGAGCTCCATGGAGATCATGGTGAATTTACGTGTCTATATGGACTAAACTACATATGTGTGTGTGTGTGTGTTTGCAGTAGAGGACATTGACATTTTCTCGCTGTGTGTGTTCTTCAGGAAGCGTACTCAGTGGCACGGCAGTTCAACCTGATCCCCCCCATCTGTGAGCAGGCTGAGTATCACATGTTCCAGAGGGAGAAGGTTGAAGTGCAGCTCCCAGAGCTCTACCACAAGATAGGTGTGTGAGTGTGAGTGTGTGTGTGTGTGTGTGTGTGTGTGTGTGTGTAGCTTATAAAAATGACATCCATCTACTTCCCCGCAGGGGTGGGTGCCATGACCTGGTCTCCTCTGGCCTGTGGAATCATCTCTGGGAAGTATGACTGCGGTGTTCCGCCGTGCTCACGTGCCTCTCTGAAGGTAGACCGTGATACGTGAAGCACACGTGACGCGTGCCCTGTTTCTTCTGCACTCTCCCTACCTGTGTGTCTCTCTGTGGTTGCAGTGATATCTGTTACTAATACCTGTCTCCCCGCTGTCTTCCAGAGCTCTCTGTCTTTATCAGCTGAAGACCTCAGTGCCTTGACATTTTTCTTTATTCACTTTTTTTTTATTCCATTATTGACTGTGATAAAAGGTTAAGCCTCCTGGTTTGATCGCACCGCTAACCTCTCCACTCTTCCGCCTGTGCGTGGCGGCATGGCTTCATAAAACGTAGATTTTTGTGCACGTAGAATTGCTTTTAAAACCAGCAGTCTCCACTTAGAGGTAATTAGCTGGAATGTACTTTAGTGCTCTTGTGAATTCCACACCATCTAAAGAACCCTGCTGCATCAAACTGTCTCCTATGTGGCGTCATCATAACCAGAACATCAGAATGTCTTTTAAATAATGATTGACTTCCCCTTAGTGGTCCCTACCCACTTGTCAATGTAAAATGCTGTCGTATTCCCATATTAACAGAACTTAAGAAATTTTGGTGAAACGAAATCCCGGCTCCTGCTTGGTCTTCTGCTAACAGCCACCTTCTAGTCGTGTAGCGTTCTCCACCCGCTCAGACGGCCATGCCTCCCTGAGCAGATGTGCTGTTTGTTTGGAACAGGGCTACCAGTGGTTGAAGGACAAGATCCTGAGTGAGGAAGGCCGGAGTCAGCAGGGGAAGCTGAAAGAGCTGCAGGCCATCGCGGAGAGGCTGGGCTGCACCCTGCCCCAGCTGGCCATCGGTAATGCCCCCCGGGCCCTGCCGCTCTCTCTCTTACTGTCTGTCTGCCCGTCTGCCTGCCTGGAGCTCAGGGACAAGCCAACCCCCCCCCCCCCAACCCCTTGTCCCAGCTACGTACGCTTGCGTGTCTGGTGCTCGCGTGTCTGGTGCTCGCGTGTCTGGTGCTCGCGTGTCTGGTGCTCACGTGTCTGGTGCTCGCGTGTCTGGTGCTCGCGTGTCTGGTGCTCGCGTGTCTGGTGCTCACGTGTCTGGTGCTCGTGCGGCAGTGCCAGACTCGGGTCTGGTTTCAGCGTGGTGCTGGTGCTCGCGTTGTTCTGCTGGCTTTGCTGCCTTTTTGTTTTCGCGCGTGTGGCTCAGGTGCACGGCGAGCAGCCAGAGTCGGGGGCTCTTTTGGATTTCGGATCGTCCTGAGTGACACGGATTTGATGAGGTCTTTCATAGGGATGTGTTTCATCGTTTTTTCCATTTACAAAAGATTGTACAGTGTTCAGCTCAAATTGAATTGGAAGAGGGGGGCAACGTTCATCAGATTACTAAAGCTGCTTTTTTTTTTACCTGAAATACACCCTCCAGGGATGAGCCTCTGAAACGAGACCTGACACACCTGATGTCAGTCTGTGTGGCTATGCAGACTTGGTGATGCTCTGTAAAAATCTGCATTACTGAATGTGAACGTGCTATTTACAGCCCTTTACCCTCACTATAGACCACAAACCTCTCACTACAGGTCCTTCTCTCTTTGGTCATGCCAGAAATCAACCTCAACACAGTCAGTGTGGCATGCTGATGCATACAGAAACAACACTTGGCTACATTCTTATTGTAATTCTAAGGATGGAATCCATTTTCTCTAAATGTGTGTTTTGTTTAGTATTAAAAGGTTGGCAGAGCCTAGAATACACTGCCAGCCGACTAAACAACAGTTGTTTATTTTATGCCGTTTAGCTACCTGCTTTCAAAGGTACCCCTTGTGCGCTAGCGTAATGCCCCCGCACACATCAACTCACCCACGTCTTTCTCCGGCTGTCTACTCGTGACTTCCTCCGTAGATTTATGTAATCAAGGACACAGCTGTGATGTGTTCCTGCTGCAGAGAGAGTGTGTGGTAGAAACATTGCGTAACCTCGGCCGCTCGAGCGTGAAGGTTCTGTTTACTAGTCTTGCTCCAACCCCCCGTCCCTCATTGACCGTTCCTGCAAGCCTACAGAAAAAGCACAAATAGCCAATGTTGTCTTCTCTAATCTAGTCACTCCACTATGCCTTTTTTTTTGTTAGTGAAAAGTGTACAATGCGTACAGCCTAATTACATGAATTTGTGGCACATCAGCGGAGCAAAACTTACCTTTTATTATTCTGACCAGTCCCAATGTTCCACTCCTCACGATGGACAGCAGATCTCAGAAACAGCAGAAACCCCTGATGCAAAACTCAGTTCCTCATGTGTCAGTGCATATTTCAGCGTAGGTAGCGAGCTGCAGTAGTGTAACTAGGCAGCGCCCTAGCGGGGTGAGGAGGCTGCTGACTGACCCCCTGCCCCGCTGGGCCATGTGGCGCCTGCACTCTGTTGTGCCTGTCTCCTCCCAGCGTGGTGTCTGAGGAACGAGGGCGTGAGCTCTGTGCTGATGGGGGCCTCCAACACGGAGCAGCTGTTGGAGAACATAGGAGCTATCCAGGTGAGCACCACCCAAGCTGGCCGGCCCGAAACTGAAATATAATATTTGAAAAGTGAGATTTGCTCAAAATGTGGTTGGACCCATGAGCAGTTAATCAGTCCATACACATTTTATTTCCTTTTGTTGGTAATGTACTGTGAATTACAATAGCTGTAGCATTTATAAATCTCGATAATATTGACATATTCTCGTGCAGGTTCTTCCGAAGCTGTCGTCATCGATCATTCATGAGGTGGACAGTATCTTAGGCAACAAGCCATATACTAAAAAGGACTACAGGTCCTAGAAGACGTGCTTCTCCGCTCGGAGTTGTGACTGTACGAGACTTGAGCACGCAGGACCTGCACAATCGGGAGTCCCGCAGGGCGTGCCTGCTCACACACTCAACACGGTTTACTGACTTTAGCTTCAGACGGACACGTGAGGGGAGGGGGGGTGGGGGGGGCTAATCAGAATCGGCCCCGGCAAAGCGGAACGCTCTTTTAAGCCAGGAAGCAGAGAAACGATACGCGCTCATCCACTAGCTTGCTTCTTTCCCCCTTTTAGATGAGTCCTAGTACACGTGTAAGGCTCCAGAGGGAGGTCTGTAATGAGAACTGCATGTGAGACACAGGCACAAGCACATGCTTTTAGGAAATATAACCATTTTAGAAATGCTGTTGGGAAATAGTCAGCATTTCATTCTTAATAGCATTGGTCAAGCACTTTTGTCACTGATAACTCTGTAACAACATTAAGCAAAGCATTTTTAGAGGATAGTGGAGTAGAAAGTTCAGGCCTTGTACATGTTATTCATTGACACGCTCTCTGCCTGGTGATGTCGGTAGGCTCCTCTCCTCAGAACACTCACGAGGACAACTGCTTAGAAATCTGTAACCTCTAACACATTTTATAGGGTTTTCTATCAACCTCATCATTTCCTGATTTCAAATTTGGCATTTCCTTTTAAACCAGTTCAGTTCCTAAAACAGTTTAATGTAATAAATGGTCTGGTTATGCTTAGAAAGTTTTTGTCTAAAAGGTGTATGTGCCCTTGTGCAATCAAGGCTTTAGTTTTTTTAACCCTTTATTATAGGATAAGAAGGAAGTGAACTGTTTTAATGTTACTGTATACAGTCTAAATCATACAACAATGAGCTAAAGTGGTTCGGTGGGCTAAAACCAAAGAGTTCTTATGTGTATGTTCTTTACTTTTATTAAAACAAAAATCTTACATATTGAAAATGCAACTGTAAAATAGATTAGGAATGTTTCTGGATAATGTATGTTTTGGGTGAAACATCCAGTGACAAAATGGATGAGAAATATTGTATGATTATTATTTTGTAATTTATCTTGCATCTATGTGTTAGTTGTATTCCATATTTGCTGAATTGCCTTAATTCTCAATATTCAGAGTAATTCTTTTTTGTTTGTTTGTTTATTATATATTACTACCCATACATTTATTTTATAATTTTGTTCATGGGGTGTTTTTGTCTTTCTCTTTTGGTTGTTTGCTTGTGTTCCTGTCTTCCATTTGGTGGAATAGTACTGGCTATCAGTGGCATAACTACCGAAGGGTGGGAGGGTGTTAGGGTAGGGCGGGCAGGGGCACTAGGGTCCTGCAATTACTGGACCCCCTCTACGATTTCAGATGGACCCCTTATGTCAGAGTTTACGCTATGCATCTGTAATTCACCAACATATCCCAACATATAGCTGAGCAGCCAATCGGCTTTTTTACCGAGCCTGATATTCGAGCCTCTTATTCAAAATATGTCTCATGGCAGACAAAGGGATTAGACTGGTCTTTCAAACATGACATATTCATTATTCACAATAAAATACTCTAAAATACTAAAACACAAGTAATTCTATTAAAATAGAGCTAACATACTTAAATATGCACACACATGTAATGGTTTTCTGGGAAATCCTTATTCGGCCAGTAGCCTTTTGGCTAAATTTGACATATATTTAGTCTATTGCAGTCCAGTAAGATCCAAAACCACTGCTGGTTAGAATGTTGCAAAATTTTGAGTTCAGTGTTATTTAACGTGTTTTGCTCTATTACTGGCTCCAACACACAATCTCAGAGAGACGGAAGTGGTATGAAGTGACAGATTGCTAATGTGTGTCCTGCTTCTCTTGTGAATTCAGGTCTCTGTTGTTTGATTTGACCAGTGGCTCCCTCTACTGTGCAGAGGTATGCTACTGCAACTGGGCCACAAGACAGAAGTACAGCAACACCAAATCCTCATGCCCACCAGCTCCATCTCATTTAGGGCTGTAACACTTACCGCTGTTAAAACATATAACTGAAGACACTCTGGAACTATGAGCATACGTTTACTAGGAGCAGTTCTTCAGTTGGGATATGCTTTTAAGATGGCTCAAAGTAGTGTCTCCTTTCTCCTTCATATGAGCCACAGCTGTCTTTACCATTACTATGCATGAACATCTAAATAGTGTATCTGTATGATTCTCATGGAAATTGAGTCATACCATCTTTTACCAAACTAGTATCACAGTAAAAGCAGGCAGTCACACGTGCAATAGAGTAGATGAAGTATCATTTCCAGACAATGTAATATTTGTACAGTAGACCATAATGTACATCTTGTATGAAAGTCAGTGCTGGCAGCCATTTATTAAGCTCGCATTTGAACTCTAAAAGCTGATTAGGGGCACTTTAAAATGGCTTTCTGTAAACTATTAGCACTAGTTTTACATCTGACTATTAATATGTCTAAAAGTTCAAATACTAAGGCCAGGTTGATAGTCATTTCATACCACAGCTGAAAGAGATGTTTCAATATAAGTGGTTACAGTCAGTGGTCTAAGTAACTATAACTTGTTGAAGACATCAATTTGTCAATCCTAAAAGCAATCTGTCAAAAAAGATTCCATATTAATATCACAATTGATTAGTGCTCTAGTTAAAGCCTTTAAAAACTGCTTTAACCAAAGATCACTGCTGGCACAGGTTGCTCTAAACGTTCATTAACGTTGTTAGTTTGTTGTGTAACTCACAGAATGTTTCTATCCACTCAAAGTGGACAGTTCTGTGACAAATCACTGTATGTACAGTGTGTGTGGTGTTCCACTTCTGGCATCACTGCAGTGGGTTCTTGAGTGAGCATCAGAATTTGCTATGTTTGCACTTGTAGTACGTCATTAGTATGTCTTCATTGTCTGTATGTGTGTGTGTGTGTGTGTGTGGTATGTGTAGGATGACATTCAAGCATAACGTTGTTGCAGCATGTCCTTTAAACCTTGGAGGAAGGCCTTCCTCCTAGGATGGAGCTCTTACCCAGAGAGTTAGCTCAAATTGAATACTTGGTTGTAAGATGCTAAGTAGTTCCAAGCCCCATGTAATCGATAGGACCAGCTGTATGTAAATTTAAACAGATCCTTAATGGAAGTTTGGCTACAATTAATTGACAGGAATGTGACTGATAGATTGGTAGATTTGTTTATCGTCATAGAAAAATGACTTTAAATGATCATTACATGCTTAGTGATGTCATTTCCTTGTTGATACATCAAGATTTTAGTGGATGTTATAAATTTTGCCTTGGAAAGTATTTCTTACGCTTGAAGAATATGTACAGCTTAAAACTATGGAAAATAAATCATATTAAAAATGCGGAAATTGTGATACTGTCTACATCTACAACAATACCAGAAGGTAATGGTTATTAAAATCACCTTTTAATTAAAGACTACAGTAAGAGTTTTCAAGACTTTAGCTTTATTTTAAATCACTATTTACAGCTGGTTTCATGAGTCCGAAGTGCTTTATTTCTCCCTGCTTTAAAGAAATTCAGTATGGGAAAAAATGCTAGTAGCTTCTTACATAGTGCATTTACTAGTCTATAGATGCAGGTCACAATTTACAAATACCTGTACTGAACTGGTTTTAAAGACATGTACAAAAATACTTCTGTTGACAAAATATTCCTTTATAAATGTAATAAAAACAGTAACTTATTTTACAGTATTGTGGATAAGTTTACACATGCAGAAATGTAAAAAAAAAAAAAAAACAACTACTGTTTACTCTTGTTTTGGTAGTTGCATGGAACCAACAGCACAATATTGAACACATGGCAGTTGATGCCTTATATTTACACTGCACAATACTGTTGAACTAACATGTTTAAAGAGTTAATGCCCTTTAAAATATGGTGTACAGAGGTTGAAAATAAAGATTTTAACAGTGTTTTTGATATAAGGAATCCTTCTGTTTAAAAAGTACTCAAAAACATTTGACTTGTTCATACTTGTATACAAATACATTCTTTTTTACAGATATTTTAAAATGCTTTGGAAAGAATCTTCAATTGCTTTTCTGCCCAACATGCAGACATTTACCCTCATTACCCTCATTCTGTTCATCCAGTTCGTTGTCTGTTTGGTTATCAAATGATTCCGGGGCCATCCATTGCCCAAACACACTTCATGTTTTCAATGAGTCCCTAGATAAGATGCATGTACAGTACCTCTGTCATTTTTCAAAAAATATATATATAAACATATTTATGTCAGAAAGATCCCATCATCACAATCAAGTCTGTTCAGGTAAGAGTTTTTGTTTGTGTCTCTTATTTTGAAGTGCTCCTGTGTGACCTGCTGTAAGGCCAAGTGAACATCAGTGGAAGTGAAGGGGTCGGTGTCGTTATACTGGAGGGCCGCGCTGTGGCTTATCCTCTGTTTTGCTTCTGTGAAGCAGCTGGTTAGCCGTGAGGGCAGCGCCTGAGGAGGGAGGTTGCGGGGTCAGTTCACTGTAAAATAAGCTCTTCCTCTCACCGCGTGATTGCAAACGTACCTTCCAGGCAGCTCGGGCCCATCCAGCCACTCAGGCAGCGGCAGTGTCCGTTGCGGGGGTCGCACCGTGCGCCGTGAGCACACGCGCAGCTCTCGGAACATTCCGGGCCGAAGCGGTTCACAGCACAGGCTTGGCACAAGAGAAGAGAAGAATGAACACTGCAGCAGTAAGGTTAAGATTAAAAGTTTTCCACAGAAAAAATCAATTGGGAGATTGCGGCCCATCTGCGGTTCGCAGGGTTTACTAATGAGGGGGTCTTACACATGTCACAGCGTGAGCCCATCTTCCCTGGCGCACAGACACATCTTCCTGTCACGGGGTCGCATGGAGTGTCTCCATCACAGTCACAAGTGTGGCCACAGTCAGGCCCAAACGTGCCCTGCTGACACACTGAAAGGAGAACCAGGACTCAGGGGAACTGAGCACAACCTCCACAAGCACCCAAACTACATCTCCAGTGCAGGGAAAGGAATGACCTAACGGCACCAGCCAAGCGGCTCTCACCTCTCTCGCAGCGGTGGCCTTGGTAACCCGCTGGGCAGAGGCAGCGGCCGGTGCCGCCGTCACACTGCGCCTTACCGTGGCAGTCGCAAAGAAGCTGGCAGCGGTGTCCATGGAAACCTGGGGGGCAAGCTTTGGACACAAAAGCGGAGTCATACGGGATATCCTGGACCAAGGCATTATGGGTAGTGGAAGCAAATGGCCTTGCTGTATTAGTCTCACCGTATTGGCAGAGATGGCCATAGTATCCCGTATCGCACTGGCACTCTCCCGTAATCCGGTCACATGTACTGTTGTTCTCACACTCGCAAAGCTGTTGGCAGTTAGCCCCGTACCTGCCTCGGGGACACGCTGAGAGACACCAACACACCATCAGTATGCACGTACAGATCTGCAAATATGCAGCCGTACCGAAGAAGCATCGTACAAAATCAATGAATGAAATGGAAATAGAATCCAAATGTGCAGAGTCCCTTCAAGCAGTTGCACTTCAAGCAGTTGCTTTCTCTTTTACATGTGATAATACAGGATAATGACCCTAATCACAATGGGCACAGACCTGGTCTGGTGTCTGTGGACTAACGATGCATCCTCGTCTCACCTGTGTCACAGCTGCCTCCAGTCCAGCCAGGGCCACAGGTGCAGCTGCCGGTCACAGTGTCACACGCTGCCCCGTTACTGCAGTTACAGCGCTGACCACAGTCCTCTCCATACCAGCCCTGAGCACAGCCTGGACCCCCCACACACACACACACACACACACACATCCTTTCACAGTAGGCAAAAACCAGCGACGAGCACTTGCAGGTATGCTACAGATGTTTCTTAGATGTGAGGGGCCAGACCTTGTCCACAGTCCTCCCCCCTCTGACCGGCACGGCACACGCATCGGCCCGTGAGCGGATCGCTCCTGGCCCCCTCTGCACACAGAGCCACACGCGTGCAGTCCTTCCCATACCGCCCGGCCGGACACGCTGCACACGACGAGAGGGAGAGGTTATCACATCGGCACTTCCCATACAACTATTCAGCACTATTCATGAGACCTGCAATATATAACACATCACTTTTCCACCGGAGCTGTCATCCCCAATCCCAGAACGGGTCGTCACATACACTGCCCGGGGCATAAGCAGGGCTGGGTCACCAGGACCGGCCGTTAAGCTCACGCTCTTACAGGGCAGGACATGCAATGGTTGCTGTAGGTGATTTCTTGACTGGTCTTGGTGTGCAGTGCGGGTCCCATCAACTCACTGATGTTGCAGTCTGCTCCGATGTAGCCTGGTGGGCAGTCGCAGGTGCCTGTGATTGGCCGACACACCCCGCCGTTCAGGCACTGACACTCCCGCCTGCAGTCAGGACCGTAACGGCCCTCCTCGCACTCTGCGACAGAAATGCCCGAGCACAAGCCCGACTCTCATCACCCGCGAAACGTTTCAGACTTTACACCACGCTTGTTTTATTTTTTTCTCAGAAGCATGTAAAAGGTGCAGTAGGGGCTTGCCTGTATCACACTCATCGCCGTGGTAGCCAGGCGCGCAGTAGCACTCTCCAGTTACAGGGTGACACAGCTGGTTAGCTTGGGAACACTGGCACACCTGATTGCAGTTTAAGCCGTACGTGCCTGGCTGACACGCTGCAGGGTGAGACGGAAGACTGGCTTAGTGGGAAACTGACACAGTTACATATGGTCACCTGGGGATTCCCAAAGAGCTTTTGTTTCTGTGTGAAAACAGACGGCTCTCCTGAGTGAACCGTCTATTCTAACTCACTCTGCTCACAGCCATTGCCAGTGAAGCCGGGAGGGCAGCCACACACGCCCGTCACATGATGACAGGACATGCTGTGAGGACACACACAGCGCTGAGAACACCTTCTCCCATAAGAACCAGGCAAACAGGCTGTGCAGAGAAAATGCTTGTCTTACCCCATGGCTGCCAGCAGAGGGCAGTGTAACAAAACCATTTCTATTTTCTTTTTTTTCTTTTTTTACATTTCTCTTTCAGAGTTGTGAAGAAATTAGTGTTGTCACTGTGTCTTCTGGCGGAATGAAATGAATAAGGAAGAGGTGAGCTCACTTTTCTCACAGTGAGGTCCTCTCCAGCCCGGCGGGCACAGACAGGACCCAGTGACATGGTCACAAGGAGCACCGTGGTCACACCTGCAATGTTTCTGACAGCCAGGACCAAACAGCTCTGCTTCACAGGCTGCACACACACACATACACACACACACAGTGGGAAGTGAAAATACAGCATCTATTTTTCATTCATCTTTCAGGCCGCTGTTAAAAGGTGGTTTGTGAGTGAAGACGTGTGGGCGTTCTCACCCTTCTCACAGTGCTGGCCCACCCAGCCTGCTGGACAGAAGCACTTTCCATCCTGCCGGTCACACACTGCCTCGTTCTCACACTCACACGCGTGCTGGCAATCAGCGCCAAAGCGGCCTGGAACACACTCTTGTCAGCACAACAGAGACACACACACACACACACACAGAGAAAGACAGATGCAGAGTGGGTACTTCATCAACAAATCGTGTCCATCACCACAACAGTGTCACCAGTGGCAAAGGATCTGAGCACTGAAAGAAGTGGTACAGTACGTCAGCCATTCTGGCAAACGCAGAGGGCCCTGACTAGGATCCATCCCTCACCAAGCTCACACGCCAGACCCGTCCATCCGCTAGGGCACGCACACTGCCCGCTGATCCTGTCACATGACCCACCGTTCTGGCACACGCACCGCTGGCGGCAGCCGACCCCGTAGAAGCCAGCCGAGCATTCTGGGAAAGGTCAGAGACGCGTTATGTTCTAAACCACAACTTTTAATTTATAGTCCTCACAAAGCTCATCTCCTCCTCAAGTTCAGCATGTTCTCCAACAGGGGCTGCCGTGTGAAGAGCAGGGTTTGGGCTTGCGAGGACGGAAAGTCATGTGAGTAAATGTGCTCTTGAGGGGGAAACCACAGCATACTTTGTTTTTCTCTTGGTCCCCCATAGACACACACACACACACACACACACAGTGTAAGTAACATTTTACAAAACCTTACACACACGCACACACACACACACACACACACACACATACACATGTAAAACAGTGACTTGAAAATTCTCTACTACCACATGGGTAAGTCATTCAGTGAACTCTAGAAGAAACTCTCACACATGGAAAATTCACCTAAATATAAAGTCTCTGTTTAGCTTAATTCTAAAACAGTGAGAGACTGAAAGAGCTCGGACTGCGTTACGGCCCCTCCAGCAGGCAACAGGCTGTTATGGCTGATGACTAAATGATCTACCTCGCTCACAGGTCGGTCCGGTCCAGCCCGGGCCACACTGGCACAGTCCACTGGTGGGATCGCAGGTGCTGTTATGGTGGCACATACAGCTCTGGTTACAGCCAGGACCGTAGGTGCCCGGCTGACATCCTGTAAGACGGCACAGCCTGTCAGCGGGGCGCCTTTACCACGTGTGAACTCTGCATAACACGGGCATGCATGCGCATCTGAACATCTGCGTTAGCGCTTCAGAGCAGCAGGCGGATGCGTGAGGCTCACAGGAGGCTGCGGGACTCACGGGAGGCGCAGCGGAGGCCCGACCAGCCGGCGGGACACGTGCAGATTCCTGTTGCTCGGTGACACTGGCCGCCGTTCAAACACTCGCACCTCTGCTTACACTCAAAACCGTGAAAGCCCTGAGGACAGGCTGCAATGACACACACACACACACACACACACACTTTACCTGCTGCTCTTCTTTGCAGAGTGGCAGCATGCAGGTGCAGGCCATGTGTTTCCTCCCCGCCCCTCCTTGCACCTCTTGGCCCCACCCCTCTTGTCCTTACGTTTATCGCAGTACGTCCCCGTCCAGCCTGGCTGGCACATGCAGGCTCCGCCCACAGGGTCACACGCTGCGGCGTTCTCGCACTGGCACTGGTGACGGCAACCTGGGCCGAAATATCCCTCAGGACACTCTTAAGGAAAAGAGGGAGAGGCATTAGTGACTCCCTCTGGTATAAGAAAGAATGAAAAAGAGAGAGAGAAAGAGACAGAATGAGATGGGCAGAGAGGAGCGAAGTGAGAGAGAGAGGGAAGGCGGAGTTACGCACTATGCTCACAGTGTGCTCCAGTGTAGCCCGCCTCACATTGGCACTGCCCTGTCACGGGGTCACAGGTCGCCGCTCTGCTGCTACAGTTACACACCCGGGCACAGTCTGGCCCCCAGCGACCCAGCTCACATGCTGAAACACACACACACACACACGCCATCCACTATTACGCTACGCAACTACTCCCCAGTCGCACCACGTCACAGCTCCACCCAGCGCGAAATTCAGGAGTGAGACCTGAAACTGACACTGCAGCCCAGTTTTACTAGGGCCTTTACCTTTCTCACAGCTGTGTCCAGTCCAGCCGTCCCTACACGCGCAAAGGCCTGAGACGGGATGGCAGCGGCCGCTGTTCTCACAGGAGCACCGCCCCTGACAGCCGGGCCCGAAGCGGCCAGCCGGGCAGACTGTGCGTGAGAGAAGCACATCACATAAATGAGTGAAGATGAGCAGCCCCGCCCACTGCGCTCCAGCCCTGCACCGCCTGTCTGCTCTCACCTCCGTCGCAGAGCTCTCCCGAGTAGCCTGGCCGGCACACGCACGTTCCGTCCCGCTTGTCACACACGCCTCCATTCTGGCAGGCGGGGCAGCGCTGAGCACAGGCCACGCCCCACAGACCCGCCTCACACTCTGCTGAATGACAAGCGCCCGTTATCCCCAGCCGCCTTGCACACCTCCACAACACCACAACGACCTTAGACTATCGTCACTCCGGTGTGACCGAAATTTGCTCCTCCACTGGAGCTACTGAGATTATCATATAAAAGTATTGAATTGAATGAATGTCCACTTTCTGCTGACATGAGCTGCTTTTGGATTTAAGCTCAACTTTACTTAACTGATCTCGAGGCAGATGTAAACGCTGCGTCCTGCTCTTTGAGCTCAGAGCTCTAGGCCTGCCAGGGAGCTCGGCCAGGAAAAACAGGAGACGAGGACTTCACATTCTGACACCTCTGTTACTCTCTCAGAATGGGGACACTACATTCACACATTTATCACTCACTCGGCTTCCTCTCGCTTATCTAAAAACTCATAAGCATAGAAGTCCTTACTGCATGCAAGCACACACACACACACACACACACACACACACACATGCACACAGGCACCCGTGTGCACACACGCACACACACGTGCGTTTCATTAAAGACTCCTGTTCTTGACATCATGGCTGGAAGCCGTTCCCATTTCAGTAACACCTATTAACGCTCGTTAGGAAAGATGTGCTGTCCACTGTCCTCCCATAGTTCCATGCTGGGCTTCCTCTCATTATGTACCTCATTATGCACATGATATATATAGAGTGCGCGTCCCCTTAGAGAAGGGGTCTGTGGAGGGACATATGTTATCATATCTCTGTTTGTGATTCTTGGCTGAAGAGCTCAAGAGGAGCTAAGAATAGACACCCGAGCCTTCTGCTTAAGCCCTGCTAAACCCTCAGTTCTATGTGCTCTGTGGTCCAGATACCAAAGGAACCAGAATGGAAAGTCATTAAAACTTTCCCCTTCCTCCCCTTCCTCAACCTGGATAGAACTCAAAGAGCTACTTGTGGTCAAATTCAAAACATGTAGTTCAATGCTACCTGCGCATTTAACCACACGATTGCCTTTGCTGGAAAACTGCAGGCGAGGTCTATTTACAGTAAGTGAATGCGACTGATTTCCTTTCGAGTCTTCCAGTGGTGATGGCGAGCGGTTTTCCACTCTTCTCGCCGCTCCGCCACTCACCCCCGCCACTGTGCCACTCACCCCCGCCACTGTGCCACTCACCTCCGCCACTGTGCCACTCACCTCCACCGCTGTGCCACTCACCTCTGTCGCAGTGCTCTCCCGTCCTGCCCGCGGGACAGTGGCACAGGCCGCTCGCCGAGTCGCACGTGGCTCCGTTACACTCGCAGGACGCAGAGCAGCCCACCCCGAACATCCCCTCTGGACATTCTGGCAAAAGTAAAAAGCACACATGCTGGTTTAGCGCGCCGCTGTGTGGGTGCCATAACACAGGATCAGTAGAATCTGAATGTGTTCTTCAGAACACTGATTTGAACATGGCAATGTTATTGGAATTTTTTTTTGTCAGTTGTCCTGCAAAGGGCTTATTTTAATATTTTAAAGAGGAGAAGTTTGATGGCAATTTCTCGCTACTGTCATCACAAACACCTTGGCCACTGTCATGACTGACGAGTAAACCTCCTCTTGTACACCTTAGCACAGGCAGGAGGGAGGGGGCTCCCACGGCCCAATCAGAAAAGTGGGACATGCTATGTCCCTATTGGCTTCAGGTAGTCCATGTAAATGCGCTCCTAAAAGTCATAAAAGCCAGAAACCCAAAGGGCGGTGCAGAGGCAGCAGGTCAGCTGTGTAGGCGGGGCCTGGTGCCACTCCCCCTGCTGCCTGTTGATCCTAATCGATGACAGATGTTGTATTCTGATCGCTTAATGACTTCCAGGCTCAGCGTCCTTGCTGCCAACTCCAGCTTTCTGCAGAAATATTCCGGTTATTTCCGTAACCCCCTCGGCTCCGCGTGGTAGACGGGGCTGCCAGGTATCAGAGCTGTCTCCGCTGAACAACGCGGCATAAGAGGTTTCCACTCACCACCCTTCCATAAAGTCACTCTGTTGAATATGCTCCACATCCACACGGCAGCGTAAACGGTGGCCTGCTGTCGGGTGGCACAAAGACTGTGAATGCAGAGCAACTTCACTCTTTCATGTCCTTAAATCTCCTTCTCTAGCAAGCTGGGCAAGAACATATATTTCTTCTTTTCCTCGCAAGTCAAGTGTGGCGGAACACGGCCTCCGTGTCAAGGAGATTCACTACCACAGGAGTACAGCAGGCCTGCTGACGAATGCGCCCCTGCCGTGCGGCTCTGTCTCCGCTCTCCGTGTTTGGCCCGCTCTCCCGGGCTGCTCGGATCGCCAGCTGTCTGCTTCGTTTTCCTACATGGCATTGGCAGCTGCGTGCACAGAAGCCAGAGCCTCGTGAATCTCAGACCCCGACTGTGGTCTAGTGTAGGCCGCAGTTACATTCCCAGGAGAGTGTAACAGAGGATGAGGGGGATAAATTCAAGCTTATGCCACTTCCACTTAGAGGATTAGCTCAAATACACACAGAATATAAAGCATTCTACACAATATTAGCTAAAAAATAGAATCTAAAAGCCTTCTATCCAATGTTAGCTCAAATAAACAGAGTATAAAGCCTTCTATCCAATGTAAGCTCACATGGAAGCAGCGTAAAATGGGTAATGATTTACAAAAGGAGAAAACACATTAATCCATTCTATAGGTCACATGTCCAAGTGTCATGTGGATAAGGTTAAGGTTAAGATGCTAACTCTTGCACCTTGGTTACAGTTCTCTCCACTCCACCCAGGAGGGCACTGATGCTGGCACTCTCCGCTCACGTGATGGCAAGGCACACCGGGGGGACACCCACATTTTGTCCTGCATCCTGGACCATAGTAACCGCTAGCACACTCTGAAAAGACAAGCATAGCAGACACTGGTTGAGGCGCAGGTATCATCAACACAGTAAAGGACGGAAGCATGAGCCTGCTAACCATCGCCGCAGGTGTCGCCCTGGTAACCGGGCTTGCACACGCAGGTTCCATGGCGTCGGTGACAGTCGAGGGTGTTCTTCTGTACACAATCACACTCAGTTGAACAGCCGGGACCGTAGGACCACCTAGGACACGCTGCACGTGGACACACAGGAAAGGGAAAGAAAGCTTGCGTGCAGGGATCGTAAAATGAGGTGAACTGAGGAAGCTCCACAGAGGATTTCTAAGATTAAACTGTTCAGGTTGAGAGCTCTTTGACTCACGGAGATGGCAGAACCTCCCATAGAGGCCTGGATCACACAGGCAGGCTCCATAGGTGCGATGGCAGCGTCCATTATTGGCACAGTTACATTTCTTATTGCAGTGCTTGCCATAAAGACCCTTGGGGCATCCTGCAAACCACAGAACACAGCGCTACACAAACACACACCAGGTTTAATGCATTGTGAGTGCCAGTACATGTTGCCAGCTCAGACCTGGGCTTTGTATGTACTGGGCTTTCGCTCATACACCTTCACTCAAATGTGTCAGCGAATGTGTTGGACAGCTTTCAAGAAATGAGCTCTTAGCTCTATATGTCAGCTAACAGTAAAAAGTATGATTGATACAGAATGCAGTTTTTAACAAGGAATAGACTGCTAAATATTCATTTACTGAAGTAAAATGTATAGCTGTGTGCTTAGTTTGCGGAGAATAGTTAGCTGTGTTTAAGGATTACAATTTTAATCTATTACGAGAGTAAACACGGAGAGAAATACAAGAACTAGACTGAAAAGGGAAGCGATTGCAAATGTGTCCCTGTTCAGGTGAACTGCAAGAAAACGGATTGAGGGGAATTTGGACATTCAGCTGCAAAACAAAGCAGATATTTACTTTTTTTTGTCTTGGCTCTGGACAAGAGCTGTGATGATACAGCCCAGTTACTTATCTTTATACGTGAAGTTGTGGTGATACAGCCCAGTTACTGATCTTTATATGTGGGGTAAGGAAAAACTTCGAGATGACGGAGGAGCAGCAGCTATGTGGTTGATGTGATGGTAGTTTTTTTTTAAACAGATAAAAGTACTTTCTAAACTGAACAAACACAAGTTCTTTAATTAATGATATCATTTTGTCCTCCACATTTTCATTGTACCATTGAAATGTTTCATTCAGTGTTTTTTATTAAGATATAGTATGTACAGTGTATACAGTATATATGTGTTGTGCAGAATCAAGTCAAGTATATTATTCTGGCCCTCTAAAGTCATTCCAGTTTCTCAATGGGCCCCTTGGGGAAAGTGCTAGCTAATGGGCTAGGAGATCAGGGTGCCTGACCGCTAAGAATTACAGAGCAATGAAGTAGCAGATATTGGTGGTTATATCATCAGAAACCTCTTTCACTTTTGCATAAAATGTAGTTATATCAGGCGAATGATGTCACACAGGTTAATGCTACACACACACACACACACACACACACACACACACACACACACACACACACATATATATATATATATATATATATATATATATATATATATATATATATATATATATATATATATATACTGCATATATATATATATATATATATATATATATATATATATATATATATATATATATATATATATATATGCGAATGGAGTCACACAGGGGGAGGTTTCGCTTTCTGAGCTCACACTGATGAATGCTATATTGTGATGCTAAACTGTCACAGTGGTGTCTGTTACATTCTCTCATGTTCCTCTTGTGCTGCGGAGTCAGTTTCAGATCTCACTCCAGACTCCAGACATTCTCTGATGTCACAATGGTAGATGCTACAAACCGTCACCCTGGTGGATGCTGTGCTCTATGATATAATAATTGTGGAAGGTCCTCTGCTCGCTCACCATGCTGGCACAAATCTCCACTAACTCCTGGTGGGCAACGACAGGCTCCAGTCACTGGGTTACAGGTGGCCCCGTTCCTACACTTACAGGTGAAGGAACAGTTCCTGCCAAACATGCCCTCTGGACAGGCTGCAGGTCAAAAACATGAGACGGATCAGAGACTTGTGGTCCGCGCTAATGAAAAGCATGAATATGTCACTATGCACTGTACTCACTCTGGTTGCAGATGATACCAGTCCAGCCATCGGGGCAGTCGCAGCCATTGCTCTCTTCATGACACACGCCGCCGTTCAAGCAGTCATCACACGTCAGGCTGCAGTCGTGGCCAAATGTCTCATTCAGGCAGACTGTGTCAAGTCAGAGTGGGACAAGCAATGAGAGCACACAGCACCGTTTATTAAACATCAGAGACTCATAAGGACTTAAAATAAGAGCCATTTGGAAGCTCCGTCCACCGACCAAATTTTTGAGTGATGGTGCTCTCAGCTCGCAGCTCTCCGAAAGAGT
Source organism: Brachyhypopomus occidentalis (assembly GCA_020368025.1). Classification (NCBI taxonomy): domain Eukaryota; kingdom Metazoa; phylum Chordata; class Actinopteri; order Gymnotiformes; family Hypopomidae; genus Brachyhypopomus; species Brachyhypopomus occidentalis. The sequence goes on from JAGXOD010000011.1 coordinate 7,255,067, forward strand.
CCTCCTCATAATCAGCATAGCGCTCCAGCACCTGAGGGAGCTCCTGCAGCAGCGTGAGCTGTGGAAGTGGCCGCTCCACCGCTACACGACTAGACAGGGCTTCTACCGCCCTCTGCAGGGCTGGAGGAAGGGGGACAGAGACAGAGATGTGGCCGGATTACTCTACCGATGTGTTTTCGATGGCTTTAACAGTAGTGTGCACAAGGCACCGGACTCACAGACGCAGGAGTGTCTGTCCTCAGCCAGACTGTGTCCCATCCTGCAGAAGCACTGGTAGGACCCAGCTGTGTTCTGGCACGTGTGCTCACAGCCGCCATTATCAAACAGACACTCGTCCACGTCTATCAAAGTGAAATAAAAACAAATAAGGAATGGGATCGTAAAATATAGAACTGTATGTAGTTAAGCAGTGAATAAAGCAGCGGGGTCAGTACCGTCACACCCACAGCCGTCCGTGTGGAGCCTATAGCCAGCCCCGCAGTAGCATTCGTAGCCGCCCGGGTAGTTGGTGCAGTGCTGCTCACAGCACGAACTTCCCTCCCCGCACTCGTCCAAGTCTGGAAGACACGCCCCCATCCCCCACCCGCCTCAGTGAGCCAACATGAACAACGCAGAAAGCAGGACCACGAGTCACCATGAGCGTGGTGAACCCCTGGCTATCTGGGCAAGTTTACAGAAGAACATTTCCAGGTGGGGAGGAGGGAGCCGTTATTCATAGGGAAGAGTTCGCTGACAGAGAAAACCTCCAATCCCAATAGAGTGTCGTGGTCCAACTGGCTGAGTTCATAGAGCCATCATGGAAAACACAAATATTTTTCTAGAAGTAAATATTTATGTATATTACTGCTATCACAAGACAACCTTGTCACTGTTTCTGGCCATTTATTCTTCACTTACATCTGAAGTTTACACTCTGGCCACTGGATAACTTAGAGGCATAAATCTTTGTTAAACAGCTCAACGTCCAAGAGGTTTTTCAACTCTTCCAAAAATTCTAAAAAGCCTTTGGAGATACAGTGTTTTCTGGTAGTAGCAATGATATATTCTACACGGCAAATGGTGATCCATCAGACATAAGAATGCACACTGAGTTCAAACACTGAGCCATAAAACTTATGAAGAGTTTTTAGGAGAATATTTGTGTAGCTGACATGCACCCATATTGGCTTATGTAAAATGTTTCTAAATTTAATCCAACCATCTGCTCACCCAAACAAGTCTTGAGGTCCTCATCAAGCTGGTAACCTTGGTTACAGCTACAGACAGGTCCCAGAGTGCCATGCTGACAATGGTGTGCACAACCTCCATTCCCAGACTCACAGCTGTTAATGATCTCCATTTCGATGCCTGTTGGACAGTACCCAATGAACATTTGACATGAAACCATACAGCTCCAATCAGCAGTACCTGACCGATCTTCCAGGTGAGAAAAGTGACTCACGGTAGCACTTCATGCCTTCTGAGCCCAGTTCGTAACCTGGGTTACAGAGGCAGGAGAAGGAGCCGGCGCTGTTTCGACACTCGTGAGCACAGGCGGCCTGTCCGGTTTTGCATTCGTCGATGTCTGAAACATAGAGAACACAGCCCATCTGAAACCTCCACATTCACAGCTGTGTCAAAAGCCAGAGGGACTTGAGGTGGTGGATCTTAAATTTCATCGGCTCCACCATGGGCCTATTATACCTTCTAAACCTGACAACCTCCTCTCCATTCCGTTCCACAAAACCATTAGCATAGATCTCAGGGCGCAGTCTATCCACATCACATTGGAAGGCTCATCAGACACTTAGGCCAACAGTGGCTTTGATATAGACACTGTGATTAAAGACTGTACTGGCGGGCTGATTCTCCAGCCTTGGCCTGTGCTGAGAACACAAACCCCATTCTGCACAGTTCCCCGCCCCCCCAACTCAAAACCAGCAACAGTATTTCCATTCTTTTCCCAACATACAAAACCACTGGAACAAAATCTTCCCCAAAAAGAATCTGTTACATAGAAGATGTTCCATGTGAAAGGGTTTTAAATCACAGCGCGACTGTAAAGGGGAGCAGGGTGGACAGGGACCTGTCAGAGGCATTTACCTTCACAGCCCTTCTGATCCTCAGCCAGCCTGTAGCCCGGGCGGCAGGTACACAGGGCGCGAGTGCCTGCACTGCGGCATCTGTGCACGCATCCCCCGTTCCTCTCAGCGCAGGGGTTCCTCACTGTAACAGAAACATGCCAAGCTTCACAAAAGCTCACGTCTTTTTCCAGACACGGGCAAATGAGTCCCCAGTCAAAAGAATCTCAACATAATTACAACGCAGACACATTTACAACTGTACTGTAGAAAAGTAGGAAAACCTTTTTACTTTTAATAGAAATAGAAATGTAATAGTAATAGAAATGAGTATGATTTCAGTATGATCAGTATGATCTGTATAATCAGTATGACACAACCTACAAGATAAAGATTGAATTTTTTGTACATTCACTATTGGCTTTAGTTACATCCTTCAGTGTCTGGTGTTAAAAACACCATTCTCAGATGTCCAGCAAAACCATCTTTGAAAATGAAGACCACACTTCTTAACATTATGAATCTCATGCATTATGAAATTCATTCAATGATCATCTTTTCTGTTATTCTTCTGTGACACTGATCAAAGGCCAATCCATGTTTTTTCTGCTCCACTTCATCATGATTCATTCATGCTTTCATGCTATTCTTTGTTTTCCCAGAACTTTATAAACGCTCTCACTTTCGTCAGGTAGTCTTCACCTCACTCTAAATGGTAGAGTTTCACTGGGGCACTGTGAGCCCTGTTGAGTCTGGAGAGAGCGGATGGGTCAGCCAGGCTAAACTGGAAGTGCCTTTTGGCAGATGTTCGGACTTTGACACTGGGCTCGCCAAGAATATGACGCTCTAAACTGAGCAATGTAGCTAAGCGCTTCTTGGTGGAAATTCAATTCAGGCAATTTCAAAGATGGCCAAAAAGCAGAGCAATTTAATATGCTAGTGTTTGTATACTTTACACTCCACAGCTGAACAGCTTTATATTCTTCGTTTAAACAGGGGGCTTTGATTTGTTTGGCACTGCATAGTCATTAGCACTAAATGCCATGCCACAAACCATTAAAGACAGTCAAACTACCAATACATTTCAATCTAATCAGTCTCTGATCCCAAGCATTGCACTGCAATGTATTTCAGACCCTCTAACACAGTCCATCAATACTTTTACACTAGAAGTTCTAGACTGCCATGCTTTTTAGGCTTGGCTAAGAGTCAGAGACAGCTCCACATCTGGGGCCTTTAGCAGATACTCTCTTCATCATTTGCACTCAGTGCCAGAAAATGTTCTATCCATGCTGTATCTCTCAAGAGCTCATTTACTCATTTATGATAAAAAAAATGTATTAAGCCAATTTTGGCACTAAAGTTTTCTTCTCTCTTTTTAATTGACAGTGAGAGAAAACACATTTTTTTCTGCTGAAGCTAAAGAAAGCGTCTGTGTCCACGTGCTAAAGTATTAACCCTCCTGGGTCCTTTCTATTACACTGTCCTGACCATTTAGCGCATAAAGGCTCACACTAGACATTATAACTTTGCCTTCTTTCACTCTTTAAATACAACATTTAATATGAAATTCCACTGAATGTTTGACAGTGTTCACAACATCTCAGTGAGTTTATCTGAGGACTTCCAGAGGACTGGTCAGCACCACTGCTACAGTTTCTGTCCTTACTAGGGAAAATAGAAGAGAACAAGCTGTGCTATTATGTTGAGTCTGGCTGCTATGACCAGCTGTTATTCTTCATCATTCCCACATTAGGCAGAAAAAAAGCTGACAAAATCAACAGTTTAGCCCCCGTCCCTTCTAATGCTTTGCATATTATCATATCCTTAAGCTATCAAATGGTCTGCTCTGAACTTGTGAACAAATAACTTTTGAACCATTTCCGTTCACAGTCAAAAGCCATGGCAATAAAGCATTCAGCAGTCAGACGGGATCCTAAAAATAAGTCATGTGGGAAAAGCCGGTGGCAAAACACTTACACTTGCAGCGTTTTCCGTCGGCGGTGAGCTGGTAGCCGTGTCTGCAGCGGCACTGGAAATGGGCATGGGAGAGCTGCACACACTCCTGCTCACAGCCTCCATTGCTGATGGCACAGGAGAGCACCGCTGAGAACAGCAGTGAGTAAAGACACTGTCAGCGATTAAAGATGCCATCGGGAGTCCTATAGTGAGACATACTAAAGAAGAACAGGAAGGTTCTCAGCCAAAAATGGCATGTTTGCAAACATGCAGTAATTTTTTTTTTAACAGTGGCCATTATTCAGTCCTGACCTGAAAAACAGAACTGCACAAGTGTTATTTCAGATGGAATTGTGCTCCTTTGACAGCAGATGAGAACTCACTATATATTTCTCTCTATTGGACTATTCAAATGTCATTCCAGGGTGATTTCAGGGACAAGTCTCAGTACTACCTGGCCAAATCAGCCCAGAGAATGACCTTGTCCTTCATCATTAAAAGAATTTAAACAGGAGGCAATAAGGGCCAAGTGAGTGTGTGTATGTGTGTGTGCATCCTCATAGCGGAGAGCAGAAACTGTGGTTGAGAAGTGAGAGTGGACGTTCCCAGCATTCTGCTTGCCCCCTGCGTCTTCATCACTGTGTGATCCTCACATACCCAACACGAGGGACACCCACTTCCTCAGTCTAGAGTCTCTGCTAAGCATGTACACTAGCAACAGCGATGCTCCCTCAAATATCTCATCAAGTGAACTTGTCGCTCGTGAAAAGGTAAATGCATTCAGTCTGGCAGTAGCGCTTTGCTAAAGATGGTTCTAGGTTAGGTCCTGGTCTGTTGATATATCAGTCTGTCTCCTTCCTATCTTCCTGAGTTCAGATGAAGGCCTGGGACCAATTGACCACTGTTGTGATTATACAAATCAAATCAAGGCTACTGCAGGTAAACAAAAACTGTTTTGTTTGAAAATAGTGCCAGTGGTTAGCAGCATTACCTGATGGATGTGATTTCTTAATCACAAATTACAGAATAATCTGTGTTTAAAGGAAATAAAGCAGACTAAATACACAATGTTATTGCAGGTGTATCTGCTAAACTTGATTGTACATGAAATATATGCAAGCTATGTATCTGTCCTCAACAGGCATTACCATTAGTCCTAGTATCACATGAAATCTAATGTCAACTTATTTTTTAAAAACGTTTTCAAATACTAAACTTCTTCCCCAGATAAGAAACAGAATAATAAGGGCAATATTTCAAAGACGGATGGAGTTTTCATTTGTGGTTTTCCATAAAATGGCTGAGTTCAGAATCCAACGACCTGGAGAGAAGAATGTTTCCAGCAGGAAAAGAACAGTCCTGTATCCTGCAAATGAAAGGAATTCCCTTGCAGCTAAGTTCTGCACTAAATTAGGAATAATTAAGGTCCTACCTGGATATCTGACACAAGGCATTAATACAATTGCCAACTTTTCAAATGAGCGTTAAACAAAACCAAACAGTCCTGTCAGGACCAAACCCTCATTGATGAATTACCAGATCTGTCTGTGGTATTAACAACCCAGGACTCATTACACTTACGCTCAGCCCCACTGGGGCCTTGACCGAGCCCGGGCCCAAAGCTCCGGACTGCTCATGTCATCAGGGTCAGCTAAAAGAGGCTTCAGCAGGTGGGAGCTCTCCAGACCACAGCGCGGCTCCAGGATCCCAACCACAGTGGAGCGGCAGATGAATTCGTGCCTTTTAGTTTATGGGTCCAGGTGCCTGTTCCCCAAGCACAAATTACACTAACGCCACAGAAATTACTTTTTAATGTAAAATGGTGGAAGTGGATATGTCAAGGCTACCCCTCAACATCAGTGGCATGTTGTCTAGATGAAGGTCCTCTTTATTTGACTTGAATGACGTTCATTAGCTATATGGTAATGACAAATAACTTCCCGGTCTGGAGGAGAACATCAGTGAATAACTTGGGAAGGCATTAAATGAGACTTTGCAAGAAAATTCACCAGAGTTAAATTTTTTCTTGATAACTGAATACGCACACAGTACCAGTGAAAGGTTTGGACACGGCTGACTGAATATATGTTATCCACAGTCTCAATTGCATTTACATTTGTTTAGAAGACAAATACAAAAAATGAAGGTTAATAGCTTATATATGATTTCCAAAACACAAAGTAGGAAAAATGTTTAAAGCAGTGCTACATTTTTTTGTATGCCCCATGAATCAAACAATATTCATTTGGTATATATGATAATTTCTTCACGGCTAACACAAAAGCATCATAGGCGGCTGCCTCCTGAGGCAGAATAAGAGGACACCAAGCATGGATCAACGTAATGTGGTTTGAAGAATCTGAAATCTAAGCCAATATATGCTTAACACAGCACAATCATGCATGTATTATTTCGTTCTTTTTAACACCTTCACTTGCTAAAATAGTAAAAATAAACAAAGAGTGTGTCCAACAGACAGACACTGTATATGACACAAGTTCCTCTTGAGTAGCACATCAGGCAATACATATAGGAATATCTGAGCTAGAATACCCCTTCATGAAAGAAACTGACTCTGGAAACTGATTCAAAATTAAGTCAGAGGTTTGATTATTTTGAAAATGGCTGAGATGTAATTTGTAGAATCTGTGTTTTTCACATTTCTAACCTGATTGGGCATTACTGCAGTAGGAGCCATACCTGTCAGGCTACCAGCAGGAATCTATGTGAGACACTGCCTTATCGGTCAGCCACAAACCGACCATGGCCTGTACACTAGAGAACGGTAGGAAACATTTAGCTGTTTAGAAAACAAAAGGTTCTTTGACTCCCTCTAACATGTAGAACTGATGGTGGGGTCCTCTGTCAGCTTTGAAGGAATTCCCAGTTGGTGAAAGCAAGCTGCTGTAGATTGTGGTGATAGAAGCTTCTAGAACTTCTGGCCAGTGTGTCAGCTCCTCCGCTGACCTTGGGGGAATCCCCCCGCCTGACTCACCTATACAGGTGCGGCCATCGACGTGCAGACGGAAGCCGGGGCTGCACTCGCAGTAGTAGGAGCCCACCGTGTTCACACATCTGTGCTGGCATCCTCCGTTGTGGACCTGGCACTCGTCGATGTCTGGAAGCAAATGGAAAAGACTCAAGAAAGATGTCAGGGGCCTTATTGAATACGAACCTTTTACATTATTGCCTTATTGAATATGTTCCATGGTGTGCTCACGCTGGGACACAACAGTTAAGCCATTCCATCACATAACTGACACTTAGTAACTGAAGTCTGTAGCAACCTCCAAAAACCAGGGTCAACACCGCTTTCAGCCACTGTTGACATATGAAACTCAAAGCAAAGCGCCCAGCAGACTTTAATGTCCAACTGCACGAGGCACTGGTGACATACTCAGAGGAGGTGGTACATGTGAGGATGCCTGGATGAAGAGCATGGGCAAAGTGGAAACCTTTAATGAGTTCCTGCTGTGTTCCTCTCCCTCTCAATGCCTCTTTGTATGGTGGCTGGCTACAGTCTGGCCTGGCTGCTCCTGGCCAAACCAAAACCCCTGCAATCATAGTCACCAGCACACTGGTGTCAATATATACGGTAGATCGACTCGAACTGAATGGAGGGAGCCAAAACAGATTGAGATCAACCACGAAAGTCAACAATCTATATAATGCTCTGAGGTATAATGTGTTGGTATTTCTCCAGTGGTGTAACTACTGGGGGGAGGGGCATGGAGGTTATCATACTGGGATCTGTGGAGTGGGACAGCCACGGGGTCCTTCCCATCAGTGCTTACGCTACACATCTCTAACTCATGAACACATCCTTTAACTTAACATGCCTGAGCAAGCCAACCTAAACACAACCTAAACACATGCTGCTTACACACCATGAGCTTCAGTTATACCAGTCTTGTTCATTTCATGCTTCATCCATGGTATCCAAACGGACAAATTATTCTTAAACTGATCTGTCAAACATGATATGTTAATTATTTATAACTCTAAAATCCTAAAACATGAATATAATTACATTTAAATATATAAACATTTGTATTATCAAAATATGCATGTATGCATGTTGCCAGTAGGGTGTTAGCTAATATATGATATAGGTTAACATTAGAGGAAGTTTTCTGTGCTGTACTGGTGGTAACTGTGAAATAAATAGACATCAAAGCACAAAAATAGACATCAAATCCAAAACGAAACATGAGAGCAGTTTGCTGAATTAAGCAGACGTCTGTATCAAACTTCAGTAGAGGAGAGACTTGATGATATGGCTGTTCTGGCCATTGTAAATGCCAGAGACAGGAATTTAGTCGAAGTGCATTATAGGTGATTTTGCTGAGTGCAAGAAACTTTACATGACTGTGAGCATTGAACAACTGAGACATTGCATCTTAACTGCAACCTTGATTTGAATATATAAATATATTCGAGATTCGAGGTAAGTAACTAAGTAACTGCAGTGTAAGGTAAGATACGTAGGTATCTTACTTAGGTAAGATACATAGAGATATTAGAAATTGCAGTAAAGTACACAAAGTTTCCAGAGGAACAGGACGTTTTGGACGGAGGTCCTTCATCAGCTGTGCAAGCAAAGTGCGGCCTGGGAGTTTGAGCATTCTTGAGTGTTCTGCGTAGTATCAAAGCTTTGGATGATGTTTCGGTGATCTGCACTGGATCTCCCAGTTTTTTTCCCAACCTGTCTCCCGTAGTGCTCCGATTACCATGGGAACCACAGTTGGCTTCACCATCCACATCTTTTCTAGTTCTTGTTCCCGAGCTTTACATGTTCCTTCTCCCTGATGTGGTTAACACTTGGGATTGTTACATCTAACACTGAATGCTCCAGACCAGCACACTGCCAAGACGTCTGGCACTTTTATGCAGGTGCTTAGACTTACAACACCAGGCTACTACACTTGCCTCCTAATTCCTATGGAAGCTGTAAGGATGGACTTTTTTTTTGGATTTTCCATTTTCTATTCATTTTTGTTAAATAAATAATGACGCAATAATGGAATCTGTTCATCAGGTTGCATTTACCTAATTATGAGACCTGCTGAACACCTGATGATATTTTACTATGTCTTCACTATGATATTTTACTATGTACATAAAACCATATGTGTACTTTGTTTCAGGGCCCAGCAGACCCCAGTTATGCCACCGTATTTTCCATAAATATCACACTCACCCTGCAGACACTGCTCATGCTTTAAAGGTAGTCATGGGAACTGCGAGGTTACAGTGGGGGGGGTCAGAGGGGAGAGTTAGAGCAGGCTCATAAAATCCTGGTCATCGCAAGTTAACTGTGTCAGGCTGAGTAACGTGACTGCACTAGGGAGGTTAACCTGCATACCAGTATACCTGAGTTATAGCATTAGACTATTTGTAAGAGGTAAAGTACCTGAGGATTCCCCACTGGTGAAAGTCAGGACATGGAACATATGCACAGATTATTTATTGCAGTCATTATGTCTATCTGTTAAAAACTGTTTTAATCTCAGCTATATTTTGTGCACATTTGTCTGACTTGGCACATGAATAGAACTATGCGAGCAATAAAAATACAGCATCACGGTTTCACAAATGTGCAGTAAAATTTAATTCCTGTTCCTGTTTGACCTTCCGAAATGTAACATACTATGGCGATTTATACCCTTGCCAACCCAAACAGATTTGATGTTTTTAATGGTACATGCCTTTAACATTTATGCTGCGGTAAGAAAAAGCCAAAGAATTACTGCAACCCCAAAATATTTCATTCTGCAACCAAAAAAAGCAGTTAAAGTACAAACCTGTGACACACCGCTTGTGCATCCACAGTGCACAGCCCTGAGGGCACAGCCCTGTAGGCACGGCCCTGTGGGCACAGCCCTGTAGGCACGGCCCTGTGGGCACAGCCCTGTAGGCACGGCCCTGTGGGCACAGCCCTGTAGGCACGGCCCTGTGGGCACAGCCCTGTAGGCATGGCCCTGTGGGCACAGCCCTGTAGGCACGGCCCTGAGGGCACAGCCCTGTAGGCACGGCCCTGTAGGCACGGCCCTGTGGGCACAGCCCTGTAGGCACGGCCCTGTGGGTACGGCCCTGTAGGCACGGCCCTGTAGGCACGGCCCTGTAGGCACGGCCCTGAGGGCACGGCCCTGTAGGCACGGCCCTGTAGGCACGGCCCTGTGGGCACGGCCCTGTAGGCACGGCCCTGTAGGCACGGCCCTGTAGGCACGGCCCTGTGGGCACGGCCCTGTAGGCACGGCCCTGTGGGCACAGCCCTGTAGGCACGGCCCTGTGGGCACAGCCCTGTAGGCATGGCCCTGTGGGTACAGCCCTGTAGGCACGGCCCTGTGGGTACAGCCCTGTAGGCACGGCCCTGTGGGCACAGCCCTGTAGGCACGACCCTGTGCAGGCCAGGGGAAGGGACAGCACTGCTTCAGGACATCCTGGTGGGGCTGAGATGTGCCGCTGCTTAGTCTCCACTGAGCAATTTCCTCCCATTGGGAGAGACGCCACGTTGGAGTAGAGCTCACACATGTGGGTCAATTAGAGGTGAATAGCCGTGAAGGTAGGAGGCAAAATATGAAGAGGTGTGTTTGCAATTATCAGCACTTAGGAGTTCGGCCTTCAGATGTGCTATGCTGCTTTCAGAGAATTACAGCACCAAACACGTGACGCCCTGCAGGAGAGGAATGAATAAATGAATGAATGAATGAATAATGCTGAAGAACAACAGCACGCAGTCTCTCGAATTTGATCATCAGGTTGGAATAGAATGTGTTCAGCAGTTAGTTTTATAGAAACGTAACTTGAAAGCACTCAGAGTCTGAAGAGCCAGAGATGTTCCTCTGAGATTATGCAGGTTCCATCATCCACGTCGGCAGTTCCACTCTCTTATTTCAGATGGAGAATCTCAGCAGCAACCCCCTAAGATCTCAGGCAATAGTGAGAGTGAACGGGAAGGGGTCAAGTGAGGGGGCAGCACGTTTAATTAGGCCACCCGATTTTGAACTCTCTTTAAAGACATGCTGTCATCAAACAAGTAATTAGACAGTCTGGATGGCCTTCAGAAACTGTGAGAGGCAGATAAAGAGCTTTGATTACATACAGTAATCGGCTGATTAAAGCCCCCCTTTCATAGTGCAGAGGAGATAAGAATAGCATTATAGAATAGTTCTCAGTAGTGGTAAAAGTGAATCCATCATCCTACCCTATTCACACTGATAGTTTCCTGAATGTGACCTGTTTCTCCCTAGTGCTCTAGTTGTCCTGTGTCACATGTTGTCTAGTTGTCCTGTAGCATTTTTCTCTGTTTAGCCAAGAATGTGGTCACATAATAACCTGTTTATTAAAACCACTCAGTAGCATGCAACGGCAGATCTGGTTCAGATTTAGGAAATTGCTTGAGAAGTTGAAACAGCTATAAAAGTGAATGATAGTGGTAAAACTGTGCTGAATTTGCATGTTGATTCAAAGGATTGCTGCTAGGTCTACAAACCATCGATGCTATCGATGCTAGGTCTACAAACCATCGATGCTATCGATGCTAGGTCTACAAACCCCAATGCTGCTCAGAATAGAATTTCGCCTTGTGTAGTCAATAATCACAACCATTTTATATCACATCAATAGATCCATAAAAAAACATCACAGTGTTAAACAGATTTACAATGGTTTAAAAACAATGAAAAGAAAATCATTCTTTGTTATAGGATCAAATAATCATTAATGAACAAGGGAATGAATAAGAAGCAGAGGTCTTATATTGTCATGTCCTGCTACAGCTTAGGCCAGGTTCATTTTCTACTGTTGTTTTTCCACTGTTGTCAGTTCATGTACATGAAAAAGTAAGTGAATCCTGTGGTCTAACACTTCACATGAAATATGAAATATTGCACTCAATGGGCTGAAGGAACATACGCGCTGACCTGGAGTATCGACAGCACACTGTGAGTCTCTGAACAAGTCCTGAGAAGATCACAAACACTGAGAGAGTAATGAAGACCACCTGTCCAGGAGATCTGGGAGGAATCTTAATTACAGTGGCCCCAAGCCAGGATCCGACCTGAGGCTGAATCGTGCCTGACACAGAAAGGGGCACTGCAAAGAGGAAAGGATTTTTAACAACACCAGGAGTAAATAAACAAGGCTGGTATTTTTCACAAGGCCGGAAATGCATGGACTCTCAAGGGGGCACAAACTCAGCCTGGACGTTTTCACTCGTCTTGGTAATTATTCTTCCAATGAGTGGGAACAAATCTAAATGTCCATGTGTTGGAAATCATGTCTCAGTGGGAGGACAAGGCAAGACTGGTTCTTTGGTGCTGACTCCCATGACTATTAACATCCTAACTGTTCCTCAGTGAAAAAACAGGCAACTGAATAAGGGGTCAAATATATCACATGTATGGCCTGAAACTGAATTAAACTGGCCTGAGAGTGTTACATGGGTTCCTTAGGTTGGGAGAATAATGTCTTGTTTGCCTTTATTGCTATTAAATTTTCTATTGAAACTAGACTCAAATTGCCCACATATGCTGAAAACCAAAACCTAGTGAATAACCCCTTTGGAAAAACAGCTCTGTAGTGGATTTCAGTGAGTTTAGTGGACCCTGAAGTTGAAATGCCAAAACAAATAGAGGTTTAACTGAGCAATACGGTTTGGAAGAAAGGTGATGGTACAGAATGCCAAAATCACAGTCTGTCTACCATATTGTTGGAGGAACGATGGGGTACATCACAAGGCAGGCACAGTGCGGCTCCAAGGGCAGTAAATAACGCAGTTCAGAAGCAGGCTGGTTGATGACAGGCAACCAACAGGGCAATAACTACTGAGTCACCATGCCAGGCAATGGCCATTTAATCAAACACACACTTTTTTCAGTTTGATTTTCCATCCAGAGACATTTACGCTGACATTTCAACACTACACCGACACTTCACTTTCAAAGTTGGCATTAGACATGATTTTCTCTTATTAGGAAACCTCTGAAGAACCCACGACTTAAACTTTGGTCAACATTCAGCAAAATTCACATCGCTTAGTGTTACATATGATTTATAATTTAAACAAACCATTCTTCTCAAGAAGACAGATAGAGAATACAGGAGAGAACGACCTTTTCCTGACTCATTCCCCCCAGCGCATGTGCACAGTCCCATTGGAGGTGCCATGACTGGAAACGAGCCTTTCTCCCCTGCATGTTAAATATCACTATGGTCACCGTCTATTTAGCAGAAACCGACATCCTGTGTATATGTAACAGAAACCATGTGCACGACGGCAAATCTCCATCAACCAACGGCTTACGCTGAACTTTAGAATTTGTACGAAATTCCTCTTTCCAGTCCATATCAAGAAGAACGGGATGTCATCTTCACAGACGTGCGGGACGCACCGCGGGCAGACGTCACACAGCTGCTTTTACTGACCGTGAAGCTGAGCTGAGCTCATCAGCATTCAGACGAACACAGATCGCTCTTTCTCCATGTGATCGGCACCCACCATCATCCACCACTTTGCTAACTTTAAGCATCATTAGCAATTCTAATGCCACTGTCAATTTCTCCTCGACTCTTTCATCTAAATAAGGCTCTAATTAGTGCAAAACTTCAACCGGCACATTTAAAGCACTTTAGTTAATTGATCTAGTTAGGCCATGACATTTGCTCCTGTCCCAGATCACAGAAATGCTCATTTATGCAGCATTCTTGCAGAGTTATTTTTGAATGAATTTCCGCTGAAGTAGAAGAGCATTGTCCACCATTCATTAATACATTTCTCACTTCAAAACCATTGTGAAACCTCCTAAATACAGGACAGGTCCAGTATTTTACCACAGACCTCACTACCACAGTAAAATCTGCATGGCAGCTGGGGAATTTTTGTGTCCTACATGAGCCTTTCATTTTATAGAAACAGAACATAACAAGACTTCTTTGACACTGTTCTAAGTTTGTGTGTGACCTAGTCTTGAGCACCCCGCCCCCCCCCCACACACACACATACACACACACACACACACACCCTCTCTCTCAACTTTGTAGAACAAGGTCTGATATAAACAGGAAAATAAATAAAGAAAAATCTAGAAATTCTCCAGAGCCATAAAAGTAAACTAGCACTGCTTAACTGGATACAGTCTGGGTAAATAAACTGACAGAGTTTACAGCTTCCTAAACAATGGCCCATTAATGTCACCTTAGAAATCTGGGAACCTCAAAATAATTTCTTACAGTGTACATATTACATCATAGTAAGCGCTAGGCCAGTCTATTAAGATTCCAGGACATGGAAACTGGATCATGCTTTATGGATAACAGGATTGTGATCACTTGCTTTGGGACTGGTATGTTGGTTGTTTTAGCTGATTCTTTTGTGAGATCTCACACAAGGTTTCTTTAACCCTCCACATCAGTCAGACAGTGCCAAGGCATTTCCAAAGCACACCACTGTAACTGGCTGTTCACTGTAACAGCTGTTTCACAAACTCAACAGAGGGAAGGATCTGCACAGTCCAGCTAAGACGTACATGTGACAAGCAGCACAGCATGAGACTCACGAACCTCAACATCACACGTTCTGCTGTATATCTGCAACTCGCGTGGCAACAGTTTGCACAAACATGAATCAGCAATAAAAACTAAATTAAACTGCTGTGTATTCCAAAAAAATCTGGTCCCACCTTCTTAATCAGTACCAGAGATAAGACTCACCTGACCCCATGTATCCTGCGTTGAATCCATTGTATCCATTGAAGCAGGTGTAGCAGTTTCTGCGCAGGTAGCGGTACTGCGAATTCCCAGCAACAAAGCTGTGGGTCAGCTGAGCCCACAGGAACACAAGCCAGGCTAAGCACCACCAAGCTGACATCACGGTAAGAGTGTCCCAAAACAACAACAAAAACTCAGACAACAACAAACAGGGAGACGTAGGAAGCCCTGGACACAGTCACGGGGGACATTATGCAGCGGTTAAAGACTACACCGCCACCACTGTGCAAGCCAGACACTTAAATAAGTCGAGCTGTCTGGTTTCTATCAGTGTCAAGTAACGCTTTTCTTCTCCTCTCATACACACGCTCTCCCTCGCTCACTACTGTTCTGCTTGTCTCATCTGTCTCTGCTTGTGTTTCTCTCGTCTCTCTCCTTCTCCTCTCTTCTCCCTCTCCTGTCTCTGAGCGCTAACAGATATCTGTGCCTGGTTTGTTGGGGCTTGCTGCCTCTATATGCAGAGCAGAACAATCCCACCCTCCTGTGAGTCCCGCCCCCTTCCACAGGTATTAGAGAAGTCCTCAGAAGGCCTCGGAGCACTTTGCCGAGTTTATTCACTGTGATGCAGGTGAACTTTTATGGGTACAACATCTGATCCAAAAAGTTCACACAATCGATGGTCTGTGTGAGTTTTCCCATAACCACAGTAAATATGACAAAGAGAGAAACTGTAACGATGACATCACTTTATTAAAAGTGGAGAGAAATACCATGGACTTGAATTCTCATATAACCTATCCTGTCAGAAGCCCAGTGATGAATGAACTCTGGGCATATTTAGTAATATGGATAATATCAGTTCAGCTTGTTCAAACATTTGGAGAGGACAGTGGAAATGTGAAACAGCCACAAATAATGCGAGTATTGACAAACTTGTCCATAAAAAAACTTGAATCAGATGAGGGAGAGGAGGAGAAGAGGAAGAACAAGCCTGGAGCTAAAATGCTCCTTATAACTACTGTGCAAAAAAAGCTACTGTGCACAAGGACAGCGTAAACCGTAAAGGTGTAAAAGTAATCACAGTGAAGAGGGCAATGCCACCTGCATTCATCATGCTTGGCACAGGTGGAATAAACGCTAGATGTTAGATGTTTGGGGTAGATGTTAGATGTCTGGGGTGAGTGCATACTACGTCCAGCATTGGCAAGAAAGTGTCTAGCAATATGGATACATAAACATAAAACATATATGTCTCCTAAGTAACAAGGAAAGTTCTAGAAGAGCTTACAGGACTTGTAATCGAAATGAGCTTAAGAGGGGGAGGTAGACACTGCAACTGAAAACTATCCAAGTCCCTCTGTTCGTGTGGCTGAAAGAGGATTGTTACATAACATCTACGTTCCTTATGCAGATGCTTTACAGTTGCCGGAGCCCAAAGGCAGACACAGCCAGGTGTAGGACAAACCTAAAGCCTACATCCAGAGTGCTTTGACACAACACTTCAGAGGTTCAGCAGTCTCTCGCTCTTTGCGTAGAAAGTGCCTGGTTTTCCAATGCTGTTTAATAGAGTGCTCAAATGGTGGTAAAGTAGACAATGCAATTCAGACACACACGCAACACAGAATTCAGGAGACCCACTGCTCCCCCAGCGAAGAGCTGCATGCAGGCAAATGAAAAACACGAATGATGCTAAACAAAACCAAAGACTTCATCTCCTGAAATGCTGAGACAGATGGTGTAGATGGTACATCAGTGCATCTCATCTCAATCGCACTGACCAAAATGGTTTACAATATACAGTTTACAAAATATCTGAAAATTACATATCAGAGAAAAGGATTTATATATGACTTTCTTTTTGCTCTCTCCACACAGAACAAACTCATGTGATGATGTTTACCTTTACCTATCTCTTAAAGAACATCTAAAAATTAAACCAATCAAGAAATCAGTGTCTGTTTTACACTATTATTTCAAGGATCACAGACAGGAAAGAGGGAAGGGTTAAATGTGATTCTCTACAGCACAGGTGAAGATTCACAGATGTTACCATATATGCTTGGATCTGAAACACAGCGTCCACTGATCTCACCAACAGCTCTTCAGAGCACAGTTACAGTACTCTGCTCTAGACCTGAGCTGATGCACAGGAAGTGAGATCTGGATATCCATGACACCAATCCCAAAGCGTAACTTTAAACCTTCTAAGAGAAATCTGAGAGAATCCAAGAGAACAGACTCATCTAAAGTGGACACAATCCAACCTGCTGGTGTCAAGACAAAGACTTGCAACTCTTAACAAAACTCCAGAAACAGCCACTATAAAACCTGGATAAAATCAACCAGTTTCTAAGAAATAAGCTATTACTCTATAATAAAGCTCCCAGCTGTAGCAAGGAAGAATCTTTATGTCCTGTCATCTTTTATTCACCTCGCAGAAGGCTAGTGAATGAAGGTCTGACATTAGAACTTAATCCAATATTCTTTGGCACACATAATACTATAGTCCTTATTGTTTAAACATGTTTTTGACATATAATTAGGGTTGCAGAATTGTTTAATTACTATTTATATAACTTTGTATGCATTTTACTATGGTGTTCCTGATCACATAGACATGGATCACTGAATTCCTAACATTTAAAACCACTTACAGGTAAACCAGTAAAAATATTATAAACACAGATACTTCATGATATTTATTGGGAATGTTTTTTGTTTTCTCTCTCAACTTGGTTATATTGGTCATATTTTTGTCTGTTGGTTGGTAGAAACCAGACAAACTGGCAGAAGAGAGACCAGCACTCACACTGCAACTGACAACGTTTACCACAGACCATACATATGAATGATATTCAGTCGGTGCTCTAAGGAAAAACTTCAACAAAGCAGCCATGTAGCATTCTAATCACAAAGAAAGGTCTAAAGTTCAAGTGCTCGCATATCACATTTAAGGTTCCATACATCAGTCATTAATCACGTCAGTGGTTGTCATTTCAGGCTCTGAGGTAAAGCGGCATCTTAGGAGAACTATTTTTATATAATCAATCATTAGTGGTTGTGTTTGGACAGAGCCCTGTAAAAACTGGAAGTACAGTTAAATATCTAGACCAGGATTCACGTTTTGTAGATCAAGGCCACTGAAGTGTCATCCATTGTAATCAGACAGCCACATTTGACTGATGTGAACCAAATGTATTGTTTTTAAGTGTCCTTAAATGTGTTTCATAGTGTGTTTCATCCTGTGCTTCATAGCGTGTTTCATAGTGTGTTTCATATTGTTTCATCCTCTTTCTCTGTTTCCACTGGAGACAACCAGCCCTCATCTCATGTCTTGAATGTCAGTCGAGCTAAACTGATGCATTTTTCAGGAAATTCACTTGTACCCCACCCTACCAAAAAATAGAAAAAAACCCAGCTTCATGTCAAATCGCTAGCAGAAGAGAAATATGCTCCTGCTTCAAGAAGCAAACAATAAGGATATCTCAGGAGAAATTTTTCCTTTCAACCTCTACTTGAAAGCACATCTTTTCACTGTTGCAAAAATCCACGTCTTCATATAAATGTCATTTGGGGAGGGGTATGCTGACATCACTCCTCTTGCAAAAAGCAGTGAACGAGATCACCGCGAGTGTCCTTCCTGGGACCCTTCAGTTTGTGATAAACGGCTTCATGATCTGCAAGATCAGCACAGATGGCCAGGGCCTTTTGGCCTGTACAATATGTAAGCAGGTCTGTACATTCATGTGCTTTCAGGGACCCTCAGTCAGTGATCGGATCAAATCCATCTTCCAAGCTGTAGGATTTTAGTGTTGGATGAGGCCCAGGATCCTCTCTGTCTTTTCCATGGATCCGTAGCCCCTGGGAGGATCTACAAGGAAGACTTGTTCCTCACGTTTATTAGCAGGCACTGTGGCCAGGGAGACAGGACTCATGGTGAGCCTCATGCACACAATAAAACACAGCCTGAGGGGTTCTTCAGCTCTTCTTTATGGTCCACAGTTATGAAGTGCTTCCAAGAGCAGTGCTCCTAAGCCCCCATGGGGAAAGGATGCTTCAACCATAATCATTTGGTGGGTGAGTGAGATAAATGTCACAGATGTCATGGCCGCTTCGCGAGGGAGATGGAAAAGCAGGCAATGTGAAACAGCCTGAGTTTTTGATTACTTTTCAGAAGGCAGAAGCCCTGTAACAGATATGAAAACCCGCGAAAGACACGTTCATCTCCGCGAGGCGCCGCACACTGCCACCAGACCTCATAACGGTTTCCTTTGATTAATGACAGAAAGAAAAGGAAATAGCATATATTTCCAGCCTGAAAATACCAAAGGGTTAATGTACACCATGCCGGACAGTCTTCATTTAAACTATAATAATATGCTTATTTAAATGCCTTGCAGCTTTTTAAATCTCCACAGTGGTGGGGGGTACAGGGGGTCTCATTAGTGGATTTTATAGGATCAAAGAGTACGTAATATTGTTAGTTGTGGTTAATGATCTGTTACCAATACAGATGTGGTTGAGTATGCTCTGTACTGTATATTCTCTTCATGTGGACATATGGACTGATAAGAATGTGCTCAGCGGTCTGTGGAATGCTGTTTTCATTAGTTTGTATTCTCTCCACCGTAGGCTTGAATAATGTTTCGGGAACCATGTCTTACATTTTTGCACAGCGTAGACCAAAGTTCCAACACAGTTTTGTATGCCACCTAATACGGAAGTATTGATTTGCCTTCCATGAGAAAAAAATGTAACTTTTCCATTTGCTAGTGCACCTTGTTGGTAGTTTGTGTTGGTGTGAGCATGCTTCTGGGAGGAGCGGTGAACCTAACCCCACACTTATACAGGAAGTCCACCTGACTGTATGAATTCAAAAAACACCTAAATGTCAGAGCATCTTTGATGTCCACCACGTTCAAAGACTGTCATTACAAACTACTACACCCTTGTCTAATGAGAGAACACAGGACCACATCTGATTCGGCATGGCAGTCGACAGGTATAATCAGACAGGGAGGTCCCTCAGAAGTCCTGCGAACTCAGGAGACACTTAACAGTAATGTATTTTTCACAAGCTTCAGAAAGCACCAAAGTAGTCCCGAAAGAATCTGTGAATGGCAGCTGATGGCATTTGGGACGCCTTGGCAGGTTTTCCCATTCTGTCTGAGAGATTGGCCACTGGAGGACCCACAGTGAATGCTGTCAACAGAATGCTGCCTTCCCAACCATCAATCATCAATCTCCCAATACTCATTCAGCTCAGGGAAGAGAGAGAGAGAGAGAGAGAGAGAGAGAGAGAGAGAGAGTATTCAGATATACAATGATTGTGATATCCTGAAATATTTATCAAGCTCTGTTTCAGTCCAGCTTCATTCATCTAGAATGGACTTTGCTTTAAGTCCATGATTAAAGTTTAAACTTACAGGATGTGATTCTTCTGAATCGTGTTTCGCATTCAAAAGAGTTGCCTGCCAAAGAGCTTCTGGCTCTCTGTTCACAGAATCGTATTGGTAGAGATACGACCCAAAGATCTGAAAACCACAATCCCACAATCCATTCCACAGGCATCTCAATCTACTGAAAATGTACTGAATAAATACCAGTACTGAACTATTGCAAATTTTAAAAACACCCATTCAGTTTTATTAAGTGGACAATCACAAAAATAGTTTGTTTTCCATTTGTGTGTGACCAGGGAATAGAAAAAAGCAAAAACAACTGCTCTTGATTTGCAACAATGCATTTTTATGTCAAGACATAAAAAGTTACTACAATTGTTAAAAGACTATCACCACTCTTTGATACAGCAGCAAGTACGCCAAATGTAATTTTGTTGAAGTAAAACACTGGAATACAGAATAACACCAAACACACACCCCACAAAGGCCTTTGAGTTGCATCAGAGGCGCTGTGTGTGTTCTTCTCCCTCCAACTCTTACGGTGCTCTCGTGTGTGGGGGAAAAAGACCTATGCTCTCAAACTGGGGGAGGGGGGGGCAACAGTGTAACACCGCTGGCCCCCCAGTGGAGGGGGGCTTCCTTTCGTCTGCCCTTGCTCTCTTCTGCTCTCTTGCTTGCTGAGTGATTTATGCTCCAAAATGCCGTTAGGGCTCCTCCGCACACCACAAAGAGAGACCACAGTTGCCGCCGCTCCAGCCGGCCACAGAGGGGCAGCTTTGATGACTTTCCTCAGTCTTTGCTGAGGACGGGTCAGCTCTTCACTCATTGTGTAGCACATATGTACATGGCTAGCGTGACAATACAAAAAAAGCATGTTGCGGTGCTGGGGTGCTCTGAGCATGACATATTTCACCTCTAAGGCATCTCCGTTGGACTGAGGACTCTGGCACACAGCACAGTCCAAACAAGCTACAGCCATAGCAAAACATTCATATTCATACAGCCTCTCAGCTGGGCGAGCTACTGCCTCAAACAAAACCTATTACACATGGTGGCCAAAAAAAGCTTAAACCACATTCCAGCAGAGAAATATCTCTTTCTTGTGATTTGTGTGTGCCTATGTGTGTTTGTGTGTGTATGTGTGAGTGAGTGCATGCGTGTACAGTATTTATTTATGTGTGAGCCTTTAACCTTCAAAGCAGGTCAAGTTTGAGGTCAGTCTAAGATGAAACAGAGACTTGTTTCACATGGCATGGACTTGCCCCCATGGAAAGGAAAATACATTTCATGGAGCTTTTAATGTTGCAGTTGTTAAGTTATTATTATTCAAAAGCTTAAAAAGAATACAACATAATTAACAGCACAGGTGTCAAAGTAAATAACAGTTTCCAACATATCATGCAGTCATTGTACAGTGTACGTGATCAGCTGGGTCAGGTTGACCTTCCTACGTTTGATAAATCCTGTAAATCAAGGTGCCTTCAGTGTGCTGTTATGCTCACTGCGGCTGCCTCCATGAGCTCCAGCTCGGCCTGCTTTACCGGCCTGCGTTGCTGTGTGAGCCTAGCAGGCACCCCACCTGCCTGTCTGGTGAAAACGAGCAACGATTAAAAGATCCGTCTACAGCCAGCAGAGCTGCGGCAATGCTAAATCTGTGGAAGCGGCTAATGAATCTTAATGAAAGGCCTGTTATGGGACAGTTAGTAGATAAGAGATGATAAAACAGAGTTTTGGCTGGCCTGAAGCATTATGAAGTGTAGCGTCTGGTTGATGTGCATGTCCTTAGATCACTAAGTGTCTGACTTAGGCCCTCTGCACAGATCTTTCTCTTTTGTTGTAACATATTCGAGATCTGAGCACACTATAAGGAAGAGGCAATCGATTCAGCTCTAGGATAAACACAGCACAACCAAAGTCACATCCATCCCAGTGAAACCTGGCATCAGCACTCTGAAAGCTGACGTCAGCACTCACTGCTGCATCTTTGTCTCAGAAACATAACACACCTCTATAGCTTCTCTAACACCTAGTGACACAGTAAATCTGATATAACCGAATCTACAGACATAGGTTTCTGATATGTGTTTCAACATATTAACTATGCCTTCTCGCCTCGCATTTCCAGGCCCATCAGAATGCAATATGGTTTCAACTGCATCCTGCTATCGGGTCACTGTAAGTTTGCTGTAGGTATGAATAAGAGACACGTGTAGAACCGAAGCATCTGGGTGGGTGACTCACGGTGGTTCTGTGCGCAGGCTGCAAAAGACATTTGGCTCCTAACAGACTGTGAAACAAGGGTCAGGGAAGTTTGCCTAGGTCCCCTGAGACCCCTTACACACCCTGATCACAGTGGGGCATAAATACCTGCACCCAGACTCAGTGGATCTGCTCACTCTGGGATTACCATCCACACCTGCGGAAGAGGCTTTAGCACAGATGCTGAACTGAGATGGCCTACTACCTCATGCAGGATGCTTTTGAAGATGGCTTTCCCTGATGCCGGCGCGATGGGTTAAAATATTTATGCCGAATTGATGCCATTTGCGACCCGATTCCCCAGTTCTTCAGTTAGACTAACAGGTCATTTTAGCTTTTTTGGATGACCCAGCAGGGCTTTCATCATGTACTACAGTGAAATGGGCACTGACGTCTGTTTTGATTTTATGGACAGAGGACAGAGGTGTGCTGGGTCAGATTCCACAAGCTTTACCCTAGAGGTTAAAGTTTGCTACAGGTTAAGAGGTCTGCTACAGAGGGGAGGGATGGGGAGCTGAGGAGAGAGGAGGAGAGGGGAGGAGAGGGGATGGAAGGGGAGGGGTGGGGAGGGGAGGAGAGGGGATGGAAGGGGAGGGGATGAGAGGGGAGGAGAGGGGAGGGAGGGATGGGGAGGGAAGGGGAGGTGAGGAGAGGGAGGGGAAGGGAGGGGAGGAGAGGGGAGGGATAGGGAGGGGACGCTGCTGAATTAATCTGAACGAGCAGGCAAGAGGAGTGTGAGAAGGATCAAGGCTTTACAGCACCTCGTTCATCACACCTGCCTTTTAAACGGTTTGAGCACATTTAACATGCTCACCATATAACAACATCAATATCCATGAGGACTCCAAGGCAGGTTCTGCCACTTCTCTGAAAAAGTGCTTTCATTTATTCCTTGCAGAGTTTATTGGTATTAAAGCAAAGCAGAATATCAGCCTATCAAAAACCGTTTTGAAAAATATAAATGTAACCCTTTATGACCTTTACATGGAGTTTTTTCAGTGCCATGATAATACCTTCCACTAGAGGGCAATATCCACACACAGAGACTCCTTCATACTAGTTATAGAGCAGTTATCAGTATTTGCTGTCTGGGTAACAAATTCTAGCATATGTAATTTCTACCGAGAAGCAGTGAGTTAAGGCTATTCCTGTCCTTGTATAACTCTGCTCTCTTACATTATCGATATCAGGAAGAAAAGCTTCCATGTGAAGACACCTGAGTCTTAGGCAGGCTGTGAAAAGCACACATTACAGGGACTGCTGGCAGAGATGAAACAGTGAGGAGGTGCAGGTCACCCCACAGGTGTGCTGGCTATGACAAAAGACGTTCTTACCACTTGAAAAAACCAACAACAGGGGAATCACTGTCCTGATCGAGTTGTCAGATCAAGTAGGACAAGGACACTGGATTTGTTTGCAGTATTGTTCAATTAGTAGTATGACTCTTTCTCTAAGAAATGCCTGTTTTTGCATTTAATGTATAATTACTGGATATATTTTTTTATGAGCAACCTGTAAAAAATCACTTGTTTAGGTGTAAAACATAATTAATTGTAAGACCTGAAAGGCAAACCAGTGAGTCCAGTAGCCCCAGGCTGGTGAGTCCAATAACCCCAGGATGCCTGGCAATGTGGGAGTGAGCATCACTGATGCCTGCCTACAGATTCTCTGTGTGGGGGCGATGTGTCCCAGAGCCCACGGCCACAGCTTTTAATGCCCCTAATGAGGCCTGATGCTGGGCTTCCTGTTTGCTCGTGTCCCATGGAGAAAAGCAGCATGCTGCCTGTGGGCACCATGAAGGGGGAAAATAACACAGACACAATGCAAAGACCAGAGCTGACACCGCTGGGATTCTAGATCTTGGAACACTGGGATTCTAGATCTTGGACGACTGGGATTCTAGATCTTACATTGCTGGGATTACACAGCTTAGATCTGTGCATCATTCATCAATACAAAGAATGAAAACATTTCCAAAAAAAAGAGACCTAGTCTATGATAGAATTTCAGAAAGCAAGTCTGGCAGGTTACTGTGATCAGACAGCAAGACAGAGAGCTGGCTTATAATCAATTGGCAGAAATGACAATACATTATTTGGAAACTGGAAAATGTCAACACTGAAATGAGTTTCCAAAATAAAGCCTGGGGTGCAGTGCATTCACCTTTAAAAGGGCCTGTCCTGCCACTGACTAAGGAGCTTAGGCAGATTGTGGAAGTTAAGACCTGTACCAGTCTTCAGGATGTATGGATGCAATTATGGCCACTGCACTTATTTCTTACCGATACCTGATACTGTCTCTCTGTCCAAATCTGAGTAGACAGTCTGTGTGCTGACAGTCTGTTGCAGAACGCTGACGAAGTTACTTTGATTAATACATTATTTCACAATGTACAGTAATAATTTCCAATTTACTGTGGTGGTTTGAAACAGAGGAACTGTTCCAGAACTAATTAGAATAGAATTAGAACACATTATATTTGTAATCTAACACTAGTAGTGGGTTAAGATTGCCATTTCATCCAGATATTAAACTCTGTCTACTGTAAGATCTACACTAAGATTATAGTCTGTAAGTGAACATGAGAGAGATTTAAGGAAGGTTAGATGAACTGATATTGATGTAATTTGTTCAATATGGGACCAAGTCTTCAATCAAAAGAATTCACTTATATTTAATAAATGTGGCTATGCACTAAAGACCAGATCATGTCCCAGATGAAATTACAGGAGAGGAGACAGTAGGATCTGTGTTAACTGTGGAATACTATAACGGGGAATCATAGCTACCACATGTGATGGCAACAGGGAACAGGGTTATAATTATAAACCACTCTTCCATGAACTTATGTCAGATCTGAGCTCCACATTAGATAGGCCTGTATCTGGCGTGATACACTACAGCCATGCATCTCTGCACAGTAACAAAGAAATACACAGCAGTGGAAATAAAGGTCAATCGAGAAACATCCATTAGGATTTAGGAATGAAAAGGCAAACATTTAGGAATAGATTATGCATTGAGAAGCATGTAATTAAAAAAAAATTACACATGACTAAATTACACCGATACATCTACAGTTTCAAAATAAAGCGTGCTTGCTGTAGGCTGTAACACGGACATACAATGGGCCACGCCCACCTGAGGAATGAACACGACATCACAACAGGACAACATGAAATTCTACCACGTCACAACAACAGGACAACATGAAATTCTGCCACAACGTCACAACAACAGGACAACATGAAATACTGCTGCTACTGACGGAGGCGGCTGGCAGGGGGCCTCCATACCATGACATAGAGTAAGTAGGACTGCACCCGTGGCTGAATTGAAAACAAAGGTTTCAGAATAACAGCAACAGTCTAATGGCCAAATAATATATTGAGTGTGAGTGTGTGTGTATGATCATTAGAAAGTGATTGGATATGCTGACTTGAATAACTTCCTTTTTTTCATGAGCATGGACTGACGTCCAGACGCAGCGCTCTCAAAGGCACATGCCCCGTGTAATGTAATCTGTCCCTGCCACACCCCTTAATCCTGACTCCCATTCTTAATGTCCTCAACACCCTCACCAAGCACATCCTGGGAGGACTCCTGATCTACCCTGAAACATCTGCTCCTAGAACAACAAGAATACCCCCCCCACACCCCTGATGTGTGTTTTGAGGAGAACTCAGCATCACATATGCAAGATACACACTCACCCCCAGCTTTATGTAAAACACTTTGTTGAGGTACAGCGAACAAGAGTCCATCTGTTTCCATGCTTGGTTCGTACTATCCGTCTTCCATCTGTTCATCAGGGGTCACAGGACCTGCTGCTGCTAGGATATTATTGGACGATGGGCTGCTATGAACCCAACCCACAGACCCACATCTTCTGACAGGTGTGAACACTCGATCAACACTGCACTTGAGGCACACACAGTAAGCCACTGCTCTGTCACACTGCAGTGATGCGGGGGGCCCTCTGCTCCTCTGGGCCTCTGGGTGATAACACTCTGCCTGTCACTGCTGTGTTGAGAACGGCCATCTAAACATTATTCATCAACAGTTGCCCTGTGGTGAGCAGTGTAGAGGGTGGCTAACAGTGGCAAACATAACAGATGTACTACACTCTTATGCTAAGCTTATCTTAAACTATCTCTAAACTGTGGAAACTGTGGCGCCTTTAAAAATGATGGTGATTATTATTATTATCATCAATACAACAAATATCCAAAAATGCAAGTTTGGCGTAAGCGACAAGATTTAAGAATTGAGATTGTGGCATAGAAGAACATGGAAAATGTTAAAGAAATACTCTTTTATCTAGGCATGCCTAAGCAAGTCTGTTACATATGACCCCACCAGGGGAACTAGAGACATGACAAACTCCTGAAGTAATTCTTGATTTCTCTCTCTCTCTAGTCAATGTGCAGTAGTTAAGGAGGCAGGTACACAGTAACTTGGCTTCAGATAACTGATGCCTTGAGAGGCCAAAATCACAGCAGTTGGAGGTTCATCACAGCAGTTGTTGCAGCCATAAAAAGAAAAACACTTGATCAAATGGGGCATTAAAGACCTCTCATTGAAAGCCTTTGGTCCTTTCCCATACTGTGTCCATGTCATTGCATTCAGTTATCACGTTTGCTCCGATTAACCCTTTCAGGCCTCTCGTGCCACTCTTATCTACTTCAAGTGGGCACTGAGAGCCACATGGGGCAGCTGAAAGTGGGTCAGGAAGTCTGGACGTCTTTTCCAGCAGAGAGACGCATGGCGCCTGTGCACCATCCTGGGTGTTGACACTCTTTCTGACAGCACGCTCATGGTTAGCGTAGTGCCGGCTCTGTAAAGCCCCACAGGATGTCTATCACGAAAACTCTATTTAACACTCGAGTGGTCCCAGGCACAAAGATGGGCCAGGGTCGTGTGTTCACGATACAGGCTGTTTGATCATAGCAGCGCAGGCAGACATGAGCTAATGAGTCATTGACTCACTGGGTGATGCTGCAGTGATGTGTTTTTCTGGTTCCAGGAGGTGATGTGTCTTCTAGGCAGACTGAGTCCTGGGAATTGGATAGTTAATCTGCTGTTCTGGCCCATTCCTCAGACTCATATGGTCCACAGTGTCCATTCTGCACAGTACAACCTTCTCGTAGAATGTTTCTGTGTCCTTCAGGAATGCAGGTCACCCCACACTTTATGAGGTCATGTAGAGGTGTGACATTAACCCCACAACTGCTGTATATGGAGGCAATTAAAGCAACATTCACAGTCACAAGAAAAAAATACTAAAATCTGGGGAAACAGTAAGTGGCAACAAAGCTCATTGTTTCAAGATCCAACAAGCACAAGATGCACAGAAAAACAGAAAGATATAAAGAGCCAGACCCAACATCACATGCATCGTGTAAATTCCTGTTCCCGCTTTTTTTCTACATATGCTGAAAACATGAACCCCCCCCCAGGTTCTCACATATATCACTGCACTGCAGCGGAGCATTTGACAATGGACCGATTAGGCATGCCTTGTTACCAGTGTAATTAATAGTGCTCCAGAGAGCAAGTCTTTTTTTGGGCCACTCCATGAGGACGGAGTATGTGTTTTGTGTCTCACCGTCTCTCCCCTCCACATCCTTCACCTTGATGCAGCCTCTCCTGAGGCACTGGGAGAGATTGGGGAGGAATGTACCAATTACTGCTATGCCTTTCCACACGTCCTCCAACAAAACAGCCATTTGTCTTTCGTCAGGTTTACACAGGGAAGGAACATTAGCTTGGATCAAAGTCAGGGGTCAGTGGCCTTCTATTCTGGAGTTTTGGAAACAGTGCCTTTTCAAGTATGTACCGCGTACACTGTGTATGCCTTTCAGGAGTCAATGAGTGAAAAACACTCACGCACATCTTTAGAGCAGTCACGTCCCTGAAAGAGACGTTTTTGCCCCCTCTCCCACCACCCCGCCCACCAGGGGCATCGACCTAAGCTAGGTAACGCATGGAAAACCAGTAAATGTGTGTCCTGTGTGTATTTTTAGTAAACTACCTGTGTGTGGGAACAATGACTACAATGAGGACTGCTTTTACATTAAAGATCATGTCCTTAATTCTCAGAGCACATGTGTATTATAGGATGAAGGCATTTTAAAGCATTTATGTGTCACACTATGGTGGGCCCCTGCCGGCCGCCCCCGTCAGCAGTGGCAGTGTTTCATGTTGGCCTGTTGTTGTGACGTTGTGTTCGTCCCTCAAGTGGGCGGGGCCTATGATTCCCCTCACATGACTGTCATTTGTCTGTCTATATATGTCTTGTCTTTGTACCAGTTGACTGCAGGTTATTGCATCCTTCATTTGTATTATGTCACGGGTTTTGCGTTGGTGCAATTTATCCATTAAATCCTCCATTTCCCCTGAGACTGACGTGATCGCTTCCTTCTTATTTTGCACTCCCTCTCCCATCACATTATGTTTAGTCGATGGTAGGCAGTGTCTTCAAGGGCAATGAAAAGAAGTGTAACCAGAAGAGGATAAATCAAGGAAAGGAACAATGTGAAAGGATTCATAAATGAAACACAGGAGACTTCTGCTAGTCTGAATTCAAGTATACAAGGAAAGGTTTACAGCCGTATTACTGCACATTGATCATATTCAGTGAGGTTTTTCATGCTCCATTTGTAAGGACGGCGCCCAGGCCTCTGGGAAGGAAAAGTGCCTGCAGCTGTTGTGTCTGTAGCAATCAGTCTGGTTTGACCCTCGCAGTATTACTCCTGTAGACCTCATTGTAAGAATGATCACAAAGGTTAGAGAAAACAATTTGTAATGCATTGCAACTGGTGTCTGTTTCTCACAAGTCATAATCCGTTTTTCAATAAATCAGCCATAAAAGATAAGCATACAATAACTCTAGACAGCCGTAGGAAAGGAACGACCAGGCTGGTAGGCAATTCGTCAGGGCAAAGAACCATTACCTTGATCTAAGCATAGCATGTGAATAAATGTTCCCACCTGGATATGTACTAGACAAGAAAAAAGCAAATGCACAATATGGCCAAACACTCACACACACATGCACACACACTCACACAGACACAAACAGTGAGAGTTGGGATAATAGCACTAGAGCCACACAGTCTGCGTGGTCTACTGAAAGGTGAGTCATATTCAGCATGTCACGGGTGACCAGCAGGGTCACTGTCTGGAGGTCAAATCCTTGGGAGCAGAGTGACTCTGTACAGTGGGAATACACTCATTAGGCATGCAGAGTTCAGGACTGTGCGGTTCAGTCTGAACTCTACTGAATGAACCACGGTAAATGTGCAGGTATAGGTCAGCACCATGCTGTTTAGATACATGTTAACTTCCTTTTTTCATGGATGTACATGGAGGTACCTAACTAAAGGAACAATTTTGTCCTGTCCTAACAATTTCCTGTCCTGTCCTTAAACCAGACTTCAAAAGCAGGATCTTGCTCCACATCCCTGGCCGTGAGTCATATCTCCTCTACCAATACTGCATAACTGAACAATGAACTTTTCTGTGGTCCACTACTGTGCCTGTGTTTAATGCTGCCTAGTGGCTAATAATCTTCCATATGAAGATAGGAGGGGAGAATATCTGGCGGATCGCTGAAATCCTTGTGGGCTGATGAATGAGATAATACAGGTCAGCCAAAGGACAGTAATCCTAATTGACAAGGCATGTAAGAGGAATGTCCTGCCTCCTGCTCTGTGTCTTAGAGGGCTTTGCATAAGCCACTGTAGCTTCATCAGATACTCTAGCGGGAGAAGTGGCATCCTCTGGACCGATCTCCATGGATCCCAGGAATGTCACTGCATATTTCAGTGTATTGTGATGCTGACACTGTGTACGAATTACAATGTACTTCTTCAGTTTCTGTTTGTTTTCATGTTTTGTTTTGTTATTTTAAATGCATCGTTCGTAACCATAGGTCAAAAAGTTAAACTAACTTAAAATTTCTACCCGTTTGGTTAAACATTATGGTGTTGGTATTGACTGTATAAATTCACTGCTGCAATTGTGTTCATGCTGTGTTAGCTAAGATTCATCACATGTTGTTAGATGAGACTGAAATAATTTCAGTTTTAACAAAACAATGACCAAAAATAGCTAACTTCTACAATTCTGCTAATATTGGCCTCTACTGCCCCCTGTGGACACTGCCATTATTCTCTTGCCATAGACTCCTCCCTCCAGATTCTGACCTCTTACCATTATTTATATTCCTTTAGTAAAGTAAATCGAGATAATTCTTTAAATGTAGTCCATTCTGCCTCTGTATACTGCACCTTCAAATGTCTGGTCAATGAACAGCACACCCAAACCCAATAAGATTTTCAAAGAGCTGTGCAGTAGATGGACACACTTAAGACGAATGAATGCTGCTGTTTGAAAATACCACTGCTTTTTAAAGGCTACAGTCTTTACTACACTTTATTACCTTTATTATCTTTACAAGGTGTTTTAATAAAGTGTTATTTTTAATAAAGCAGTGATTGTAATAAAATGGCTAGTGACTGTAAACCCAGCTGGTTCCACTTCCCCCATATCTACCCCTACTAACCCCGGCTTCTGGAGAGTAATGCTATAGCCACTTCTAGAGTAGGTCGAGTGGGGTGCGAGAACCACCAAGGTGATTGGTTTGATTCCCTGGGAGTTTACACACTGTCACATAGGGGGCAAAAAAGAGCCAGGAGTTACAAAGCAATACAGATGATCCCTAACACAGGATCTATACATTCATTTCAACCATGACTCGTCACATAATGAAGGAGAGAGAGTGGTGGCCGGGGAATACCGACCCACACTTCATCCCAGGGTTTCACACTGCAACATCTCTGCAACAGCTCTGTCACCAGTGCAGAGAGGCACCACCACACACCTCTGCAGTGCCTTCAAGGAGCAGCCCAGCTCCTCAGCACCACTGCCTTCCCACGCACACTTTCATTCATACAGTGCAGGAACACAGCGTCTGCTGTTTGAACAGAAGACCTATACTGCTCTCTCCACCTTATCCTGATCTGGCCATGACACCGACGTCACTACACTTAGTATTGTAGTAAACAATAAATGTACTAAGTAACAAATTAAGATGGAAAACCAGATGCTATAGGTTTAGGGAGACACCTATTTTCAACGCTGAATAGAAAAATAATGAAAATAGTAATTGAGTTGAAAAATGTACTAGAACAGGTAAGAAAACGATGTAAACAATATTATTGGCACGTCTAGCCCCGCTCCCACCTGTCAAGTGCGTTTGTTTATGTAGCCATGTGCCTTCTGTCTGTCATAGTCCCGCCCTCATGGTCTGTAACCCAGCCCCTCGTTAGTGTGTTCAGGTGTTCCTTGTTTTGTTTGGTGTATTTAAACCCCTTGTTCATCTAGTCTATGCTGGTCATTATTAGTTGGTACTACAGCCCTGTTGTCTGTGTGTTTGGTTTGTGATGATTTGTCTACATTGTGTCATAGCTATTTCTGTGTGTCTGAAAAATGTCTTTGTTTAGCTCTATGTCTGATCTGACCCTGAGCTGCCTATGTGACCCTGAGTTTGGATTGCCCTTTAATAAATCTCACTCCTCTAAGCATTTGCGTCCGCCTGAAGTCTGCCTAAAGTATTACTCACTTCAGGTTTGCAAGTTGAGAAGACACCTATGTTCACATTCATAATATATGCAAACTGAAAAAAACAAGATTACCCGCCTACATATGATGCATACAGTTAAGGTGGGAACTACTGATGGTTTTGGCATTGGAACCTACAAGTACTTAACAACTGAATATGTACAGAGCATTTCTTTAAGAGTGTTATCCAGCTCCAAATCACTCCTGGAGCAACTGTGATTCTTTCAGCAATACCCATGTGAGTTCAGGCAGTATTTGGCTACCTGTATTCTATCACTGAAAGTGACAATCTAACCAACCTTCTAACTGTTACCAGCTGACTAGCCCAACAGACAAAACCAATATGCTTCACTTCTCTTTACCTCAAATGTAAAGCACTCATTGATTCTAGCCATAATTCATAGAAACCGGTTCTCATTAGTCCATGTCTGTCATTAACAATCTAAGGCAGAATCTTTGGAGAATTTCCAAAAAGCTCAGTCCTAACCTCATCTTAAATGTAATCTTGAAAAAACGTTTTCTGTAGAGTCATTTCACAGAAACCTTATCATGACACTGTTGTGAACTTCACCCTGCAGATCATATCAAGGCCTATGGACATTTGAGACCAATATCAGTTCAGGTACATCACTAACTGTAATCAGAGGAGCTCAAAGGCAAAAACAAGCAAGAGACATATTTGCTGACACAATCTGACCTCCCTGAGCTATACCAGAGCTCAGAGGATGATAGCCTGACACACATCACAGAGTGTCAGCGCCATGGCAACGAGTACAAACTGTCTGCCGTGGTTCAACATCCCGTTGGCCACAATGTTTCCAGCCTACGCAGCAAGACGGGAGAATAAGGGTCATAGAGCACACCAACCCAGAGGTCCTGTAGGAGCATAAGCTCAGGAGGACAGGTTGGGGATATTTCTCTGCCTGCCCACCGTGCAGGCAGTCGAGCCTCAGAGAGCTGTGGTGAAGCTCCTGCACACGGAGCACCACCATAACCCACACCTCACAAGGCCGTGGGGGAGAGACAACAGGACAGAGAGAGGATGTCCTGCCTCAGACTATCAGCACTGCGTGTGTAATCATCTCATCAGTGCAGTTCGCTCACCTTATGCGACACCTTATACGACAGGCTTGTCCGAATTTGAATTTCAACTTAACAGTCAGATAGCAATAAAAAAATATTATATCATAGTATTTTCTTTTAGTCAAAGAAATAAATGAAGTTTTCTGAGGTTCTAACTAATGTAATCAGATTTTTGCCTCCACTTGTAAGGTGAACATGTAAATTGTGCCTTCTGCAGCATATCCTAGAGCCTGAAAGAGTGACACATCCATCATTTTGGAACAACCCTACTGTATATCCACAGTTAGCAGTAAATTCATAATTTGAATAGCACTACTACTAATAGCATAACTTTGAGCCACTGATCAAGTTTACTGCCTCACATACTGGAAGAGTATAAACACATCAGCATGTTACTCTCTGTATGTTTTCCCAACACCTAGAGTCTGCAAGACATCGTATACACAGCTGCTAAAGTCCAACTTCCTAAGCAAGCAAAAATTGGACTAATTGAAAATATTATTTTTGGCTAACAGATTCAAAGAGCACAGCTGTTATAGTCTTTCTCATACTCTGACACTCCGACACCGACATATTTTGCTCAATGTTCTAATAGGCATGTAATGCTTTCCTCATCTTATTTTGACTATTTCAAAATAATATTTGATAATATTTGATCATTTCACTATTTGACCAATGTAGTACTACACAGAAATTCTAAGTAATTATTCCAGAAAATGAGAGAAGAATGGGAATCTTTTCAGTTTTCTGTGTTTATTCATGCTGATTTAATAACACTGTGAGCTGTTCGGGGCAGAACAGAGGCGTATGGGTGCTTGTAAAGGTGTCCCCTGAGTCTACTCATCTGATCTGATAATGCAGACAGACTGTCTGCCTGCACGATAAATCTAAGTAAATGCAAACTGGGTCAAAACTCACACTCATAACTAATACAAGAGTTCTACCTGCTGGATTTGAGTACATGTTTACTATTTAACAAACATTAATATTCAATTCGAAAATGAAATGCTAAATGATTCAATGCAGTGATGCTTCAGAGCAGAGTCTTGTCCAAGAGGCTTTACCGTTCCATCGCTATGATGACACTGGAATAATACAAGTATCTGTTTGCAAAACCAGTCAAAACATTAGCAACTGTTTGGGCACAGTTACAGATGCATTGGCAGGGCTTGGCGTATTTGTGTAAGTTATCCTGCTCTACACTAA
Organism: Brachyhypopomus occidentalis; assembly: GCA_020368025.1. Classification (NCBI taxonomy): domain Eukaryota; kingdom Metazoa; phylum Chordata; class Actinopteri; order Gymnotiformes; family Hypopomidae; genus Brachyhypopomus; species Brachyhypopomus occidentalis. The sequence continues at coordinate 7,289,373 of JAGXOD010000011.1, forward strand.
CAAACATTCTTGAATTATGTCATTTTCCTCTGTTACATCTGTTGAACAAAAAAAGCAATAGTTCTCAAGTGATTCATATTTTAACATTATAAACAATTGCAATAATAATGACATGGACTCACAGCTGTGAAGCCTTGTCCAACTGGATAAGTTGCGAACACACTGAACACTCATTTACTGAATTAAAAAACTCTGCCTTGAAGCGCAAAGTGACTGAATGGTGACATGCTGCGTATGTTTAGCCTCTTGTGGACAACACAAAAGCTAGAGACGGCCTACGACGAATGGCTTCATTCCCTTGGCCAGCTGTTCCTGGCACTGATTCCTTCTGCTACAAAAGGGCCTTGTTGAGTGGCTTACCAGCTCACGGGGGAGCAGGTCACCGGTCATCCACCGCTTTCATTCGTCTTGAGGCACGGGGGACACGGGGGGAAGCGCAGGGGAGCGTGGGTGTCACACGATAAGCTGCTCAGCCATTTCGCAGCCTCAGAACAGGATTGCGCATGTTTTTAGAAACAGGTGCGTTGAAAAAAAACTGTTCATGACGTTTTGCAATGTCAATCTGACATCCAGTCAGTGAACACAGTCAGACAAAATTCTCATAAAAAGAGAAGAACACCTAACCAATTTTGTTTCCAAAACTGAAAGATACTGTTTGTTTTAAAAAGTTACACTTGGGTTCTACAGATATCTCCTGCTTCTGACTTGGTACTCAACTCAACTCAGTGTACAATGCCAAGTTATGACAACTAAAACGCTGCCAAAATATCCTTGTGCCGCTGTCGGATTAAATAGCAATTAGAATAACCTCAATGTTCATGCACAAAATGGATTTACAAAGATCAGAGAAAATATTGTGGATTACCTCACATACTACATAATCACATGGCAAACTCTCAAGACAATTAAGCATATACTAGTTTTAATGTTTCCTGATCCTAATAGTGCACACTAGATCATTCCTCGAGTTATTTTGGTTTAGCAGTCTGGACTCTATCCAGTGTAATGAGCATTAAAGAGTGACACTAGGTCAAATACACCCTCGTGCAAACAGCACTGCAGCAGCATCAACACAGACATCCCATCCTACCTTCAGGCCAGAAAGACATGAGGCTTTACGTCATTGGCTGGTTGTTTAAGAGAAAAGAAAGAGAGTTTATACTGGCGGGACGCTGCATGTCGGTGGAATAGTGCAGCAGAAAGGACTTTTAAACATTTTCGTGTGTGACAACATCTGAGTCCCCACAGAGACAGACCTGGAGACAGGAGCATGATAAAATATCTAATCTAGAAAATGCATGGTTTCATCCTTCATGTTAATAGCATAGTACAGTTCTCACAGTCCACAAGGACTCCACTGAGTTTGCACTAGGGCCTATTAATAACCATCCAGTGAAAGTGAAATAATAGGAGATGCATTAGCCACAGATCTCATGTATGATCTCATGTATGATCATGTATGAACAAGGGATGTGAATAGAGAGAAATGTCTGTTTCAGTCCAAAATGGAAGATTACAAGATAACGGACCTGCACATGCAGAGGGTCCTGCCTGCAGGACCAGCATAAAGTCACACAAATGTTTCAAGCAATATCAATGAACATCAGGGCAGATAATGTTTAAAAGTTAAAGGTTCGTGATGAACCACATGTTCAGGCTTCATTCATAACTACCTTGATGTTATCTGTTTCCTAGTAACAGCATTTGGGTAATAAATCATACTGCTTTTCCTTGAGTGAGTGTGATTCCCCATATTTCGAATACAGTACTGAAAAAGTGATGGATTTTCAGTACTTTCAGTATGAGCACACCTCAATATTTTTCAGATTATCAGATTGTTACTGGGATTACACATTAGTTTAAACCTTTAAACTTGTGATGTTGCAGTAATGTCCAAGATTCTCCAACTACAAGAAATGCTTATAGCAACAAGAAACTTGCTTTCTGTGTTACACTGTAACTTTTTTTAACTGCAGTGTAAAATAGTGGGTATACTTGCATTTAATTACAATATTTACAAACTTAAAAAATGTGTACCTCCATACTGAACATTCATGTATAAGAGGAACAATGCATTATTATATGTAGCATATTACACTGTAATATCACAGTTATGGTATAAATGTGACGTTGTAATGTAAGAGGTTACCATATATTACTTTGTTACTCTGGCTGCACAAAATAAATAATTTATCGTGTTAGAAAAGCACCAGGCCAGACACTCACTGTGCAAGCAGCCTGTGTCCCCGCCGAGCTGCGTCCAACCTGGGCAGCACCTGAATGAAGGCTGAGGATCTTGGGTGTATATGTGCCTGTAGCCTGTGTAGTAGGTAGTCCTAGCAAACCATACGAAGACATCATTATGGCTTTCCACACAACAAGAGTTTAAAATTGCACTTGTATTTTAGACTGAAAACTGAACTGAAAAGTGAATTTGAAAATGAATTGAAATCCAGAATTGTAGCTGCAGTCTGACTAGGCAGACTAGGACATCAAAGTACGGTTACATTCTACACAATGGAGAAAATATACATTCATTCAATAGAGGCAATCAGCTCTGACGGTATGAGACCTGAAACTGCAGCAGTCAATGTGGAGGGGAATACACACATCCAGTTGAACTGGAAAAGACAGGACTTGAGAACTGGCATGCCCCAAACCCTAATTAGCTGAGTAATTGTTTAGTGCAGTGTCTGATTACATTTCCACCCAGTTTAACCCAGTTTATGGCGGTTTCAGTGATGTGCTCTAATAGCCGACACTAAGGGACAAAAATGATTTGAGCCGCGATCTTTCCTTTGAGTCCTGAAGCCTCTGAGAGTTTAAAATGGCGTCACGTCTCAGCAGCCAGCTCAGTTGCTAACCACTGACATTCACTATTCTATTGTCTAATGTCACAGCAAACGTGCAGTCAGGTTTCCCTGCAGACAACATGAGGGTCGTTAGGACGAAATCACAGTGGAACCACAGCCCTGACACCGTGTCCCAGACAGCGGATGCTGGGAAGTATCAATGCAGCACTTGTATTCATACAGAAGACACATGCTGATCATCTGTTTGAAGCTCCAGTGAAACATGGAAGAGAGGGAGAGAGTAAAGGAATGAGGACATGACTGGATGAATGAAAGCACAATTTTCCACCAGAGGGCCCTGCAATAAAAGTTGATATATGTAAGACTTTGTGCCCAGTGTCAGTTAAAATAAGATTAGGTAAAAGCTAACCTCTACCCACCTCCTCTCATAGCTCACACACCAGCCTTGCCCTGGGCAAGCTTGTTTCCAGACTTTGACCATTTGGATGAATGTTTTCACACAAGGCTGCTTCTCCACTTTAATTACTCTCTGTCGCTCCACACAGACATTTGGCCTACAAGGGGAAGTGATATTATCACAAGTTTTTTTTTTGATCTGTGTAAGGAATGTTACACACTGTATCAGAAATTGCACTTACAAAAAAAACATAATTTATCATGCATTAAAAATTTAGTATAACCTAATCTAGGATCACCTATCATATCATACCACAAAAATGCAAGATCATAAGCAGTGAAGTCTCTTTTGACTCTAAAAAAAATATAGAGTTGGCTTTGCATATTTTTGAACATTCAAAATAAGTTAAATTAAAATGTTCAAAATTCATCAAAGACAAATGAACATCACATATGCCCATCCAAAGTATTTAAACTGTAGCCGCAGTGTAAGTATACGAACAAGCACAGCCGAGTGGAAACGCGCAAACCACACACTCTAAGCAATGGTCCTCACGTTATTACTCACATGAACGGCTGTAAACCTCCAAGACTTGGCGATGAACTGATTCCATTTAACATAAACAATAACGCTATAGCGTGTAAGGGCATTTTCCTGGTAGAATTATTACTTTCAGAGAAAATAAAACTTAGCACGACTTATAAAATTATACTACTTGACCGTTTCAGTTACACCAACAACAAATGGGAAAGCCACGCTGCGCTGCTCCCTCAGTCGTCCAGAAGCGCGTGCGTTTATTTCTTGAAAGCAGGGTTGCAGGTATTCGCTGCACGCGGGCATTAATAATACTGTACCTGTTTGAATTTAACTTCTATGCCTTTTACCAGTAGTATTCATATCAGCAGTACTCTTACTCGTTACATTTTATAGAGATAAGACTCAAACCACCAATTAAATTAAACTTAAATCCTGTTTAACGTTTAAATTTGTATTAAAATGTTGATGCTATAATGCCATCTTGTGGTAAAAGCTGTAACTGACGCGAAAGGAAAGGTATAACTGTAATGACTCACTTTATGAAATCTTTATGTGGATCCTGAACAATTCACTGAAAACACCTTTTAGAGAGGGTTGCATGTTATAATATGCAATAGGGTTAACAATGCAAACATTATAGTGTGAACAGTAGTCATTTACACTGCTATCAGATTGTGAAATATCTATACATAAATTAGCTCTGTACTCCAAATGTAACTTTGCATACAACAATTAAACCATTTATCCTCTAAATATGCTCATGGTATTTCATTTTTATTTATTATTGTCCACTGTTTACATACTATCAGATAAAGTAAATTGAATCTTTCCTTAAACCTTTACAACAGCTGGTTGCCATATGTATTTCTTAGATTATGACCAATTATCATTTTACTGACATTACTGTTTGATCACTGAATATTCAAAGGTTTGTGGTTTTGTGTGTAGAGTAAATGACAATCTTTCAAATTAGATTTAATTTTTATTACACAATAGCACTGTTCATTTATATTTCCATATAACACCATGTACTCAAAGAAAACCACTCCCAAGCCACTCAGCTACACACATCTATTAAAAATGCATTTACATTATATTATCTACCTCACTCATAAATTGCATCCACCTCTCAGTCTAGTCTGTTTAGTGTACAATACAGGAACCCGAGCCCTCACGCTTTATTTTGGCCCTGAGTCGACGCAGCTCCACGTTGCTGCCGTCGACCCTCAGGCCGCTCTCTGTCATGCGCCACGCCGTGTCCAGCCGCTGCTCTCCATAGCGCTGCAGGGCGAGGCGCAGGAAGACCTGGGCCAGGTGGGCCCTCCCAGGGCCGGCATCCACGCACTGGAGCGCCCGCTCCTGGTCCAGCTCTACAGCTTGAGAGAAGTCTTGCAGTGCAGGCTCATCCTTGGAGCACTGCAGCAGGCTGCGGCCCCTCCGGCACAAATCCTCCGCCCACACCCTGGTCAACTCACCAACGCCATCACCCATGCTGTAGGAACTCACGATCCGATCCATGTCAGACACCGCCCGCTCATGGAGGCCTAGTTGGGCTAGGCACGCCGCCCGCTGGCGCAGGTGCTGGGACTCGGCACCGCCCCCTGCTTGCACGGCCACCGTCAGCAGGGCTAGGGCACGCTGCCGCTGCCCGCCCTCCCAGACGCTAGCGGCCTCCTGAAACGCTGCCTGATGAAAGAGGGAGGAACAAAAGAGAGAGGAACTCTTTACTGGTGTGCGCGAGCGACCACCTCACGCAACACGTGTATGCCACAGAGTCATTTGTTCGCTATCTACAAAGGTGTGGCTCGAAGGTTCAGTACCTGTGCAAGACAGTTTCGTTGTGGAGGCTTAATGAGGGTCAGCAGAAAGTCCAGCGCTGAGGGCTCCTTCTCAGACACTCCACTTAGGCATCTGGCTGCTAGTGTGTAGTTCTGCTTCCAGCTCTCCACCACTCCCCACCTGGCCCTGGCTGGTGTGTCACGAGGGTCCTGCCCAAAGACCTGCCGGAGATGCGCTCCTGCTGCCTTCACCTCCCCTGAGACAGTCGCAAACACAGAGGCTTTCAGCCCGCCGTCCACAACAACCCCGACGACGCTCGCCTGCACGTCTGCACGTCCCAACGACCATGCTGCAAAGAGGGAAGCATTGAAGTGAGGTGCACGAAACTTCACCTTGGGCGAGCAGAGTATCTGTATAGAGAAGGTGCCATCTTGGGTCCCTGCAATCAATTTTCATGAGCGTTCCACCAATCAGGAAGGCTTCTCGTAGACACTCTTCCTGGCAGGGGACTGGGTTAGTTGACAGAAGAGCAGAAAGTGTGGTACGGCAGTGTTGCTGTAACCATTCACAGGCAAGCTTCCTGGCCTTGTCCTTCAGGGACAGAATACTCCGAGTTACCTCTTCTGCATCAACCTGTAAAGCTGCCAGCAAGTCTTGGGTGGATTCCTGGGAATGTCAGAAACAAGAGTGGAAATTTATACATTTCAAAGTTTTTTATTTTTATTATATTTAATGTGGCTCCTATTGCACAAAACCTTCCCTGAAAACATGACTGTAAGTACTTACTTATAAGCATTATACAGTATATTAATGCGCAGAATTAAATGCATCATTCAATCAAGGTAAGTTAATGTAATTCCCACATGTGATCATAGGGGGCAGTGCTGCCTACAAAAACGCTGTTCTGTAACGTTCCGTAATCTTTTTCATGGTTCTGGTGAAATATTGTGTCTAAATGTTCCATTCAGCTGACCAACACTTATCTTATCTTAATCTTAATGGCCAATTAATAGACGTACTCTATTATACAGTTAATTAAAAGATTAATAAATTAAAGGTAGTAATAAAATGATAAAACAAAAAAAAAGCCAAAATTAAATTATAACAAAGTGTGTGTCCTATAGAAATGAGCTAGCTGGCTTGGTGTGTTACCACACCTTGTGCTGGTTTAACATGAGATAGGTAAGCCCTCTGCCATTCAAAGCCTGCACGTGATATGGGTGTTCCTTCAGGATAGTGGTGAAGTCAAAGACAGCGGTCTTCTTTTGGCCCAGTATAGCATAACACCTCGCTCTCTCCAGAAGTGAGTCAACTGCTTCACCACCTAAAAGGATCAGTGAGATTCAAAACCTTGAAAGCAGGTGGAAAAAATTAGTTAAAGCAAATATAGTTGTTGGTGTGTCACTACACAGAAACGCATGTTTCCTGTAGAAAAGTTATCGTAACAGTCACTTCCTCTATAAGCCACAGAGCCACATTTTCCCGGTTACTGTAAAAAATGTTTTTCATTGTTAAAATCAGCCACAACTGAACATTAAATAAAATCTCAAAATATTTACATTTGTGTGATGAGCTGTTGTGGGTGGTACTGAGGATCCACCAGAATTTCAGAGGATTCTGAAAAACTGCATCACACACACACACACTCGTGTGTATGTTCTTCTAGAGGATACGGTACTTACCTGAAGCCATTATGGCAATGGATAGATAGGCCACAGCCTCTCTGATGGCACTTTCCTCTTGTTGGTTTTGCAAAATGCGTTTGGATGCACTGTGGCAGTGTGTCTGAAGTAATGCCTTGTCCTTTGGAGCTGCCACACAGAATAGAGGACGAAGACAGCTGGTGTCCCCACAGTGGATTAGCTTCTTCAGCAGCTGCAGACACGAAGGGTGAAATATCACTCAAGTCAAATAAACCTAATGAAAATGTATACATAAACAAACAAATACAGAACTTAATAAGTAAAATGGCCTATTTATCGCTGCCGTTATTTATGCCTGCATGTACATATTTTAGATGTTTTCCTCTAATCCAGTAATGAAACTAGTGTGTGATGAATCTAACTTAATGCTGGTTGTATTTCAGGGCAGAGCAGATGAAACTGAACAGCATGCTGACTGAATGCATTAGAACCCGATAAAAGTAATCCAAGCAAATTCCAAAATAAAAACATTATATTCAAGGAGTATACTTGATATATTCTTAATGTCGTAGACCAGTTCAACAAGAGATGATTAAATGTGGCAGCACATTATGCAGAGCCTGATATCACAGGTTTAATCTATTTGATGGGATACACAGTCAGAACTCTAGTGTGATAAAAAAAAACAAGGCAAGAATAATCAAACAGTATTTTTTGTAGAATTCGCCTATAGTGTGTAAGCCTAGTCTACCTAGTCTATTAGTATATGTTCATTTTATATTCTTTTATATTTTTAAGCTTTTGTGCTTTGCAGTTATTTATGTACTTATATAACTTATTTCTGTATTTCCACCAATATTTGTTTAACCAAATATTTATGCCAAATATTTATTTTATCTATTTTTTCATTCTTGGGGTATGTTATGACTTGGGCACGTCACATGACACACACACAACAAACAAGAAAAATCCCAGAGAAGATGACTCATCACAAGCATAAATGAAGTCATTTGAAGCAGCTCTGGGGTCCAGGGGGATCCAGGAGACACCTGATTGGCGTCGTACAGGAAGCCACGGTGCAGCTGGAGCAGGGCGAGGCGGGCGAGGACTGGGGAGCGTGGAGAGGTGTGCTCCATGCAGAGGAGGAGACGGTATGCCTCTTCAACGCGGTCCAGCTGGTACAAGGCATCTGCCGCCAGGATCTGGGGTGCGTCTGTACCTGGCTGCAGCTCCATTAGAAGAAGCGCGAGGGCATGCACACCTGCTGCAACCCTGAATGCAAAAACAGAGAGAGATGATGATACTACTACTACTACTACCCATTATAATCATAATATACATATATATATATATATGTATATATATATATATATATATATATATATATATATATATATATATATATATATATATATGTGTGTGTGTGTACAAATGTTTATAAAAGGCTTTACATGAATAATACAAAGAGAAAAAAGATACAAATTAAAATAAATGTTTCAAATAATGAAGAATAACAAAACTACAATTGTGATGCTGGAAGCTAAAATTCATTGGCATATTGCATAATCACCCTTTCCTGTTTGGTATGTGTAAGTATCACTTTTATTACAAGATGATGAAAAGCCTTTTTTATATACAACTAGGTGAACTTTGGTGTTGGTTACTTCCACTGCTTTGCAAGGCATTTATGAGAATGCATTTGTCAAGGACTGCAGAGTAAAACTAAAACAACAGTACATGCACCAATTTTGATGTAAACAAAGGAAGATTTCACTGTGGATGTTAAGATGTTTACTAAACAGTGATACTTCACCCTTCTTTGTTGATGTTGTAGCCCTCTCTTGTCTGTGCAGACAGTAGCTGGTTGGTAAGCTGATGGTCCTGAACAGTACCTGCATCTTTACTGGTATTTTGTTCTCCGACCTCTTCCAGCATAACCCTCCCCTGCTCCAGCAAAACTGTGCACAGCAGTCCACGGTAGTTCCAGGGAACCAGGCACCTGACAGTAAGAGCTGCATCCTGCTGCTGGAGATGGCTGGCTGTGAGGTAGTCCAGAGCTGTCAGGTAGTGTGAGCCCGCCATCATCCGTACCAGGCCCCTGCCACAGAGCGCTCTCACGCAGCTCGGGGGGTGGGGAACGCTGTGCTCGATCACGGCCCGGAAGTCCTCCAGAGCTCCGCCGCGGTCCTCGGAAAGGAGACGGGCAAAGCCGCGCAGCACCTGCACCGTGTTCTGGTAGCTCCTCTGAGAGGGCGGGGCGGCGGCGAGCTGGCTGCTGATGGAGAGGGCCTCGCGGAACTCGCCGCGAAGCAGCAGGCAGTCAGCCAGGCGCGCACGCAGCTCCCGTCCACCTCCGTCAGGCTCCAGGTGGCAGAGGGCACGCAGCTGAGCGATGGCCGGGTCCAGCAGCTCCACGCCCTCACTGGAGCGCAACTCCTTCCGGGCCTGAACCGTCTCCCTGAAACCGGACAGGCCTCTCTCCGCCTGCTGCCGCAACTGGAGACGGGCCGCTGCGTCCGTGCCGTATTCGGCAAACAGCCGCTGGAACTGCTGCCTGGCCGTGGCTGGGTGAGTGGCGAAGCCTTCGCCGAGGTCTCGGCAAGCTTCCCCTGCTCGTCCACCAGCTGAAAAACGAGAAGCTGCCCTGCCCACTAGCAAACTAGCTCTCCTTTCCAGTCCCATTCCCTGTGTGGCCAGGTCCATGTTTGCCTCTGTATCAGTCTGCGGTTCTGACAACTGCAGAGCCAGAGAAAAAGCCTCAACACTTTCCTCAAACTTACCAAAAGAAAACAAGACAGCTGCCTGCACCTCCCTCACCAGAGTGTTTTGAGGGTAGATAGCAAGTAGAAACTCAACTGATTTAGAAGGACAAAGTTCCTTAGTCCTTTGTTTATAATTCAAAGTGTTCTCCAACTTGCACTCAGCATGGAAAATGGGGAATTTCTGGGACATCTGTGCAAAAAAAGCTTTGACTATTCGAGGCAAATGCTCTGTTTGCCGACCCTTAACAAGTCTTACTGCCTCAGATCTGTTCCCAAGGAAGGCCTGCAAATATAGCTGAGGGCCTTTGGGATTGTATGGATCTGAAATCAAGGAGGCAAGAGCTCGAGTTAACTCTAGAATTAAGTGTGTAGAACCCTCGGGATGTAGCAATCTTTTTTCCTCCAGAAGAGCAGAACATCGAGTGAATATCTCATCTGAGCCCAGGCCAGACCCTAGCAAGACTGACTCCATTTTAAAAAGTGAGGCAGAAACATTACTGGGACACAATGTGGAGAGAAATAATGCTGCAAGCCCTTTGTTGAGGCCCTCCATTGAGTTCTGTGACATCCAACATCCATCAAGCCAAGCCTCCAGAGTAGAAATAACTTGTTGTAAACAAGACTTGTCCAAGCTGCGCATATGTGTAATAGTAGATCCCGCATTACTCCTAAATGCATGTGTATACAGAGATACAGCTCTACCAACATCACCAGATGATATTATTTTGTCTCCCTCTCTGCAAAGGTCCACAGCTCCTAAACCCTGATGGAGGACGTTCATCTTCTTTTTCTGTAATGTTCTTTACAGTCTTATATTGATTTGACATTGTCTATGTAAAAAAAAAATAATAAACAAACGAAGGAAACAAACGATATAATAAATAAACGAAGGTTACAAAAAGCGTGCATTTCAGTTAATCAAAAAGGTAGGCTTTGCCTAACTTCTGATAAGAAGGCGAATGGTGTAAATAAATGTGTTAATCACAAAGCAGACGTTCAAGTAGCTACTTCAAACAAAAAGTAATCTAACAGAGTCTCTTTTACCTAAATAACATACAGATATAGGTGGCAGGGTCATGTTATTAATTAACAAGCTCTCAAGTTTGTCAGTCCGAGTGAAATTTGTGCTAATCTTTCTTCATTTCATTCCCTAGTTAAGAGGAACGTGGCCAGCTATTAAACTTCCAAATGAGCCTATAGGTTAATGGTGTCTTGCTTAAAGACGCTGAAAGAAACTCAATATGCTGTTACCATGGTTGAAACTTGAAGCCAAAGCAAGGTTAAAGCTTTGTATCTTACTGCGATATAAACCAGTAAGCAAGACACAGACAAATAAAAACACAAAGTTAATTTTTCTCTAAATATCTAAACGTCTCTAAACAGCAAGTTGGCTGAGCCAGTGCTCACCTGTTCATTGTATCTCCTATTAGTGCAGAAAAAAGCAAGCTGGGCAAGAAAAACACAGGTTGGGTCGATGGCTGTACCGTGTAGTCCTAGGTGTTTACAAATATTTTACGTGCTAGCAGCTTACTAGAAGCTACGCTGAAACTAGCTTATCTTCATCAGCATGTTTTGCTAAATTGTAGCGAACTCGCTACTTAGAAACCATCCACGCGCTCATGTGTCTTGTAGTTGTTATGGAAACGACAAACGACTTTGGTATTGAGATGCCAAAACAGACTTCTTCTTTTCATTTTTCATTTTCACTCTCATATATAATGAAAAGAAAATATGTTGCTGTTTTTTAGATTTCTAAAAAGACACCCTAAACCTGCGATAGCCTACTCAAAAGGGGCGGGGGCGAAGTGAATGAGTCACAAAGACCTACAGCATAACTTAAATACCAACGTCATACCATCAAAGACTTGATGGAAAACGGCTCCCCTCACTCCGTGTTTCAGTGACGTCCTCTTCTTGTGTGAGGGAAATGTGCCTGCTAAGAAAAATGTTCATGCACTTGATATTAGTTCTAAGAGCATGGGGAATTTCCGCGCGAGCTCTGCTGTAACCACGTTGCCCATCAATCTAAACTGTACGTGTCGGGACTTTTGCCATTCGCCTACAAGGGCCATCTTCTCTGTGGATTTTCAAATCCCCTGCGCAGTTCATAACTACTACACTGACCAAATACAGTAGCCTCACGCACGCACGCACGCACGTACACACATTCAGAGTGTATAAACTTTATTCCAGACACACAAAAGCACAGACAGTTAAGTACATACCTAATGATCATCAAGTATGAAAACAAAACCACAAAATACCACAGAGATATAGATCAGCTGACACATATGAATATCACTGGTAAGTGTTAAGGTCAGTGTGTAATCAACATTTCAATATAAATAACAGCTTGCAATAAAATACAAAATGGTCTGTGAACTTTTTAAATGTCACTTACATACTTCACCCACAAGCCATGGTTTGTAGCAGCAGATGGTTAGTTAATATTCCCTAATGGTTTTCAAAACCTACTGTTGTGTTGTGTCCTGTTTGAAATGTTCTAGAAAAACACACAAAACCAAAATAACAAACATTCTGCATGATAACCAGAAATACATTAATTACAATAACCATCCACATTTTAATCCCGAGACCTAGCATCATATTACATTCTAGTTTTATATGGATTTCTATACTTGTGATACTAAGTATAATGTATAGTACAGTACTTATCCAGGGTGATATGGTGGTCAAACCTGTTCAGCTCTCACATAACCTGTGAATTAGTGCACTACACACAAATAAATTATGTTGGTGCATTTAAAAGCTGAGTGAAGCCAATAATTTTGTCCATTCGATTCAGTTATGCTTTGAAAGTTCTTGCACATGATTTGCACAGTACAAAGTATCTGAGAACATTACAGCATTGAAGGGTTAGGATCTGGAGATAATACATTATAAGCCACAGATGTAGGTGCCTTAACTTTAAAAAAAAAAATAATAATAATAATATATAAGGGCAGTCATGGTCTGGTGGTTAGGGAACCAGTCGTGTGACCGGAGGGTCGTGGGTTCGATTCCCAGGCCTGAGGCCATGACTGAGGTGCCCTTGAGCAAGGCACCTAACCCCAACTGCTCCCCGGGCGCCGGGCTAGGGCTGCCCACCGCTCTGGGCACTTGTGCACCACAGCCCCCTAGTTATCACTAGTGTGTGTGTGTGTGTTCTGACTGCACAGATGGGTAAATGCGGAGGACAAATTTCGATTGGGGTGAAAATCACAATTGACAATGATGCTTAACTTAAACTACACCTTGGCCATCAGCCATAGCAACCTGCAGCTGACGTAACTTGTCCTGCAGTTCCTGTGCACAGCCTGAAAGATCCATGTAGTGTAGTGTAGAGAAGATGTTCTCCAGGTCTACGCCACACCTCTGACTCCAGAGCCGTAGCATCTGGTACTGCTGTTCCAGGTAGAAGGGGCCCGCCTCCAGCTCCACTCTCTCCATCTGGTCATCAGACACCGACAGCAGGCGCAAGAACTCCTTCCAGCGGCGCACTGGAACCTCTTTGATGATTGCATAAAGCACAGGAGCTGACCACGGTGCCTCACCCCTCCTCATCCCTGGGGAAAGGGGATACTTGTTTATGGCTGTGAAGATGAAATGCCTATAGTGGTGCAGAAAGGAGAGGCCGGGTTTGCAGCGGGCCAGAAAGGCAAAGTAAAGAAACTCAGATTTTAGATGAAGTCATCAGTCAGCTACATTATTCACCAATGCAGCACAATTCTCCTATCAGATTAATAAGAAATTGACTAATTCATTTCAGATTATTAAGACTTATGAAACAAGAAATTATTCATTTTTTTCATTAAAATGGAATATTAGGCATTACATTTTAATATCTCCCTAAATAAATACATTAAATAAAAAACTTTCTTCACTATGATAACATAATATTGCTTCAGGCTTTACAACTTCAGTAATTACTTCACTGTGTAGGGAGGTGACAGGATACGAGAGACGTAGGTCAGAGCACACTAGGCTATCCTATCTGATTTAACAGGTTCTCTGCAGCCCTGCTATCACTGTTTGCCATCAGCGTGCCTCCAGCTTAGTTGACAACTTCACAAACACCTCCCCTGATTGACATCAGGATAAAGCTCCACACTGACAGGAAAGACCATGTTTTCTCGCATGTGTTTTCAGTTTGATACACAATGCAGAAATACATGAAACATAGATATTAAGATTGGAACTAAATGTTATCTGTACTTCACAAGACTCAGGTTGAGAGAGGATATATAACTCAAAGCCAATACACTATAATGGACATTATGATACTCTGAGTTAGTCTTTAGGTTCTAATAACCTAAAACGTATTAAGAGACATTCCACACAAAATATTAAGAGAAATTCTGAAGTCGTGACAAAGAGACTATGCCTTTTGTTTCCTCATTTGTGATGAGGGGCACTGCTGGGCAGCTCCATTCCATATTGCAAAGTCCTTTGCTTTTGGTCTCAGGATATTCACAGGTGGGTTCAGGGTTCATGTGCTTTAAAATAAAGAAGTAAAAGATCATTTTTTTAAATGCACAGCATATAAAAATGGATCATTAAAGGTTCTGAGTGATACATACCAATGGTAAATGAATGTTGTGTTGTACACAAGGCTGATCTGTAAAGAGTAAAAACAAACAGCGTCTGTGTTTACAAAAATGGACATACACATTGCAGCCTATATAAATCCAGCATACACACAAACACACAAAGCACTGAATGTTCATCATATAATGATACATATACACACCACATTGCCATAAAGACAAACCTTTATACTTACCAGGTAAAACTTGGATATTTGGCAAGTTTCTATTATGTTCAGCATGTAAATTGATCTTTTTATAGTCCAAGCAACACAGCTTCCTCCTCCTATAAACAATGTGAATGAGCACACCAACAAGCCCCAATGGTAACAGGATGAACAAGATGACCACAAACTCAGATGATCCTATAAAAAATACACCAAAAGATTATTCATATCATAATGGATATCTGTTATTCAAAAGAGAAACATTATTGGAATATATATATTAAAAAAGATTTGTGATGTGTGTTTGACATATCGTGCCAAATAGTGTGTTACCTGTTTTAGATAAATACGATTGACAGGACTCATCAATACATTGAAGCTGGTGTCTAAAGAGATATATAAAAATGTATAAACACGTGTAACCCCAATCAAATCTTTAATTGTAAACCCAGTGCCCAAGAGACATCAAGCACCAAACTGCTGTGACATTCGTGAGGGTTGTGCAGGATAAAACAACAACAGACAAGAGACAAGAACAAGGCACACACTTAAATACACAGACCGCAATGAGCAACAAGTGTAACACATCACCAAAGACGACAGGTGACAGATAAAGAGACAGGTGCTACAAATAATAGATGTACACACACTACAAAACACACACGGACATAAACACCTAAAAAATCTAATCCAAACACAGGGACACACCCGAAGGAAGGAGTCAGGGGCTGTACCGTGACAAACCCCCCACCACCAGGGGTGGCACCTCCTGGAGCGCCCAGCACCAGCAGCTCAGCCCCAGACCCATGATGAAGGACCGGAGCACAGCGCTGCCAGAACCAGGAGCTACCAGGAAGGCCTCACCCGGAGAGAAATGTGCCAATGGAACGACCTAGAACATCCTCCCTGAGGACACAGGGACAGAGATAGATACCATAAACATGGGTACATTAAATATCAAAGGCATGAATGGGAACAAAGGATTAGGGATGAACACCGGGATCGACACAAAGGGACAGACACAGGCACACTGACGAAGGGGTTTCCCAGGCACCACACCAAGTTCCCTGCCCTGCCGCGACCATGCCCAAGAACCACACTCCCATGGCAGGAGCAGCTGGGGATCGTGCCCTGCCCTTTGGTTCCTTCTCGGGGTGTGCTTTGGCCGTGGGGCCTGCCTCATTGATCGGGCGGTGCATGCTGGGGATTTCACCAGGAACATGCATGGCTGGGTCCTTCCTCCTCATCCGAGAGGGTTAACCAGCCCTCGATGCTATGACTGCGCGCCCCCTGAGTGGAGTGTCTCTTCAGCTTTGTGGGGTACACCTGGCTTGGGCCACGCATGCTCGCTACATGAGCGAATGCATGCTGGTGTGGCCCTCTTCCTCCACCTCTATCTCAGAGGGAGGAGTGGTGCCAGCGTGCTGCTGCTCCAGGTCCTACCTCCAATAGAAGACACGGGGCTCCCCTCTCTCCATACTGCCCTCCGCTGTATACTCCAACTCTGCATGGGAGTCAAGAGTACCAGAGAAGAGCACATGGGAGCCCCCATCAAAGAAACAGAACCCCTCAGGGAGGAAGGACGGCCTTGAGGCAGCGACCCCTGGCAGGCCCGGTTCCTCCAGCTCACCTCCCTCCCTCCGGGACTTGGGCAAGCTCTCTTAGTCCATCAGGGACATAAGGGAAAGGGTGTGCCAGCCCTGGTACATCGTTCTGTAACCAGGGGAGGCAAGCCTTCCTAGAACTAGCACCTCCCCAGACTGCTTTGGACCACACAAAATTACACTATATTGCCAAAAGTATTCGCTCACCTTCCTAGACTCACATATGATCTTATGATCTTAAGTGACATCCCATTCGTAATCCATAGTGTTCAATATGACATTGGTCCATATTTGTGAGGTCACATACTGATGTTGGACGAGAAGGCCTGGCTCTCAGTCTCCGCTCTAATCCACCCCAAAGGTGTTCTATCAGGTTGAGGTCAGGACTTTATGGACCTTGCTTTGTGCACTGGTGTACAGTCATGTTGGAATAGGAAGGGGCCAGCTCCAAACTATTCCCACAAAGTTGGGAGCATGGAATTTGGCAACCGCCAAACCCAGACTCGCCCATCAGATTGCCAGATGGAGAAGTGCAATTCGTCACTCCAGAGAACGCGCCTCCACTGCTCTAGAATCCAGTGGCGGCGTGATTTACACCACTGCATCCAACGCTTTGCAATGCACTTGGTGATGTATGGCTTGGATGCAACTGCTCTTTGGTATGTTCTATGACATTCGCGAGGGATGTGCAGGAAGCCGTGAAGACTGAAATGTTGCATACAGTATTTATTTGTATAGAGTGTGATTGCGCTAAACCCACAAAGATGAAAGTCACACTATGTAGACAAAATAACAACAGACAATGAACAGGAACAAGGCACACACTTATATACGCAGACCATAACAAGCAACAAGTGTAACACATCACCAAAGACGAGAGACAGGTGCTACAGATAATAGACACACACAACAAAAAATCCACATGGAAACAAACCCCTACAAGAACAAATCCAGACACACGGACAAGCCCGAAGGAAGGAGCTTTAAACAAATATGGGTAAAGCTAAAGCATGTGATGTAATGAATCCACAACATAATAAGAGTTAACTGCAGGACCACAAAAAGGAATTATGCCCCTATCACGTAAATAAATCTATTTTTTCTTTTTTTCCCACTATGGCCTTTGCTTTTTACCCACCCACCCTTGCTTCACCATGGTACCAAGCCCTCTTCACCATCTACAGCTGTTCCCCACTCATCTCAATATGTGTTTGTATATAATCAGTCCTAGAGTTGCTTGCCTGATTAGTCCTATCAGAGTTTTGACTTGTTTTTGACCTATGTGCCTTGTTTTTGAGTTCTCCTATGCTAATGAAGTCTGATCCTGTCTGATCCTGGCCTGTTCTTCATCAACCAAGAATTATGGACATACCCAAAAAAAACACCTGGGTCATGTATATTGTCTTTTACACTATTCTATAAGCACGTGCATACCCAGATTGTGGTGTCAATGCCTTCGTGCCTTCCCACACTGGGGTATCAATGATTTCCCACATTGTGGTGTAAATGCCTTAGTATATATATATATATATATATATATATATATATATATATATATATATATATACTGTTTTAGAAATAGCTCTTTTAGTAAAAACAGTATTTTCAAATGTATTTAAAATGTAGATTAAAAACACATACACTGCACCAGCTTGCGTCAAATTAGTCATAAATGAGTCACGATAAAGGCTGACAACTTGTGTCATGCAGTGTGTGGGATTTTAGTATTCAACTGTGACTTTGAAGGGACTTTGAGTTGGTTTGAAAGATAAGTGAGAGCCTAACATGGGTCACTAACTGCAGGACAGTTGAATAGCAAAACTTTGCAAAATAGCAGGAAATTCTGACAGTGGTGCTCCTGTATGCAGGAAAACCACAACCCACTAACCTATATGCTATACGATTTCACTTTGAATAGTCAAAAACAATTTGAATCATTTTCATTTTTTGAAGTGGTTAAAGCTCTGTTTGTTTTCAGTCCTAATTCAAGTTTTGAAACTTAAAATGAAATACCTAAGGCCTAAAAAGCAAAGAAAACAAAACAAGAACTCTAAGAAAACACTTTGGCTGTGGTGAAGAAAGCAGACCAATAGAAAAAAAAAAGAGTCTTACTTGAGACACTCGGTGCATTTCCCCTGTCCAATCAAATAGTACCTACAAGGTCCGCAACAGTCTTTACATTCAGGACCTGTTGAACCATGACAAAAGCAAAATCAGAGATCGTCAATGTAGTAACACTGTCACATTAAGTTAACATTATGTTAAAAGTTGGACTATAGACAACCTTGTCTATTTTATTATTCGTTTCAAATACATACATGACACAATTAGAATTTAGTCATATTCAGGTTTTTTTTTTACATTTTAGATTCAAATGTGTCACAGCTTAATTTTCGTGTGTCAGCCTGCTGACTTACATGTGCTACAGTTCTTGCACGTTGTACAATTCTTGCAGTTAAAAATGGCTGAGATGTTCTCTCTGTAAAAGCCATCTTTGCAGCCACATACCGTATTCTTCTTGGATGTACAATTACTTCTAATTTCCTTATTCTCTGTAAAACAAGAACATTTCATTCAAACCAGGAGACAGACACCCTTAAAATTACATGTGGCAGTGTTTTACTCACCCAGAGGATCACACAGATAGCACTGTTCACACTCCTCCGCAGTGTTACTAATATCCGTGTATTTCTCCTTAGGACATTCCTCACAGATGACAGTTTTAATTCTCCCATTTCCACACTCATGCTTCTTGAAAAAGCCTGAATGACCAAAATTAAAACAGCACAATGCATTTAAACAAAACTAACCAACAAACAAAAAAATTACTGGCCTGCAATCCTGTTGAAAACTTGTAAGATTATTTGGAGCAGCCTATGAAATGCCAAAATAGACATTCAAGAAATCTGAATTGTGCTACCAGTTAGTAGAAGAGTGGGCTACATTTATCAGGACGTATGCCAAAAGGGTGGTTGCAGATATGCCCAATAATCCATTGCATGACTTCATCTCTCATTTTGGTGGAATCCTTAACTGATAGAACTGGTGCTATTATTAAAGTGAGGAGAGGCATAACCAAAAATCAGTGAAGCAGTTATTCATACAACCAACAGATTGTCTGGGGAGCTTATTTATCAATATGTGCATTCTAAACAACCCTGGAGGTCAACACTTTCATGGAGATCATGCAGCAATGAAGCAATGTGTTCATGTGACAAATGGGACATGGAAAAGACAGATGCTTAAAAAGGACAAAGAAATGTCCTCTGCAGCCACTGCTTCTAAGAACACTAGTCCAGCTCACCCTAGTCCCCCTCGAAGCTCGTCAGCTTCACATCTTAAAGGTCAAGGCTCCCATTTAGAAACAAGCTGCACCCAATAGAGCATTCATCTGAAGGACCAGATTTTTTTAAGTCGTTTTACACACTCTAAGTGAGAGGAAACTTTAGATTTACCTGGTGAACACTTTTTGGTCCCGAATTGCACCTGATTGGAAGTCACATTTGGACAGACACGTGAATGTAGGCACAGACAGACTGAAATCAGAGAAAGTGTCTGCAACAAAAAATGGGACATGCACAACAGATCAGCAAATGAAGAAACTACACAAAAACCTAAAAATGTGTACCATAACTGAAAGCATGTACCCCATCATAGTTTTGTCATCTGTTACTATATACAATAGCATTCTATATTTTTTTAATGTTGTTTTACCTTACTTTACCAATAGGTAGATAATAGACAATTATAATACATAATTATAGTTATAGTTATATATAGTTGTTTGTAAGACAGAGTATTTAATGCCTGGTACATCCACAATAGTTTTCATAGTAAGCATGTGTGGCCTGTTGTAAGAGTAATAAGTAGTGGAATTAAAAAACATTCGTTTACAGCTCTTTGTTGTGTCTGCCATTCATAAAGGTAGGCTGTGTACAGATTAGTTTGCAGCTTCAACACATGAATGAAGAATGCTTCATGTAATGTATACAGAGATAATTGAATGGATAGCTTTCTGGAAAAGGGGTTCTGCAGATTTCATTTTAGGCAGATTTCATTTTAGGCAAAGTCTTACATAGCACCCCTTAAGCATTCTGAAAAGATCAATGTGAAAACCAACCCAAACAAACTCTTTCTTTGGTGGTTGTTAGAATTCAGTGCCAGGAGAGGCACTTAGCTGGTCTGAAATATCCTACTTTAACTTTAAAGTTAAACATTTTACTATCTTATCCTGAAACAACATGAACTTTAGCAAACCATCATTCAAGTATCCAATCAACACTAAGGCTCCTCTAGAAGGGTCAAGAAAAAAATAAGTTCAGTCTTTCAGATGTATGGACTACAGAGTAACAAATACACAAAGAGCTTCAGACTGCAGAACATAATGAAAAAGGCTTAGAAATGAATAATGATGAATATGAATCACTGTAGAATGATCAATCTATGGAGTTGACGTGGAACATTTAGTATGATTATATAATTTCATAACCATATTCATTTTAATTTATTATAAAGAACTTGTGATAAGAGTTTACAATGAGCTTCTCTGACTAAACATGAAGTAAGAGCAGACTAAGAGTACCTAAGAACAATGTGGTAATGTAATAGTATAGGCTATTTGTAGCTGCATTGTAATTTGCATAATTATGCCTGGTTATCAGGAACACAGGTGGCGAAGGCAAATATCTAAGATACAAGAAAGATGTAGATTATTAGATCACATTTTGGTTTCATTACATAATACACATGTAACTATTTTTTTAACTGCATGATACAAAAGGCACAAACACAGGTGGTCCAACCTACCTAAAATATTGGGGGGAAAGCAATTTCATAAAACAACAGGAAGTTGAAGAGTAGGCTATTACATGTGGCTACTTACCAAAACAAAACACACTGGAGATATGGTCATAGTGAGATATCTTTTAAATTCCCAAAGACCATGAGCAGGATTATGTACTGCAATCACATTTGACTATAAAATATTAACACTACCAAATAATTTATGAATAATTAAAAATAAATAACCAAAAAATAGGAAAACATTTCCCTTCTGCTACATAGTAAGCTCAAATATAAGCATATTTCCAACTTCACTGCACTATACTCGTGATCCTCTACAAAAAGGAAGACTATTTAAACAGGAAGTTCAGTCATGACAACCTGAATTTTATGTAGTGGAAACGTAAAAGAAGTTCTAAGAAATGCGACACAGG
Source organism: Brachyhypopomus occidentalis (assembly GCA_020368025.1). NCBI lineage: Eukaryota > Metazoa > Chordata > Actinopteri > Gymnotiformes > Hypopomidae > Brachyhypopomus > Brachyhypopomus occidentalis. The sequence goes on from JAGXOD010000011.1 coordinate 7,310,877, forward strand.
AAAACACGTCAAACAACTACTGTTCCCGCACTGGCTGGGTAAATTCTTTATAGGTGTGGGGTTACGATGATTTTTTTTTTTTTTTTACAGTTTTAGTTTTTTGTCTACGCCCTGCAAGTTCCTCTATATGGGGATGTCTTTGTGGGATGTTTTAATTAGTCACCAACTTCCGATTACAGAACCTCTTTTGTGTAAAATATGCTCGATTAGATTTAAACTGTAACATGATTTGTAATGACATCTATCGGAGATTTAACAATCCGGCCCTAGATGTTGTACATTTGCCCTGTTCATTGCTACACTGACGTGTGTGCTTGCATACGTCTAATAATCCGCATCTCACCTTTTAGTCTTACTTATGTAACTAACCTTAAGCCGTTAGAGTGCAAAGCGTCTGTACATCGAATATAGCATGAGACCAATTATTTGGTTTTTCTAATGCTACGGAATAAAAAAAATCTCAGAAGTGAATAAACGAGACATGGATGACGTGGATGCAGTGAAACCTGGAAATCGAGTTGCATAAAAAGATGATCTTTGGAAAACATTTTACTACTTGCCAATACGGAAAGGTAAACAGTCTCCAATATGTAGGTATGGTAACGATAAAATTCGTTATCTTTCGTCTACGCGGAAATCTAAACATCTCCATACGTTTCGCTTTTCCCTTTGTGAAATAGTTTTATTCACACTCGTTCACCTACATTATTATTAATGTCATTGTAGGATTTTCTTCACAGATAATAAAAAAATGTTGGTGGTCACTTTATTTTTTAGAAATATTCAGATCAGAATAACAAAAGTACAAGAACTTTACCAAACAACGCAACTAGTTAGAAACAAGTTATACTTAAAATGCAAAAATCACAATTGTCTTTCATTTTAACTAAGCTATTCAGACAAAAAAAGTCACATCCACCAATACTGCATTTTCTTTTACACTGTTAAAAGGTAGCACACCTGGACGAATATACACAAGGTCAGATTATCAGTTGTTGGCCAAATACTGAGGGTGCCTAATTTAGGGACAGAAAGACACACAGTTGATGTGTCTGGACTGAAAAGGGAACATGCACTACTCATTAGCAAATTAAGGTGCTAGAACAAACACCTTACTTGAAACTGTTGACCTCTTTACATTTTAACACCTCTTACTATATAAATGTCATTCTATATCCCATTAAATGTTTTAGGGTTACATGAAGGTAAAATAGCTGTTTCAGTAGTCTTAAAGCCACTTTACTGATACTATGTGATTCTAGATAATCACTATTGGTAACCCCACGACTATGCAAAATTAATGGATTAATAATGAGTTTCATCATGGTTAAGTTGTAAAGACTTTTGACGATATAATAAAACATGTCAGTTATCAAAATAAGAGGTATAATATAATGTGATGTAATAATAATATATGCCTGAGATTTGTCTGTGTGAAATGTATAGCCCCAGTGACTTTCCTAAATAGCACTGCTACACCCTTTTGTAAGTCATAATGGTAGTTTTAATCAGTGCAAATGTAAGCAAATAAAAACTTTTTTTACAGTTCATTGGTAAATCCATATGAATCACAGTTTTTACTGTAAACAAACTTTTTACAGTTATTATTTGATGGTTCTTGCAATCAGAAGTCTGTTTATGAAGGTGAATGATTTTAAATTTTAGAATTGTAGATTTAGCTAATGCCTATAATATGGAAATGCTCAATGAAATATTAAGTTCAAGTACAGTGAATTGCCAAAACAGAGTTTTACACAAACACAGAAACACAGTTATAGTGAGAAACTTTTTAATTTCTAACTTTTTAATGAACATATGATCCAATACAATTGAAGTGTATAATACTAACAAAAATAAACACAGAAATGAACTAATTAATATAACCAAATAATAGTAAAGTAAGACCAGATATTTGTATATTCCTAATTTCATTTCAATATAGTTGTGATTCTCAACAATCAGGGTGATTACTAGAGCTTTGACTCCCTGAAATTGTATGCACTGAAAATGTTAAATACGTTTTATGAAATGCAATACATCTATGCATATATGCATTTATGTTTTTTCCTTTGAATGCTACTTTTTTCACTGTTTCTCATTTGTTTTAATGCACCATGCAGAATGCCCTACATCCCTACATATGTGCAGCTAAGAGGACTTCCCCTTTCCACCATTACACTACATAGAGAGAGAGAGAGAGAACATGCACTTCAATATTTAAAGTCATGACACATTTTGGTTTAACAGGCCTACAATTTTGAGACAAAGTTCAAGTTCTTTGTAGCACTGCCTGTTAGCCATAAGCTACTTTACATGGGAAACAGTGCTATAGTAAGTTTTAATTTAGTCAATGACTTCTGTTTATAGGACTTCATTTACGTAGGACATATTCTAAATAAGGTTTTATAGGCTGCTATAACAAGACTATGGGTTACATTTAGAGGCGACTTAAGCACTATCTTTAAAAAAAATCACACTTTAAAGTAAAATGTATCTTGCTTAAAATACAAATTATATTTTACACTTTTGAACACCGTATTTAGCTTAAGGGGGTGGTGACAAGACATTTGTAATAACCCTCCTCTTCCCTGCTGCATCTCTGCTTTTAAACTTACCCATGTCGCCCATGTTCCGCTATCATACGAGACTATCATTTATACGTTATGAACGGCGTGTCAGTCGTTCCTCCACTTCAGCGTTAACGTTGGCCATGATGCTGCTTCCACTGCGGTGCGAACATCACAGCTCCTCTTAGAGCCCTCGTGCGTGACACCCAGAAGTGAACAACCGGTGACCCGGAAGCTCTGCAATCTGGAGGCGCATAGAAAGAACATCAAGCTCTTTTAGCTATTATTTAGGTTCTCTTGCGAGGGAAAACTGCAGTCGCGATAGAAGGTTAGTGGGCAACATTTTACTCCTTCCTGCAAATATACGACGAATATTTAATTGTTATACATACATGCAGAGTGGAGACTGGTTGTCTTTTATCTACGCGGAAAGCTAAACATCTCCCCAAATTTCATTATGCGAATGCGGTTTCGTTTGCATTTATAAAATATTTTTGTGCATATTCATTACAAGAGTACTGTAAGAAAATCGTGACGACGGATGATGAAAAAAATTGAGTACTGGGCACCGCGTACCAATTGTAAGAAAATTTAGCACGCATGATTGTTGTAGGAAGTGTCATTTTTTTTTCAAGGGGGCCGGGCAATTCAAAGGTGCAATTCTTCGTAAACAAATACACACGTTACCACAAACATTCCTTTGTTGTATGCTCTCCTCGGTGTTAAACATGAACTAAGTGTACATTTTGGGTCTGCAGAATATGGCGCCCTTCCTTATGAAAATAAGACAGGCTGCCATTTTTGTTTTTTTCTTTTGTCTGATTTTTTTTGTAAAACTGTCTGAGAATGTGTGTGGTGTGTAGTCGCAAGGGGAGGCAGCAGGAGGTCCCGCATTGAAACCCGTCGTTGTCGTAACCCGTATAGATGTTTCAGTAATGGATAGCCTATGGGTTTCTAACGCACTTTGAGGAAAAAAAAGTTTTACAACTTTTGAGTTACTCTCAAGGGACGGCGCGTCCACAGCAATTGATATTTTATGTGTAACCTTATAGAATTGTCACGAAACGTTGATGTTACTAAGGAAGCATAAGCTATACTATTTTATGTTATAGCCTAATGTTGTTAAAATGGCAAAGATGTTCAAAAGGCTATTCTTTTTCTCAAAAGGCATAAGTGGGCAAAGCATCCGGTTTGATTGCGTTTTAATAAGAAACCTAGCGAGTCTGTTGTCTTCACTAAGTTGTGACAATCTGTTTTCAAACGCCGTGGTTTGCATTCATTGAAGGGATGGCAGAGCCCCGCTTCAATAATCCTTATTTCTGGCCACCACCTCCCTCCATGCCTGGTCAGGTGAGTGATTTTACTTTTTAACAAATTCATCTTGCCTTCATAAAATAATCCCAGTTTTAAACAGTCACATTATAGCATTGTTACTGACCTCTATAAATCATTCCTTAGAAGTTCACGATAAAACTTTTGATGTAATCCATTGTAAAATGGTTTAATGCTGGTTTATTCACATTTGCATAAAATAGCTATACGTCACAAGCACATTTATTTTTATTTTATTTCATTCTATTTTATCCAAATTATTCTATTTTAATCAGTCAAGAATTTCTTGAAGACTTTCTGGTAAATTATACCACTAGAGGGAGCCACAGTAGTAAACGTATACAACCAGATTCTTAGTTTGTACATTATGTACTGAATACCTGAGATTTTGCTTGGGGTCTGATCATTAAGCACTCGAGTCATGTTTTAGTGTGCCATTTACTTTCTTATCCAATGTTACCATATTCTACTATGAACCAAAATAAACATTGTGAAATATATGTTATTTTGATTATCATATGAGCACATGCAACATCAATCATATCCCCCCACCTTATGATCATAGAATGCTCAGTAGAGCATGTCTCACCTGGTAATGTCCAATGTCCCCAGTTGAGCATAACGAATGATTCTTGCAGCTGGATAACCTGGTTCTGATCAACAAGATCAAAGAGCAGCTGATGGCTGAAAAGATCAGAGCTCCGCATTTGCCACCCACCACTGTTCCCTCTCAGCAGACCCTGCTGGTGGCCTCACCGCCCTCGGACGCCGGGCAGCACGTGATGTCCATCCCCAAGCTGCAGCAGGTGCCGGGTCTGCAGGCCCACAACTCACAGCCAGACATCGCCCTGCATGCTCGCCCAGCTTCCAGCACTGTGGCAGGTACTGGGCAGCGGGCATGGGGTTGTTACTGGAAGGGTCCAGGTTGGCTTTGTGGGTTCAGGAGAACTGGTTAGTTTAGGCAGTATGATGCAGAGTTTATGCCAAGCTGTGTTGTTTGTGCTTCATGTGTCACAGCTGTGTGTGATGCTGAGTGCTTATTTTCTTCATGATGATCTAGAGTTGAACATGGATGATAAGTCATCTGTGAAGGCTAAAGGATTATGGGAAGACTGGCATATGCGGCAAGCGGTTGACCAGGCTGCACGAGGGAATCATCGTTCGGGTACAGCCTTCAGCTCATCTGTTCTAATCTCACAGGGCATTACAGAATCCTACATTTGTTACGTTTTATAGTATAATTAATAAATATTGATAATATGGATAATATTTCTGTTGTGTCCCATTATCAGTTAAAACCCCCCTTTTTGTTTCCGAAAAAAATGCAAAAATAAACAAAACTGTCAAGAGTTTGATACATCGGGTCCCAGAAGGTCACAGAAGGTTTTTTAGTGCATTAGTGTGTTCTTTGTAGGAATTCTAGAAGGCAAACCGTCCACAGCCCCTTCCCTTTCAGGCTGTTGATGGGTGGTTGCTGATTTATCTGAGGAAGATGCAATACATGCACCTCTTCCTTTCAATGTAATGCCTTGATTTAGACTAATTGCAATGTTATTTGCAGCATTTGTACAAAAATGCACCTTTCTGTCTAAGCCTGTCTTTCTTGGTATTACTTTAAAATAAATATACTGGTTTGGGGAACATAGGAAATGCCTTTTGGGAAATTTAGAGCAGATTTTGAATACTACATGAGAATTTCAGATTGTGCATGTACTGACAATTCAAAGTTAAACCAATTCTTAATAAATGTTAATAGCTTACAGCAGATAGATTTAATTGAATTTAATTTAAATACCTTGAATATAAATGGAACACAACCATGTCCTGCCTGCTCAACCCCAGGCCTGACGCCTTCATCTCGTGCAGACGCCCTCAGCACTTCCGAAGCAATGACACCCACCACACCCACGTCCAGCAGTCAGAACCGGCTGGGGGGAGCGACATCCTTGAACCTGATCTCGGGCCTGGCCAACGGCCCCGTCATGGACCAGGTGAAGAGCGGTAGCCTGGCAGGGATGCTGGGCCCACAGCCCAAAGCGCCACGCGGCCGCAAGAAGATCAAAGCGGAGAACGCCACAGGCCCCCTGCTGGTGGTGCCCTACCCGATTTTAGCCTCGGGCCCTGACCAGTCTGTCACCATCGCCAAGGAGGGCAAAACCTACAGGTGTGTTAATGGAGATCTTTTTCATCTGTATTTCTTTGCCTATGCGGGATTATACATGTAGCAACCTATTTGGCATGACTCAAATCCAGTTTAGTCAGTAAATTGTGCTAGTTAATATGATACATACACATGCATGACTAAATAAACTGACGAGTTAAATTCGTTATTTGCCTCATGTAGCTGATGGCCATGACGCCCTCCAGTAATGTAGCCCACTTCCTTGACCCTTTGGATGCGTGTGTTCTTGGCAGGTGTAAAGTGTGTCCACTCACCTTCTTCAACAAGTCAGAGATGCAGATTCATTCCAAGTCCCACACAGAGGCCAAAGCCCACAAGTGTCCTCACTGTTCCAAGACTTTCGCCAACGCCTCGTACCTCGCGCAGCACCTCCGCATTCACTTAGGGATCAAGCCTTACCACTGCTCCTACTGTGAGAACTCCTTCCGCCAGCTGTCACACCTGCAGCAGCACACCAGGTCCGTGGAAGCCGCGTGCCGAGCTCTGATTGGTTTAATCGCACTCGAGCACTTCCTCACCGTGCACTATCAGCAGTCAGAATACAATGGAAAGTTGTTTTCTTTTATTTATTTATTTTTTTTACACATTTATTTTTTATTTTATAGGATTCATACTGGGGACAGGCCGTATAAGTGTGCACACCCCGGATGTGAAAAAGCATTCACGCAGCTTTCGAATCTACAAGTAAGTGGAAATTGAGATTTTGAGTTTGACCAGCGGGAGATGGTTATAGACTCTGGCCTAATGAGGGCCTGCATGATCACAGGGGCTACATTCTGGCTTTAGTGAGTCATCAGCATGGCTGTTTGCTTGTGAACGCTAAACACAGTAATAAGATGCCTTTCGTTTTCCCAGTCTCATCAGCGGCAGCACAACAAAGACAAGCCGTACAAGTGTCCGAACTGCTACCGTGCCTACACAGACTCCGCCTCCCTTCAGATCCATCTGTCAGCACATGCTGTGAAAAACGCTAAAGCCTACTGCTGTAGCATGTGTGGCCGTGCGTACACATCAGTGAGTACTGGCTTTTCCTCCCAGACAACCCCGCATGCAGAGAAATGGGCTAAAGCTTAGAATTCAGGTCATAGGGAATTTCTATGCATTTGAATGCTAGAATGTATAGCAGGCTCCTGTCATTCACCTGGTGTAGTGCTGGAAGCGCAAAGGGTTCGACTCCCAAGGGAACTTGCCTACCGTCATACTGATCTGCCAAATGACGCAGTACTGAAATGTGTGCTGTAAAATAATAAAGATAATGGGGGGGGGGGGTCTCTCTCTGGAGAAACTGTAACTAAAATGATAGTGGCCCATGCATGAATAAGCTCTATTGCTACCTAACACTACAGGTAAATATAAATCACACGTTTGGCTAAGGAAATTTCATACCCCATTATTAAGTCGATATGTGGTTGCTCATGCTTATTCATCAATTTTGCCACGGTGATGTCAACAGTGACGGCCGTGGGCTGCTAACTCATCTCCTGTTTGCATATTTATTGATTTATTTTTGCTTGCCGTTTCCAGGAGACCTACCTTATGAAGCACATGTCCAAACACACAGTGGTGGAGCACCTTGTAAGTCACCACTCGCCACAGAGAACAGAATCCCCCAGTATCCCCATACGTGTGTCTCTCATCTGAGCTTCCTGCTGCTTCTCTCTCCACCTCCTCTTTGGGGATAAAAGTGGGGTCTTTTTTGGGATGTTTGTGCCTGCTAGGCTGCTCTTCTGCTGAGACATAAGAAGACAGAAAGGAATACACAGCCCCCTCAGTCCTGGAAGGACACCGTATCTGTTATGTTCTTTGTTTCATTTAGTCATTTAGTAATAATCCATGTAGCTGCTTGGGGCTCTGAGGGGAATCGGCACCTGGAGCCAGGCTCGGTGGGAATCTAGACACGCATCCCGAGAACAGGGCAACAGGCTTCTCCCTACTGCCTCCTTCTCACATGGTCACAGATGGTGTGTTAGGGAGACATCCAAAGATAAGCTTTAAGCACTTTCCAGTCTTGTGGTTTTTAGCTCAGAAGCTCGCGTGGCTTTCAGACGGAAAGTAAGGGCCTTTGCTTTTGGGGGCTCTCTGTCTTTCAGAAAGTTGAACTGCTGTTTTGTTTGTTTGTGTCGCCGTTTTTAGCCAAGGCGCCATCAGGTTTTACAGGGTAATTTGTTCGATCTTGGTGTGGAAATGACCGTTTCCACTTTAAGCTTCTTTAATAACAGATATCGGATCCTGGGTTGAAAAAATGAAAAGTAACGTTATCAGGAGTCATGCTTAAGTGTGCTATCTTTGTGACGAGTGTGGTGTCGGGAAGGGTGTTTCCGAAGCTGCGGAGCTTGGCAGCTCCTTTAGGACTTGACCGTTTAAAGTGTGGAGACAATGGAGTAGAGTTCAGGCAGCAGGACTAGAAACACATAACATGAAATGGCTGTTTCTGTATCTTGGTATTGTTACCAGAACGGTATATAATGCTGAATTCTGACCTTACTTTCCTATTTCATGCACAAACTTTACTAAATTGTACCTGCACTTTAAACTGTACATTTTACTGTCAGCTCCCAGAGTTCATAGAGGGCAGATTTTGTGGGCCATTGTTATGTGGTAATAGTCCTTTTTATTTTTTTACTGTCTTAGAAGACATAATGTTTAAAAAAAAAAGAAGAAATTGTGGCTTTGAAGAAACCATAGAAACAAAGATAAGAGTGCCAGTCTGACCAGGTGCTCTCTAAAATAATTGCTTGTATTAATTACATCACAGATGTATCCTTATTTGCTGTGCAATGTCATGGAAATCCAGTGAGGTTTCCTCTGCTCTCTCCTGTAAGGTTAAGTCAGACTTCTTTCCCTTTGTTCTCAGCACTTGTTTAGACTAACTGCATTGTGCTTTTGTCCATTTAATGGGTCATTGTAATGTCACAGAGGTGCTTCTCAAGTATAAAGTGTCAGAACCAGAACTGTATGCCCTAACTAATGTATGTGTGCGTGACCAAACTTTACATTTACGCCCTCTACAACGATCAGTACAAAAGCACCTTGACACGTGACAACAAAATGGAAGTCATGGGTCTATTAAGCAAAAAAAGGAAAAAAATTGATTTGGGAAGAAAAAACTGATGTGAAAGTCCCTGAGTAACAGCTCAAAATGATTTGAGAATTTGCATAAAGTGTCAAAATGGCAGCTCATTAGCTCAGTGGTCTAGTATTTTAGTGTACAAAGAAATTGCTCGAAAGATTCTTCTTCATTGCGGCTTTAAATCTAAGGACAATATCCCAAGTAGCCATTTTATCTTGTAATGTACTTTGATTCAGAATGTGCTGTAAAAAAAGAATTTACAAATCCTGTAACAGTATTAAAATGGGAGTCTTCCACTCACTAATTTTGAATGTTTAAACAGTGGTCACCATAGATGGAAGCTGCTTAGATCTGTCAGTTTTGATATGTACCAGTGTGCTGGTAGAACACCATACAAACACAGTACTGCCTAACAGTACTATTGACTTGAATTTAGATATTAAAGGGAAAGGGATTACATTTCTGTGTAAACAATTACCCTAAAACACTTTTTTAAAAAACTGTGCACTCAAATTCTGGATTTTAAGTATGAATATGAACTTATGAACTTAACCTAAGAAATAAATGAGTCTTTGCTCGTTTAGTACTTTGAAGTCTCAATTGGGCTAGTGTTTGCCGTCACAGTGGAAAAAAGGGTCAACACATCCCTGTTCTCTTTCCCTCTCTCATGCGATGCAGTATATGGTATGTTTAGTATTGGAGTCCAAAACAGTAGTATACAGTATTAAACCTTTTTAAAAATCCCCTGAAGGTGGGACCAGACAACCTGTTGGCAAATGTACGTGCAGATGCTTACTGGTAATTACATCTACACATAAATACACCGTTTGGTTTAAATACATCTTTAAATGTTTAGCCTCTGTTCGGTATATTTCTAAGAAAACACACACACCCGACCAAAATGTTACATCCAGTGATCCATTTAAGCATACATAGTCTTTTGACTTGTTAAAGTGGGTCATCTTGTGTTGTCAAACAATGCAGCTTCAACAGCATATTTTCTTTTGTCTTCAGTCATACTATACCAGTCACTTGTTAAGCTCATATTATTTAATTCATGAACATCTGAGAAACTGCCAGAAAGTTTTATGAAAATGTTAATTTTTTTTTATTATTGTTCTGTTGCATTTTTTCTTGTCTTATAGGACCATGAAATTGCTCCCTAGAATTTCCCAGATGTTATTGCCATAATTTTTGTGATAGTTTTACAGATTCATACAAATGACTGTTTGAAAACCATTTGTAAATGTGACCAACATGATTAATTTCGCCCAGTGTTTCTTTTTTAAAGAAGAAAACTTAATGTTCCTGTCTGTCCCAGTTTGTCCTCAAAACGAAAATATACGTCTCCCTACATTTAAAAATGTACAGGGCAGGCAAGACGTTCTTTCTTATAGCGAGCCTCTATTGAATGTTGCTTTGAGTGCTTGGTAGTGTTTCTCAGTGAGGCCTAACAAGAATGCTCATGTTATCAAACGTACAGAGCTATAGAGTAGAAGTGAAGGATGTTCACGTATCAAGGCCTTAGTGAGGATGTGAATATCTGGGGTGTTTACATTTCCCATAGCAGACTCAGAATTGTCTCCCCCACCCCAAACAAGATTAGTCCTACATGAACAGGTTGACACTATTTAGCAATAAAACAGTGCATCCTAACTGGGGCTTTTAAGACTCCGATTATTTTAGCCAGTGGACCACCTGTCTAAATCCCCCTAAATCAATTAGATGTACGTACATTTACTATGAAGTATACTATGTATTCATTAATAGTGCAAATTACAAGGTTTAAATACTGTGCTTTGTTCATTTTTGTACCTGTATTTCCAATTATTAATAATTTTCTGAGTACTCGATTTTAGTATCCATCTTTTTGTTCTTTTGTTGTTAAGCCTTAATTTTACTATTGTTCAACGACAGTTGTATGTCTCCCCCCACTGTTGATGTTTTCAGTATTCAGTCCAAGTCTGTTTCTTTTTCCGCATGGAATTCTGACAGTAATCGTTATTAACTGTTAACATATATTATGTATGGCATTGTTACATATGTCTAGATTTTTTTTTCATTTGTCTTGCATTGCAGTCTCATATTTGGCTCAATATGCACAGACAATACAGAAAATGACTTTAGAAAATATCAGTGTCAAGAACACTTTGTATCTTTATCTTGTTTAATAAACTCAGACTGTTATATTTGTGCCCAGATATTTATTTTTAAGTTCGATTTAATTCAGATTAGTATGTAAGGCAGCGCAAGACACTTTTTTGACCATGAGGAAAAGGAAGAAAAGGTATAGTCCATCATCTTGATGGAAGCCTCAACGAAAGCATGTCCCACAATGGCAAGTTTTGACAAGGTAGAGTAAATGAAATATCTGCACATATTTTTACTGAAATTTGGATGTCTGTTCTCAATAATACACACTAAATATGATTAAATGTCTGTACTTGTATGATCACACATTTAAACTTGATCAGTGTGTCTATAGTGTCTGTGAAACAGAATAAAAATACAAGTACATCTGTTATGTTCTTGTGAACTATAGGCACTAAGACAACCATCAGTGTTTAAGTTGATCTTCAAAATTCTAACAATCTTAAGAAAAACTACTGGAAAGAAAACAGTGAAGGAACTTTGCTCATAATCCTTAATCTTAGATCTCATACCACTGAACCTCCTACAACTGTCCAACAACTGAAATGTTTAGATTGGTGGGTTCGGATAGAGAAGTAAATTCTGCTAGGTTGAAAACTTTTCATTTTATAAGGCAGGTTATATTGAATTAAGAGTTGAATGTGCAAAAGACCTAGTGGACTTAAGTAAAACTTTCTTGGTTGTGGCACTTAAAATGTGGTCTTTGTATTCTCATCCAAATGGAAACAGACTGTATTCACTACCAGGATCATTCCTGCCTGCTTCACAGTGTCATGCTCCACTGAGGGGAAAAAACAGAATTGCACAACAATGAAAATATAATTGCTGTTTATTCAGAAAGAAAATACATATTTTTGCTAACTTACATGTGTAGTGGGGCAGTATGTGGGCAGTCATGGTCTGGTGGTTAGGGAACCGGTCTTGTGACCGGAGGGTCGCGGGTTCGATTCCCAGGCCTGAGGCCATGACTGAGGTGCCCTTGAGCAAGGTACCTAACCCCAACTGCTCCCCGGGCGCCAGGCTAGGGCTGCCCACCGCTCTGGGCACGTGTGCACCACAGCCCCCTAGTGATCACTAGTGTGTGTGTGTGTTCTGACTGCACAGATGGGTAAAATGCAGAGGACAAATTTCAATTGGGGTGAAAATCACAATTGACAATGTGGCTGACAACTTAGTGTAGCTAGTGTTTAATTTTGGGTTATGTGTTCACATGGTACTTATATAAATATTTTGTGTAAAAAAGAATCAGCATATAATAAACTGGCTCACCATTCATCAATTATAACGTGCAGGTTATTTGTTTTCTACTGTAGGTCATTCTAATCTAGCACATGTAATTATTTACAATGACCTAGTTAATGCCAAACACACTTTTAATTACAGACCCTAGAGACTACGATTTGAGTATCTAAGGCCTATTTTACACAATTAGTGTGGTTGCAATTCAAATATACACAATTGGTGCTAGATAGCTAATATATGTACATGGAAATTATGTATAAGAAAGGTTAGACAAAACATCACACAATTTAAAAAAAGCATTACTCAACAAAACCCAGTACCCAAGATTCTTCTTAAAAGGTGGCAGACCTTATTATGTACATACTGGACAACACTGTGAGGGTGTATACATTAATAAGACTGCAAATGATTACATACAATAAACCATGTTTTGGTCAGTGCCCTGTTTAGTGCAAAACCGCATCAAGAGAAACAGGCCTTGTTTTAAATCAAATGCACTATTAAGAACTACTAGTGGGCTGACCATCGCAACAGTCTGCCTCCTCAGATAGGCAAGTGTTAAGCCACTTTAAGTGGGATGAATTACAATTAGCAAAAAGCATCATTCACTTCCAGTGGCTTGAAATTCCTAACTTCCCAAATTCACTAGTGTTGATTTTAAAACCGGCCATTTTCATTACATCTGTAATCTAGTGGCATTCAAACCTTAAAAAATATTTATTTCAAACATTCACCAAAAGGGAAAAAAATTTTTTTTTCTATTGTAAACATCTTCACAATGGATTTCCTTTACAATCTGACCCAATAAAAGTGCTTCATCTAATCCCTACTTTGCACCATTTCTCCCATGTAGATTGTCAATATTGAAACAGAAGTTGTAACTTTCCTTCCTAAATAAAGCTGCCAATTCTGCTTTGGCTTTAATGTCCAATGAAATATATTGCTTTCTAATAATTCCAAGCCTCAAGCATCTCCTCATCTTTAGTCATTAATCCAGACTGCCCAGCTGTATTCTCCACACACAGTCGCTAGGGCAGAGATCAGCAGAGCAGTTAGCTGGCTCAGGCTCAGAGATTCCCACTTCAGTTCTGAAGAATCTCAGTTTACATCTTTCCCCCTTTTCAGGGCCTACACCACAACAAGAATGAGATCAGGAACAAATTGAACTACATGGGTGTGGGGGGTGGGGGGAGGGGGGCTGGATTAGGTATGTCTCTTTAAATGATTATGAATGGCAAAGGCAAAAAGCTCATTTTTGCAGTAGTGACCCTGAGTAAAATTAGTTGTGGCCATGGCTCAATACGTACCAATGTAAAAAAAAAACATGATGCCCTGAGGGACACTGTCTGTATAATCTGGCTGTCACTTAACCTCAATTTCCAGACAATTTCACAATAAACAATATGCTCTCCCATTTTGGGCATAAGAAAGTATGTTAAGCATGCCATCATATTCCTCTAGTCAGTGAAACAAATGCAGACACTGGTGTGAAAAGAAGACATTTGCACCTGCAAATCATTTCTCCTTATCTAAAGTGCACGATCAGACTTGGTCACAAGTCTTCAATGGTGAATTCATACCACGTCCAGAAATCATTGCCAAAATCAATGTTTGTCACCCCATAATCACTGCAGAGAAGCCAATACCTGAACCTGTTGTGAGTTCGGTCCTTTTTAGCCAACACAAGCAATGCTGTCTGAGTGACTTGATCTTTCCTAAGACCTAAAGTGACTATACAATTGAAGCCAAATTGAAGACAACTCTTTTTTTCTTTTTTTTTCATTTCAGGTTACCATTAATTTCTTTTGGCAAGTCAATTGGAGCACTTTGTTCACTTTTTTACAGAGATATTTTTAAACCACCAGTTAGAAATGATTTCAGCTTTAATTCAAGATTTAATTTTAGTGAAACTGTATTGAAGGGACTAACTTTAGAGCCAGTGCCTTTTTTGCCATTGACAACATGGAGAAATCCAGCCAACCAAAACACACACCTTCTGTTTCCTCCTTTAATGCAATTTCCAAAACACTAAAACAACTGCATATAAAATGTATATAAATATAAAAATCTTGGGACAACAACACTGCATCATTCAAGATGAAGGCACAAATTAACTCCCCAGGCTAAATGAACTTTGGTCTGAAATGTTCAACTAAACTGGAAGGAGTTGCAGGCCCTTGTACCAAATAATCTTTATCCACCATTACGAGAGTCCAATGGCCTGAAAGGCCATCATGCAATGAAGAAGCCACTATCTCAAGACCAGTATTTAAAAAAGCCATAGTGAAGTTTGGAGATGATCAACAGAATAAAGACCTATGCTTTAGCACTAGTGGTTTCTAATTAGATTAAAAAACTATAAAGACATAGTGATCAGTGTTCTGTATGGAGTTAAAGAGCCTTCAATAAACACCATCCCAACTGTGAAGCACGGAGCTGGTGGCATCATACTGTGTGAGAGCTTTGCTAGAAAAGGGACTAGAGGATTTACTAGAAGTAGTGAAGCAACACCTCAAGACATCAACCACAAAGTTAAAAACTTGGTTGCAAATTGATCTTTTAGTAGAAAGGTAGTCCTAACCGTTGCTGGACTAAATCATATAGAAGATTTGTGGATTGAACTGAAAAGGTGTGACAAACGAGGAGGCCAACAGACAAAAAGTTAAAACATTTTTGTCTGGAGCATTGGCCAAAAATTCCAGCCAAGTAGCTCAAGTGTGTGATTCATGGTAAGCAATTAAAAGGCAATGGCGTCAAATTGTATGAAGTGTTTGTAAAATTCTGACCCACTGAAAATCTGATAAAGTAAATAAAACCTGAAATAAATCTTTTGGCTGATCATTTAAAACAGTGTTATTATTATAGAAATAAAGTACATAACCTAATTGACTTAACACGGAAAATGTTAATATAAAATGTGTGGAGCTGTCAAAAGTTAAGGTTAAATATCCTTAGTCTAGGTATATGTAAACCGTTGACTTTAACTGCAAGGCCTTAACTGCACAGTCACTTAGGCGTCCTCGCTGGCCATGCTGTGATTCTCCTCCTGGTCCAGGGGGACATTGTGAGCCATGGGGGAGTTCAGGTTCAGGTAGCCAATCTCAGAAGGCTGAGAGGTGGGCAAAGAGAAAAATGACTCCAGACTCTTGGCATGCTCGCCCACTTTAACTCTTCGGATGGCGTCCAAGAGTCCCCAAGAGTCGCACAGGCCTGGACTTGGACTACAGCAAGATTTTTGAGAATGTGTGAAATTCACTATATTATGTCTGAAATTGTCATAATTAAAACTAAATTCTAAAGATGAATATACCTTGCGGTTGATGTCCGCAATAGGCCATCAGGAAGGGCTCCAGAAGGAAAGATTTTTTTTACATCCTGTGATGGAAATATGTACAAAACTGAACAATTTAATAGACAACTGAGCAGAAAAATAAATTTCATTTAAACCAGTACAATTAATTCACCCGTACCTCGGCAGAACATACTGTTTGAAGATTTCTCAGAGCACGCTCTAAAACTCCGATTTGATTGGCGAGCTTCAGGGTCTTATCCTGAAGCTGCTTATTCTCTACCTCCAGTAACTTCACCCTGTTGGGGGAGATTGGGGGTGGAGGTGGGGGGATAGGGGAGTGAAGGAGAGATCTTTATGGCCGATAACTAGCAGTTTTGCGGGCCTGTAGTGCAGTGTGGGGTAATACACGCACTTCTGCTGGGTGGTAGTGGCTGTCCTCATTCCAGCGCTGCCCATCTCCTCGGCCTCGGTTATCCTCTTCAGGAGCTCACGCCTCTCCAGCAAGAGCTGCTCGTTCTCCTCAGTCACAGTCCGAATCCAGTCCTTCTCCTTTTCCGAAAACCAGCACATGAGGCGAAACATAAGTGTCTCCCGACATTGTACTTTTAGCCTTTAAGTTGAATGCCTGGGATAAGACTCACTTTCTCCTGTAGACTCATGGCCAGAGCCAGATCATTCTCCAGCTTCTGGATCGTTGCGTCCCGCTGGGTGGTGGCCGTTACAAAGAGCTGCTTTGCTTTGCGCAGTTTGGTTTTGTGCAGACATTGTTTTTCGTTGTACCTCCTAATACAGATTACAGATACTTCAACACACACACCCTGACCTCTGACCTCTGCTCCCATCAATCACATGCTTTACCAGTGTATATTTAGACCACTTTCACGACAGCAGTTTTCCCAAAGCATCTATGGGTCCAGATCCAGAACGCCCGAACTCCCCAAAGTGAGTGTGTGATCAGTGTGTGGCAACAGGTCTCTACCTGATGCTGCCATCTAGCTGCTGGAGGACCTGCTGCATTTCCTCCTGGAGCCTCTCGGACTCCTTCTGCGTGACCAAGAGCTGCTCCTCCAGCTTCTGGCAGCTCGTAAGACTGAGCCTCTCCTGCAGGAGAAGCAGACAGCAGCAAGAAGGAGGCAGCGATGTAAATCACCTGCCTCACGGATCCGGTACGTGCCAATTTACGCTAGCCGGCGTTAACGAGCTGTCGGCTTGCTGGCGGTGCCGCTTCCAAAACACACGAGTGCAATGTGAGGGGGGCAATCGTGTCCTTAAACCCCGCGTTAAGAACGCGCTTCACCCTAGAGCGCCAAACACCAACCTGCTCCCTGGCAGATCGGAGCACGTCCTCCAGCACCTCCAGCCGCGTCTCCAGCTCCTGGGTGCGGCGGGAGAGCTCCGAGTTGGTGCGGACGAGGGACATCTCCTTGATACTCAGAGAGAATGCCTGCTGCTGCAGCTCCTTGTCCCTCTGCTCCAGTAACTTCCTGTCGGCGAGGGTGGGGGGGGGGGGTTGAATCACAGCTCGGTTTTCACACCGAATCGTTGATTTGAGTGTAGGTGACCTAGGCAGCTTCCGTGGTAAGGGGCGTCATGGGAGCCCACCTCTGGAGCTGCTCGTCCCGTAGCTTGGCTACGAGGGCGGACAGGTTGTCCGACATGTCTCTGGTGTCTCTCTCCAGCTTGCTGGTCTCTCCTGCCCTGGCCTCCTCCAGGCGCAGCTGGTGCTGTGCTTTCTTCAGCTGTTGCTGTAGCTCCAACACCTGCAGACAAACGCACCCAAATTAAGCTTTGCTTGAAAACAAAATCTAAAGCAGGACTTGTTTCTCATTAAAAACTTGCACCTTAATTTGTGACAAAAGGATCTAAGGCACACAGGCTTATTTACATCAAACTGTTTACACCAGTTTTTTAAAACTGATATTTCCAGGAATTTAGAATCGAATAGAGCACAACCCAGACAATGGTTTTAGTTCTAAGCAGTTCCCCACCCCCCTGTACCATCTCCCTGAGCTCAGTCAAACTGAGCTTTCAAAAACCCCAATAAACTGCCTTTTCAAACAGAGGAACCTCACCACACAGTCGTGAAACATTACAACACAAAATGTTGTAAACCTTCGTTATGTTTGTTTTGCATTTCTATGAATCAGAAGTAGAACATTGTGCTCAAATATGATATTACTGTTATTCAAAACAGTATTTTATGTTGTGAACAAACAAACTACATGAAGTTGTGCCTGTACTGGTGGACTCTCCTGTTCTCAAAAAAAAAAAAGGGTAATAACAGCAAAGGCATCTTTTAGTCCTTTAAATACTATCAAATGAACCGGCACTGCGGCCCGAGCTTCTTATGCAAAAGCAAAAACCCCAGCTGTTAACCCTTTCAATCCCATTTAACATTCACCACCCTCCATGGCCTCATGACCCCTCACCTTCTTGTCGGCAGCGATGACGCGGGCCCTCTCGTCCCCGAGCTCCTCCCTCAGGCTGCTGCTGCTCTGGCTGGCCTGGGTGCTCCTGGCCAGCTCCAGCTCCAGTTCCCGGACCCTCTGGTGTAGCTGCTCCACCTCTTCGGCCTGGCCCGCCGTGCCGGCCTCCAGCTGGGCCAGTCGGGCCTGCGACTGCTTCAGCTCTGCACACAGCTGCACAGCAAGGCGCCATGACTATGGGGTCCAGAGCAACCCCCTCCCCAGCGGTATAGAAGCAGCAGTCTCTAAGCTACTATGAACATCGTAGAACATCCTGTACGAGGTTTATTTACAACTCGGGATTATTTACAACTACTTACAATTATTTACAATCCAACTGTTTCCATACTCATTTTGTGTTGGCCATCATTTAGCACAATTCATCATCTGACCACAGGATTGCTACTGGCTGGATTTTTTTCAGATGAATGGGAATTTTAACAGGGTTTTAGAAAACCCCAGCAAGACTGGTGCACCCGAGAGAGATCTTTTAAATTGCACCCACAACCACATACCACTACCATATCAATGTTAGTGGCGTGTTGAAAATGGTGCGTAACACCCACACAGCTTTGTTCTTGTGGTTAGAGTAGATGTGGGGTAGCTGTGCAGCCACCAGAAGGGCAACACGGAGGTGTGTCTGCTAAAGTGGGCCGGGCAGCGTGTGGAACGAGCTCCTTGTGCAACACCTTGATCTTCTCTTGGTCCAGAAGCGCGTTGTGTCTCTTCAGGTCGAGGTTTTTCTCGCGCTCGTAGCGCAGCTCTCGCTCGGCCGAAGTGAAGAGGTGCTGCGTCCTCTGTAGGTCCTGCTTCAGCTGTTTGTTCTCCTCGCCCTTCTGCTGCAGGACGGAGTCTTGGGCCTGGGGATATGCGCATGCGGGACACGTGCAAAGGAGAACGCATGATGTATGACTCCACGCCGTTTCTGATGAGTTCAGTTTTTACCCATAATGCTGAAGGGGCAATTCTTGTGTATGTTTCCTGAAAGTGAGTGTGCGTGTTAGAGAGAGAGAGAGTGAGAGAGTGAGTTAAAAGAAAGAGAGAGTGAGTGAGTGAGTGTGCTCATGTCAAGACTGACCTTGGTCCTGGCCTGGGCTTCACAGATCTGGGCCTGCAGGGCCAGCTGGTGCTGGCTGGTCAGCTGTCTCTCCTCCTCCAGGTCGGCATGGAGCTTCATCTCTGCCCTCACACACGCCACCTAGTGGAGCAGTGCACAGATTACACCCCAGATGAACATACAGCCATTCCAAGACATACATCAGCAACAGCTCTACCAACTAAGAATAGAACATTTAAGACAAATAACCAAATACAAGTGTGGAATGATTTTAACACAGTATAAAAACACTAAAAATCAATGCTCCATGCTGTGTTTTGAAATTCAAAACTGCATTACTGATACCCATCCTATTTATTCAAAACATCTCTAACATACTATATAAGGTATTAAATGATGCAGCCTTGGTTCTGCATCAGTTGTAGACTGACTGCCCTTTAATGTCTCCTGTAATGATCCCACAGTGCAGACAAACGTGGCCATCGTGATCAGCCTGGGCTGTGGTGTGGTCTTACCTTTTGAGTGCCGTCCTCCACCACCGCGGGAGCCGTGGGATCAGGGTGAGGTGCGCTCTCCTGCCCAGCAGGGGCGTGGGTGTCCAGACGGTCCGCCCGTCGCCGCTCCATGGCGACAGCGCCCAGCTCCGCCTGCAGCTCCATCACCTGCCTACGTTTGTCCATCAGCTCATCTCTGCCACACAGCAAAGCCCGCCCCCCAAACCCCCCACCGATACGTTACCGTCTCAGCAGGACGTGACAGATAGATGACGCAACCAATAGCCTCCTTGCGACCCAATAGCCTGGTAAGTGGTTTAAGCTTCAAACGACTAGCTGTCTCCTTAACAGCAGCGTGGCCTGATCTGTATACTGTACAGTGCAACCTGATTCCTGTATGGCTGCCCAGATTCTTGTAAGGCTGCCTAGTGATCTCAGTCGCCTGCCAGCTAAGCCCATCAACCATTCTTTTTTTCCCCTGCAAGCACAAAGGCCCCCTGAGACAGCAAGACGCTGCCTGTGGCTCCTGGCGGTTTAGACTTCTGCATTGAGCTTTTGTTTTAATTCCGTCCTGCCACCCTGCAACAGTCCCAGTGACTCAGAAGTGGAAAGACTTCAGCAGCTATGACGCTTCAATGTGATATACACCACCTGTCTGAAAAGTCACTGTGTTTTGTATGTATTGCATGTAATTGCAAATCTTTTGTTGTAGCATCAGCTCCTAACCCACCAATAAGCAATGTTGCTCACCATTACAAATCATCAAGGACAGAAAACGATAACAGATGTTCTGTTGAAGAGCTCCTTACCTCACAGTTCTGTGCTCCTTCTCCAGCGCAGACAGCTCTGATCTCAGCTGCTGGACGAGAGCCGTAAGCTGCGTCACCTGCTCCCTGCTCTCCCTCAGGTCCTCCTGCACCCTGCTGTTCCCAGTCTGCTCTGCCAGGTCCTCCCGGAGTCGTGTCTGAGCGCGCTCCAACTGGGCCACCTGTGAGAAATGGCACACAGGCCACATACAGTCTCTGCACACTGTTTAGTAACCACTTACTAAACACCATAGAAACACCATGCAAGTGAGTACAGAGACTACAGTCTGCCTGTTCCCATACAAGTGTGCATTACAGACTACAGGACAGCTACTGGCAGGGTTTTGGATGGCAAACCACACAAGGTGTGCAAACGCTAAATATTGTATACAGGTTACAGGTTTTAATTGGTATGAATGTCATG
Organism: Brachyhypopomus occidentalis; assembly: GCA_020368025.1. NCBI lineage: Eukaryota > Metazoa > Chordata > Actinopteri > Gymnotiformes > Hypopomidae > Brachyhypopomus > Brachyhypopomus occidentalis. The sequence continues at coordinate 7,331,959 of JAGXOD010000011.1, forward strand.
AATGAATGTACTGTCTGAAAGTCTGCCCTACGCAAGAGGAAGTGGTGCACAAGGCACTTGCATTCAAATGCCACGCAAGCATCATGCCAGCGTCACTGCTGTGTTGAGAATGGGTGGCCCCCTAAACAATTTCTTGTCAGCAAGGATCATGTGGTCAGAATCTGACTAATGGTAAAGGGTGGCTGACAAATGTCAAGAGACTTTTGTAACATATTTGAGCCCATCAAGTTAGTTGTGGGTGCAGGGTAGGTTTTTAATTTTTTTTTGCTTGTTTGTTTTTAAAAGTGAAGCACCTCGTGGACCTGGCTTGCATCTCACTTGCTCACTAAAGTTTAACATAGTTCACCATCAGGACCAAAATAACATTGGCACTTTGCATCAATGACGCTGTGTCTCCTTGGTTTTCAATAAAGTGAGTAGTGAATGAACACTTGAACTGTCTAACAAGCTGCTCTGTCATTGGTCAATGCCCTGCCGTCATCACCTTTTCCTCCAGAATCCCCTTCTCGCCCTTAACCCGTGCGAGGCACTCGTTGAGGGATTTCCCTTGTTGGTGCGCGGCCTGCAAGCTCTGCACCTCCACACGTAGTCTCCTCAGCTCCGCCTGCTCCCCGAGTGCAGCCTGAGGACAGCGGAGACACCAGAGTCCTCCTGACCTCGCTGAAGGGACTTCAACAGCACGCTACACATAAATACGCCATCGCGTCAGTCCAATACAAACCGCTGGGGTCTCACCTGCTTCTCTTTGATGAGGGAACTTTGGGCCACAGCTAAATCCACCTCTAACTTTTTCCTCCACTCCTTCTCCTCGACAAGACGGCTCTCAAGAAACGTCACCCTTTCTTGAACGCCGGCTTTTAGCTGGGGATTAAAATTATTTATGGAATGATTTATGGATTAATGTCCATAGGGGTTCGCGTAAAACATGCGTAAACACAGATGCAGCTGCAGGCTGGTAACCTCAGGCACTGGCTCAGTGTTCCCATCACAGCTCTGCGCCGGCCTCTGAGCTCTCTTCTCATTCAGCTCCAGGTTTTTAATCTGCGATGTCATTGGACACTGTCAGAACAAACTTTGAATCAAGACGCCCCGCCCCCTTCAACCCGCCATCAGTGCCCTTCTAACAGGAGAAAGGGGTCGTGGTGCCGACCCCTGATCGCGACCTTTCTGCGCAAGACCTCCAGTTCACACTCGTGGCGCTCCAGCTCCTCCCTGGCCTTGTTCTGCGCCTCCCCCAGCAGCGCCTCCAGCTCCTCGTTCCTCTCCACCAGCTCCTCGTGCTCCCGCTGCTGCTTCTGCAGCCTCCTCTGCACCTCCCGCAGGCGGCAGTCCTTGTCCTCCGAGTCCCTCCGGCACCTGCGTGCGCACACAGGGGGAGACGCAGACGGGGAGAGAGAGAGAGGAACCGTAAACACATAACGTATGCTGCTGCCCTTGTCTCTGCTATGAATGGAAAGGCAATGTATACATAAGAGCCCAATCTGGACTTTCTAAAGGTGTTAAATGCTGAAGTGACTTAATCAATCGCGTAATTCTAACAACTGTTAAAGATGTAAAATGGGTACAAATATGACCACCATCACCTTTTATGGAGTTGATCTTGCTCATCATTTAGAGCTCTTTCTGATACCTCTGGATTATTGTCATTTCCATCAGCCTGTACAGATATGAGGTAGTCACTGTTTTTGTTTTCTTTAAAAGGTATTTCTGCTTTATTTAAACTACTGACATTTGTGTCATACACAACAGAGTGCTCTCTAAGCCCCAATTCGCATCTTATTTACACACACATATAAAAACACATTTAATGGTAGTTGCTAATTCACCTGTATGGAATGAGCTGAATTGTGCTCTGTAAGTGTCCCTTCATGATTAGAATGTATTTTAAAATTTTCAATCTGGAATAGAGACAAAAAGTAACAGTATTAAGACTTGAGTGCAATGGCAAAAAAACCCAACACATTTTAATGTGTCTGAATACGTCTCTAAAAATAGTATTCTGTGAGAAAATGGTTTCTAGGCAACCTTTGAAGGGTATCGGCACTCAAAACAGTTAAGAGAGGTTATAACCCACCATTTTCAAGAGAGTCTTCCTCTCAGCATCCAGGGAGCGTACTCTGTCCCTCAGGACGCGGATCTCTGTGTCAAGGCGTTCATTGCGTTCCTTGGCCCTCTGTAGCTCCAACATATCTGCCAAACATCTAATGTTCAGGAGCAGCAGCCTTAGTTCAAAACACGAGGAGATATCAGACAGGTGGGTTCTTCAATAGTTCTTACCACACTGCTTCAGCTTTTCTACTTCCTGTTTGAGCTGTGCCACTTCCTCTCCCGTTGTCTGCAGGTCAGGCCCTTATATCAACACAGTACATAGTAGGTACTGACATTCATAAAGACTAAAATCTCATATACAATACTGAGTTCTTAAGCAAAGTTGAGTAGAAAAAGAGATAACAACTCCAGACAACTTCTCATTTGCTCATGTTGTTCCCATTTGACACGGACCCATTTTAAACAAAGGTTCAACATGGTGCAAGCAGGCTTTGAATTGAGAATTGTCGAGAGAGTCAAATGTCAGAGGCGCAGAATAAGAGCCATATCAGATCCCTGGAGAGTGGATCTCCAAAAACAAAAGTGTGATATTGTCATGCATGATAAATTAGCAGTTTGACAGCGAATGAATGACAATTCTGAAATCGGGGGTCAATTGTGGTGGTGTGTACAGGTGGTATTGGTGGTTCGCTTACCAGAGGCAGCCTGGGCCTTCCGAACCACATCGAGCTCGTCCGTCAGGCTGCGGATCTCCTCGTGAGCCATGGCGAGTCTGCTGGACGCCTCCTCCAGGTCCCTCTCCAGCGTCAGCTTCTCCGAGCGCTCCCGCGCCAGCTCCTCGCTTTGGGCCTGCTGGAGAAACAAAACATTTGCGGGTTCACAGGCCGAAGACCCTTTGAGCAGAACAGGGTGGCTGGTTGGTACAGGACGGCGGCCATGCTCAGGTTCCACATGCATCAGCTGCACTGAAGAGCATAAGTGATGACAACCGGGAAACATGCTCGTGACAGCCATGGCGTCTTCCTTGGGTTAGACATGTGGTTGTGAGGTCATTGTAATGTTAGCGGGGTCATGCCAGAAGCAACGGCCATCGTGATTCGTTTTGATCTTTGGGCCGGGGGGCTCCAAGCAGTTCATCTAAAGGAGGACGGTCCACACGACTTAATCCTCCTTATTATACATTATTGCCAATCATGACAACTCAAGTGAAGCATATATACATAGCAGGAGCGGGGACATACAGGAGCAAGACTCTGCGCCCTTTGTGTAGCCCTGCGTACACCAAAGAGCTTCCTCCAGGGGCTCTGAGCTGGAGATTCCTGTCCCTTGGGACAAAAACCAGGGATGGAGAGTCATTGGGTGTATCTGGTGACAACTGACTCACATTTACTGCAGGAAAGAGCTTAAGTTGTGTGTGTGACTTAATTCTCAGTCGCTTCTGCATTGGCACACAATGGGACGTCCTTACCTTGTTCATACTCTCTTGGGTCGGCCGTACGGCTTCCCTTTGCTGCTTAAGCTCCTCCTCCAAAGTGTGCCGGATGTGGTCTAGTTCCTCCTAATTTTCACAAGAGAGCTTACAGCAATCATTACACCGTGGGTTATATTTAAAAACCAGGTAACCCTGCACCCAATCCCCTCCTATAAACGACATCCGTCATGGCCTAGTCTGTGAACCTCTGTGATGCTCGGAGGCGGAGCGGCACCTGTAGGTGGACCTCCCTGAGGTTGCCCGTGAGAGTCTGAGTGTCGAGCTTCCTCTCCGCAACCTCCAGCCTCTCCAAGAGGGTGACCCTCTCCACCAGCAGGTAGGCCACCTGCTCGCTGGCACTGCTGTGACTGATCTCAGCTAAGCCCTCCTGCTCCAGCATCTCCAGGACCTCCTTAAACTGGCACTCTGACAACACACACACGGCCGCCGGATTAACAGCGGGGAAAAGTCAGTGCGCTTTCACGTCGAGCACAGTGGAGCCATGTCGTCAAGGCTGATGAGGATCTATGGAGGCGTCCAGGAACATCCAGGAAGGGTAAAGTCAACGGCTTCGAGCAGCAGGGTGGTAAACAGATTAGAGGAGTGAGCTTACCCTGCTGGTGCTTCATCTGCGCGAGCTCAGCACGGAGCTGCTCGTTGTCGCGCTCGTATTCGGCCGTCAGACACTCACGCTCCTCCAGCATGTTCCGAATGTGCTCCACATAATTCTCCACCTGAACATGGTGGAAAAAAGGGGCAGACACCAAGCTACCTTAAACCTGCCCTTAAACACGCAGTGCTAAAACGGCAAGCGCACCCAAAAAACTTTAGGCGGGCCGGGCGCGAGCACGTTTTATCGCGCAGACTGTATGGCCCCTGATGAAATGTTGATGAGGGAGGGGGAGGAGGGAAGGGCAGCTGGCCGGCCAGCCTGCCATCTGGACGCCCACCTCGCTCACCTCGCTCATCTCGCTGGCCTGCTGTGAGCGTAGCGCCCCCAGCTCCTGGGTCACTGAGGCCAGGCTGCCCTCGCTCCGGCGCAGCAAACCCCACAGGCACCGCCGCTGCTCCTCGGCCGACGCCTCGGGGGCCACACCAGCCTCCCGCAAGCGAGCCCACAGCTCCTGTAGCTCATCTTTTTCCTTAGTGAGAAATGCAAAAAAAAAAAAAAAAAAAAAACAGACGCCACAGTGCAGCAATCAGCACGTCAGCCTTGTCACACCAATAAGCAAATGTTCACAGGTACAGGAAGGGGTTCACAGATACTGTTCACAGGTACAGAGCAGAGAACGGGACCGGAGTTTCTTGACAACTTCAAAAGGGAACACAGGAAATGTGATATGCACTAGGAAGATGATGTTAGAGCAGAGAAGAAGAGAATATCTAGACTCCACCACACTGCCTCTGAAGCAAAAGGAAAACACACTATTTGGCAGAATCTTGACATCTAAAAGAATTTGAATTTGACTTTGAAGAATACTCAAACATTTTCCAAAACATTTTTCACCCAAGAAACGAATGGTTTTCATGTTCCAAACATACATAGCTGCCCCTTTATAATGTCATCGAAGAAATAAGTTTTTATTTTTACTGATACTGGTGAACTAAAAGTATTGATGTAGGAGTTAGACTGATACACTGCGTACCTCTCTTTGATCCATGGCCAAGTGAAGATGAAAAGGCGTCCTTGCATCACTTGCAAATTAGCCAGCTAGCTCATTGCTGATTAAACTTTAGTAGGTAGCTCCCAAGTTCTGATAACCAAAATGCCCTGGCCATATATGCTCCTAATCATTATTTCTTTTAAGGCACACAAAAACCTTCAAAGTCCTTTATGGGATGCTACCAGTGCGATATTATCGACATGGCATAGCATACCCGACATTCACTACAACCTCCCAACACGCCCTTTGTGCATTCACGATGACTGATAACTAACTGTTGCTCGGCATATCTTATTTTTCCATATTCATCGTATTTTGAAATTTCATGTTGCTATCCTAGCTAGCTAGTTCCGTTAGTAGGGACTCCACCTCGAATCCGAGATGTGTCATGGACCGTTCTTCATGACACAAAGTCTCTTAGGTTATTAAGATATCTGCTATTGTTATAACAAACCTATTAATAAAAAACGATGGTTTGAATCCGTTTTAGGCATGCGTGTTACTGGGGACTGCAGTACTTAGCTAACCTTACCTACATAGCTTGCTAGCTACTTGTTACAGCTTGTCACTTCTAGCCAGCCAGTATAACGCGTATGCAAAAAAGTTAGCTACCCATCACTAGCTTTTTAGTCATTTGGTGCTTCACGTAGTTTCCAAGTGTTTCCAAGACGCACAATCGCCGCAATGTACAGATAAAACTGAAAACAATCTAGCATCAAATCTAACTTTTAACGAAGACGTGCTGAAGTTGGTTCCTTATTCATAAAGAGTGTTCACGATGCGTGTTTGCTGCGCACTTTGTTTAAAAGAGGTAGATTAAACAAACGAGCATAGGATCATACATTTAAGATGTTATTCCCTTACTGATTTTGTGAGTGTAGAAATCTATTTCAAGTCATTCCAATTGTAAGTAAATTGGCAATTTCACAGGCATTTGTTCTGATTTTGGTCGATTTGTGTACCCTGCATTGTCATTTTGGTATCAAATGTTTAATATTTTGGTTTATAACGGTATAATATGATAAAATATGAATTTCCTTACAACAAGTAAAGGGGGATGTTGCCGTTGTCTTGGCTAGGACACTCCTGAAAACGAGATTGTAAATATATTTACTTCCCGCACCACTGCTGAATTTGCCATGTTACCAGTTACATTTGAGGTTTAAAATTATGTCGGGCCAGGTTGAAATCAGGTTTTTCTTAAAGAGAGGGAGCTGTTCTTTATGATGCATTTGTTATTTGTATGGTCCAACACCATATAGGCAAACAACAAGCCTCTGAAATTGCCCCTCTGAATCATTTCACCTGTGCGCAACAAGATTCAATATGCTATTTTTCCAGTTAGATTTAAGGCATAAAATGATGTTGGGCCACATACATATAGGAACCAGTTATGTATGATGCATTTGAGTTTTGCCTGGCCCGAGACCTTAGAGGCATACAGGAAGCCTCTGAATTTGCCCCTCTGAATCATTTGACCTGTGCGCACCACTGCATGTGTCATGTTTACAGTTAGATTTGAGGGCTAAAATGATGTTGGGCCAGGCTAAAATCAGGATTCTCTTATAGATAGTAACCGTTTACGTATGATGCATGTGTTGTTTGTCTGACCTGACGCCTTAGAGGCATGCAGCACGCCTCTGAAACTGCCCCTCTGAACCATTTCACCTGTGCGCTTTACTCAATATGCCATGTTTCCAGTTAGATTTGAGGTATAAAATGATGTTGGGCCAGGCTAAAATCAGGTTCCTCGCATAGGGAGCAACCTGTTCATTATGATGCATTTGTTATTTCTCTGGACCACCATCAATAAGGCCTTCAATAAGCCTCTGAAATTGCTCCTTTAAATCCATTCACCTATATGCCCACTGCTCAGTATGCTATGTTGTGGTGGCATATATATGCATAGTTGTGATGTATGAGATCACCATGACCCTTGCCAAAATCAAATGCTCCTCACACAAAGAGACGTATTCCCTATTGAAAATATCCTATGTCTAGTCTGTGGTTATTAAACCCTAAAACCTGAGCTGGTATTTCTTCTTCCGACTCATTAGTGGTCTAGAACAGCATTTCTGTGTTTTTAGTTTTCAAATCTAAAATCAAGAGTATTTCTAATAATGTTTTCCTTACATTAGAAATGCTGACGAAATCAATTATCATGTACAAATTGCATAGAATTGGAATGACTTGAAATAGAAACCATTTACAAAAGGAATGCTTTCATTATATTTTATTATTTTTTCTACACTCACAAAATCAGTATGGGAAAGAATAACCTCTTCTTAAATGTATGATGTGCGCAGCAAACACGCGTCGTGAACACACCCTTTATGAATAAGGAACCAACTTCAGCCGCCGAATAAGGAGCTGAGAATAAGTAGCCAAACGAATCGGAAACTGCGAATAAATAACCAACTTCAGCGTCGTGACTTAAGAATAGTTTGCTAAGTGGCTAACTATCAAGCTTTGAGTACGGTAGTCAACGTTCAAGAATGCTCGTGGTGGCCTACCACATATTTAGTGAGGAGCTTGGGCCAAGCGCCTTGGTAACGGAATAAACCACAAAGTCAGTCAATATAGGGGGATCCTACTGGAAACGGAGGTTTTATTTTAAAATTGTGATGTCCAGCAGATGGCGCTATAGTAGTTTATTCTTCCATTCTGTTGGCCTGGCCAAGCAGACACGTGATATTAAATTATACCATAACATAACGTACCAGCATACAATCGCGTCAATCGATGAACAGGGACAATTCCGTATAGGCTACTTAAAAACAAGCTGCAGACAAGTCGTTAGTTTTGCTTTTCATGCCGGGCACCTGCAGACTGTTGAGTAGTGCTAGTCATGTTCAAATAAAAATAAATACAAGTTTATTTAAATGCACTTACGAGAACTCTATCGAGCCCTCGGAGATCTATAACATGGATCTACACACTAGCCATTACATTCTGATTAAAATGAGAAAGTGCTACATAAACTGGTACATTGTGAGTTCTTTGGTCATTCGCTAGTCTTGGCTTTGTTGTGCAGTAAATTAATACAATGTAAAGCAATGACGTGCTTAGATGAAAATATTTACACAGTTTACAAAACAGTTAATTATTAAAGTAATTAGTAAAAGCTATACTTGGTGTGATTAAGTGAAACAATTACATAAAAAACTATTTTGCTGGTAGTTGTTGGGTACTGTCCGGTGCTGTTCAGCCAGCTTTACTCTGTCCATATATCATCTTTCTAACGTTCTTGCTGTACGTGCCACAAAAACCCATCATCCTTGGAAGTGGCTCGTGAAGTCTTCTTCAGCAGAATCTGGTGACACGGTTCCGTGTCCCGGAGGCAGTGCTGTTCTGACGCTGGTAGAGGAGTACACATGCCTGTGTGGCCCGAACCAGGTCCTCAGACGCTTGGGTTACACGGCGAGTGAAGGGCCCCATGGAAACCATTTAACCATCTGCCATCCAGCGTGTTCTTTAAAACGACTTCGTGTTTTGCCGGCATCTATAGTGTATTACCATACTGTAGTTCGGTCATGAAAAAGGCGTGCATGAAATGTCACTGAGCACAAACGTACCAAAGCAATAAGAATATCATAAAATAACATGACAACACTGTGACTGGCGGTGTCTTATACCAGTGTGAAAAAGTGTTCCAATCACCATGAGTTACCGTAGCAACACCAGCCCTCCTCTTCACGGCACACAGCCCTAAAGTAGCCCATGTTCACACTGCCTGAATGGTTGCACAGAGCATATTGCATCGGGCCTGAAGACATACGAATACACTTCGTTTACATTCACGTTTGATACATGCCAAGTCTCAATGCCATGTCTGTGAAACCAGATAAGAATCTCTTGATGTCTGCTGAAAATATGTTGTAGTCATGTGAAAAGTAAATCTGGCTAAAACTGAAATGATAAATGTCTAATTTTTCAAAGTCAGCATCTACATTGACTGAGATGTCAGGAAATCACGTGAAACCACGTTGGTGGAAATGAATGTAAATGTAACGTTCACGTAAAAGTTGTGACCAAATGTCTCAGAACAACAAACAGCTTCACACTCAGACCTCAGGCAAATTCTCGTCGTCGATTGTCGCTTCATGTGAGAACAACTCCTAACACACTCCCTCAATGTAACGGTGATCATGGAGCCCCCTTGGAAATCAAACCTTGGGGTTTGATTAAATAGGTGTGCAACAGCAGGTGTGCATGCGTCCCAGCCCTGGCCTGAGTCAGTCTGTGCACGAGTCAACCTTTTGCGACAGACCGCAGAACACGTGAAAGGTGTGGGAGCGATGGGAGCAAGGTGCAACACAGCTGGCCTGATAACAGCCCTGTGTTGGGTGAGAACTGAGAGAACATGTCTCGAAGTGAAGCCACAGCCCGGGGAGGCAAGGATTCTGCTGACAGCAGGCACATGTTTGCAAGTGTAAATGAGCTAAACAAGTTGGCAGCAAATCTGACACCTGCTAGCTGCAAGCTCTCTGGGTGGCCCCAGAAAAACTCCCGGTTTCCCCAGTACTATGACTTTCATTTTGGGCTGTAAATCCAAGCCAGTTTCTATTACTGGTCCTCCTAGAACCAGGGGAACCGACACTGTGTGCTCTTGACATGCTTGACATATCTGAAGATGCTTTGGCCCACAGCATCCAGCAGTGCCTCACCAGCACCTGACCACTTCCAAGAAAGCTCACAGCTTGAATGGCAAAGGCACAGACACCCGTAGGTTCATTTGGGGGATCACAGCAGTGAGTGCATCTGAAATGTTCAGGACCACCCACCAGTATCTTTAAATAAAAAATCTCGCCAAGCGTGCTTACCTACAATTACATTACCCCCTCTGTCCAGATGCCTCTTCCACAACGCAGATGCCTCCTAACTAAAGTGGGATGTGTAGGGCATGAATGCTTCTCTGAACCCATCAGATGAGTTTGTCTCTGTACACCTGAGTCCAGGGCAGTCACACTCACGAGCGGAAGTGACAGTGGCACCGAGAGGACCCGCGGTTCACTTCCACACGCATGCAGTCTAGAAGTACAGGAACTCCTGAGCCTTCTGCTGCCTGTGTGCGCGAGTGTGTGTGTGTGTGCATGAGTGTGTGTGTGTGCGTGTTAGTTTGTGTGTGCAAACGAGAGAACATGTCATACCAACACATTTCTGGTAATGGTTACACATTAAAGCACTAAAGCTGGCTTCAGATCTCGTAGTTATACATTATAGTGAAAGTGTTTGCCTCAATAATAGCAACGACTTTCAGTGTTGTTATAAATGATAAATTATTATGTAATAAATTATTGTGCATGCCCATCACCACTAAAGTACGTCGATGCCTTTTGGAAGACATAGTAGAAGATCCCAGGATTTGCTCTGGCATCCCCTCCATCTGCACTCCAAAGACCCACTTTAGTCAATTCTGGGTGAGAAAAAGTTCAAACCGCTCACTAGAACATAGACCAGAGTGGCATGGAGTAAGATCAGAAGGACAAGGCAAGAGGGAAAAAAAGAAAAAGATGTTTCAGAGTGCAGCATGTGCAGCATGTGTAGGTGGTCTGACGTTAGGTGTGAATAAATGAGCTATTGAAGAATAAGGTGGCTTCTTCACATTATTAAGTGAGGGAGACTACAAGTTGTTCAGCACCATTGAATCCACTCACCAGTTAGGAGACCCTGACCAGACCAGGCACACCTATAAGGAGACTGTGACCAGACCAGGATTTAGTTCCGTTCAAGCTCCCAACAATGAAGAGCTTTGCAAGGCTTTACTACCTACCTGGTGAGCAGCATTCAGCTAGAAAGGAGCAAAAACCAGGGCAGCTAGATATCCATAAGGACTGGAGTGAAAACCCTTGCTCTACCGTTGATCGGATATTTTGGGTGGCTGGTGTGTCAGAGTACGTTTTCTCTCAATCTGTGTCTGATATACCCGTAAGAGCTGTACTACCATGTCAGTGTCAATGCTGTGCTGAGATTAGCCAAGCATTAAATCAACCAGCGGTGGGTTAGAGAATGATATAAACAAAAGCAGATACAATTGGCATACCAACAGATAGCCTAATGTCTACAAATCTATATTACAAAATGCACCTAACAAAGTGTCCAGTAAGTGCAGGTAGAAGGTAGGAGGCTCGAGTGAGTGGGGTGTAACTGAAGTGCTGAAAGTGGAATGGACAGAGTGCCTCAGTATAGAGTGTGTTTGGGCCCACTCTTCACCAACGCTGGCTCCAGGCTAGAGTGCATGTTCTGGGGGCGGGTCTTACACACAGTAGTCTTTAAGACTCGGAGTGTGGGAAAGACAACACAGTGGCATTCAAGCAACACTGCCATACACAGACCAAACAGCAAGTAAGAATGAGTGAGAATTCCAGAATTAAGCTGAATTTCATTTTGCATTCTCCACGTTCTGTAGTAGAAACATATCAACTGGCCGGTGTTCTCTCTCTCTCTCTCTCTCTTTTGGAAGAACATGTGCACACTCAATATTGCAAATTATACCCCATTATAATTTCACTCAGAATGTGGTCCCAGGATACACCTCCCTCCCCAGACGTGCAGTACGTCTGGGATGGATCCATTTATATCTCCAATCTCATTATCACGTAGAGTGAAGGCATTTATCTGTCTAGGGGAGGTGTGTGGGGCTCCTACAGCTGGGTACATGGATATGCTATTTTACCCTTTGGTGATGGTGCAATATTTCATTTCTGAACTTGCAGATGAAGTTCAGATGAAGTTCTGAGACTTCAGCTCTAACTCTAAGTCACGGACAGTATCTATAGACTATTAACAGTAAATCACCGCCTCTCACCTCGTCGACCACAAATAGCAATCTCATGACGCAAGTGCAGAGCTCACAGTGAGATGTCTATGCGTTCAGTCTGGAGGCCATTTTGTCTCACCAGGGACCTGTCCAAGGCCTGGCGCGAGTCGGCTGTTGCCGCGGAGACTCCTGGCATTGGCACCGCAGCGTTCCAAACCCACGACTGGTAGTGTACGGTGGGAAATCTGTGAATGAACTCGACTGAACAGCAGTTGTCTGCATTACATGCAAGATGTATAAACGACGTCATGTGAGAAAGTAAATACATTTGTTTGTACTGTTACTGAACATTAAGAAGGCACAACTATTATAATGTGCTAAAATAAATGGGTTTAACTGGACAATTTATTTTGCAATTGTTTTAATACAGTTATTCTCTGTGGTTAGACGGTAAAAGTAAATTGTCCAACATCTGCAAGCCAGCGTTGATGCGAACAAGGCTTAGGAAGCACTTTCACTGAGGCTCGTTGATCACCTGGCTGCTGTGTTGTCAGACACCACAGAAGCTTGAATAATGATCACTAATCACTCTTCTCTCGTTGTAGGAGCATCTATAAATAGCTCAGTGTCCTCGCACGGCCTGAGACAGTAAACCTGTGAACCATTCCACCATCATATCTGCATACAGTATATGGTAATTCATGTCACTATTTTGTAAATGTTTTTGTTTGAACACGAAAATGGTCAGTTCATTACAAAGTGAGTGGGGTGGGGGGCAAAGTTTATAATACATTTTTTTTATCCATTCCACTTGAGGACTGAATACAAAAAACATTTACATTCAACAAAAGATTACCATCACAGACCTTCAGCAAAACCTGACACACATACAGCATATCAATTACATAATTTCACATTTTTGTTTGTTCTCAGCCACGGTGCTGAAGGACCATACAGTATAGGCAGAATCTAACATTCACTGAAACCTATATACAAGTGAACTTGAATTTAACACATTCTTTAAATTAACCCCAAGTTATATGTATGGTGTTAGACTCCGTTTGCATGTTCTGTGCCGTTGAGATCACAAGCACTCAAATATTTTCCGCACTACAGGGAAAAAAAAAAACAAATGTAAATGATTTCACTGAACACGTGTCTGTGGTTGGGATAAAAACGGAGATCTGCTGGAGATCTGTTGGAGATCTGCTGGAGATCTGCTGGAGATCTGCCCGAGACCTTGCCTATGTGTCTGGCATCTCCACGTCAGAATTCAGGCTCAGTTCAGCAATGTGATCTAGTGCGGGGTCAGGACTTAGTCTGCTGGCTTGAGCGTGTCTGTCTCGTGATTGGACGATGGCTTGGCGTAGACAGGAAATCCACTGCTGTTTGTTGAAGGAGTCGCTGGCCTGCAGGCTGTGCGACTGAGCCTTGGCACGCCCCCTGCTGCTCACACGGAAACAGTTCTTCACTGTGGTTGGAGTGAGAGCGAGAAAGAGATTACGCTGTGGAAGCAGAGAAACTGAACAACAGCAACAAAAGTTAAAAAAGGAAAATAAGAGTCAGCTGTTTATTACTGTTACAGCAGATTTTTTAAGGATAAGGTTTGATTGATGTCTTTTATGTGAATGCAGTTGTACTGTTGTCCTGACTACCTTTGTCATTGCCAGTGAAGGCACCTCGGAAGGATCCAGAACTACCGCCTTCTCCGTCAGGCAGGTCCTCCAATAGGAGGTGTGCGGCAGGGAGAGGCTGGCGGTACACCTGAAACTGGACCATGCTGTCCTTGTCCTGCACTAGCGGCCGGGTCAGAACCAGCACCAGCTCAAACAAGAAAACATGCAGCTTCTGCAGAGACAGTGCATATATAAATATTACTAACATAAGTAAATGATATAAACAGGACAAAAGGCATAACCAGTTATGTATTCTGCGCTAATTCACCTGTCCTTTGGTACTCTTTAGTTCACCGTGGCAGTACAGGAAACGCGAGGCCTGAATCTCAGGAACTCTCTGGACCTCCTCCGGGTAGCACAAACCCCGCCTGTAGAACTGGCACTCGGCTTCCCCAGTCTTACTGTTCACCTCAGTAATGATAGTCTGGACCAGCTCCATCTGCACGCCAAGGAAAACAGCGATCAATATAGTACCTGACGGGACTCTTGATGGGTTACCCCAGCAGGAGATTCAGCAGCATCTCCAGGTCTTCCTCCACATGCCCAACCCCACCCAACCCCACCCAACCCCATCCCAACCCCACCCCACCGCTCCGCCCGCAGACTGCGGGTCTGCGTGGGACTCACGGCCTGCGGCAGCGTGTCCTCGTCGGGGTGCTCGGACGGCGTGGCCTTCTGGATCTCCTTCAGCAGCAGCGGGTACTTCACCAGGCGGCTTCGGGGCAGGTCCAGGAAGTTCCACAGGTCCAACTTCCTGCTGAAGGATGACTCCTGGCAGAGGCGTAGGAACTCCTCCACGCGGCGGTCCTGCTTCTTCTGGTCAAGCAGGGCTTTGGCTCCCACCTGGTTGCAGCAGTACGTTATGTAGGCCCCCAAGCAAGGAAACTAGGGAGGAACGACAGAGTGGCAAGATCAGCCAAAGCAAGCCCTCTCAGCCCTGTCACAACAGCCATCGGCCTGTTTGACATCCATGGCGTCCTACGTAAAGCTGGCTGTAGTGGTCGTCGGTGTTTGACACCAGGTCTAAAGGCAATCTAAAAAGTCCGCTTTGGCTTCTGAGATGATCTCTCTTCGACATCCACTTCTTTCAGGCGGGAGGGGCCATTACCGTCACAGCATTTCCACAGCAACACTCACCCACTCGAGCAGGGTCGGCCCCACCTCCCCGACGGTCTTCTCCGAGCCCCGCAGGCCCTCCAGACGCGTCAAGAAATCTGCGCGCAGACATGAGACAGCAGATGAGAGAGAAGGGCATCGTTAAATCACAGGACAGGGGCGCATGGCGCAGCACTCCAAAGGAACCAGCAGCACTTGCCTTCGTGGAGGGGGATCAGAGTATCCAGCGTGCCAAATATCTGGCCCAGTTCACTTTCGGTCATGATCTCCAGCTTAAGCATGGGTTCATAGTAAACCTGCGACCACAGAGGAGCACGAGGCGTTTGCCAGAGGAGCGCGTCGCTATTTGGAAAATCATACACCTCCGACGTGTTAGTCAACCAACCTTTTTAACCAAGTTCAGGTCTTCAATTAGCTGTTTCTCCCCCTGTGTCATTTCATATATCACCTGTGCGGCAAAAGGAAAAAGATGCATCGGATCAACCGGTCCTTACCGACACATAGGTCCATGTTTTACAAACACAAAATGACACTACACCTCAGTGTAATATAACAGGCATTTAACAAGTAATGTGCAGTAATATAACAATCTTTCATACGCTGCCATGCAGCCTACACTATCGGCAGCAAGCACAGCGTTTGTATAGGCTATTAAAGGCTTCCAGAGGCCATTTAAAAACTCTGACTGTTCACAGAAGCTGTACAAAAGTGCTGCGTTTCATTTGTTGGAGCTGCCGTCTGACGAAATCCGGAAAAACAAGAACATGGCCTCTGAGCCAGCTCACTTCCTGTTTCATAACTCGCAAAGGTCGTAAAGCCAGAGTCTGACAAACAGCTCGACAGTCATGCACCCTTAACCCTGATCTGGGGAGCATTGGGCTCTAGCCTGCAGGCTGGGGGGTCTGGGTACTGGGGGGTGGGGGAGGGGTCCCCTCATACCTCCTGCCTCTTGATCTCTTTGGCACTCATGTCACGGCTGAGGCTGTCCACGGTGTCGCTCCACAGCTGGTTGTTGCGTCGCCGTGGGAACGAAGAGGCCTTCTGACGTGTGCGCACTGCCATCGGGGGCAGCGGGCGGGCTTCCGTACGGAAGCTGATGGACCGCTAGTTACATTGGACACCACAGTTAGCAAAGGCGAAGGTCAGAGGCCACCAATGACTGTAGAGAACAGCCCTGGGGTCATACCATCTATGAGAGCATTGAAAATGCAGCTTTGAAGGAAAACGCACGGCTCACCTGGATGGATTGTCCCAGGCGTCTGAGCGCAGGGGTCTTCACGGGCGTTATAATGCCTGTAACGCCACTACTTCTGTCCACTGGTTTGACCCTTTTGTTACAAGGTCCCTGCCATAATAGCAGCAACACATCACAAACATACGAATAACTGTCGCATCTTCGCAGTATTCAAACAGGAGCGTCTTTTCTGCATGAACCGACTGGGAAAGCCAATCAGAGCGCATCACAGCTGCACTGTACCTCCGAGTCCTGCGTGCTCTCTTCAAGGAAGTCATCTTCAGCCTGAAAAAGTCAACAGGCAAAGCATGTGCATCAGAAAGGACAGAGCCAGAGGTGATCACGCAACGGGAGAGCACACGATCTGCAGTGAATCTGCTGACAGAGAACTGTGGACTGAAATGTTTGAAGTCAGCCACTCACAGCTATCAGACTGTAAGCCCTCGTTAATGTCATCATGATGAACCAAGCAAAATGCTACAGCGATCATCTGGGTCGCTGTAGCATACAAAATGGCTGGAAGTCGGTGATAGACCGTTAAACTGTTAGAGACAAAGCAAAAGTAGATAGCTGTATGCATGGAGAAGCCTCTTTCCGGTATGTGACAGGAAGCAAGCGTTGTCAAAAAAAAAAAAAAAAACCATCTCCGTGTCTTTAACCACAAAATGAGTAAGATTCAAATTAATTAGCACTGTTACTTCAAACTACACAGTGGCCTTCCTGACCACATCATGCCCTGTGTCTGCAAATGTTGAGTAGATCAGGAGATCAGAAACAACACAGCTCATGTTGTGGATCTCACAAGCACCTGGTCTCAGCAGCATGGTCTGTGGTATCGGCTTCCGTTGCTGCACACAGACAGCCGCAAGCAAGAAGCAAGAGAGACCAGAACGAGGAGGTGAAGTCACTGACAGCAGGAGAGCAAGTGAAAAGACATCACATAGCACGGGAGCGACCGAATCAAATGAATAAATAAACAAAAAAAAACATTAAAAAAAGCACCAGAAAGCACAAGATGCTTCTACCACAGTGTGTTATGTATATATACAGGGGTTGATCACCAGGTCTCTGAAGTGATTTCAGCAGATTCACTGAAACTCTACACTAATAAAAACAGACTCACATAGTCGTCTGAGGTTCGGGCTGAAATTTCAGCATCACCGCATGGGTCCTGTTTCCTTTTCTTCTGCTCAGGAAGCAACAGACAACATAGTGATTTGCCTCAAAGGAGCAGATAGCCCTACCCTTCAAAGGTTGCCATCTAAGGTGTGGGAAATGACTTACCCCTGCAATGTGTGGGAAATGACTTACCCCTGCAATATCTGAGAGGTTGGTACATGTAAGAAGTCTCTCTCTTGATATGGGAGACCTTAAATTGCAAACACATTTACAAATTAGATGCCAACATCATCAAAACAGGTGAATACGGTTTGTGAAATAAAAAAAAGTAAAAAAATGACAGTGTAGCAAGTCACCATAGAAACAATACATTTAAGGTCAGTGGGAAAAAATCTTATACCGTGACATGGAACGTAATATAGTAACGCATACTGATCATTCTCATCAAGGTATTAACTCTTTAGGCTAAATAACAAGACCAAAACTGTAACAACGACTGCGTGATGCTACAGGCCTAGAGAAGCAGTTTGAAAACAAGACAGAAAAGGTTTTACCAGTTCGATGATGAATCCGTCTCTTCAACCTCCATCCTTTCCTATTTCATAACATCTTTAGATCGACACCTCAGTAAATCCAAACAAGATGAAAAATACTATTTCAATGATTGGCTTCCTTTGGTCTCAAACACCTGTCTACCCTCCGTGGAAAGTAAGACAGTAGCTTCACCCTCCCTCTCCTCCCTTCCGCTTACTTTAGGTCGTATGAAACCCACATCCTGTACGTGAAAAAAAAAAGTTCTTGCTTCCTGTTAGCACACAACAGATTTAACTGACGTTGGTTCACAGTCCACGCCAAGCTTACGTTGAAAGCAGATGTACAAGTTAAAACCTAGTGACCCATTTCTCTAGAACGATTGTTAATATTTCAGGAAGTTCCAGGGGCTATATAATGTGCAGGATAAAGGCGCACACACCAGTCAGTACTGTGTGGTGAAGGAACCTCAAAGAAGGAAAAACTTACATGACTTTCCCATTTTGTGAATACTGAGAGCATCTCTTGGACATTAAAAAGCTTTACAGAAAAAGCCTCGGGCAAAAGGATGAATGTATAAACCAATCATGCGCATTTTCATTTTTGCTTTCTTGGTTTGATTTAAATCCTAAAACATTCTAGTGTGAACAGTAGCACTTTCAAAACTGCTAAGACTAATGTTCATAACCATTACCATGTCAAGTTCTCTGCTGTGTTAAGAGCCTGTTCACTACACTCCTAGAAAAACATTAGAACAATCATGTAATTCATAAAGGAGTTTAAAGGTGTTGGCATAGTGTATGTATCTCTAAAACACCGGATGACAAGAGCATCTAGTTATACACTAGATATGCTGATAGTCAGATAGATGTTCACAGGACTACCATAAAATGCTACACATGAAGCATCCTCAGTTGTCCAACATCTTAATTCAAATACAAGCACTGGCCTTGAGCTCATCATTGTCCCATTACGATGTCTTTGCCCTTACAACTGGTCAAACAGGCATTGAAATTTCACAGAAGCAAGTTTGTTAAATTGGTATCTTGAATCGGTTTGCAGAATTTTCATTGTCATTCTGTGCTTGAACAAAATGCTAGTGGGGACTTTTTACAAGTAGCACAAACATGTACAGACAAAACAACCAAGAGAGTCTTTAACAACTTTATTCACTATCACACTAAGTGCTCCCATTACAGAGTAAAATTGTTTATTTTTACTGTAATGTTTCCAGGAATTTAACAAAGTAGAAAGAATAGTTTATGTCCTACAAGTCCTGTGCCAAGTTCACAAAAAAAGAAAAATAACAATAACAATAATAATAATAATAACCCCACCCCCCTCTGGTTATGTGCAGGTCCCCTACCCCCAACCAAAGAGAAGCCAGGAAGGCAAAAGGACCCCCCACCCCACTGGGCCTGTGGAACAGAATGGGTTCAGAAGTGAGGGGACCAACTGGCTTTGAGACCTTGACCAGAAGTAACAACCAATCAGGTGAGGACACCCACAGCTTCTCTTACCAGCATGGGTAAGGTGCCACTGTTGTAGTTGAAAAGTACTTCAAGTCAAGACCAGAGAGCACTTTAAATGGGGTCAACAAATGAAAAAAAAGAAATAAAATAAAAAAAAAAAATCCCAAAGCACTGACACTGTTACTTTCATGTCCAGTTTTCATTTGTTTTGGCATCGTTTAAATGGTATACCACATTCAAATTGATATTAGAAACCAGTCCAAAAAGAGTATGACGGTGGTGCTCATGGTGGAGGAAACTGGGTAGGCAAGAGTGCAGCAGGAAAGGAACAGCACACTTATTAAAAGGCCAGAGGCAGCGTCTTGTTACACAAGGAGAGTGCTGGGAGCATACTGATGATGTCATACACTTAAGCTTTAGTACAACCAGGTTTAAATTAAAGTTAGTCAAAAGGTCCCATTCGCATGCTCTCCCCCTTCCCCCACAAATCTTGCTCTACCTGCCCTAGGATGCATTTAAAAACATGGGGTATGACCCCAGGGGGGTCTAAGCTGGAGTCAAAAGATTTCAAGTGATTTCTGGAGCCAATAATCATCCCTCAATACACAACCACTTTTTTTTAATTATTATTTATTTTTAAACTCTGGGCTCCACCCATTAAATGCTGCGCTTCAGCTGAATTCCCAACACTTCCTGAATCCACCCCAACCCCACCCTGGCCCTCTTCTCAGCGAATGGTGTATCTGACGTAGGGCACCTCCACGTCCTCATCAGTTATGTCGTTGCAGCAGAGTTCAAACACTAGTGCTTTAACGTGCTTCCCCAGCTTCTTCTTAGACACTTTGGTCACGATCTCAGTCATGCTGAAGGGGGAGGGGACACAGACGGGACGGTATGAGGTTCATACAAAACTGAATGACAGAAAAGCTAAAGAATTTAAAATAAGAGAATGACTTCCGTCTGAATTGCGTGTATGGGGGGGGTGGATACTTACGGGAGCTCCAGTCTCTCTTTGAGCTTGGCAGCAGGCATAAAGAAAGAGTAGAGCATCGACACACCCTGGGAGAGCATGGTGATCTCCAGTTTGTGTTCGTTCTGAGGAAGAGAAGAGGAGAGATGCTAGGACTACAGCAGGCCTTTTTGAGTGTACATCGCACAGGTGGCGGCACTGAGAGCCTCCGTACCTTGAAGTAGTCCAGGAACTGCCGCAGGGTCATCTCCTCCCCGTTTGCCTGAACACCCTTCACCTCGAAGCGGTCCCATAGTGTCCAGTCGTTATCATAGTACTGTAAAAGGAGGCCATGAATCAGTCCCAGCAGCCATCGGGAAACGGTCACCAAACCAGACATCCAGCAAGGGTACATCTGAGAACATACCTTGTGCTTTGGCGCGGCGATGGGCTCAGAGAAAGCGAAGAATGGCAGGGAGAGGTTCATGAAGCCGTTCTTGTAGGACTCCAGCTTCTTGTGGCCCTGGACGATCTTGAGCAGCTCCAGACACACCAGGCCTACCACAGCAGCTGTCGTCGTGGCAATGGCAGGGATGATCTTGCCAGCAATGAGTTTACTCTGTAGCACGGAGAGGAAAAAAGATAAGATTACAAAAATACATACGCAGGGAAATGCAAATGCATGCCCGTCCTACACAAAGCTGGGAGCTTCTAGTCAGATGCTCACCTTGTGTCTGTCTGCAGGGGGAATGTCGTAATTCTCTGCTCTCGAATTTGATGCCGCTACTATGAAGTCCATGTGGAAGTTAGTGTCATCATCCTAGGGTATGGGGGTAAAAAAACACCAGGAAGATTAAAGTCTGAAATGTTCTCTAGCACAAAGCAAGTTAGTAGTCAGTGCTGTGCGAAGAGCCAAGAGCCAAGTTCAACACTGCTAAAGGCTACGTTCACATATCCTACGACCAGGTTTGAGACACTTGATGGTTAAGAGTCTGATTTGTGGCCATGCGACTTGAACGAGAACAGGCAGATTGGATTTCATGCTGCTTTTTACCTATACGCATGCGCTTAGAAGCGTCGCATTCAAAACTACGGAGAAGAGCCACGGCGGGGGCAACAGCGGCGGTGAAACAGCGGCGGTGAAACAGCGGCGGTGAAACAGCGGCGGTGAAACAGCGGCGGTGAAACAGCGGCTTTGATTTTCACCTGACCGACACGATGCAGCTGACCAACAGCCACCATCCAGAACACAAAGCGAGGAAACAAGTTGCTTGGCTTACTGGTATCAGCTTGGCTTACTGGTATCAATACCAATTAGTCACCTCACAAATCTCCCCCTTTTTAAACTGAAGAATGTGGCTGTCCAGTTTCATTACCTTCATTAGCCAAAAGCTAGATATCCGCAGATATACCATTGCATACATGGAAAACACGACGCTGGAGTTTGTGAATATTTCCCAGCATTCCTGGGAGACGTACCTTTTCAAAATCAATGGGACAGAGTTTGTACTGGGATGCAGCCTCCGGAGAAGGAAGTATGTTCTTCAGCTCCTCAAGCCTCGAGTCATCTATGGACGTGCAGTTTTGAAACATTACAGCTCCGTTTTTTCCATGTACATGAAAATGCGTCTCTCCATTTCCAATTATTTGAACACAACGTTTAGGTCTCGCCAGCGGAAGGATGCAAAAGTATTCGTGTCTTACCCACGGAGGCGTTAGCGCTCTGCAGCTCCTGGTCAGAGACGTGGATCTTAACACCAGATTTAGGGGTGAACTCCGGTACTTCGACTCCCTGCAACACTTTGGCTACACCTGTGCGGTCAGTGGAGCCTTGCAGGCCGTAGGTCTGGGCAAGCAAGTTGGCGGCGGCCATAACGTAGTCCATATGCAAGTCCTGAGGAGGGCGACAAACAACAGGAGATTAGGCAAATGTACTGAGAACACACTGCATGTGTTTAAGTGTTGCAGCTGAGCAGTCAACACTCACATTGCTAGTACTAAATTCTAGAGGATGAGGACATCTTTTGGGCCCTGACCAGAAGGGAGCGCCAGAACTCGTGAGCTGAGGAACAGGAATTGGAGGAAGAGAAGACAAAAAAGTTAATAATAATGAATAATAAATGACAAGAAATACGGTCCTCGTGGCAATCAGTTTAGTCATTTCAAATTAACAGTGTCATTCAAAGTGTATGATTCAACTCCAAATGTAGTGAGAGACAGACAAGGAACAAGACAGGAAAGGCCTACAACCTAAACAACGAGAGCACGCAAGTCACCTGGTCAGGAGGGAAATTGTGCAGTAACTGACGGATGTTGTTGCTGTATTGGCACTGCCAGTGGTTGCGTGCCCAAGTCACGCAGTCCTCCCAGCTGCGGGGACATTCAGTCACTAGACTCTTATACACTGCCTCCAGGACCTCCAAGGGCTGGGCACCAGGCAGCTTCAGGGTACGCTCCATGAACTTGGGGTCGCTGAGTTCAACGAGACAGACACGTCGCTCCGTTAACATTAGAAGAACCAACTGCAAAGTTGGCGTCAAAGAGGCGAGACATGTGGAGTGCTAGAGAGCAAGACGCATTGCTCGCGCTTACGTTATATACTGCATGGCATTCTCAACGGGCTGCTTGAAAAGTCCTTCAAACTCGTCACGTGCCCACTAAGAAAAGAAAAAGTATTATGCCAAAATTACCACGACTAGGTCATAGGCAAGCGAACGCATGCGCATCTCAGATTTAGGAGAGTGTTTTAGGTGCGAGTCGCTCACCTGGAGTGTGTGTTCGATGGCGTTGGGGAAGTTCTTCAATGTGCAGATGGGGATGGACTTCTCTGGGGGATCTTGGCTGGAGCTGTAGGACTCAGTGAGGAAGGGGATCACCACCTGCACATTTCCTTTAGTTCCCAGAGTACCGGACTCTAGCAACGGCTTGCGGTAATACACACAGCGACGGTCCATGTACATGCCTGAGGGACACGCGCGCAGAGAGAAAAACAGACCTCAGTTTAACTGAAGCACTGGGGGGCAGCAGTCCACAGCTTTGCAGTTTCATGCCGCTCGCGAAACCACATGTGAGAACAGCACATTGGTGCACAACAGCGGAACTATTTTAAAACAAGCACCACACGTGTTAAACCTACAGCCCTCTGAAGCCAACAAGTTTCATTCTATAACAACTTGCGTCAAGTTAATTTAGATTCCATTTATACATGGCAATTTCATTGCACCTCGGATCTAGATTTCATCCTGATATGAATTCAACCAGATGTACGCTTGTACGCTTTGTAGTCAAACTGGTCTGCAGACAGCCACAGTGAAACATGCTTGCTATTCAAATACAAATGTGCATATAACACTCAACAACCAACTTCCTGTGGTTATACATGATGGTAGCAACTCTTAATGTTTTAGGAAATGTATAAATATATATATTTTGCTAATTTTAGAGTTGGAGAGTGCACGTTCATGCAAGACCTGTGTAAAACATGCCGGACAACTACCTGAAGTGGTTTGAGCAATCAGACTTCAATCTGTTTCACATGCACCCACAACCTGATAGTCCACATCCAGACATAATCCGGATTTTCGAGAAACATTAGATGACCTTGGGTCATTTCTGAAAGCAAACATCTTTTAACCTTTTCACTCACGTGCATCAACATTGTCGAGTGCATTAGCCACTCCGTCCAGGGTCTCGAAAAAGTCGTCGTCGTAGACTCTCTCGGTGTCTGGCCCGACGCGGTTCTGATGGCCTGTGATGTGGATAGACGGATTCATCTGCTTCACGGCGGCAGCGGCCGTCTCGCTCTTCATCTTCTGCTCGTCAGAAGAAAACGGATAATACGCGTCAACAAAACGACAGTACAGACAACTCCCCAGATGACTTTTGAACCCTTTATAAGATCTGGGATTCCACAGCTTTGTGTGAATAAGGGAAGTATCAAAGTGCAGAGGGACCAAGGCACTGTTTGTTGGAACCACTGGAGAGCCCCCGTTTCTGGTCCACGCTCTCTGCGGTTTTAATAAACTAATCAGCTTAGGCGATTTAAGACCCGTTTTAGTTCTCACCGTGACATCCCAGGGCCTAAAGAGGAACTGGCGATTGAGGTTTGATTTCTCTATGGTGTCCATGTCAGTAACGATGACTTCTCCCTCACCAGAGGCCAGACCCATCATAGCAAAGTTCTTTAGCAGCTCACAGCCAATGGCTCCCGCACCCACCTGGGAGTAAACATTAATAAGTGACCAAAGGTCCTGGTGCAAAAGCCTATAATTAGGCAGATCAGGCTAAATGAAGCATTACAATAAAGATAGAAGGTAATAAGGTTTTCTACGGCGGCTATTAAAAAATGGACATTTAAATGAATTATTGAAAGAAGGGAGGGGGAGTCTCACCAAAAAGTAGCGTTGCTTGCCTAACAGATCTTGCAGTTTGGAACCAAATACAGCAATCTGACCATCATATCTACAGCTTTTCTGAGGGAAAAAAACAATACAGATGGGTAGGCAGTTATGACAACGCAAAGAGGCGTTCCTCCATTAGAAACAGAGGTTTATAAAAAATATAGCAAAGCCCAGATTTTAAGTGTAACTCACAGGTGCACACTCCTCCTCGGTGAGAATGGTTTCCTCTGCTTCGGGTAAACACTCCAGAGCATCAAAGTACAGCCACTGCACGATGGGCATGAACTTGCCTGTGCATGCCTGAGGTGTAGAGACAACTATCTTAGAGCCGGGCCGCACAAGCCTGACCCACACACTAAAAGAATTCCTCAAGTCCAAGAACTTACACGGACACAGACATGCTATGGAATTAAGGTCATATCTGGTACAATGTTATGAATTTGTGATGAGCGCTATTGCTGACTGCTTAGTACTGGCATATCTGCGGAAGGGAGAGAGGGAGCATACTGGAAAACTCAGTTACCTTCATAACCTCCTGGGCAGCGAGCCCACCGATGAAAGCATTGACTGGAGCCAGGTCCCCGGAAGCCACGCAGGAGAGCTTTTTGAGCAGGGATTGGTCCAGCTCATCCTGCTTGGCAGAGCCGGACTGCGCTGCGTTCACGTTGCCGGCCAGGGCCACCAGCTCGTCTGCATCAGACTGCAGCAGGGGGAGGAAAGAGGACACCGTTAGCTGAGTCAGTGAGCCAAAGCTCCGTGCAGTCCGACTCAAACCAAAACCAGGCCGAAATGCACCCAACGCACCTCTCCAGTATGACGACTGTCCTCAGCATCACAACAGGGTTGTGTCATGGGTAGAACGATTCGCAAAAGTTGCATTTAACCTGTGCTAATCTCAAATATCACCACCACAAGTAGGGATAAAGAATACACCGACCTGATTCCAGGGCTTGGGAGAACGCCTGTGTTTCTTCTCAAAGGCATGCAGAGCCTGGAAGCCCATGTGCAGCTGTCCCGGCCGGTCAAACTTGGCAAAATCAGTCAGCAGGAACTCAGGCTCGGATATGGAGGAGGAAAAGGATTTCTGCAAAGGGGTGGAGCAGACGTCAGATATCCGATCCTGGATCCTTTATCACAATCAGTTTTGTAGCTGCCAGTGAAATGAGCCAGACTTACAAAGGACACTTTTTTGGGCATCTTGACCTGGGTCACAATACCACCTCTCACATAGTCAGAGAAAGCTGTGGTGTCACAGATACTGAAGGTGTAGGGCCCTAAGGAGAAACATTGCCATTTTTAACCACGAGTTACACATTTCATCCTCATCAAGAACAGCCCTCTACAGTTCAGTAAAGCTCTAATAAAGCTTCAATATAAGCAGAGCTGTGCAACTATTCTATAATTCTGTTACTTATGTGCCATATGTGGAAGAGTTATGGACTCACCCAGAACTTTGATTTCAATTGGCTGGCAACCGTTAAGCTCCGTCATCCCCTGCACCTCCGTGAAGGTGACATGGTCTCCAGACTCAAAGCCATGCCTGGCCTCGTCCAGACAGGTGACCACCCCAGCACCGTCCTAGAGGAAAACAAGCATAAAGCAGGCTAGCAATCAGTCAGATGGCCAAGAGTCAGACAGACTGAACCTGCTATAAACAACAAAATCATTCGTTTTACTTTTTTTTTTTAATGACACTGGAAAGTTACACATGGCAGCAAAACATCATTGTGAATGGCGATGTGTAAAATCACGACGGACAGCTGGCAGTGGTTACCTTGGTGATCATGGAGATCATGGCACTTAGAGGCTGCTCTCCATTGGTGTCGTACACCACCATCTCATCCCCAAAATCACAGAATAGTTGCCTGTCCAAAAATAACGGTGGTATGTTACGACAACTCAAGAAGACCATAGGAGGGGAAGAAAAACAAATAAAAGAAAAAAAAAAAAAAACAGCAATGTGAGTGAAGGTTTTTTAACAGCGTGCAAGCCTGTCCTCACCCAAACAGTCCACGTGTGTCAGCAATGATCAGTTTGATGCCTTTGCTGTGACAGAAGTCACCGATGTGCATCTGTTCCTCAAGTGTTGAGTTGGTCAGCACCACCACCTGCACCAGCACACACATGGGCATACTGAAAAGCTGCTCGGACATTCTGCAGGCACAGTGCCAGCTGTGCGGTTGGCGCGCAGTAACCGCGCCTATTCTAAAAGACAGGTGAAGGTGCCCTTTCACAAACATTTAGAGCAATACTCTTAAGTGCCTCAGATGGCCATCACTTATTTTAAAACTTTTAGATTGATCAGCTGCCCTGATACCATTTTTGATAGGCTTCTTATACAAGCTGTACAAGAAACAGCTAAGATAAGACAACACCCTAAGAGAAAACCACATTTAGGCCAAATTCTCAGGGGAATTTGACATTAGCTGTAAAATCAGATGCACTCATGACTTTAATTATACATTACATATATACACACACACACCAAGCTGATATCTATAGCTTTATTTTTCTAATTTTCAACATTAGCCTGTTGACTTGAATCTATACAACCTTCGCATTCATTTTCCCACCCCTTTTCACACCATGAATTTTCCGTCCTTATGTCTGGAAATATGCTGGAAAGAAGTCCTTCATTTTTCCAAACCATACAGAGGTGCAAAAGAACCCTAAACAGTACAACAGGGTACGTGAACACAGAGGGGACCGGTGCAAGACTGTACCTGAAACTGCGTCAGGTATTCGTGGGTGAGGTCTCCAGTGTAAGAAGTCACAGGGACATAGCTGTTGAGTTCGGCCAGGCGGTTCTGACTGACCTCAGCACGGTTCTTCCCAAGGTCCTCCTCCCGCAGGTAAAACTAGAAAACACGAACAGCGCATCAGTTTCACGTTTCACTGCAAGGTTTCCCCTTTCGCCTGCTCTCTGCTGGACATGAGGGGAAAGACTTGCAGACACCCTGGTTTCCAGCACTTGCATTTCCCCACAGGCACATTAAATACCCTTGTCATTATGCCACTGTACCAATACAATCAATAGGTACAGAAATATTTTGAACCCAAAGTCTAACTGTACCTGCCCTTAACAGCCACCCAATCTGTAAGGTAATGGCTGCTTAATAACACAGCAACTGTGTCCCCATTTAAAGTGCCAAGTCAGTAGAGGTGAAGGACAGCAGTCTCGAGCACACAGCACTGCCTCAGGATGAGAACAGCCCGCCCTCCTCCCACCACTGACCTGTGAGGAGAGGTCTAACCACTCTGCCACACCCTGGTCGTGCAGGGTGACGCTCTTGACTCCGCCCAGTATGACGTTCTTGGCGATCTCCACGCCAAGGCCTCGCAGTCCGGAGATAAGCACATTAGAGAGCTGCATGCGCTTCATCGCTTCGTGACCCAACACGTACCTGACGGACCACAGTGGTTAGTTACAACATCCCTTAAATGACCACTCACTCGCACCTTCAGTCACTCAAAATTGTACACAAAAATATAAGGATGTGTCAAGAGCACAAGTGTTAGCCAAACTACAAGTTAGAACTTACAACTGTCTGGAGTACAGGCCTTCATCAATCTCAGCAACGTTTCCATTCTTAGCCATGCCCTAGAGAAGCCAACAGAGCCATCAGTGCACCATTTACAGAACTGGCTAATTCAGATTCACAGCCGCAGATGGCACTGCACAAGGCATCCGCTGGGCAGCACAGACGTGTCCAGCAGAAATAGGTTAGGGCTGCTTCGTTGCAATTTGTCAGGCAGGCAAGGATAAATTTCACAACAAAACCTCATCTTTTCTGTCAAGTGCAATAAAAGGCATGGAAACCAAATGCTCCACTTCTGATTTGGAGCGCATTACCACCATTAACTACATTGTCTCTTTCTGTTAGCCAAAACATACAAAACAAAGAAAATGACCTTGTTTATTCCAATACAGGGGCTGTCTGTATAAACGTTGCCCCTTTAACTTACGGCTTGTATTCGTAACTGCAGTGCTGTCTCAAAGCACTGAATCTGAAGATACTATGAGACAACTTAACAATGCACACTTAAACTAAGGTAAGACAGTGCGCTTTAGGAAAGCAGTGTACTTACGTTAGCCGGTGTGTGGGACAGTTCAGTTCTCACAGAGTATGAGGAGGAGCAGTGGGATCCCGTCTTCGTCTCTGATCCTGACACGCGACGCTTCTTGGACAGCGGCGAGCTGGACATCTAAAAAACAAATAAAAAACATGCTGTATTTAAAATCTTTGAAGATACACACAGACTTACACAAGACAGCATACGCATTCACATGCTCATTTCCACAACCAACAAAAATGCACTCACAAATTTGTATGAAATGCCTTTTGAGAGGTTGAGATCAATGAAAGTATGTCTGACACTCTTAAATGATAATCTCCCAGGTATGAATCAAAACAGCTGATGCCCCAGATTCTAATGCATTCCAGTTCTATTTCAAGCCAAAACCGCAATCCTTCTAGACATAACCAGAGAACCCCTCATGGCAAGATATCAACCATGAGCACAAGAATGCCAAGACTAAATCAGCCAAAAACTCAACATACAATTCTGAATTTCACAACACTGGTGTACCACAAATCCTCTGCAAAGCATGGATATTGTGACTTGCTGTAAGGGAGGCAGCTTAACCTAAACTGATAAGAAAAAAATGTGACCAAATTGTAATTGGTAGTTAATTAAAAATAAACACCAGTGAATTAAAAAATACTACAATGCCTTGAAAGACTAAAAAAAATCTAAAGATTACAGAAGTCATAGCTACAAAACTGGCAAATTGGCTTTCAGCTTCTTTGATGAGTAACTGTAGGCCTTGGGGGGGAGATAAGAACTCTTACTATTTAAATATGTACTGACTCCATGAATCTGAAATCTACACAGTTTAGAAACTCTACAATTGTATTTTGCTGCTCAAATCTATCTATGGATAACCTATTGATCTGAACTTCTCTTGCCCTTGACTACGTCACTCCGCATTTCATATAATCATACTTTCCCTTTTCAAATCGTAAAATTTATTCCACAAACAAGCCAACAGTTTGCACTCATCTTGCTCAAACAGGTCAGACAACTACCAATACAGTACTAGGAATTGTTTCAACTTAATTTCAGAGCAATCACAGCATCTATAGATTGGGTTTCAGCACTGGACAGTTCCTACAATGAATGACCATGAGGAAATGAATGAGAATAAAAGTTTAACAGTACTGGTTAAAAGCGACACCTTTGTTTAATAATGCCAGATATCCAAATTATCAACGATCTCTTGGTGGAATTAATCACGTACATTTATTAGGAAAGTAAAAAGTAATGCATAATTTAGAAAGTGCAAAAAAAATCCATAAAATGTCCATAAAGTAAAAAAAATAAATAAAAAATTAGTAACCTAGGGAATAAACATTAGCAAGTACCATGATACAGTGGAGTAATTTCCAAAACTATCAAAAAACGGAGTATTTTCTGTGATCTTTACCATTATACAAGAACATTTAAGCAGCGAAACCACAATAACGAAACACTTTATGCCATTCCGCAGGGTCTGAGCCTGCATTCTGCCGCAAGATGTAGGTAACTACCCTGCTATAAATAGACTGTGGACAGAAACGTTTTGTTTATTGCGGAAGGTTCATGCAACACTGGGCAAGGCTCGCCCATTATTCTTGTCGAAAAATGCTGATTCATTAAAACCCAACCAGTTGTATTCTGCTTGCTAACTGTAAGAATCGGGCGAAGAGTGACCAAGTTTCACGTCGTTCTCGTTAATTCTATTAATAAAGACTTTACATGAGCGTCTGAGTATGCGTTTCCTCAATTTTTCAACGGTACTGGAAATGAATCGCGCCCTCAATGGGTCAAGGAAACCAGATTTCTTTTTTTGAGACCACGAAAATTCACACCGCTAGAAAAAAATGTGGCATAGTTGTTTCTATAGTGGAAAATCCGCATTCCGGTGTACCAATAAAACACGTGAAAAGGAGTTGATTATATAAAATCAAAGTCGATACGATGCCGAAACCTCAGACAGAGACAACTAGACAAAAGCAGAGTATGTTGGACGTGATATATACCAACAGGAAACAAAGCTAGCTAGTTGGCTAACTATACAACCAAAATCTTCTCCAGAGAGCCTGCTAACTAGCTAACCTAGCTCAGCTCGCTACCAAAAAATAATCTGTGAAAGATTTTGCATTTGACAAACCCGAACAGACGAGGCAGAGCCGCGGAGACTTTGCTACCTAGCTAGCAACTGCTAGCGTAGCGTTACACCTGCTCAGCGCATTTCGGCCAAGTCGTTGCCGTTTTCTCCATATCAGAATATTTCTGCATAGCACTTCCTTGTCGACGAGATGATCAACCATCGGTTAAGGCACTGTCAATTGTAAAAAATAAATAAATAAACCCACATGAAACACGAGACATGTTCAAATTCAAGTAAATTAGCTAGCTAGCTATGCCGCATGACACCAACCAGATTTAGACATTTTGGTTTAAGCGTCAGGGAGATTTTAAAATCACGCGTTTAGAGGGTACACGGACAGTCAATGTGAAATTAAAACGAGCTACCCACGTTAGCCATGCTAGCTAGCTACATGCACTTGGGCCTAACATTAGCTAGTAGGCTCCTATACACTAAACCTGTTAGCTTGCAGGCTATCGACAAACTAACAGCGTTAACCACAGTAACGATAAACGAAAGCGTTTCGGCATCAAGAGAAACTACGTGGTAAAAGCAACTCCAGGCGGCCTACAAAAAAAGCCACCAGTAATATCTCTGCATCCCAGTGACTCTTAAAACCGCAACAACTAAGCGAGCTTCCCAACTTAATGAATTAGGAGTCAAGCCCAGAGTCACTGCACCAAGTTGGCTTTTCAAGCTGAATGGTTTCTCTTACCAATAATCCTTCTCTGTCCACACTCAGTGTCAGCAAACCGCTCCTCGTGTAAAACTCGAAACGTCGATGATGCAAATTACTAGCAAATAATTTATGTCAAAAAAGAAACCGAAAAAAAAGCTCTAAAAGAAACCGGGAAAAAAGCTCAATAGCACAAGAACACTGCCTTTCACGAAACGGCTAGGAATACCCCCCTCACTATCCTATCCTGCCGAGTCACTATGTCGTCTGCCCTGCACCCTGGACTAATAGCGTTTCTGGTTTTGTTTCAGTACACGGAACAAAACCAAAATGGCAGCTACAGCACAGGGGCGGAGTTGCTCAAATATTCAACAGGAAAAGGTTGTCTCAGAGAACCTACAGTAATCCTCTTCATTCATTGGCCATCCCTTCTTAAACTTGCGGAAATACCGCCCCTGAAAGTGGAGGCTATTCCAAATATACTGGGGCATCACAAGCTCATTTCATTACATTACAACTGCAAGACCACAGACATGCCATTGCAAAATGCTGTGAGCATAAGAATTGTACATTTACAGAAACAGAGTCAACGATATAATAGGTTTAAAAGGACTAATATTCAATTTTTTACTATATGTGTTTAGGAAGACAGTCTCTGGTTATGCTTTGGATAAAACGTGGAGATCACAACTCACTAAAGGACCATATTACACAAACACAAGACAAGTATAATGGGATGTTATGAAATAAGTTATGAAAACTTGCAATAAAAACAGAGTTAGGCCATGTCTTTCAGAGAAGCGGGTTATGTGTAGCATGCATTATAAGTGCACTCTATACAGTAAAAAAAAACCTCATGGTGTTGATTATTTATTCCATAAACATATGTTCATCTCAAAATCGATATTTATCCAAAACAACCTAACTGCTCTAATAAGTAAATTTCTCAGTCCCTTTATAATACAATACTTTGGTGATACAACAGTTTTACCATCACTAATTACTACAAGATATACAAGCTGCCATTCAGGTTCAAAGCAAACAAATAAGCTGAAGAGAATCTTATGCGTTTGCTTTATACACATTCTTTTGGATTACATGCTTTGATACCAGAAGGTGTCAATAGCTAAAAAATAAACAAAGGCACTGTTATCAGAAAGAAGCGCTGTTTACCAAGTAATTGGTCGGCATCATTAAGCCAATATTTTACATATAAAATGCCAGTGCCAAGTGAAATGATAAATTAAATGCTTCCAGCTTTTTCTAATGTTTCAGCCTCTGTAAGCACTTGCATGCCCTACACGTTGTTAAAGCAATTTGGCAATATGCAAAATATTAGTATCAGCATAAGTACAATGCGACAGACACGGCCAAATGCTACTCGGAAGTTTGTATTTAAAAACAAGAGTTTTGGCATAGAATTGACAAAGATATTGACACTAAGATTTAAGTTTGTACCAGCACAAAAAAAGATTTAGCACTAAAAATCTAATCATGTGCACACAGCGTTACCATCAAATATGGACTCAACACTGTTTCCAAGCAAGCACTTTTTTGTTGTAATTACATTTTAGCAGTCTTGACTTTCTCAAATGGTTTCCTTTAGCAATTGGTTTTCAAAAACCTGTCATTTCCATGTGTGCTGGATGCAGATGCTTAATTAATTAATTAACTGATTAATGGATAGGTTTGTAAAATATGCTGCAAATGGAGAACTCATAGCCCAAGTTTAAGCCTACTTAACAATTCTGAAGTCAAATCTACAGAGAAATTGTGCTCCGTTGATCATTTTGGCCAGTTCTGCCATTTGCTCTTGGGGATGTTTATTTCCCCCCACAACACATTCTGATTAGCCATTACTGAATGAGAACCCAAATTGTGTAGACAGTCCCTGGTGGTGAATCACCAAAGCTCTGAAGAAAGTCACCAAAAAAATTTATTTTGCTGCTTTAGCAACTACCTAGAAATGGCAAGTACTTTTGGTAAGTACTATATTACATAAATATGCATTGATATTTGTATATTACTTTATAATTGTTAAATAGCTTTCTCAAGTTCACAAACACCACACAGCATAGTCGATACATAAGAATCACAAAATAGTACACTGTCAAGATTTGAGAATGTTAAGCATGTATACTGGACGTATTCCAGAGTTTGCCATATATAAATCAACTGCAAATAGTTTAATTTAAATGTACATTTAATTAACATTAACTACTGCAGCAGCCTTTAAATGAGTGAATTGTTGTACATATCAAAGTAGTTACTGTTTTAGATACCATAGTAATAGAAATCTGAAGCTTTCTATTATACTATTATAGCTGTTCCATTTAGGCCCAGTTTGACCCTTTCAAGCCCATTTCAATGTTTAAATGGAACTTTGTTTGAACTCTTGCCAAAGCATGTTTTGCCTCATTGGTGTTGCCAGTGTTATAATCACAAAGTTTGTATGAATCACCAAAATAAGGCAACATTAAAATCAATGCTAAATTATATGAATCTATTCCTAGAGGATTACAAGTTCAACACTGAGGTTGAATTTATGGATTGATTGTATTAAATAGGGTGAATGGTTCAGATTTATTTTTTATATTATATATATTATACAGAAAATGAAAGAATAATAGAATGATTTCTGATATTGTAAATATTCCATTTCAATTATTTAAAAAAAACACACACAAAAAAAAACAACATAGCTTAAGAAAAAAAACATGGTCTTAAATGCACAATTTCACAATATTTTTATATTTTACAATAAAGATTGTATTAATTACTTTGTGAGACTAATCTTTAATGTTAACAATATACAGCTCTGGACAAAATTAAGAGACCACTGCAAAATTATCAGTTTCTCTGATTTTACTCTTTATAGGTATATGTTTGAGTAAAATTAACATTGTTCTTTTATTCTATAAACTGACATGTCTCTTTAATTCCAAACAAAAATGTAGCATTTATTTGTAGAAAATGAGAAATTGTCAAAATAACAAAAAAGATGCAGTGCTTAACAGACCTCAAATAATGCAAAGAAACAAGTTCATATTCATTTAGAAACAACAATACTAATGTTTTAACTCAGGAAGAGTCCAGAAATCAATATTTGGTGGAATAACCATGATTTGTAATCACAGCTTTCATGCGTGTTTGGCATGTTTTCCACCAGTCTTTCACACTGCTTTTAACCTTAAGCCACTACTGGTGCAAAATTCAAGCAGTTCAGCTTTGTTTGATGGCTTGTGACTATCCATCTTCCTCTTGATTACATTCCAGAGGTTTTCAATGGGGTTCAGGTCTGGAGATTGGGCTGGCCATGACAGGGTCTTGATCTGGTGGTCCTTCATCCACACATTGATTGACCTAGCTGTGTGGCATGGATCATTGTCCTGCTGGCAAAACCAGTCCTCACAGTTGGGAATCATTGCCAGAGCAGAAGGAAGAAAGTGTATTTCCAGGATAACTTTGTATGTGGCATCATTTCATTTATGTGGTAAATTGCACAGTGGGTGCAAGACACTGTGGCTTGTAAGCCTCTCCAGGTCTCCGTCTAACCATTAGACGACCAGGCATTGGGCAAAGCTGAAAATTGGACTCATCAGAGAAGATGACCGTACTCCAGTCTTCTATTGTCCAATCCTTATGGTCTTTTGCAAACTTCAGCCTGGCTCTTCTTTGCTTCTCATTGATGAAAGGCTTTTTTCTAGCTTTACATGACTTGAGCCCTGCCTCTAGGAGCCTGTTACGAACTGTTCTTGCCGTGCACTTCACCCCATTGCTTTTGTAGTTCACTTAATGTTATCCTGTGGTTTGCTGACTGACATTCGAAGAAGGTGATGGTCATCCGGGTCAGTGGAGAGTCTTTTTCGCCCTCTGCCGGTCTCGATGTAATGAACTGCCGTCTTAGAAATGTTAAGGACGGAAGCAACATGACGCTCACTGGATCACTCTGCCAGTAAAGCCAGAATTGAGCCCTTCTTTTCCTATCTGAAGACTTTTCTTTTCAACTCCTTTGGAATGAATTTTTTATTCCAATTACATTTGAGCAATGCTTAGCACTTGTTTTGCCATCCAGCTTGACCTATTGCAAGAGGATTGTGATGACCACAGCAGTGTTTTTTTTTATATGTTTCCTTGTTAAATAAGATTTGGTCCAGGTGAACACCTAATCAGAAGCACCTTAAGTAGAATGAGGTGTACTTGGGTTGGAATTCAACTAACACTGCAATGGAATGGCTGTCATACATTTAGAGATACTGATTTCTGCAGTGGTGTCAATTTTTGCCAGAGCTGTATATATTCTATTAAAAAGGGAAAAGAACAGAACATTGTGGTGGGCTTAATGGGTCCATTTACCTAAATATAGAACTCACAATAATTAAATATCAATATTTTAGGAAACAGAACCAATAAAGCACACCTAAGAATATTTCAAAGTGGTTAATCCATAACAAATGTTTATGGTTTGTGTAAGGGACAGAAGAGCAAGTTAATAAAATTGGCTTGGTAGAAAAAGAAGTCTATGGTAGAAAAACTATTGATAACTATTTTACATAAAACTGATGTAGAATTAAATGTCAATGACAAAAACCATGTACATTTCACATCTGTGGGTATTCAGACTTGTTTAGCTTATTGTTAATTGGTAGCAAATTTAGTATTATTGAAGGCTTTCTACTGGTATACATCATGTCTTAAGCACTAACCAATGTAGCCTGTGTGATCAAACGTTCAAAAACAGAATGATGGAGTCAACTGCCCAGCTAGGAGGCAGTCTAAGGACCTTTCCCCTCTTGTCACACTGTTTTACTTGCCAAAGGAAATTGGCAATCTTTTTAAGGTAAATTTCTACAACAAAAATGTTTACCATCACATGGCCAATGTATTTCTGAATAATATATTGAGAGAAACCCATTTCTATAAAAAGAACAAATACTAATTTTGAAATGGTTGTCAAATGTATAGACATGTCCACATATATATGCATTAAACATGAACTGAATTGTGAATGGTGAATCACCACTAGCTTAGATTTAGACCTAGGCTTGGTCTGGGAAATGGACCATCACTGTTTTAAAACCTATAAATAAATATATACTAAACCAAAACAAAAATGAACCCCTTGCTAAATAATAATGCTGAAAACTAGTAAATACTGACATATTTTCCACCATCAATTTAGTAACACAAAGGCTAAAACATTCCTGTGGTAATACATTACTTTTAAAAAGACATTATCTGGTGCTAGACGACTGAATCTTCACTCTATACGTATAACCAGTTAGCCATGTAGTATGTATCAAAAGCAATAGATGAATTAAAAATTCAGAGATGCACAAAAACCTCTCGATACACAGTGAAAGGATGGAGGGGTCGTAGGATGAATTCACTTTCTATCTGTTGACAGTGTGCCTAGCAAAGCACACCTTAAATATTACAATAGCTAATAATCCGAGTAATGCGAATGTCCCCATTCCAAAAAAGTGTTAGGGTGAACATTTTGTTTAAAGAATGAGAGAGGGAGAAAAATGTCAAACGAATAGACGTTGGGGGAGGGGTAATACCTTGTGACAAAGGCCCAAGTGGGCCGTTTATTCTTGGTTGCGTGGGGGAATTGAGACCAAGGTAGGGGCTCACATTCTCGGTGTAAGGGGCTTTCTCCCCGGGTAAATGTGTGCAACTTCCATGGTTGCCTTTCACATCACTGCACTGCTCAGGTATCCATGCACCTGCGCTTCATTAAGTGAATATCGACCGCTAAATGTGAATTACATCGCCAACAACACAGCTAGCTAGCTAGCTAATTATAACAAAAAAAATCGCGACATGCTAGCTTAGTGGCTAGCTATAACAATCCAGATCTGGCAAGACCCAGCTACAGTATTACAAGCTGAACATCAACAGAATTTAGAGCAATAGCCAACACGGCTCTACTAGCGCTACTATTGGCCCTCGTATGTTGCTCGGTTTATTGCTTATACAACTATTTCAACAAGTAACGTTAACTATTTTTTTTTACTAACTTCTTAAGTTTTAGTTGTTTTATTTACGCTGACATTCTTCCCGTCAAATTATTTCAACTGTACAGTAGGCGAAAAGAAGCTGATGGTTAGTCAGCTATGCTAGTTAATAATAGTCCCGTTGGCTGTGGGCAAGGATGGCTAGCTACTAG
This sequence comes from Brachyhypopomus occidentalis, assembly GCA_020368025.1. Classification (NCBI taxonomy): domain Eukaryota; kingdom Metazoa; phylum Chordata; class Actinopteri; order Gymnotiformes; family Hypopomidae; genus Brachyhypopomus; species Brachyhypopomus occidentalis. The sequence goes on from JAGXOD010000011.1 coordinate 7,369,441, forward strand.
CTGCCAAGCAAGACCGCAACCAGAACCCCATGCCTTGTGTTAGCTTGTGAACTAGCTAACCTCTCCAGCTTACGGTTCATATAGTTAGCCATGCTAGACGATATATCCAGCCAGCTAACTCCACACAGCCTCAAGAGCTCTGAAGCAAAAGAGAAGCTTTTTTTAAAGTTTGCTTAGTGTGCCTTTCTAAACAGCTAGCTGGCTAAATCACCAAAAAATCGTATGACGAGTGTGCGTCAACTTTGTTGCAAACTGGAGACTTGTAACAGATCTTCTGATTCCTTCAAGATCACATGGACTGCATTGTCTTGCAACTACTGTCGGCTGGCTTTTACAAACAACCAACTATAGAGTTAACTACATGTATGGTCAAATCGTTCTGTCTAGCTTGCCAGAAGACCAAACTATTTCAAATTCTTACCAGCTGGTTGGCTAGCAAGCAAACTACAACAATCTAATCTTATGCGCGTTAGCCAACTAGCCAGCCATAGATAGCATTAGCGAGGGACATAAGTATGCAGAACTCACCACATCCGATGTTACCCGGGCCTTTCAACGGTACAGAATACAAAAATACCTCAAAACAAAAGAACCACTAAAACCGTTTAAGTAACTGTCTCTCGAATTAACAGGGGAGTCTTGATCTTTCCGATCTGAGGAGAAGAACTGATGGACTGACGCCTAACCGGCCACCGACTGTACCGTTAACAGCACTCTTTCAGTTCAAGAAGTATTCTTCAGTTGTTCACGAGCGAAGCAGCAACATGTGCAGAGTTTGAGTATAGAACAGTCGACTATCCAAGGTGTATATTTTAAACAGCAATTGATCATTTTATAAGTAGTTAAAAATTATTTCAAAACGTTTCAACGCGGTATTTTGCTATAAAGAAAAACGGATGTCATGGGTTATTTATTGTACAGTTTCTTGGAAAAGTTCTATAATGTTACGGCAATATTTGTACACACCCCTGGCCAATCACAAAATGGGCTCATCCATAGTTATGAATGCGCAGTGCAAGGCGGGAAACGCAGTACAGAACGCTTCAGCTTTCTGTTGTTTCTTTGTAGTCGAAATGTTTTAATCGAACCAAATCCATTGTCTTATTTGTAAACCATTACATGGAAATGTAAACGATGAAACGCGTGTCCAATTGTTGAATGCTATTAGGCAAGGCAGTCGTTTTTGTTGTATGCACATTATGCTACATTAATAAACCAAATAATTTTTAAAAGCAGATTAAGCATATGGCTGGAAAAATCAGAAGCAGTAGACAAAGAATTTATATTGAGATATAATCTAAGTTTTATTGAAATTTTGGCAGAAAGAGTGCAAAAGTAGCTTTGAAGAATATCCTATTCACATCACTAAGACAAAAATATTTTAAAATTAGCTAAAGTTACAGAGCACAAAAGCGAGGCTGTTACATTTAGAAATCCCACCTTTGGGAATAGTAATAAATAGCTATACATTAAATGCATTTAGGAATATTTATAAAAACAAAAGGGAGAAAGAAAAGACTAACCAAACATAGGATGGACATGCACCACATCAAAACAAAGGCAGGCAGAATAAGTCAATTATTTGGACAAACATATTTTAAGTTATTACAAGTAAATGACAGAAAGAGTTAGAATAGAAAGACATGCAGTAAAGGTCCGTGTCAGGTAACTGTACAAAACAAGAAACGGACAGGTATTCAAATGGATATTGCAATAATGAATTCTTGAATCATTGACCTATAAAGAATTTTTTTCTTACGCAGTCTGTGGCGCCCCCACGTGGTGTACTTTATTGGCAATGTTTTGATGTTTAAATGGCAGTATTGCAACTTGTGTCATTACTGGCTCAACCTCGGTCTTTGGAGCAAAATCCACGATGGATAAATTATCTAATGCAAATAATCATGATTAAATGTAAATACATTAAGACGAATATATGTGCATGTTATTTTGCATTTTGCTTTATACTAGATTACACTCTACATAATAACGGTAGGCCTATTGTATCCATAAGATAAAGACCCTTTCTTCTGTGCTTGGACAGACTACTGGATTATGACTATAAAATAATTCATGTAAAATATCAGCATTTGCTACCAGATTATACTGTTTAAATAGAAGTATTTACAGCTTTGTTAGGTTGTGACCACATCACAGGATCCATTATGTGGTGTACACAAGCTAGTTTTTGAACATGCACACACAGGAATGTTGCACTGTAATTTTGTTTTTGTAACAGTCCCCAAAGCCTCAAACATGTAATTGTTCCTTTCTGTTAGGAGCCTTTGTCACAAACACAGCTGGTCATGACTTTGCTCAACAAAATGCAAAGAAAACAGCTACTCTATAATTTGGATTTGCATGAAAAAAAAATCAAAACTTAGCTGCTATTTTGAGATCCATGATTTCATCTAAGATTTATGATTTTTTTTTCACAACTGCTGCAACTTATCCTTGTGCTCGTGTAAGTTTCATCAATCATTCCCTGAAAATCCTCCCCTTGGGGACTGGCTCGATCTCCCAGCACCCCTTTGCCCATCTCTCTCATCCTGATCCTCATCCGGATTGTGAACCTGAGTATGCGAGGGTGGTGATGGGGGTGGATAGGAGGGCGGGGGAATAGTCAGGTGTGGGAGAGAGGGCATGGCTGGCCGAGGGGTGGTGGGGAGAGGTGGTGGGGTGGAATGGTGATGTCGGGAGCGAGGGCAGCATGAAGGGGAAGAGTGTGCGCTTTTTGCCCTTGGCAGGGCCTCCGGACACTCGCTGATCTGCCCCAGCAGTGAGGGCATATCACCTTCGATCTTCTCGAGCACAGCTGCCATTTGCTTCTCGATTTGTTCGATCACGCTGTCCATTTGCCAGTCAGTGCTGGCCCTTCCTCCTTGCTCGAGAGCACTGAACATTGTGCCACCGCTAACAGAGTAGGGCTGGCAGTATGGACTGGTGTAAGAGGCACCAGGACTTAGCTCTCTTTGTTCCTCCATGTTCACGGCCATGTCATGGCCCAGGATGGAAGAGCCTGCTGTAGCAACAGGACAGGACTGTTTTCCTGACTGGCTGGCCCTGTCTGTTCTGCCTGCTTCCCTCTCCCGGCCCCCTGGACTGGCCTCATCTGCCGTCTCTGCTTGCCTCTCAGCTACTGCCTCTGGAAGCTGGGTCTGACACCAGCTTCCTGGAGACATTTCCTGCTTTCGAGTCGCGTCTGCTTTCTCTCCTGTTTTCCCTGACCGCTGTTCCTTGTCACTAGCCAGGCCGCTAATCTTATCACCAGCTCCTAAGCTACGATCCAGAGAGAGGTTGGCGGCCATTTTTTGGCTGTTTGGAGTTTCAGCGGAAGCCAATGCTATCTTGTCTGAGTTGCCAGTTGCGGTAATCTCTTTCTCTGAGGTGAACTTGTCCCCTTGGCCACTAGAGAGTTTGGTGGACTGTGTTGAGGTGGCTTGCTGACTCGCCTTCGCTGCCTGTTTGTCTTGGACTAAAACAGCCGCCGTTTTGCAAGTGCCATCCCCAGCACCTTGCTTCTCCTCGCCCTGTTCCTCCTCCTGCGTCTGAGTCGAGGAGTTGGTCTGAGCAAGGGGCTTTGCTGTTTCCATGAGCAGGAGAGGACCAGTGCTTCCTTTCTCCTCTTGGGGCTTCTCCTTTCGTTCCACAGGTGGTCTGTTTTCTGCTGTCACCACACGAGGCACGCCTGTGGATGGCACGCCTGCGGATGCCACGCCCATGGAATCAGTGGGCGGGGCCTTGCTCTCTGCTTCAGCTTGGCCCGCCTCCCTCTGGCTCTCTGCTGCTGCTTCCGCAGATGCCAGCTCCGAAGCCCGGAGACGCTGCATAAACGTTGTGACTCTGATTGCTTTCTGCAAAACAGAAAAGAGTGACAAATTATAGTAAAGATGCTAATAAATAATTTTATTAAGTGCTCCAACAAGTCAGATTTAGTTTACTGACTCTTTCAATGTCCTTCAGCCCCAGTTTCAGAGCTAAAATGTGAGTGTTGCTTTGAATAGTCAAGCTTTTTTGTATCTATGGCCCGTCAAAGGACCTTAGCAGGTTTTGAAATATTTTATAGTACAATATAGTACAGGAAAGCACAACAAATAATGTGTAATCTGATTGAGATAATTATTTGTAATCAAAGCACGAGGTGGACTGGATCAATGGATCAGGGACACAGTCAGTCATGTAGTGGTGTGATGACCCTGTCCTCTCTCTCTCGCTCTTTCTCTCTTTCTCATGCTCTTTCTCAATGCACACACAGATGTACCATAGGTCCTCACACACATACATGTGACAATTCAATGAATCTTTATTCTGGAGTTTTGTCTGAGACAGTGGAGGGCTGAGGAGAGCTCTACCCAGGACAGTGAGGGTAGAGCCAGACTGCATACACTATGACTGGAGGCATATGGGGGCTGTGATAGGTTTGCTATTTATTGCTGTCCAGACAGTGGGAGGTCTAAATATATAGACAGACTCTTTTCAGCAATCAGGCTTGAACACCATATTTCCTCGCAGTGACAGCAATCGGAAAGCCAGGCCAGGAGGAAGCTAGTGCCGTGACTCCTGCTACAGCGTGTGCCACTCAGAGATACAAGCGCTCAAGCCAGCGATTGCCTTGGCAAAGAAAAGAGTCGGTGCCTCTGTGCTGTCTGACAGAGAACAACAGTACCTTCAGCTCCTGGGCATCCCGCGCAGGGGGAGGGAGGAGGAAACGATTAACAGAGCGATCAGAACCCTCACTGTTACACCAATCACCAGCATTGCTCTAATGCATCATTGTCCTTGTTAGATGTATTATTTATGGTGTTGTTTTGCGAGAAGGGTCAGAGGTGCAGAGGCTGATTTATGAGCTGCAGGAGTCTTCTTACCCTCCACTTGGCTTTTGCAAAGTTCTTCTCGAACTGAGCGCACACTCCGTCCTTCAGGTTTTTCTCCGACGCGGCGTTCCCAGCAATCCTGTTGACGAGAGGGGATCAACCCAGCACTCGTAAGGCTGCTCCACGCCAAGAACAGCAGAGAGAGCCGGCCCGTGCACGTGAGCTCGGGCGGATCGCCCACGTTACCGCGGGGGCCTGTCGCTCTGAACGCGGCTTACCATTCATGCCACAGGGCTTCCTGCGCCGTGATCCGTATCATCTGGTCGATCTCCATAAGCTTGCACACCAGCTCTTTAGCTGTTTAGGCGGGAGAAGGGAATAAAGAGAGGGACGTCTGATTTCATCCGTTCGTCATAAATGAGTTGCTAAAGGCAACGCAGCTTCCCCCGTCTCCCTTTGTGTACCTGCAGGCGATATGTCGTCCCAGTAGGGAGAGTCAAACTCAAAGTCTCCTGCGACGATCCGGCAGAAGATGATGCGGTTGTGCATGTCTGAGTTCTCCTCCTCCGTCTCATCGTAGAAGGGCGGGTTTCCTGACAGCCTGAAAGTGAGGTGTTTGTGGAATAACTGTATTATATGTATAACTATCTAAACTGAGGAACGTTGCGAAAGTTACACTGGAGATGTACAGCTAACTGCACTCATTCAAGTGGATGTATCTAGTGCAAACTCACAGCATATACATAATGACGCCAACAGCCCAGCAGTCCACTGGCCTTCCATACCGATGACGAGCCACCACCTCTGGGGCTGGGAGGAAAGACAGAAGAAGCAGAAGTGGACACTCAGGCATGGGGTAATACTCAATACTCAATCCTCAATGCTCAAAGCTGGCAGTGCAGCTACCCAGGTACTCTGGTGTTCCGCAGGGTTCGGTGATGGAGCCGTTCTCGAATCTGGATAAGTAGAAGTCCCGCAGCACCACCTTGTTGTGGTTGTTCTCTGTGTAGTACATCAGGTTCTCCAACTGAAAAGAGAGTTGGGACAATGGAGAGTTAATTCCTCTAGAACTCTGTTAGACAGAAAGTTCATAAATTACCTTAATCTTTTATCTAAACCATACTGCTATTCTTTAGTCTAGCAAAATTCATATTTTAGGAAGACTGCTTCAAGGATCAAAGCTGGCAAAACCCTTTAAAATATCTTTGACAGGTCTAAATCACCACTTAGATAACATATTGATTTGCCACAGTCTCTTACCCTTAAATCCCACTATTTGTCCTACTGTATTATACCGTGAAATTCAGTATTCCTATAACACCATAAAGTATTTCAAAGGTTGTTATGCTGTTTGCGCGGTCTTGCTGTGTTTGTCCACTAGAGAGCACTAGAAACACACGTTGAGCTTTGTAACAGGCGTGGATGATCACGTAATGACTACCAAGAGATGGATTGGGGCCATTAGACACTGTAATACTATTTATTACATTCACATTAGTTTTGCACATTAAAGCTAACCATAAGGGGCCATCTGTAATATCTCAGCTGAATAACTTCATGAGTCAAACAGGGCTAAGTGTTTGTTTAATATCACTGATTACTGTTTCTAACACCCTGCAGTGACGGACTTCAACATGCACACACGAGCCAGCACATAAAAACTCAAATGAACAACTTAAAAATCGTTTTCTCAGATTGAGTCATTCAACTGTAAGATACACATATAATTTCAAGATAGTGAAAAATAAATAAAGTTATGAAACTCTGAGGTATTGAATTAAACATGGCGTATTGTTAGAATGTCCTGAGCCCACCTTTAAGTTTCTGTGGACTATGTTGAGGGAGTGTAGGTAAGCTACTGCCTCTAGGACCTGCCGAATTACATTAGCAGCATCTCGTTCTGTGTAGTTCCCCTGGTCCAGGATCCAATCAAATACATCTCCACCTGTGGCGCTGTCACACACACGCACACACACACGCACACACACACACACACACACACACACACACACATACATAGAATAACACAAATGTAAGTGTATATATGGTATACTGTTGAAACTGCTCAGTGAATGGGATCATCTGAAATGTTCTCAAGGACTGAATCTTTGTAATGCCACACAAGACTTATGACATATGAGTCGTTGCTACTGCATGGCACTGAGGGGATTAGGACTGATTAGCGCCAACAGAGGTCAGACTCACAGCTCCTGGATGATGTAGAACTCTTTCCTGGTTTCAAACGCATCGATCAACTTCAGGATGTTTGGGTGGTTGACCCTGAAAGCAGGAGATCATGGCCAATAGCCGCATTACTTCCTACAGAGTAGAAGGAGGTGCTTCAAAAATAGTAACTTCCCATGCAGCTGCTGTAGCATACAGGAAGATGTGCGCTAAAGTAGCTCTGTCCATTCACTTTCTTAATCTATCTATCTATCTATCTATCTATCTATCTATCTATCTATCTATCTATCTATCTATCTATCTATCTATCTATCTATCTATCTATCTATCTATCTATCTATCTATCTATCTATCTATATTCTCTTTCCCTCTTCTCCTTCTGTCTATCTCTCCCCCTCTTCCTTGTCTCTCCCCCTCCTCTGTCTCTTTCCCATCCTCTCTGCCTCTCCCCCCTCTCCTCTATCTCTCTCCCCCTCCTCTATCTCTCTCCCCCCTCTCTCCTCTATCTCTCCCCTCCTCTCTGCCTATCCCCCTCTCCTCTATCTCTCTCTCCCCTTCCTCTCCCTCATGCTGTCTTCCTCTCAGATCCACACACTAACAAATGCCTCGTCAGCTGTTGATGTTCGGAATTATTCCGTACATTTTCAGGATCATGATCTCGTTCTTGGCAGCCTTCCGTACTTTCCTGCCATCCTTCTTGAGGAATTTCTTGCACACGTAAACCTTGTCCGTCTGGCGGTCTTTCATTAGACATAGCTCGCAGAACTCCTTCCTGCAGAGAGAAGAGGACACTGTGTTGCATTTCCCTACACCATAACTCACATTGGCACTGGATTGTTCACATACATGGGACCATTAGGACATGCTGCATATTCCATGTGATTACACAAATAAATGAATGCATATCCACCCAAAAGAGCAGTGAAAGCCAATTAATGAACATTTACTGTATGGATGAATTTTTGCCTTAATTAGGTCATTATTTTGTAACGGGCAGGTTGGCATTCGGAAGGCGCTAATGATTTTGCCTATTGACACTCACGCCTTTAGGACCTGTCCAATCTCATATTTGTCTGTGATGTCTGATAGGCTGTGGTACGTCCGCCCATCTCGCAGGGCAAGGCACCCAAATGGCATGACAGCATCCACCTATGCGATGTCAGAAGAGAGAGAGAAAAAATATGCCTGTCTCAATAATACTAGTGCCATTCAAATCACAACATAGTCTACACAGTGTAGCTGCACTGAAGACAGGCCTCTGTACAAACTCTAGCATTTTAAGGAACTATAATCTCAGAAGAGTTTATAAAGGCTATGTCCTTTACATATTCCTACCATTCATGCTGCTCGATAAATAAATAAATAGATGGATAGAATGATAGAAAAAAACGATAGGTGAAGGTATATCCCATGAATGTCGGGCCAGGAAGATGATGTTTGATAAAAAGTCCTGTTATACCATCCCAGCAGATGTGGTGACACAGGCTGCAAGGTTTTTTGGCGGAAGTTGCGTGGAAAAACTCGATGGCTCCTGGAAAGTCCGACCAAGAGTGGCATGAGTGGGGAAACAATCATCGGCATTATGCGGAGAGAGCTGTGGGCAGCGGTGCACTCTGTCCCATAGCTGGGTAATCCAGCTCCTGCCTCTAATCCATAATCCCGCACGCAGAGAGGAGAGGAGGAAGGAAGGGCGGGGCAGAGTGGGAGTGGCCTTACTCAGATAGAGGCAGGAGGGATGGTGGATGGACTCAGACACACATTACGTAATCACTTTTCATGACTCTGTGACTGCCGTACCAATGACGGCAATGGCATTTGCTACTGTATTAAGTGCGGCAGAGCCCAGGAGCCCTGGGCACCCGGCCACCACGCTCAGCCCTGAGAGTTCAGTCTGAGAGAGACAGAGTCTCGCTTCCCCAGAGGGGAGCTCTCACAGCTGCGTGTCCACAGAGGTCTCCTTAAGCTCTGATGCCCATGTGCCCCGGCTGCCTGTTTTGGCAGGAGATGCCTTCAGAACATCTGAACTGCCCTTAAGATAGAAACTCATGGTGTTTTTAAACAGCTGGGGCCTAATGGTCAATAAAGGTGCTCAGAGGAATGAGAGCACAGACATTTGGATAGGATTTATAGCAACACAGTGCAGTGTGTGCAATGAACCGCGGTCTTCTGCTCAATCAATCATTTTGTGTCCTGTGCTCATTCTGTTCTATAATGAACTGTGCAGGAGACATATAGTTTTGTCTTGCCAATATGTCAGGCACTTAATACCTAACTGTCTAAGCAATACACAACTGCTTAGCCAGTTATTCATTTCACTCTCGTCAACATTACATCACTATCGTCATCATCATTATTTTCATATGATTTGTGATTATATTTAGGCTCACACAGCTAACATGACATAGATTCCTTCCTGTTGCACTATGACACACATCCCCCTATCCCTAATACTATTCTCGGCAACATCCCCCACGAGACCGCATCGCCGGCTCGGCAAGGTCACAAAAAAGCGCCCGGAGCGGCAGGAGAGCTCCCACGCGCCTCCGCCCTCCCGCGCGGGCGAGAGTGCACGAGGCGGCACGAGTAGACGCGTCCTCCGATGGATGTCAGCCGCAGGACAGACAGACCCTGCCAGACGGCGGCCCTCGTTAGCCGCTAGTCCCGCCGTGCCGCCCGCCGCTACATTATGGATGGAGGTGCATCATTACCTCGAGCTCCCCGTCTCTTCTCACCTCGGTTCACTAAAGTGGATCTCACCATGTGGGGAGAGCTCCACTGATGCCTCGTTACATGACAAACGAGGCATAAGAAGCGGAGTTGCTACGTTCACAGCTGCTCCGCTGCTAATGCGTTTTGCTTGGATTGGGGACGTGCATATTCCGAGTGACTGCTCTACTTTGCTGTCCTTCTACACCAGACTCAGACACAAGCATCCATGGATACACACGCAAACACACACACACACACACACTCATATATCATAGTAATAATAATGTTTGAACAGGATCTGGAGTTGGCAGTGCGCCACAGATGCAGTTAAAGGGAGAGACAGAGATGAGGATGAGGTCGTTGCACAGGGTCTAGGGGCTAGATTAGACTAGACTAGACTAGCACACAGCAGGTGCCCCCCCTCCATCATTAAAGACGAAGTGAGTGAAGTGAACCCCCCCCCCTCCAAACAAGGATAGCTCTCTCTAATGGTGCTCTCTCTTTCTTCCTTGTCTGAGACTGCTCTTATTAAAGCAATGAATCTTCATCTCCAGAGGCACCCACATTAAACACCACACTGAATCCCGCAGGATAGATGGGAGGAACCACACTGTTCTCACAATACATTTGAACCCGAGGCATGCACTAAACTATGCACTCACTCGTACACACACACACACACACACACACACAACAAACAGCATTAAGCTCCTGGGGATGCATGCAACAGCACAGGGGTTAGAGGTGTCTCTCCCACTTGTCTTCACTTTTCTACCTAATTTTGTTGCTAAATCACCATTGAACATCTCACAGAGTGATGTTTTGTAATTGTAAAACCGTACAGAGTTCACTCTGTTTCTGCTTCTAAGGAGCGGTTGGCACAGTTGGAAGGGACATCAACCAGTTGATTGGCCTAGATGCACAGAAAATGGATGAAAAGGTACGACAGACCCATCGGGCCTGAATACTGGAGGAAGACTAATAAGGGTTGGAGTAATCCAGTGGAGAGTCGGTATGGACGTTGTGCAGTAATTTAAGGCAAGGCTGGTCTCTCTGGGAAAATGTATCACCATTTTCACAGTTCAAATGTGAATAAAAAAGTTAACTGCTAGTTCACATGTAATACGTTAACAGAGTTTGTGTGTTATGCTGATATCTCTGCAAGTTTAGTCAGATCAAGATCCCCTGGACTTCATCCTATATGGTATTTAAGCAGATCCTGGAGAACTTGATTCTCGGTGTGTGAGGAGGGCGTGGTTCGAACTGGGGAAGGGTCACATGCCTTTTCCTACAGCTTTACACGAAGCAGCTGGACCCTCCAGAGATCACAGGGAGCTTGGCAGGGCCCTACCCAGAGCTGTCCACCTCGTCCAGTCTGCCTGCTGGGGGGGTGGGGGAAGGGGTGCAGGTCCACAAACCTGGAGCTGATGCAAAAAGACAGCTTCCATAGGGGACGGCCAGCAGAGGATTAAATAGATGCCCCCACACCCCCAGCAGAGCTCTGCTATCTCAGTCAAACCGATGTCTGGGACAAGCTTGTGGTTTTTAGCTGCTGTTGAAGGTCACACATGATGTTTTGCAGCTGGAATGCATGACAGCAGCCGGTACTGGATGCCACATTCTGCAGCTCAAGGAAGCGTGACAGAAAGGAAAACAGGGCGAATAGCTCAAGGGCAGAAAGATTACAGGTCTGATGAACAAGAGGCATAGTTGGCCAGAGCCAACTACAATTGCTGTAATCGCATTTAGCCAATTAAATACAGGCAGGGTACATAAGGGTACATTATTGGATGAGACTGTATATAGAATCAGACTACTAAGGAAGTGAGATGGGATTCACTTAGAAGGAAACTGGCAATTAACTCTTTCATTCATCTTTTGAAAAAATGCTTCACTTTAGGCTTATTACCTAATTATTGTGTTATCTGACGTCTTGAAGCATCAGTGCGATAAAAAGGGCCACAAGTGTCCTGAACACAGACACACACTGAACACACACACACTCAGAGAGCAGGTAAGTCACTTCTGTTCTCCCTTTGTCTATTTGCTGTTTATGAGAGCAGTTCACCCAATTATAGTCAGTAAGCTCCTCAGTGATCCACATGCCTCATCATTGCTCTTACTGGCAGGCAGCTCGCACACCACAATATAATGGACCCCATCATTTTTTAATAAGGAAGCCCTCCTGAAGGCAGCGATGCAAATTTATAACATCCGTGTGAAAAGAACCCAAGTGTATTTTGTCACACAGTTATGGGCATATTTTTACACAGATGTATTACTGTACCACCTCTGCTTCTACTACTGCTATTCCTCAAGCACTCACAGCCTCAGCCATAACGAGACTTTCATTGCACACTGCACCTTCACATCTGCACAGTGCACAAATCAAGAGACTCAACGAGCAGCCCAGCCCAGCTCGGGCTTGGACGGACGTCACCCCTTGCCCCACAAACAGGAGATGAGCCGCTCCGCCGGGAGGTCAGTGTGCTGCCTCTGTGCAGATAATCAAAGCTGTAAATGGGGATTGAGCAAAGCAGTCGCTTTTTATGAGAAGCTCCGACAGCAAGCCCGCCGCCCTTCAATTGGCCGCCCGCGTCCCCCGCCTGCCGCGAGCCTCTGGGCCTAAATGAGGTCTCCTGGGCCGTATAGGACGTCCGCATCATTACTGCCCTCCTTCTCCATAGGAAGAGCCTCAGTTCAACTCTCAGTACAAGGAGCTGCAAATTGGGGTGGGGACGGCGGAGGAACCGGCGCACGCGACCTATGACCCGTCGGCATCGGAGGAGTCGGCCGCTGTCCGCGGAGAGCAGGCAGGCGGAATCGATTGGCGGCGCGAGGAGCACCTTAAGCCACCGGCGCACACCGGCCATTCTGTAGCACTGCGTGGACAGTCGCTCAGAGGCGGTGCAGCGCGCATTCAGCAGGGCTAGAGGGCAAGCAGTCGGCTCAAAAGAGAAGATGAATGTGGTTTGGTGGTACGTGCATGGAAAGGCGCGACCTCGTGCACACGTGGACACGCCATGCAAGCGGGGGCTGCCGGGCTTGCGTGTGGGGGTGGAGGCAAGGCCTAGTTTTGCCACGTGCTACCTCACAGGCTTATTAAACAAGCAATCAAAAGTGCGATCCTGCGGTTTTAACACCTCATGAGGATCAATATAGGATGAACTCAAGCCCTAATGGCAGAAAAGCCCTTAAGAGACCACGTTTCATGAGATCGGTGTGAGCAAAATTGGATGTGTCTGTGATAATGGTGATGGTACTAGCGATGATGAATATAGGTAGGTAATAAATAGAAAGGTAATTTTTGTAAAAATGTGATGTATAGTGGCAGCCAATGTATGAGGAATCAGTATTGAGATGAATGAAAAACACCTCCTCTAGGTTTTTGAAGCATACACAACACCTTTTTGTAGTCAATATACCTTTGTACAATTGTAGTCAATATACTTTTTAGATTAGCACTACAAATGTTGGCAAATCCTTCTTGGTTCAATTAATATATGTCATGACTTTGTTAATTACTGTAACTGTTGAAATGTATTGGCTGTGATGAAACCATCCTTTCTCTCTTATTGAAAGTGTTTGAGCTATTGTGTGTTTGTGTTGAGAAGTTGGGATTGCAGGGCAGAAATGAGAGCCGCCCACATGCGCTGCTCCAGTACGTTCAGTCGGAAAAGCAGATTAATGGAGTGAACAGAGGACGCGCTTGGTGAACTGCCTCTTGCGCCACCCTTTTTTCACTCTGTTAATCCCCACGCACCAGTACTGCCTGTCACGCCTTAACAACAGACTCTCAAATATGGTGGAACAATCGGACTTCTCAATATTAGTGTGTTAAGTTTGTATGTGAATAGCCATCATAGGAACTTATGCTGCGGCTGACAGCTAATGAAGATGTTGGGGATTTCCGTGGGCCTTTTGTGGAAGACCTTCGGGAAGCTCTTTTTTTATGCAACACTCCTGTAAACACATCAGAAGAAGGCTGAACAATTGTCCTGGCAGCAGCTAAATTAGGAGTGACAGACAGGCAAAATGCATGCCGTACTAGTCATGGGGAATAATTAGACAGATACGTCAAAGGAAGGAGGCCTGGGGGCCTCTAGTTTGAAAGGGAGCGGGTAGTCATTCAGATTTTTCTCTTCACACTTACCCATCCACTGCCACCACACCCAACCAACCACACCCCCAGACATGCACACACAGAACACATACACTCACCCAAGCACTTCACTCTTTTTCATGCACTGTTTCATTAGTGATAATAATGCAGTGATTCTATTCCTCTCTGCCATAAATGTGTGCCAGCTCAGGCAAACCCAGCCTTGTGTGTATATCTCCGCTAAATCATTAACACCTGGTAGATCTCGCAAGACAAGAAGCAAGACAAGCAGCATCTTTCTCCCTCTCTCTCTCTCTCTCTCATGCACACATACACACACACAAACACACACAAGTGCATACACACACATATGCACACACACACAAGTTCATACACATACACACACACACACACTCACACAAACACACACACACAAGTTCATACACATACACACACGCACACACAAACACACACACACATCCCTCTGGCACAGTTTCCTTTAGCAGCTGTGATGCTTAACTTGCATCGTAGACTTCAAGATTCTGTTTGAAAAACAACTCCCTCCTCCCTGCCCTCCCTCCTCCCTGCCTCGCTCTATCAACCCCTCCCCCATCTGCCCCCTCCACGTTCTTCTCTGTACTTCATTTTTTTCATCTAATAGTCAGATCAAGCTTTACTGAAGCAGATTAAAAACTATCCTTACTTCCATTTAGTCCAAACAACATTACCAGACCTAAAAAACACGCCTCAGTCACCTTTATCATGCCATTTTAAATAAAACCTCTTTGATCTCCTTCACTGTTGTTCAGTTTTTCAGCTCTTTTCTCTGTGCTCTCCCTCTGTTTTTAATCTGGATTTCTAAGCCTCATTCGTTAACCTGAACAATCAAACCAGAATTGCACTGGATTCTATTTTCAGATGCAAATCTGAATAAACATTGCAGGATGTCCAGCATTGTACCTGGAGTGAAACCTTACATGACAATTGGAAGTAAGAATGGATGTTATGAATACAGGTTTACAAAGTGTAGTTTTATATAAATCACTGTTTCATTAAAATGATTCATCTACATAGCATAACTTGCTCAAATAATAAAATAAAAAAAAACTATTTTTAATGCAATAGACAAGAAACATTGAATATGTTGGACATCCAACAAACTTTGGATTTCTAGCCATTTATATGAAGGTTACCCACCTTTCATGTGGACATCAGAAGACTGCCTTTATGTGCCGGGGCATCAGTGAGTTCGATTTTTGTAATCAGACCTTTGTGTTTGTTTGTTGCTCATCAGATCATATGCGGTCCTAGACTGCACCTGTGGCTTCGGGCTCCATTCAGACCACTGCCACTTAAGCACATGTTCCCACTCCACTGAACAGCTCACTAGACCAAACAGACTCTGTCTGATCTCCACTCCCTCAATGAGTGAGACCCGTCCACTAAACCCCAGCCACGAAAGTGCCCTCTAATGCTTAGTTAACAGGCCATAACAAAGTGGCTCTGTGTCCGTGCTCAGTGCAGTGTTTCCTGAGCGTTGGGGAGGTGGGTCTGGGGTAGTGTACAGCATGAGGATGAGCTATGGTATTTGAGAGTGTGGCTCTGTGAGTACGTGCCTGCCTTCTGGTGAGAATTAGGTCAGATGAGCTCCTGGGAGAGAGGAAGAGGGAACAGAAGATGTAGATGAGGTGCCGAGTAGAAGGTTACACCAGAAAAATGACAAAGAGTTAAGGATAAAGAGAATGTTGACAGTAAGACTGTGAGACTGTACCCCGGCAACAGTAGCAGGCCCCACCAAGCTGACAGACCCGCCCACTGACTTCTGACTTGTGGGTTTGTTGTTGTGACCACGGGTGAGCTGCTGGAGAGAAGGTGAATCAGAACCTTCTCTGCCTATACACATTCTAAGTGAGATAGCAGGAAAGGTGCTGTTCTAGAAAAAACGATGTTCCAGCCTTGGCACGAAGGACACAGAAAAATACCGACCTACCCCAGATCAGAGTCTTGAATAACACAGAGATGGCACTCAGTTTTGGACCTGATCTAGCAGAACAGAGACGTAACTCACACTGCAGGCTCTCTGCAGTATTCACACCTTTGTGACTTCAAATGGGGTTTTATCAGCTTCTCTCTCTCTCTACTGTATGGTCTGCCTGATACTGTACTGGGGTAATTAGCTGTGGCTGGAATAGATCTATGAAATATTTAGGGCCTTCCAGTGGGACCAAACTTCAAATGGGAATCTAGTTGGCCTTCTGGAAATGTGTCATGCAGGCAAATATAAAAGCCTCACTTAAGTACATATATATTACATTAATTCATGCAAAGCAATGAGAATAAATGCATAGTGTGTCGAGCCCTGAAGTCTTAATAACATGTCACTCAGTGCTTATGGTCATTTTCATCCTTAAACCACCTTATTTAGAAGTCTGGAATGAGTACACTCATGCCCTTAAATAACAGTCTAACGTGTTGTAAAACGCCAGTCTCTTCCATTCTGGTCATTTGCTTCTTCACAGTCGGAAGAGAAAAGTCAGTTGATCAAGTCCCAATTTAAGCAGTCATCAGTATGTGTTCCAAGACTTCCGTTTTGGTCACTGAAAGGCCAACGTCATACATTTGGACAGATTCGCCTGAGGACAAATTGGAGGCAGGAGTCCACACAGCTTCAGTACTCCAAAGCTACAGCACTTCAGAGAAATTTAAGACTGATTCCCTTGGGGGGAGGGGCGGGGTGGTGGGAGAGTTGTTGCTTACTTCAGACGCTGAGGTAAGGGGCACCGATATAAAGTTAGCCACGAAAGATAGCGATAGCGGGAGGACACACACCACAGACACAGAAGGAAACGTGTGAAATGTTCGGCTGTGAAATCCTCTCCCCTGAGGAGAGAGAGAGGGCTAATGATTGAAGGGGAGATAATGGTGGCCGAGTCACAGCGTCACTTATCCTCTTCGCCCAGGACATTAACTTCATCACAGCCCATTTCCCACGCTCTTATAAAGGCAAAGTAACATAGCACTCTCTGTAGCATACGTTCAGATTAAGACCTTTGTAGACATAACATAACCCACTGTCATACATGTGTAATATGTTAGTTCAGCAAGAATATAAGCCATGGACGGTAAACGGTGGAGAGCATGCCAACTGGCATCTATTCTGTACCTATTTGTGTCACAAATAGACTGGAAGTCGGCGCATGAATCGAACTAGCGCGCACTCAGGCCGACGACTTAGGTCCTAGGGCAAACGGCAGCCAAAGTCCCCTCAGGACGGTGCCCATCTGGAAGGTTTGGCTCTACATTTGGCACGGTAAACTACCGTTGAGCCCTCGCCCGACTCCAACGCGTTATTGTGCAAAACTCAGAAGCGCACGCACGGATCCGTGGCGTCTTGCCAGCTCTTTGCACAGACGGCGACCGGCAGCTTATGATGTCGCAGAGCAGAGGACTCGGGGCTGGTGTGTTGGAGATTCTAAGTAGGTGGGTTATCGAAAACCAGGTCAGGAAATGGCGCTGCAGACTCTGCTCTCCTTGCCTAGCGTTCTGTTCATTTTGACTGTTCAATAAGCGGTTGCGCAATAACCCTCCTATTTCACTCCGATTTAGTCCACCGCAGTTCCGGACCATCGCCTCTTCTGCTCTTCTATCCAGAACATGAAAGGTCTGGTTATTTAAAGAAAGTTCACAGAAGGACAGCGCGTAGAAATGTGGGCGTAGTTTACGTAGGGGTATGTGTGCACGACGCGGGCCAAGTTGGCGTGAAGACTGTGTGTGAAAACACACAAATTTCACAACAGTTGACATAACAGTAACTCGGTCGACATAATCCCAGCCCAGTTCGCGTGCTTCTGTTGCTCTGGACGGAAAGTTGTGATTGGAAACACACAGAATAAAGGTGGAAGAGAGAGAAAGGCATACTGTGAGAGAGGTGACTGAGGGTGAAGGAGAGATGTGGGAGGAAGCAACAGCTTGAGTCAGATACCAAAAACGTTCTTACAGCGAGAGACTTGTTTGACCAGACACCGCGATATTAAAATCATCAATCATTTGCCCTCTCCAGCAGGGAAAATGCACACAAGAAGGGAACAACGTTTGCTTTCACTGCTGCGGAGTAAAAATCCTAAGCATGGGAAAATTATGCTGCCTATAATTTGAATGTGTTCAGAGGGATCATTATGGTGCTTCATTTGGTCCGCCTGTCAGGGGTTATAACCAGGACAATGAATGACGTGTCAGGGGTTATAACCAGGACAATGAATGACGTGTCAGGGGTTATAACCAGGACAATGAATGACGTGTCAGGGGTTATAACCAGGACAATGAATGACGTGTAAATAATGTTCTGTTATGTGATGCTGGTCTGCAGATGGTGTGCATGCTCATGAAGCCCGAGGAAGCCTGTTTCCGTTCCCCCTAGGCAAAGAAGGGAAGAAGGAAGGTGAGATCAAGAGGGCTCATGTGACACACTGTAACTGTAGTGCTGTATGAACCAAGACACCAGGTCTTTCTACCTTTCCCTTTTCCCGTTGCGTTCGTTCTCATTCTCACTTCTCTCTCTCTCTCTCTCTCACTGGTTCTGTTTCACTCTCCGTGCGTCTCTCACTCCCTTTCACTCTCTCACTCTGTTTCACTCTCACTCTCTTTCACTCTCTTACTCTCACTCCCTCACTCTCTTTCACTGTTTTTTCCTGTCTCACTCTCTCTGTCTCTGTCTTTCAACTTCTCCCTTAACATACAAAGAGGGCTGCAGGATAAAGAGCCCTCATAACTAATTCATGCCCCCTCTCCTCTCCACCATGTGTTTACTACACTTTGTGTCCAGTGGCAGGCTCCAGCCTATCACAGAAAAAAACACAAAAGAGTGCCAGTTTTCATTGTCATGTGTAAAGCCTCGCCTACACATCTCTCTGCTAAATCAGGAACACAGGTCTCAGTCTCTCTTTCTCTCTGTCTGTCTGTCTGTCTCTCTCTCCCTCTGTCTCTTCCCTTCTTTCTCTCCCTGTGTTGTTCTATGGAAATGTGGCGAGGGTATAAAAGTATTTTCCACACCTGATCAGTTTGGATGATGCTCACAGAAAGAAAAGGAACATCAAGATTTTGAGTTTGTGTGCATGTTGTTAAATGGTAGACCAAGGCTCCATGATCCCTGTCAGAGTTTGGCCTGCCATATGTTCACAATTACACAGTAATTGCCTCTTGAGTTTCTGGTAAAGGGAACGGTATTCCTCGCAGGATGTGCTAGTACAGGGAGTGTTTTTAGAATCCAACTGGAGATTTGTCTAGCAAACTGTGTCTACCTCTTTAGTAAGGTATTGTGCCTAATAATCTGAAATGTTTATTGAGCCTGGATTTGGGCTATTTATGGAGGCATTTTAAATGTTTAGAACCTTTGTGGTTCTAGAGTCT
The DNA here is from genome assembly GCA_020368025.1 of Brachyhypopomus occidentalis. Classification (NCBI taxonomy): domain Eukaryota; kingdom Metazoa; phylum Chordata; class Actinopteri; order Gymnotiformes; family Hypopomidae; genus Brachyhypopomus; species Brachyhypopomus occidentalis. The sequence continues at coordinate 7,388,656 of JAGXOD010000011.1, forward strand.
CTATAATTGTATTTGTTCTATTTGTAGCCCAAGGAGGATGTTCAAAAACAACGGGCGGACAAGACAAGGGGAAGAGGTAGTGGGCCTTGGGGTGTGAGGAGGGGTCTTTGTATGAAGGAAGCAGGCTCCCAAGAACCACAGACCAATATCATTGCCTCTAATGAAATCAAATCATAGTAGTTTAGCGCCTGCCTTTGCTCTCTCTCTCTCTCTCTTTCTCTCACACATACACACACATGCATAGAAGAGGTGTGGCCTAAGGCTCACTGTTACATAAGTTTAGCCCCCAGGCAGGTGTTTTGTGTGTGTGTGTTTGTGTGGTAATGGTAGCAGTTTAGTTTAGTAGTTTCACTATACTCTGTACCTTCACTGTACTTCCCAAAAGGCTCCTCAAGCAGTGAGAGAAGCAGGCGCTGTGATTCGTTAAACAGGTGTTGGAATTGAACTTTACTACACATGGGAATAATTGCTGTCATGAGTCTTTTACGGACTTCATTTCATTTGTCAACATGGGAGAGTGTCTGATGAGGGGAGAGTCTGCTAGTAGGAATGGTCCATTTGGGTATTCATTATGCTGCCCCTCCACAGGTGAAACCTGTATGATGTATCAGGCTATATAACTAGTCCAGTCTAATCAGTGTAGCCCAGAGGACTTTCAGTACCATCATGTAGTGTCATATTGGAAATGAAACCGAGCACACATACATCCTACAGGCTCCTAATAGTTAAACATTAAACACATCTTCTAAAAGCAGTGCTTACTGTGCACTGTGAACTATACTGAGATGCTTATGGAACTGAATCTCAACATTGGCATATCCTTCGAAAGCTGAACACAATGCTCATCACTGCCACGCAAATGAGCACCAGCCAGTTTATTTATGTCTCAGTGCATGTAGACCACCAACTTCCTCCGTGACTCACTGCTCACCAGAGTTTTAGCCTTATTGAAATGTTTCCAAACGAACAGTGACATGTTAGGTAAACGTGGATATGAAATAGCAGGTTAAACACGCGCATCTCTTTGTTAGCACCTACCTACACACGTAAAGTGGTTTAGTGGAGTAGCTGGATGCAGTAGTATGTTAGATAGGAGTCGGTTTGGGGCCATATGGTCTATGTTTAGATAGAATATAATGTTCAAATTGTCAAATTTGCACTCCATTTCTCAGAGTGGTGGAGGTGCAACATGGAAACACTGAAACAGAAACTGCGGGGTCAACATCTGACCTGTGTCATGTGACCTGTATCATGTAACCTTTGTCATCGCGGCTTCAGCACGCGCTTTGCTTTCATGAGGACGGATCTGCTTCTATGCTCCCCATTTTTTCACCCACATTTCAATTGTAAGAACGCCAATGTCTACATTTACTATCTACTATTGTTCACGTTGTCCTCATTAAACAAATAAACATTAAACAAAGCAGCTGTGTATTGCAGTTGCAGCATTGCTGTGCTAATCCTGACGCAACTTGTTGTTTGCTTATTTGTTTGTTTTCCACTGTATCGTATACAAAGCCTCATGTGACACTGGCTTGTTTAAAAAAATACTTCTTTCATAGTAACAGCTAAAAAAAAACAACCAAAAAACAAAACAGCAACACCTGCATTGTACATTTAAGTCCAGTACCACACAAGTAAACATATTAAAAGTTCATATAGGCCTGGTATTTTGCTGTACATTATGCTGTCTGACTGAATCTGGGCTCGTAAAACCCTGGTGTCTACATGGAACTCAACTGGGATATCCTGCCTTCTGTTAAGATGTGCAGTGTGAGAGTTCAGCTGAGATCACAGCTCACCTGCGGGTGCATCTCTCACACTCAGAAACACCTCCCAGGCTGTTGGAAGTGTGAAGAGAGCCATTTTCCTATCAATGTTTGACACCACATTCGGTAGCATGTGCTATGCTGCCATGCCCTATACATAACAACATTATAACATGAGGTTATAAGGTTTCTATGTACTCTTGGTGACAGTGCAAAGAAGAAATAATGCCCCATCTACCGTCACCTACTTTTATGAACTCTGTTTTCTGTTATACTCCATAAAAGATATTGACATTATTGGCTTGCATGTGTGTTCAGGAAAAAGGTCATAAAGGGTTCTTGACGGGGTTGTGCTCCGGGTGCAATCACTTGAATGTGAAAAAACCTCTCTGCCTCGTTAATGGTTCCTTGGGGTTCTTTGTAGTGTGAACCATGTCAACACAGCAATAATATTGGCTGACAGAATTATTGGCTCACATAATTATTCTGCAATCTGTTCTATCAGCTATATGGCACTGGCAGCTTTACAGCAACAAGGTTACAGGTTCACATCCCTTTGTGTTACATCAAAGGTACAAGACGAAATATCCGTGGACTGCTTTTATGTCTCTATTTTTGTATTCTGCCATTGCGACCTTGGTTAAAGCAATACAAAATCTGTAAATACAAATTCTTTCTTACGATTTGTCTATTAGAGGTTCTTTAATTGACCAACACTTCAATTCCCTGAGAAAATCTAAATAAAAATGTAAGTTGTATACCAAGATCTGTTGTAAACTACTGGAATATAAAGAGGTCTTCTTCACACTCTTTGGGTTTAAGTGGGGCAGCAGATGCAGAATCACGAACACATTTCTTTGCCAGAAAAAAAAGAAAAGAAAAAAGATCGAACCTCTTTCTTGAAAACAGCGCGCGTGTGTCCTCTGTTTTCTGAATAATCCAGAATATGACAGACAACTTTGACGCGAAACTGCTGTAAGAACTCCAATTAACCCGGAATAATTAACATACATAACACTGCAGGCAGTGACATGCGAGACAGGCGCACGAGAGACATACAGATTGCTAGTTACTTTCTGCTGTCCTACAGATGATGACAAACACTGGGACGTATTCGACAGGTTTTGAGTTAACAAAGGCTACTGCGAATACAGTCTTAAATAATATAGATTAAAATAAAACACCGCAGCCATTATTATTCAACAGACAAACACAAACGATTATTTGTTTGCTTCAGTAATATTTCAAATTCTTCCTCTTTTATTCCAGGTCCCCTCATATACATTGCGTAATAAGGGAAAAGGGGATGAGCACCTAAACAGGTTGATGGGACGCGAGCGCAAAGGAATCTTGTGTACACTGAAAAAATGACCTAAACTTGATTTACCTGGTCTGGTCGCGGAAACGGGTTGAACAGTGAGTTCCGTTCACGAGCTTGAAAGGCAACGCCAAACTTTGACGACAACCTTAGTATTCCTTATTTTTCTTCCGCAGTTTATGTATAATGAGAAGATATAGGCTACTAAAGATTACGCGTATTGCTCGCGCTTTGACACGCCTGTGAGTGTGCGATGCCTCCGTCCCTCCCACTCGTACCACGAAAAATAAATAATCTGAGCTTTCATCTGGATCACGGAATCTGTCTCTTTTCCTCTCTCTCTCTCTTTCTCTCTCTCTCTCTCTCTCTCTCTCTCTCTCTCTCTCTCTCTCTCGTTCCCTCGCCCTCTCGCTCTCTCCCGGAGTTAACTTTTGGAATATAATATTAAGAGTTTTGACTGCTGTGCTATGTGCATGAACTGTTATGCTCTGACATCATGAGTGAAATTTTTTCCGTCAAATATTTAGATAATACAGTGCACAATGTTTATTTTTACGACGTGATATTCCTATAATCATCATCTTATGTATTATGAACAAGTAACAAGCTTCCACGCAAGCCTACTGCAAGCCTACTCTACAGACCATGTGCAAAATTTCATGACTAGCAGATGTTGAGAGTGGACGGGATTAGGGCATCAGATTCAAAAACAGCAAGCACCATTTAATTAAAAGCTCATCGGAAGGAAGAAGAAACATTAATGTACTAGCAAAGTCTTTCATCTGAATTCTTGCAGCTAATGTTTCTCACATGTTGTTCTAAACTATAATATTCCACTCTAAACAACATCGTAAATGCACATAACCTTTACCTATGGAACAATTTTAAGTACTGTCACAGTACACCTTAGAGAATTTAATCAACCTAATAAGAGTCCTGCTACAACACTTGAAATGTAGGACAGTGGATTTCTGTCGTGTTAGTATCAACTCTTCGTGAGGTCTCTGTAATAGCAATGTAAGGAAATTCACCTGTTAAGAGAAGCTGACTTTTATGGACAAAGTAAGTAAACCACCCTGTTGCAAGGGAGCGAAAATGACTGTAAGCCAGCACATTACAGACAGATGGCTGTGTAATTATGCAGAAACCAACCCGTGATTGTGTGCCTGGGTGTGTGTGAGTGTGCATGCGTGCATTTGTGTGTGTGTGTGTGTGTGTTTAATGTACGTTTGTGAGCTTCTAAGACCCTTGAGCCAGTGATGGCACCACAGTCTACTAGTATTGAAGCTAGCTGTTCTCCAAATTGTTACTGGATGTCATAATTTCATTACAGTAAATGTGCAAGATTTTTTTTTCTGTCTGATAAATGAAATTTAGCATGAGAGGACCTCTTATGTTCATTGCTTTGTTTACAGCTCCCTAAATAGCTCTTCATATTCTCTAACTGCCTTTTTGGCAGCAGAGATGTCTCTTACCCATTGCATTTCTCATATGCTGTGACTTTTTCTACTACCTTGTAATGGTCATCTTCAAATTGTTCTCCGAATAAAATTGGCTATGAGACATCAGCACATTGACTTTAATATGCTTTATGCTTTAAGATTAGGAGTGAAGTCAAATCAGCCTGGTGGCAGTCACAGATTATTTTATTCCATCTTTAGAGATTCCAAAAACATGTCCATGGAACATCATGTACATATGTACATACATACATGCACCATATTAACCGAGTTCCCCTTGACATGCCCAGCATTTCACCAGCCACAATTTTCTGCCTTCAGACTAGTGCCTACAGCAACTCAGCGCAGTCACTGAAAAATCCCAAAAGTTTAGTGACTGACCTTGGCAAACTGAGGAAGAATAAAAATTGGCTGTCAGTGCACAATGTTTTCTAAAAGAAGGTATGCAATAACAGCTACTCTAGTATGAGGATTGCTGCGAAATTTGTACATATCAACAAAGACTTGTAAAGGAGATTTGGGCACTGACCCACAGTGCTCAAAAATGAGTGTCTGTGTGTAATTAGTTAGATGTAGGGTGGCAGCATTGGCCCGGTTCTGTTGCTGGGGGTGGGGTGATGGTCCCCACTGGCAGGCCGCTAGGAGACAACCTATAATCGTCCCATGGCTGCTCCATTCAGCACACTACACTGTGCTCACCCATTACACAAGACTATTCCATTGCAATGACTGCCCAAATGTGGCTCCAAATGTGTGTGTGTATGTGTGCGTGCGTGTGTGTGTGTATGTATGTGTGTGTGGTTGGGTGAGTGGGTGGATGGGGGTGTGTGTGTGTGCGTGTGTGTTTGTGAATGTGCATTTTCATCAGCACAACACAAAATTTAACATTCACTTGTTGTTTTGCAACATATGGTTGTTCATGTAATATGAGACTTTAAAAAGACTAGTGATCAAATTAAAAAACCCACACCTAGTTCTCGCTTTACTAAACATTTGCATGCCAATTTCTTATGGAGATGCAAACCAATTAATTGTTAGTGTTTATTTATCATTAGTTATTGCAATGATTCCTGGTTCCTGGTGCATGCAGGCTCTGCATACATGCTACACTGTTTTTTTAGATTGCCATTTGGTGCAAAAGCTGTCTGCAGTTTATGCCCACACACATTCATACTGTGGCCTTGAGTCTGTGAGATGTTCTTCTCCTTGTAAAAATGACATCCATTTAAAGGGAACTACAGCAAATATGTATTTATGTTTGCTGGTATGTATGTGTGTGTGTTTGTGATATATGTATATACAATAAACGCAGCACAGATCTTGAGATTTTGAGACTCACCAGCAACTGTTTTCAGCCTGCTATCTTTGTAAAACGAACAATAATCATTTTGAAAGGCGAAATGTCGGAATGACAGAAAGAAAACAGAGGTTCCAGCTTCATCTACGATATACTACTACCAAAATCCTAACCTGCTTTTCCAGAAAAGGATGTGTTCACATTCCAGAGATACTAAAGCCACCAAAAATGTGCTGTATTACTGTACTTAGCCTTGCAGATTTTTTGTGCATGTGCGGTAAGTTTGAAACGATTCATTCCCCATGCTGATGACACAATGGCCATGTGACTCGAATGGCCTTAATTGTAAAGCTATATTTGAATTGGTGATGTAGGGCAGGGATTACTCTCATATTAACCGAGCCTGGAGATAACAGACTTGGTGAAGTGTCCATGCTTTAGCAGGCTTTGGTATTTCATGTTTGGACATCACTTATAACACATCCGTGATCCGCCTTAAATTGAATGAACGAATTCTAACAAGAGACTTTATGAATGAAGCCTTAACATTTGGAATTGGAAGGTATATATGACTCATGCTAAATGCCTTGGCATGCAGTGACCAAAGTCAGTGAGGACAGTTTCATTAATCAAGCAGACAGCAGTAGTGGTGAAGGTGTTGGAAAGTGGGGCAGCCTTTGACGGCTGGTATTTTGGAAAAGGTGAGCTTTTTATTTAGATCCCCCTGTCTTCATTTCATATTGGTTTTCTTATCAGCTTCCAGAATATTTGTGCTATTTTCAACTTCTTATCTGCTCAGTCGTGTTCCCTTTAGACAGAGGTCTCCAATTAGCATGCTCTTTGTCTTGTAGTTCTCCAAAAACTAGCAGCATGGACTCTTCCAGGGCACCAACACAATAGCTTAAATGCTGCTCTTGCACCTAAAATAGTGCAGACCCTTTTGAAACCCCAGTCCCCAGACCCTTATAATTGGTTGGATAAGAAAACTATTGAGTTGTGTCAGCTTTTTCATTGGCATGTGGATGTTGTACTGTCTAGTGGTTTATTACTAATGCCTTACTCAAACAGACATTAATGGTTTACCCCACTATCAGCCAACCTGATGAGAGTTTTCAGCTGTTTATATACAGTGGAAGTGTAAACAAGACAAGTAGAACTTTGCAACAGTAGCACTGATGTTACATAAAAAGCTCACATGGAGCCCAGCTAATTAAAGCAAAGGCTAACAGCATACATTAAGCATATAGGAAAGTGCCTCGGAGCTCATAATCTAAAAGTGTGCACGATATGTGTGTGCAGGCATGCAAACATTTGTATTTCTATATTTGCAAGGTGTGAGACCAGTGGCCCAGAGCACTCCTTTCCCCAGATTTTTGGAGGTTATTAATAAAATGACAAGGAGGGAAACAATGAACTGGGTCATAGATAGCATTTTTCCCCTCTGCAGGTCCATTTAGAATGGGCATGCTCCCGTGTTATGATGCAATATTCAGTAATGAAGTAAATTGGATCATAAGTTCTGGAGCATTGTTGAGTGACATCATAAAACCATTAATCAGCACTGTTTCCTTATATGGTGAGAAAGGTAAATAATGAGAATGGCTTCTTAACTCTTTGCTTCTGCTTTCAGTCATTCTTCATTAGGAACTGAACTTTTGCCCCTGCTGCCAATAACACATGGATCCTCAAAGTAACAGTGAAAAATAGCTCAGTAAGAAACACTTACATACATAGCATTTAATAAAGAATTTTATGACCCTACTTCTAGGTAAAATTAATTTGATCTAGAAGAGGTCATCTTAATTGGAGAATTTAATGTAGATTGTGGGAGTAAGATAGGAACTAAATTATTAAAGATGCGCAACTACAAAATCTGACCTAACTCAACCTGTGAAAGGACCTACAAGGATAACTACTTCATCTGTCTCAGATTGATCTGGTCTTCTGCAATAGAAAAGCATGCATAATTAGGTCCTAATACATAATGACTGGAATGGCAGATCATAATCTAACACTCGTCATAAGGAAGTTGTGTAAGAAGCAGTTTAATATCTCAGCTATGTCTTCTGCTTTAAGAGTACCTCAGAGTGATGTGATGGCTTTTGAGGATGCAATAAAGGAAATAAATTATAATGGCTGCTTACAAGGTATATATCTGGAAGATGACAGCCACACTTATTTATCTTTAATGCACTGCTGGAGTTAGAAAGGGTCCAAAGAACACAGTTCCTTGGATAAATTAAGAAGAATAATCTAATTATAGAGTTCATGCAAGCTAACGCAAATGTCTTCATTTAAATGATTGTTGAAGCATGGGGTAATTTTGGATTAACGTGAAAATCTTAAAAAACCGACAGGAAAATGCAGCCATAGTCTATGGATACAAATACAGGCTCATCTAAATAAGTAAATAAGAAGAGATATAATGCAGTTATAATTGCTACTGAGTTACACTTTTATTTTGGTAACTGACTCTGTAATTGACAAAATTCATTTTTGCTCATACATGAATTTTCTGAAGTTGAAGTTGTAGCCCCTAAACTGGTTGAAATCATATCTTAAGGTAAAACCCAACATGTTACAGGAGAGAATTAAAAATAAGTATATAATAATGAAGCATACAATTTTGGGGTACCTCAGGGTTCCATTTTGGGGCCTCTGTTATTTAGATTAAATATTAATGATCTTCCAAGTGCTTGTTTTAAATATGAAATGTAAATGTATGCTAATCTGTGTACATTCTGTGACGTTGGCAGGGAGGGAGCAAGACGTGAGTTTGGATAAGGAGTTTGTTTATTCTCCATATTTAATAAGGAAACAAAAGAGCTTACGAATAAGCCATAAAAAACAAAACAAAAATAATGGCTTGAAGCGCAGAGGCCACAAGCTCAAAGCGTTGTCTGTAGGCACAGCAAGCAGTGAGCAGCATTGGGTGGTACTGCCTGTGAGCTTATAGAGAAGAGAGAACAGAGGAAGCAAACAAAACACAGGTGCTTGTGATCAATAATCATGCAGTTGGGAGCGGGGCAAGAGCGGTGTGTGTGTGTGTGTGTGTGTGTGTGGCAGTGGCTGTGTCCCCTGGACACAGTGCCTAACACACCGTGACACATTCTGAAAACAAACAACAGGGTGCACTTAAATTCTGTTCTATTTCAAGAAAACAGTTTGTATTTTTATTACAGAGGTGACTAGTGACTCCACTGGTCCAGATGTATTTGGGTCTGGTGAGAAGTTTACTGTTAGTGTTATTTATTGTTTCATGGGGTGTAACACCTGGGCTCAGTGACTACAGATGCAAATTTGGATAACAGTGGCACATTTACTTTGTGTTGTTCAGTGTGCAGTGTGTCTATCAAACACAAACAAACAAATAAACAAACATCCCCCTGTCTTATAAAGGGAAACAAACAATTTAACAGCTAATATACCATAAGATAACGTATGCTTACAATTTCCATAAATTGTTATGTATATTACACTTTTGATGATATAAGAGGTGAAGTGAAATATTCCACAACACGTAAACATTGCAAAGCATTGAGGGGATTTAGTATTAAAAGTGCATACACCAAATTAAACTCATAGGGGTTCCTTCTGTTGTATCAGGTTATTGCACTGATGCATATGGTGATTTTGATAGTGGTTGACTATCTACACTTACCTGAAGTCGTCAGTCGCATGCGTGTGCGTACACATGTGCACACACACACAAGCAAATAAGTATAACAGAAGCAGCAGCCGTCTCCTTAGGCTGGACTGTAGCAGATGCTTTTGTATGTCACCTTTTGCCAGCCAATCCTCTGACCTTGAGCTGGTATTATATGAAGAATAAAGAGTTTGCATGGCTGGAGATGGGAGTCGTGTTGAGGCACTGTGTGAGAGTGTTTGAAAGAAATATAAAGAGAGAGAGGGTTAGGGATGAGAGAGAAACGGGTGGACCGGAGGGAGCTGATTTAGAGCGGTATTCTGCTCAATGAATAAACAAATATCTGTGATTTAAGTTTTCAATCAGCTTGCAAATCAAATAATGCATATGCTATGTTATAGACCATTTTCATGGCATCTTCACTTTGCCTGATGGGCGCGAGCTTCTAAGATTGAATTTTTTTAGAGTGGAAATCCATCATGCATATTTTAAAGCCCATCTCAAAATGTTAATTTTTTTCATCAAATATGCAAAAGGGTTTCTTCACCATGACCAGTTTAGAACATAAACACAGATAAAATCTCAAGATACAGTAATTTACAGAAGAGGCAATCTCACTGAAATTTGTTGTGACTGGTGATGTCATCATGATAAACGGTGTATTGACAGAGGACAAACTGATCCAGGAGACAGAAGAGGGCACAGATTGCTCTTGTGGACAGGGACCAAAACAGGAATTGCGTAGAGAAAGTTCAAACTGTGCATTCGAGTTCCCCACTGAGATTACCCTCGCATAAGCATGCTACTCTTCTCAGTGCTTGCCAGCACAACCTCTACCACGGCATATGTGGGGTTTGTGATTCATCTATGTTAGATCAGACATGATCTAATTTGCCAGTGAAAGTAAAGAAGCAAGTCCTTATAAGCAGGTATGATCCTAAGACCCTGTCATTCAAAGGGGGTTACAGAGTTGAAAACACAAAACCACCTGTTTGCACTAATGGACTCTACTTCCTAACAAAGGACAGAGTGAAATGAGGGTAATTAGGCGTTCTGGTGCATGCTTGGAGCAAATATACTAGGCATGCTCTGTAAGCAGACATTTCATGATGATAGATTGGCGAGCAACACTGGTTAGTTAGAGGTATTATGAGCTCACGATGATGTGGATTCATATAAATAATTATATGATTAATTATATGATTGCTGTCTGTCTATATATATATATTACTTTGCAAAGTATTCATAAAATCAAGAATTACTATAGATTTGCTGGATACTAATCATAGAATATTTGAATTACCCTTATTGCAACAACTCAACACAATTTATATCTATTGACCTCTAAAAAAGGTGTATGTTTGATGAATGTTCATTAAAGCCTTGTGTCCATTAATTCCATTCAATATCCTGAGGTAGATAACCACTGTCAGTGTGGGCTTTCTAAGAAAAAGAAATTCCAAGAGGACTACATATCTAATTGTAGAGTGCGACAGAAGAACACCCTGTCTGGTCAAGATTACTCTCATCCAGTAGAGTCCTTTCCCAGTCCTGCAGAAGCACAGTTCAGTGTATTTGCTGCTGGAGCACACCTAATGAAGGATGTGCTAATTAGCTGGTAAGCTGAAAAGGCGCATAAGAGCAGGTGAATCAGACAATCAGTGAGTGGGCCTCCAAAGCCTTAAAAGTGTCGAACAGGTGCAAGGAAAAGCAAACGGGTCAAGTGACCTGATGTGCAGTGCCAGCCAGACCTTGTGCTAATTACAAGGTTCAACAACTGTACTTGCTAGTACTTGCTAGTTTGAAGCCTGCAACCTGTTTTGAAGTCAGAAGCTAATATGCAGAAAACAAATCAGGCTGTAGAATGCTGGATAACATCAAACTACAGTAATCATCTCCCTTCTTACATCTTATCTTAAGCCAACTATCACAATACATTTCAACTCCCACACAGACTGCTTTATCTGGGGTCACAATTCCCATGTTTGACTCATGGTATAATACTGCCATCTATTGGCCTTCACTAGAAAAAATGTCCCCTCTTCCTCTATGAAATACTATCTTATAATAATTAATGGATCTTGATAATAATAAAGTAACCCACTTAATACCTCAGCTTGAAGGATGTTAAGCAAGTTAATTTTTCTCTATAATATGATACCAACTTTATATCTATGACTTATAGTCATATACGCTTCTATAAATCAATTAACCATGTGTTATAATAATGCAAGCAGTATACTGTAATGGCTAATATCTTTGAAATGCATGAAATCCACTGTAACTAACCAACTTCATGCACGCTTTAATGATGAAATCAGACTATATTATGGAAAAAAAATTATATTTGTATTCAGGGCCAGTAGAGATTTACCTGCTTTGGATTTATGCAATACATTTTCAAATGGCTGCCAGTGAAGACTCAAGCCAAATGAATATTATTTCACATTGTTACATCATAAGGAAATCATGTACACGTTTGGCATTTAATTCAGAATGCAATGTAAAAAAGAAAAGGAGCATCTTCAGATGGACCTTTTATCTATTTTACAGAGATTCTACCTTTAAGATGGTTCTTTACATGGTTCTGCACATTGAGCATAAAATAAAATAAAACAACGTTCCTCTTGAAAGAATGACGCGCTGTTTAATGGCTCATAAGATTGCTGGGATTTTCTCGTATTTATAATTTTCTCTCATTTAAAACTGGTTCAAACCGGTCGTACAACGTAAGGCTGTTCCTGAAATAAACTGCATAGGTTACACTATCGTTTGACTGTGCCTATTTAATTATCTCAAAAACAGTAGGTTAATTAGCATTTAAATGAAACTTGATGTATAATAATGTTGCTATTATTCAGTTCGATATTTTACTCTGCTATTCTCCAATACCTCACGTGCTGTTGCTGTACATGGCCACATTGCCCACTGACTTTAAAAGTCAATTGGACGCCGCGTAAAATTCACTCGTCATTCAACAGTTCTTGAAACGGTCACGACGAACTTTGCAGCGTGACGTCCCACACTTTAACACCTGACCATGCAACACTTACCAATCTCGTATTCTGTCGTGTCGTGCCCTTGACCTTCTCATGTTGTTTACTAATATAACAGTCTTCCCACTTTAGGGGACCAGAACTAATCAAAGAATTGTTTTTTCGGGAAACCGCCCGTCAACCACGTCATCAGTTAATTCACAAGAGAGCTAGCAAAATATGGCCAAAAGACTCACTGCAATAAATAAGAACCATGTGGCTAAAGACAAATAACACCAGAATAAATTAGCTACAGACAGCAAGACTGCACTTTAACAGCATTAATGACCTAATAAACCACAGCAGTGGATGACTATGAAATTCTTCAGCATGTACTTAATGTGTGAAAAAATACAAAATATATATAACCACATGACCTCCTATACAAGATGCACATCACTAGTAAATCTCAAGAACAAAATGTACATTTAAAACCTCTAGAAGTCTTCCCAAATGTCAGATGAAGAAAAGAAAATCACCAACTTGCTCTTGAACCAAAGCCTACCACTTCATCACTACGAGAGGGCACACGTGTGGCGGAACTTGTCCTTATTAGTAATGGTCTTTCTCAAGGGCACAGAAGGTTGAAGCATCTCAATGTATGACAATGACCTGAGCTGAACCCCAGTGACTGTTCAGTTCATCTATGAAGACAAGAATGAAGACCAAAAACCCCAAATACACACAGCGACTGAAAACGACCGGCTTAGGATAATTTGTTTGCTTCCCTGATTATGTGGTGGTTAAATAAAATAATACTAAGATCTGCCCATCTGGTTATGTCTATGGGTCACTGACTTCAGGCAAAACATTGTTAAAACATTGTTAAACTGGGAGATATTATGCATATATGGTTAATTCTGTACACATACATGCATATATGGTTAATTCTGTACACACCTGAAGTTAAAGTCCCCCACTTAAACCTTATAGGTGTTATATATATATATATTTATATATCTTTTGTAAGTCGCTCTGGATAAGAGCGTCTGCTAAATGCCGTAAATGTAAATGTAAATGTTATATATTTTAAATTATATGTGCTTAAACAAAACAAAAAAAATCACTGGTCAGTTTCTAATAGACAGCACTTTATGTGTTCTTGTTTAAACTTAAACTCCAAAAATAAATAAACAAACAATTATTAGACAGGGACAACAGGTTAGAAAAACCTGAAAAAGCTTTTACAGTTTTCAAGAGTCAGAAAGATTCACTTATAAAAACAAAACTAAAACCAAAAAGCAAACAACCAAACATGAAGCTTAGGCTATTACATGAATTTGCTTCTAAGATTTTTACACAAATATATCCATCATTTATAAAGACACATTTGTCATTTACAGGGTCTGTTTGTAGAATCCTGAACAATTCACGAAGAGCTGAGGTAAGGACCATCCCTGGGTAAACACCAAACAAAACCCAGAAGATGCTTCGAAACATGAACGGTATTACCATATTCGTTCTTCATCACAAGGAATGGTTAGACTGTGAAGGTTCAACCATTTTTGGAATGAGATCCTTTGTTGTCAGTACATCACCATTTCTATGGGTGTGGTCTTCAATTCACAGCTGATTATGTCAAAGAGAAAATGAAAAGGTGAACTCCAATTGGGACACTTGTCTTAAATGTATAACCATCAAGTACTATATTTATATAGAAGAAAAAACAGATAACTTATCTAATGGAAGCACTTGGATTTAAACAATATAAGTGCTTCAAAACAGCTGTAGCTGCAGTAACTTACCTTGTTTTAGGTAAACATTTCTAACATTAAGAGTTTCCATTCCATTAATTTGGTGTATTAAAAATTTCTGTCAACTGGTTCAGGTACTGCCAAAAAAAAAACATTACTTTAGTTTTTTTGGGCAAAACCTGTTATTCTGGTTTTCTGCACAAACATGATAACATTGTAACATTTCTTATCCAACACCCTCAGCATATAAAGAAACAACCAGGCTAGTGTTAAACAAAATATGGTTACATTGTGACATAAGAAAAGAAAATCTTAGAAACTTTAAAGCCAATTAACACTCGGTAATATATAATTATTTATGCTGTATTTATTTACACAGCACCATTTTCTATACATATTAAGTGACTGTTTATCTTCCATAAAACTGTACCAGTGCAGAAACATTGAGGAAGGTTGAGGAATTCCAACTGAAAAGGGCTGAAAGTAGCTTAAATAGACTGATATTCACAAAAGAGCAGTAATGCATCTGTTTTTAACGCATGGCAACAATACAAATAAAGCAAGTAGATCCATATATCATATATGTTATAGTGTAATATGAAAAGATGGAGACACACTGTCAAACTGCTCAAAGAATAAATTACCAACTTTAGGGTAATCTTTTCCCCAAAAGCAAACATAAACACAACCCAAATATATGAAATCAACTACATGTTGTCCCATTTAGTTATTCATTTTTATGACACAGTGGATCAGATGCCAGCTGTCTGGCAATTTTAATTGGTCCCCCGGAACAACTGTGATTTTGAATAGTAGCATGGTCCGGCTCGAGTTATAAATACTTTCAATTAAGGGTATCGCTGTGTATGGTCGGCCCACAGTTTCTATCTTGCAACTTCTTTCTAATGCAATTATGCAGCTATGTAGCCTGACAGTCATCCGCAGGGACACATGGAGGAACTGGGTATGTCCACTATGTGAACTGCACCAAGGTGTGTGGTCAGCAGGCTGACACTGGGTTGAAAGCGTCCCATGATGCACTTGTTGGACTTCACCTTTCAAGACAGATGCTACCTTCACATGCCAGAGAGACCTACACCAACAATCACTGAGCTGAGAATGGAGGGGAATACATGTGTAATAAAAAAAATGCAACCAAGAAACTGAGGAAAAATGTTGTTTACAAGATGCCACCTTATACCTTAGTAGCCCACAGTGAGTCATATGCAATACAAAAATTATTTTTTTAGGTTCTCTGAAAAAGCAAGACAAGACAGACTCAGAAAACATGGCATCAAACCGTACAACAGCCATTATAAAATCATCACAATTCACAAGATGCTATTTTAATGCACAACTATAAAGGTTTTAAACGCATGGAAAAATGGTGGACTGTTTTCTTCTAATAAACTAAAGCCTGTGAAGGCAGTCCCCAAAAAGGTGCAGGTCAAAGCACTCCACTCATTTCCTCTTTCTAAATGTGCTTATTAGCTTAATAAGCCCGTGAAAGTATGTTTAGCATTTTTACTTCCCATTCTGAGCATTTGTGCTTTAACTTGCCACTTCCATGTTTCTTAACCTGATTTGTAACTCAGTCAGACTGAAATATCTGCAGTGCTACAGCCGCAGTTCCTGTCACCATTCCAACTGATGCCCATACTGTATAAGAGACATTCATTAAATAGGTCTGTGGACTAAATTAGCCCCAATTATGTCAAAAGGCTGTGCCAGTGCTTGAGCAAGAATTATGTAAGCTTTTGAAGTTTTCCTTTAAAGTTTTTTCTTTTATTTTGTAAAATAGCATGGTGAATGGTTGAATCGGCACATGATCCTTTTTTCCTTAACATGACTAGCACTAGTTAGTGGCACGTATCTCTTGAGGCAGTGCCAGAGCACTTATACTAGACAATCCCTTCGAAAACCACCTTTTACAAGTCCGGAAGGTTCCCAAATCCATTTGGTTAATAGCAAGGGATTATTGATCATGTTTAACTCATTATACAGATATGCATTGAGAGAGCACTGTTAAACAGAAACAACCCATGGTACCCATGCCTACCACTGCAGGACATTTTCCTTTTCAACAACAGGAGGCAGTACAGAGCACGCACTGAGGCCTCCTCTCTGTCTCCCCTCCCCCACGTCAGTGCCGCTCTGCGGACAAGGCTGCGAGGGCCTCCATCAGCGAACCAGTCAGGGCCCTCCTCAGCGCCTCCTTCCCCTCCCCACAAATGCTCGCGCAGGCGGACGAGCGCACGGACGAGCGAACGCACGCACGCACGGACGCACGCAGCCGCGTGCACGCTCTCTTTCTCTCAGACTAGCACAGCAGATCAGAGCGAGTCTGGGAGGGGGGAGGGGGTAGATTCTCAGACTTTTCCTCCATTTTGAGGCCTCTCTCACTGGGAGGAGAGCAACCACGAGTCCACAGATGGACGTACAGCGCAGACACAACGTATCCTATGACTGGGCACATGACCCCAGTAGTCGATCCTCAAACTATTAATGAGACGCACCGGGATTTAGTACAGAAATTTGTAAATGTTTTAAAAAAGCCTTTACAACATAAGCTGCTCTACTTTCCATTAACTGGACAATGATATTTGAGATAAATATGGTTGCAATTCGGGTAAATCCACCAAAACCCATTCATATCAATAGTAGTCTCTGCGTTTGCTCAGCTGTTCATCTAGTGGTGTCCAATGTCTTTTTAGACTATGACAATCAAGGTATAGACATGGTAGACATCAGCCCCCTATTTCCCCACACCAAGGCCTACTAGGGCTCAACAAACATGGCTTAGCTTCAAGACATTAAGGCAATCATGCCTTTCAATACTGATACCCAGACTAATATTCATTTGTTGGATTCAGTCCAACTTGAATTTAGACAGACCAAAGGGGACATTGGAACACTGGGCAAAATTAAAAAAACACATTGTGAGATTTAATGGGATGTTAACAGTAAAACGTGCCACAGTGACATCTCCTCATTCAAAATCGTGAATAAAGAAACGCTACTGAAATATGGCGCTACCTTATTTTGTTCCTATTTACATATGACAATTGCATTCTTCATAATAGAACACTGCTCTGCACAAAACATCATCTGAACCTGTCCAAAGAAGCAAATATTTATTATCTTTTCTCTTCCAATGTTTGGTCACACATGCAAGTCATCAACAGAATTCTGGACAAGCACCCATTTAGTTAAAATTGAAAACACAATTTGGTTTGTTTGGAGTGAGCATGATGGCAAACAATTAGCAACAGTAGGACACCATGAACAGGAAGGTGACTTGCATGAACAGCTCAGAATAGCACAAACTTTCGCCATGAGAAATGCACATTTACGTGTTACAAAGGATGGCACTATAAACGGATATAAACTGAGGACACAATCTGGCTCCTCTGCCGTGATTTAGAAGTGAAGTCAGCTCAGTGCAAGCATGAAGGTCCTGCCTCTGTGAAATTTACAAGTGCACGACATGTTTATGCAACTAGCAGTTTTCAGCATACCACGGATCTCACAACTGGGGTTAGTCAATCATCTATTTCTTGGCGTGGGTATTTTTGGCTTGTGTACACGTCGATTTTGATTGGCTTTCACTTTAGGCACAGGTGAATTTACATCAAGGGTAAGTTGACGGGGGTGCACTAACTATCGCCGTGGTAACAATGAACAGGAACTAAACATTGTGTCACATTTTGCGTGGTGTGGCGAGGTTTTATGAATTTGGCGCATTGAGTTTTAGCAACATTATCAAATAGTTTGACCATGTAACAGAAGAGCAAGTTCGACTGTCCCCAGCAGAAGAAGGGCATGGTTAGAACCACTGTGAGAAGCACAATACAGCACTTTATTATTCAGAAATGCTTTAAGTGACAAATAAACCAACCAAAACAAAAAGCACAAACATAAATTTCAGCTCACAAACTAAAACATACAGACACAACGAAGTTGGATTGATGGTGAACGCTGTCTGTGCACCACAGGCTGCAGCGAACATCCATACAAAGAAAAAACAAAACAAATGTTCAACTACTGAAAGAAGCTAGAAAGAAAGTACGGGTCAGAGTCTGAACTGAATACAATTAGACTACAAAGCACAGCGCTAAACGCGGTTATCCCAACTCCTCTTCGCTCTGACCTTGGGAGAGGTGTGGTGTCAGGGGAATCTGTCCTACAGTGGACCAAAAGGTATGTTGTGGCAAATTTTTAATAATTATAATAATAATAATAAAAAATGAATACTTCTGTTATAAAGCACAAAAAGCAAGAGGTTATGTTAATTTTAATTTGCTTTTGATATATAGATATATTACTTAGCAAAATGCTATAGTTTGTTAAAAAATAACCATGAAGAACAGCCACCAAAAGCCACATCCATTAAGTGAACCAATGTAGAACATGTCCATCTAGCATGAGCACAAACTGAATAGCAAATCTCTGAGTACACCTACACCAACATCTCCTTAGACATATCTAAAAGACTGTACAAATATACACTAGCTATTCTATATGGTTACATGAAATTCAAGAATACCTGTAGTTCTAATAAACACTCATTCTGCCACATGATAGCGGCTAAACAAACATTAAGTACTTTTGTGAAATTCTCAAAGAAACAAACTGAAGGCAAAATCATCATCTACGGTTTGGTGCATTTTCAGTGTTTTCTTTCCCTACCCTGAGGAAAAGCTGTTTCTTGCCCTCAGTTCATTAATCTAATTTAGCATTCGTCTTTACATAGCAAAAAATCTTTACGTTTTTTTTTTTTTTGCCCTTGAAAATGGCTTCAGGAAGTTTAGGAAAGCATTATTCCAATGCTGCCCAAGACCATGGTCCTTAAGTACAGATGAGGCAGCATTGTTGGCGTCTGGCAAATGTAACAAACGTGAAGTGTACGCATGTGAATTTTTGATAACTGTGTTTAAAAATCAGACGTGCTGCTTGCCAAGGCAGGTTCCTGATCCTGATTGTCCAAGCTTGGTCATGATGCCTGATTGGCCCTCTTCTTTGGGCCTACCTCTTTTTTGCAGGTTGTCCCCTGACCCGTAACCGTTTTCACCATTGAGGGAGTCCTCTGGATCATAGTCACTTGCACCCTCCTCACTTTCTGTCCCAATTATTGCTCCACTAGCTAGCTGGCTGTTGACTTTAGAGTCCTTGTTTTGCGGTGAAGCCTTGACATTTTTCTCATCCTCACTATCAGAGTCAACAGGAATGGGCTCCGAGTTTAGAAGTCCCCCAGATTTTACAGTCATCTTGGCTGCCTCATCACAGTTGCTCCCTGCATTGGCCTTCTGGCCATTCGAGTGAGGTGAAGCTTTGGCAGAAGACCTACCTGGCACCCCTTGCAGCTGCACATCACCATTAGCAGAAGATCTTTGTTGCCATCGTGTTTTAGCACTGGTAGATCTACCTATGAAATCCACAGATGTCCGACTTTTCTGTGTCTGCTCAGGGGCTTCAAAATACCAATCAGAGTTGAAGTCCATTGAATGCTGCAACTGTGTAACGTGGTGCATGTCGAATCCAAGCAGAACACTAACTTTTTGTGTTTCGCAGTCACGAACGCATTTCCTTCTTCGGTTTGCAAAATGGCTCGAAATGTCAGATTTCCACAGCCAGAGACTAGAAGCCAGCCTCTCTACTTCTCTGCGGGTGGGGTAGGGCTGCCTGTTGAAATACTGGGTGAGGAAGGCCTTGCGAGCCTCATATGACTCATCCTCATGGCCTTTTGGATCCAAAGCCAATACGACAGGATCTTCTTTTAGATCAGCAGGTGGGCTTGGTTGAGCCTGGTCCCCTGGCCCTACTTTCCGTTTCTTTGGGTCAGCTTCATCATCATTTTGAAACCCGGCCCTTTTCAAAGAAGCTCCCTGAGCCTTGACTACTCTAGAAGTCGGGGCAGGCCTGCTGTCCTGGCCGTTTTGAGTCTTGCCCACACCACGGCAGTGCACCAGGTGCAACGTGATAGTGGAGGCAGTCATGTTGCTGGTGTACACACCAAGGCAATGGATACATTTGTAGGTTAACTTTTTCTCCACTGGATGCACTGTTTGGATCACCTGATGTCTTTCTCTCAAGTGGTGTGCAAGGGCATCAGAAATGGGGCCCTTCAAAATGGAGAAGCAGAGAGGGCAAAGAGTCTTGCCAACATCTCTCTTGTAGGGGACAGCCGCCTGTGGTGCACTCTTAGCCGGGGTGGCGTCTGGGGCCTCAGTGGGTATCTTTGGGAAGTGTGGAGTTGCAGGCTTATTTCCTTGTGCTGTAGGTGAGGCATTGTTTTGGGCATGGAACGCCACAGATTCTTCAGGTGCATCCCGCATATTGTAAGTGGTGACGATCAGCTGGACATTCTTTGGGTTGCCCTGCTGAAGGGTGAGATCAAAAGTGAGTGGGGAATCAGTGCGTACCCCAACAGATTCATTAGGATGTGACCCTCGCATGTGTGCCACCATCTTCTCAACATCGTTAAAAGTGGCTCTGCAGTGTGGGCACGAAAGGCCATGGATTAGCATGTGGTTGAGCAATGTGTCGCTAGGCAGATAGCGGTTGCAGTATAAGCATTTACTGGTGAAGTTGTGGATCTTCATTATGTAGTTAGCCACTGCGGGCACCTTTTCTGCTTTGTGTTCTTTCTCAAAATGTGAACTGTAGACATTTTCAGGAAACAGCTCATTGCAGATCGTGCAGATCTTCCATTTCTGAGTATAAGATGTGCCCAGGACGGAGGCACCTTTTTTAGGAGCGGCAGATGTTACATTAGCAGCAGCTGCCTGTATTCGTGAGGTCAGTGGAGGAATCTTCAGAACAGAAGCGGATGTTGATGCAGAAACTGGGCTGCGTAGAGCACTAGCAGAAAGCTGAGGCTTGGCTGTTTGAGATTGCTGGGGCACTGAAAGCTGTGCATTGCCCGGCAAGGTAATACGCACTTGTTGTCCTCCAATGGACAACGCCTGAGTGGTGCCAGGCTTCAAGCCAAATGTGCCTGGTTTCAATTGAACACCTGATAGGAGCCCAGTTGAGTTCAAACTCCCCTTGGGAATGACAATGCGACTCAGCTGCTGTGCAGACAACGGCCGCACCCCAGCAGTCACCAGGGTGCCCTTTGGTGTAACACCAATAACACTCTTCTCTCCCTGGGCTTTGGAGGACACCATAACAACAGGCTTGGCACGAGGTACCACAACATTGGTATGTCCAATCATGGCAGTGACTTGGTAACCAATGCGTTCATGGTCCTCAATGACATGCTGCACCAATGCCTCATAGGTACGCGGCACAAAGAGGCAACGCTTACAGTGGATGGCGGTGCTATTACTATTGCTACCACCTGCAGTGCTACTGGAATCTGTAGTGTTCCCTGTGCCTGTGTCAGCTGCTGATCCATTAGGCGTCGATGTCTTCTCACCAGGCTTGACCATATACGGAGCAGCAACGTGCTGAAAATGTTCCCGGTAGATGTGCTTGCGCACCACATTGTAGAGTGGGTCCCTATAAGTGCATTTCTTACAGTAGTACACTGCCTGTTCTACACTGTCTCGAACCTTGTCCAGACGAACCCCATCCTTCAGGCCAGCTACTGTCCCCTGGGGACCCCCAGTGCCCTGGCGTACCACATTGTTAGGCATGTGAAACAGTCTGATGTGTGTCTCCAGGGTCTTCTTGTTCCCATTGTAAGTGCAATACGGGCAGTTAAGGAGGATACGGTTTTCAAAATCCTCACTGTGGACATTACGAAAGTGGCTCTTGTAAGCAGAAAAGAACTTTGAAGAAAAGGGGCAGTCTGAACAACAGAATGGCTTCGACCGGTACTCCTAAAAACATGGAGTGAAGAAAATGTCATGAGAAACAAGAACAGCTAATTGATATTGTAATGAAAGAAAGGAAAAAATAAATGACTACTGCTTTTCCTCCACTCTAAGGAAAAGAGTGCCTATACTTACTTGTGTTTTGGTAAGGGAAGGATCCCACATGCACACGTCATCCCATGTGGTATTCTTGATATAGAACTCGTTGGGTACAAAGTCTTTATAGTCCTACAGTTTGGGTGTGGGTGGGGGTATAAGACATATGACCAAGTAATGCAAATCATTACAATTAGATCTGTAAGATCTAAAACAAAACTCAAAAAAGCAGAATTACGATCCATTATGATCTGTAACCGATTTCTAAACCTTTATTGCACAACAAATAAAATAGTCATGTTTGAAATATACATCACACCTGTTTTGTCCATCTTTATCTTGACTGAATTCTAGTTCCCATTTGCCTCTTAAAATGGCTCACGTTTATTAAGCCATTCATACAGTGACAACATAAGAATCTAACAGACCTAATAAATAAAACTGCTGTTTTTGGGTATTGAGTTAAATGGCCTAAATGATGCATACCCAACCAATGAACAAACTGAATAGTGTACTGAAAATGAGACCTTTATGCCCCAAGAAACTAGGGCTCAAGAAAGAGAATGCATACATACTGGGAGTGCTTTGCATTAAGTTATTTTTGACACTAGCTAGCTTGACACAAGTTGCCATTTGCTAGTTATTGGCAGACACCAGCAGTCAAGTTGGGCACTATAAACATGACCTCTTTTGACAAATTTGAATAAGTTGGTCTAATTTACATACTTTTGTGAGACTGTGCAGATAACTTTGATAACAATGACTGAACTTTTTTCAGCCTGAATGAGCTAATTTGCCAGCAGAATACCAGACAATAAGAGACTTTTATTTAGCACCACAGCTGGATTCTGTTTTGTTCGTGTTTTGAGTAAGACTAAGTAAGACCCATAATGCATCAACAATGATTACGTAATTACTGGCATTATTACTTCAAGTCTCTGAACACAACGCAATTTTGATCACAATCACTTTTTTTTGAGAAACAATACTTACATCAATGTGTTCCTTGCAAAACTCCAAGCCAATATCCCCAAGTACTTTCTTTACATTTTTCCTGGCTTTTCTTAAACTGCCAAGGTTGTTGATTGGGAGCTGAAACATACTGCTCACCTAAAGAAGCAAAAAGCACAACAAAGAATAAATCAATGCACCAATATGTTTAAAGCTTAAAAAGGCAGCATGCTTAAGAATTATGTCACGACTAGTGCCTGCAGAAGCCAGAGCCCAGGTTACACCAGCATTCTCAGGTTTGTAGTCCATACTCTTCAACGATCCATACATTTGACAGAGCCATTACCATTACCTTGCATTAGGGATACACACATGGGTTACTTCCAAAAATGTAGAATACTTCTTTGTCAAAAAAGTATGCAAGATATAAAGGTAACACAATCAAATGCAGGAATGAACAATTAATGTCACAAAAGCTCAGTAACAACATAGTTTGGTGTACAATAGTATAAACCCCCACATCCGTCGACCAAAATTGTGCTAGTTGACACTGAAACTTATAAAGCATGTAATTCTAGAGATTCAATACAGCATGGAAACATTGTGGAAAATATTTGCAGATTAAACTTATTCCTATATGCTGAAATAAAAGGTTTGCAAAATCTTCAAAGTGGTTTACGAGGGCATAGGTTTCTTTTTTTCTTTTATCTTTTTTTGGAAAATGAAATTACAGATAAAAATTCCTTTTACAGAAACCTGGGTTTCCATAAAAAAATCTGAATTTGCCTTGAAGTTGAGCAAAATACTCATTGCAAGGTTTAGTTACTTCTACCATATTCAATTCTATTCACATTTCATTCATATTCCATTCAAAATTGTAGGCCTATTTATATTTTATTTCACAGACCTAGGTTTTTCAGTAAATCTACAAATTATTGAGATAGTTCTCAATTTGCATTCAAAACTATACTTTCACTAGGCTATATTACTAAAAAACTTTTAAGCAATCAAATGGTGGACATTGAAACTTTAATCAGTAGAGAGATTGTGCTATAAATGTGACTTTAAATTAATTCTCAGAGTCAGTGGGTATGTACTAAAACCTTAACATTGCAGGTGTTCAGAGAAGCACACTTCTAGACAATCTTATGTAACTTGGGGAAACGGTGTTTAAGCAGTGGATTAAATTGATAAAAAATGATAGAAAGCAATCATAAACTACAGAAATGCTGTGAGTGGTGATGATGTTCTATATTCACAGATACATGAAGTTTTTCGCACTGTTACCCAGTGAGCCTATTAGGCATAACAAAACTGCTATCGGTGCATCACTAATATACAACATTGCTGGAAAAGCTGTGAAAAGCACTTGCTTTAAAAATGTGTTACAAGGCCACAAGGGTGCATAGCTCAGGCTCAGAAAGTAAAAATCCTGCCCAGGATTTTGTTCTTTGTTCCAGCTGCCTGGATTGGCTAATTGTCTTAAGCCAGGAGATATAATTAATTAATAAAACATGTATATAAAATCATGGCAGGACTTTTATATTTTTTTAAACCTGAACTTTAGAGGTTTGTAAAGGTCCCTCAGTCGAAAAAGACAACATACTATCTCAATTCCAGACTGCATCTGAGAAGTTGTGACCTTTGGCCTTTCCATTTTCACCAATTTAGTAGTTAGAAACTAGTTGTCAAATGAAAGAGAAAAAGTTTAAGCACAGCTTAATGAAACAGACATTGGTGCAGTATATCAGAACTCAAACAGTAAGAATTCCAAATTGACACTGGGCCTAGTTGTGATTATAATACCTGTATAGCCATTTACAGTTACTCTACATCTGGCTGATCAAACAGGCCTCCCATCAAAAGGTGGAATGCAGTCTACTCTCATGCATAAAACACATCCAAATTCAGAAAGTCAAAACTGAGTTGACTGAGCCAATAACTGACCCGAGTGACATTTCATGACCTCTCCACCTCTGTAAGCCACTCTTCAGCACACAGCACTAACAGACAATGCTGACCGAGAGCTCAGCTCTGTATCCGGCAGCAATGGCTTCCACTCCACACTAGCTTTTTCACATCCAAAGTAGATGGCGCTAGAGGACAGCTCTCCCTCTGCCTGTTATATAACCTTCTCCCTACTCTGCCTGCCCCTTTTCCACTCTCCTTTTTGTGCAGCCTCCTAAACTGCGATCATGGAATGGCGCCCCCTATTGAGGCAGTCTCTGTGACAGTGCAAATGTCTGCAGTGGATTGTGTTGGGTGGGGGTTATTTTCAGCTTTCCCAGCTTACTGTAGGTGGCCCTGAAAATGTATTTAATTGGAGTTTTGGTTGAACAAAGCCATTAAGAAGAGGAATAAATTACAACAGCGATACAGAATATGCTTAATCTACTTTCCAGAAACAAAGAGACATATTTAATATATTTTGCTTTAAGTGAGGGACCTATCACTTCTGAACATACAAAATTTGTACATGGGTTACATGATATTAAAATAACAACAATAACAAGAATAATACTAATACTACTAATAATAATGATTTCTCATAGTGCATATGAAGTAATGTTTCTCATAGTGTGTATGAAGTAAAACCTTAAAAGATCAGAAAAAATAAGACAAAAAAAACCTCTTTCGTATCATGTACAAACTACGAAAAGTAAGCAATAATAATAATAATTAAAGACTGTGATACTAAATAATGCTGTTCATTCATATACTTTTGGTCACAGGCACAGAGTCTAAGAGTGCGTGGTGTCCAATACACTCGCTGACTAGTACATGTCTAATTAGACTTCGGTGAACTAGAACACTGCTTTGCAACCCCACTTGATCAAAATAGGACTAAACGAGGAAGGGATAACAAAATTACAAACTATTAATTCGCCATTCGTCCGAATGGCTTGCTTGTTGACATCAATCGAGGATAGCCGAGTTGATATCCCTAACGCATAGCTACACAGTATTTTGAGAAGTTTTTTTAATAGGTAGCAGAGTAGTTAGCGAAACATTTGGTGCACAATGAAATGGACATGCAGAAATGACAGGAGCCGAGTAAATAAATAACTAGCTATTTACTTGATATAACTGGTTTTCATGAATTGTCTTGCTACTAGAGGCGTGTACCTATCTAGGTTTAATGTATGTTTATTTGTTTACTGTCGGTTAGTTGGAGTACAAATAATGCAGTGGGGCTTTTGTGGTTTCTAGCTAGCAAAGAAGTAACAATAAAGCTGTCCCAAAATCAACTGGACAGCTCGCTAGCTAGACTGCTAGCAAGCTAGCTAAATGAGTCTAGAAATCCATTTAATCTTTTATTTGATGCGTGAGCTGCTACGACCATTTACACCTTTTACTTTTAAACACTATCTTACACTTACATTAACGACATAGCTGGCTACTTCATTAGCGCAGTATGTTAAATAGACAACCAATTTTTTTGCTGTTAGGTTAGCTAGCTAGCAATAGCTAGCTATTAACTACCGGCTGGTTGAATTAGCAATAGTACTAGCAATCTAACTGAATGGGTAGCTAGCAACGTTAGCTAGCTAGCCATTTTTTTACAGACTAGAATCGATTTATTTAGTTAGCTCGTTAGCTTGCTACCTGAAACATTTGGCTTACTAGCAAAAGCTAACTGCCCTGACCACGAGATCAGTAACGCCAGAGACACTCGACAGACTTTACCTGGCTCGGAACTGGGTTCCCGTAGAGGTAGCAATGATGTCGCCTCGCAGCACAATTGCCGAAAGACAAAGCGTAGCCAGTGGTATCACTTTCCCTCCTCCTCTAGTTCTTGCCGGGCAATCTGGACTAACCGATCCCAAGGCGGACACACCACACCGAAAGAGGGAGCTCGACTTCTGTCACTATCCGACCCCAGAGCTGTCTGCCTCTGCTTGGCTGCCGGGGATGTAATGTAACTCATCTAGCTAGCTTGCTTAAAGGACGGGGGAAATCTGACGATGGAGAGCGTTCTTCCTTAGTCACAACAGTCTAAAGTCTAAATTACTGTATCAATGAGGACAATTAACGTATTCGCTCAATTTGCTCTAACAATACATCCCAACCCATAACATGTTCTGTCCAAAATGGCGTGTGAAAAAGGGCGGAAGTGACATATGTGTTTGATTATAATAATAAAAAAATCATTGTGCCGAGAGTGAGTTGTTGAGTCGGGACACTGGTTGTGAGAGGACTCATTTAATTATCACACATACATCTACCTGTTCAAGAGTGCCCTCTTTAGCCTACCTGGAATTTACAGGGGCTCAAAAAAGCCGGCTATCTTCGCGCGTAATATTTTCTTCAGTGTTCTAGGAATTGGTGTAAACAACCCCCATATGCAGTAACACGCAAAATAGCCATAGGGGGCGCCATCTCCTGACATTTGATTGGACAAAGTCGTATGCGTCAATTCTGCATCTGGTATCTACCCCCGCAGAGAGTCGGATGTATACAGTGCCTCAGTACTTACCCAGCGTGGAGTACTATCAGTTCAGGTGGTGGCGCTGTACAGCTTTTGTGCGCAACTCACCGGGACTACTTCTGTAAATGAAGTGCTAGGGTATCCGACATGTGAGTGCTGGAAGCATCCCTTAACTCGCACCCTAATGATATCTGATACAAATAATACATGGTAATACAATTAATTAGTATTACTGTTATTCACTTAGGATTCTATGTAAAGCAAAACACTCTCAATCTAAAAAAAAAAAAAAGCTAGGGGTAACATTATTGAAACCTCATAGTGTTGAGTATGCAACTCAACCAAGAGCCTGAAGTCTCTGATCTTAACAAGGGGTTATGTTCATCTCTGCCATTGGGTGCCCAGAGACGTTTTGCTTAAAGCTGTAATAAAGCCCCTATGACACATTAGTACATTGTAATTAGAACTCTTGACTCTTAAGTCATTCAGAGGATGCATCCTGTGATGTTTTCATGGCATCTTGGTAATCCATTGACCTTTTCCAGCAGGCTTCAACTCATATGGCTGCAGATTCATATGGTCATAGTGGGTATGTTCTGTGAGTTAGCAGCACAGTAGGATGTTTTACTAATATGCGGAAGTTTCATGCGGAAAGATATTTACGTGTGATATTTAGTTTTGAAATTGACTTGAAATTGAAGTATAGAAAAATGTTAAGATAAATAAATGTGGTATAGACAGACTTCAGAGACAAAGAAGCATTATCTTGTAAATGGTTTATTTACTAACAAGTTGCTGTAATGAATAAGCATCAACCATAAAACCCATACCAAGTTTGCCTACTGCTAGAAAATTTAAAAATATAGCATTCATTGTAATATTTCACCTAGTTCTACATATATCTATTCATAAGATTTAACCACATGAAAGTGTATGTCTATTCATCCAACAAGTTATCCTCTTTATTTAATGATTTTATGACATTTTCTATACAATTCTTGTAGATTTGGTCCAAATAACATTCTCACATTAAATGTTCTGACAATGTCCTTTTAGGGTCAATACATAGCAATTAAACAATATTTTTACGGCAGCACAAGCACACCTGTGAAAAACCTGCAGGTTTTAATCCAGGGCAGATGATATGATCAGAAGAGAATGTGCCTTGAGGCTGCCCCTCAGCACCCCAAATTACCAACTGTTCTAAAATTAAGCACTGTAACAATTCTTGTTTTCTTTGATTGATGGAAAAAATAATAACAAACTCTGTCTCAAAATCCCACAGGACAATACATCTAAATAGTGTCACAAAAGTTACAACTTTTAGACAACTCTTTCTTTTAATTAGACAAGATCCATCAGATGCATTAGGTGGCCTTAGCTTGTCTGAGGGCTCCAGTCACCCACATGTATGATCACGTCACGTAACAAGACAGCACAGCCAGCCATGTCGGAGTCATGTTGTGGCAAAAAGAGTGAGTAGCCCTTTCAGGAAGGAGACTATTTCATTTCCTCCCAGTTTAGACTCCCCATAAACACGGTCCACAAAGGAGATTGGAACCTGTGGCAGAAAGTAACAAAGCATTACTCAGGCTTCAAAGTAGATTAGCATCTAGATAACAATAACCAGAATACAGAAGATCAGGGCAGTGAAGCATGGACTAACAAATAACCGTAAAAGGGATACATGAATTAACAGAATTCAGGTAGATTAACTCATATTATCATCAGAATAATCTCTAATAATGCTGCAACAGAAATGCAGTCAAATGCTAAGGGTGGTGTGCAATGACTAGGTTCAATAGGAAATCAAGTAAAGGGGAACAAAAACAAAACAACAACAGCAAAAAAAAACAACAAAACAAAACAGAACACCAAACAGGTCTATTGGGCAAACCTCTCCAATAGTGTAGCCCAGTTGTCTAGCACGGACAATCATCTCCATCTGGAAAACATAGCCTTTAGACACACAATGCTCCACCAGGGATTCCAGCACATCCTTTTTATAAAGCCTGAAAAAAAAAGACCAACTGTAAGCAACAATCTACAATTGTTGTTCATGGAGCAATCGATATTTATGATAGCAGAAATATGAAGTGATGATTCATCTATCATGAAAAAAAGTACACAGAGACACAAACACCCTCCACACTGCACCAGTCAAGATGGTAGACAATTCAGAAGCAGGTCTCCAAGACAGAATAGTGCTCTGAAGAAGTGCACGTACCTAAAACTCCCAGTGAGATCTGATGCTCCTGGCCTCAACAGCACCTGCGTGATGAAATTTGCCCCTCGGCTAGGAAGAAGGAAGGGATTGAGATAAGGCTAAAAGATTAGCATATATTAAACAGAATATTATAATATCAGGATAGTTATACAGCAATTGATGAAACTCAAAGTTAAATAAAATTGCAAATACAAGATCAAAAGATCAACATGAGGGTAAGGCACAGGTAAGGTAAGCCTTTTAATTTTGCTGTTATCTCTTAGGTGTTGCTGCCTTGCATAGCTAATGTTGTTTGTCAATCAGGATTTGATGAGATGTAAGTTGGATGACCTCAGATCCAGTATCTCTGTAAATCTCCCAGAACACACCTCAATCTACTCCTGTTCCCCTTCTACTGTTTGTGTTGTAAACAAACTGAACTGCACCACTCTGAGAAGCTGATCATACAGGGAGAAATTAAGCTGTGTGACTCCACAAGTTTTAGCAAAGGCCATGAGAAAAGTTTACTTCATCCAGTTTGTTTGAGCTTGTGGTCATTGTTCTTAAAAGGTTACCAGAGACAGCCTGCCAGCTGAACTGCTTTCATTATCGACCCTTGTTTCATAATGGAAAAACAATTTCATAACCTGCATCCAAAGGGAATTTTTGCTAAGCAGATCAACAATGTTTTTGAATCTACCTAAATATCAAAGTCTATATTATATGGCTATTCTTATTCAATTTTATGGAAACTTTCAATTTAAAGTGTGAGTTTTCCAGTTGGTTACAAAGCAATGCACATTTATTTTCATTAACTATTTATTGTAAATAGATACAAAATGGTTCGCCACATTTCTTAAGTTATTATGGCCTTACCACATTCAAGCATATTCTAGATGCCTAAAGCTTGTTGGTTTAGGCATACTGACTTTATGGAAAAGTCTTACTAAAACCACAACTAAAATCACATTCACAGATGTCTTAGGTGTAAAGTTAAGTTAAGTCAAGCCACATTGTCAATTGTGATTTTCACCCCAATCGAAATTTGTCCTCCGCATTTACCCATCTGTGCAGTCAGAACACACACACACACACACACACACACACACACACACACACTAGTGATAACTAGGGGGCTGTGGTGCACACGTGCCCAGAGCGGTGGGCAGCCCTAGCCCGGCGCCCGGGGAGCAGTTGGGGTTAGGTGCCTTGCTCAAGGGCACCTCAGTCATGGCCTCAGGCCTGGGAATCGAACCCACGACCCTCCGGTCACAAGACTGGTTCCCTAACCACCAGACCATGACTGCCCTTTAAAGCAAATAAAACAGGAAGTACTTAATCAATGACAAATACTGTTCAGTCTTACTTTCTTTGACTTCAAAAAAATGGGACTCAAGCACAAAAATCACTTATTTCAAAGGAGTATATGACTACTTAGAAACACTCCCAAGATTAAGGATGACATGCTTTACTTATGACACACTTCCTCACAGCATACAGACTTCTGACAGAAAGAAGAAATCTGACAGTGTTCTGTGGGAGTCAAGTAGTTGAGTCACCTAATGAGTTTTCGGCGCAGGTCCCATCCATACACACCTCCATCTCCTCTGTACCGCGTTCCAGAGATCACATCATATGCACCTTCTTTCTGTTTCCTACAAACCAAAACAAAAATCCATCAGTGATCAGTGACTGGTATAAGGCATCTTTACTTATGCCTAAATTAATTCAGTAACAGAGACAAACAAGCAAGAACTTACTCAATAAATTGGGGAATAAACTTTGGCTGTAAATGAAAAAAAAAACAACAAAAAAAACACAACTTAGAAAGAAACAATAAGTGCATAAACTGAAACATATTATCATAACAGATTGAATATTGATTTCAAATGATTTTCCTATCAGAAATTCTAACTCTTAAAACTGATATATGCAACTGACCCAGACAGCATAAAGTGATACACTTTAGTGCTTACATGATGAGAAAGATCAGCATCCATAATGATAATGAAGTTCCCAGTAGCGTGTTTAATGCCATGAATGTAAGCCGTACCTGAAAAGTAATTTAAAAACCATGTTAGCGTTCTTACCCCAAGTACAACAATGTGTAACTGTTGATTATTTCTGTTCTTCAACTCTCTCAACGCTCCTGTGTAGTCCAAAAACAAAGATCTGATATCGGTTACGTTTACTCACCTAATCCTAACTTCTTTGGTCTGGGTCTCAGGACCTGATAAAGAGTGAAGCGTCAGCCATGTCTAAAAGATTTTGTTTTACCAAGACGTCTTAGGTATTTCAAAGTCTATAACCCGCTGTACTAGAGTGTAGAACACACGAAGGTTGTGTTAACTTACAATCTTATTATCTCCGTAAATTTTCTGTAACTGCTCCGCAATCTGCATCGTACCATCTGGACTTCCATCGTCGATGACAATAATCTCGTAGTTATGCCCACTGCATATGATACAAGGAGAGCCACGTTACACGTTGGTTACCTAGCTAGCTAGCTAGCTAGCTACAAAGCCTTTAGTAGCCAGTAACTACCCAAGTACAACTTTACTATCATTAAATCCATGTTCGTGACAGGTCATCATATACTAGGGGATATAGATAGCTAACCTAGATAGCTAACCTAGTTGGCTGGTTAAACATAACGTAGTAATCACCTTTTGCCAAAATACTTCACCAGCAACCACACAATTAAGGGTAAATTTTCCCGTTCGTTATACGTCGGTAACAACACAGAATATTTATCAGACTCTTGCTGCTTTTCCTTGTTATCCTTACCACTTGCCATGTTGGACAAAATTACACACCGGATGTTGGCGTAACGCAAAGTTCTCCGTTGCAATGGACGACTTCATTATTGGTTCCGACGAAAGGATAATGTAATCATTATGTGAAACATAGTAGCCTCCGTTATCGAGTTTGGAAACAACGATATATATTTTACAGATGGTGTACGTTCTGAAGGTTAATTGAAAATAATAGAATATATATGGTATGCTTTTAAAAGCATTAAAGGTTTAGGTTACAATAATCCCAGGGCAAGTTTTTTCTATTACCTATGAAAGTTCATACATTACTTTATGGGTACACTAAAATACAATTTTATTACTGAGCAGGAATAAGTTTATTGGGTTTTTATTTTTAATATAATTTGATTTCACACAGCTACATGACTGAGGGAATGCAAACTCTCTCTCTCTCTCTCTCTCTCTCTCTCTCTCTCACACACACACACACACACACACACACACACAGACTGATTTCACTTTGAAAACACAATAATCAGTATTAAAATGCTTAGAATTAACATACAAAGAGCTAACCATTCTAATGGAACTAGTCATGCAAAATAACGTTAAACAGGTTTAATTTATGTGAAACAGTAAGACAAAATTATCACAGTGTATCTTGTTTTACAACAAATTCATACAAATAGATGTCAGTTTAAAATTCACCATGAGGCAGTTAAAATCAGAGAACCCAAGTGATAGTGATAGTACGCCTTCAACAACACAAGAAAAAAACAAACATTGTAGTGCACAACAACAACAACAAAATAAACCACAGCATCAGTAAAATATACCTTAAAACATTCTTAGTGCGAAAGTGGTACATATTTAGTATATGAGATGTTTCCTCATAGGAAAATACTAATGGCTGTTTGCTCCTTTAAATATAAATTCAAATTAAGATGTCAAACCCCTCTTTGGTGTCAAACTGAAACCAATGCAGCACAAAATGAGTCCTGCTCATGAATTTGCCTCCGTTATTCATGAGACCGGTTATATCCAGAACACTAGCAAAAATTTAAATAGATATAATAAAGTTGGCTTGAATGAAGGATGCTCAGAGTTTGTGATGCTCAGATCTCATTTTGAGAGAAACTGGAGACTGGTATGGTGTCAGTATGAAGTTTACATGAGAAGATTCATGAAGTGAGGCAGTAAAAATCAGCCAACAAATAGGTTTAGAAAACTGGCCTTGGTAAAACATGTCCTTGGCACGCGGGTCCAGTTTTTCTCTGCCATATTCTGTGGTGCCTCTGCGCAATGTTTGGAAAGCATGACGAGAGCTCGACACCAATCGCGTGTTTGGCAATAAAAAAAAGTTCTCACACTTTTATCCAGGTCATGGCTGATATCCAAAGTATGGATCCTCTGAGAAATCTTAGAAAGTTAACGAGAACAAAACGCATTAAAAGAGCATGCAACGACATTGCACAGGATCAAAGAAAGTCTTCCTATACGTACCTCCTGGGGGGTCTCCTCGATGACACCCACTGCTGTCGCACACACCAGGGGGACCAATCTCACCTGGCTGACCTACTGTTCCTGGGACCCCAGGAAAGCCTGCCTTACCATCCTCACCTCCAGGGCCTTGTGTCCCTACTTTGGTTTCTCCTGGAGGTCCTGGTGTAGCACACACAAAAATCATGTTGATAAGCATGTATAACCAGTGCCTAGTAACAGTACTCCCAAACATTCAGAATATAAATACCTGCAAAACCCTTTAATCCTTGTGATCCTTGGACATTAGAGCCCGGAGCTCCCCTCTCACCAGGCAAACCCCTGCGCCCTGAGTTAGATCCCATGGTCAAACTTGTGTCTGCAAATGCACTCATTTATTAACATCTTAGAAAATTACAAATCCATATCTCACCCTGTTCACCAGGATACCCTGGCTTCCCTGGCTCCCCTCGGTCACCATCTCGCCCCTGAGGGCCCCTAGGCCCTGGGGGCCCTTTTCCTCCTGGAATTCCAGGCTCTCCTGGAGGTCCGACTGGCTCCTGGATTGGCACAGGCTTCCGACTAATCTCATTCAGCAAGGTGTCTAGCTTCAGCACTTCATCTAAGGCACAGCAACGTCTCAGCTGAACATTTAAATCATTGAATAACAAAGGTCCTGAGCTGATAATCAAATATCCCACAATTTTAAAACGCACAACAGACACCCAAAACGTGAGCTTTCACCTTACACATATAACAAGCTAATGACAAGTACAAAGAAACATGCTATATGGTCTACTGTCACTTAATAGAACTCAGGAGGCAATGGAGGAGTGTGAGGAGAAGTGGTGAGTTTATTACATACTGTGCACTAGCTTCTCACAGGCCTGAGTGACAAGTTGATAGATAATAGCAAGAGACTGTGGCTCTCCCTTTAAAACAAAGTACAGATGGAACTACATCAGAAAGCATAACAAAAGGAGTTATTAAAAAAAAGTCAAGGGTGCCCTGACCAGTGCACAGAGGGAGTATTTGCATTTAACTCACCTTCTCCCCTCTCTCACCCTTACTCCCAGGAAGACCCTAACAACAAAACCACATCAAAGTCAGCAGTAATGACAATGTTAACTATTTCCAGCTAAATGGCATCCACAGTATTCCAGAGTATTCTGGCCTGTCAGTAGAGTGCACACTGCATGTCTCAAGGCAGAAAGCTGGCCTCGTGAACTCACTGTAGGCCCCACAGGTCCGACGGCCCCTCTCTCTCCAGAGGACCCTGGGTGTCCTGGCATACCCTGGAAGCCCTAGAGGAGTCAGATTCAATGAGAGCTTAAACAAGATGTGATAGACCTGCAAGCAAAGTGTGAGCTATGTAAGTGTCTATAGGTGCAAGGCATTTGTCACTGCCATCTTACCCTGGGCCCGGAAATCCCTGGAGGCCCCAGATTACCCTCCACCCCTCTCGCTCCCTGAGCCAAAACATGGTCAAACAACAGCCAGGATTAATTACATAGGGCAAAGAGAGGCAGAGATTAAGAATGAAAGATTCATATTTAGACATATTCATATTCAGATTATATTTTCTAAGGAACTCATTTCATTTTCATTTAAAAATTTTTATAGACTTGTGTCCATGTAATTTTACCACAGGACCATTCGCTGTAAGGTTTATGACTGATTTGCATAAAATAAGAAATTTTGGTATAACTACATACATGGGGGTGTCTATACTGTCACGGAACGGGGGGCTCCCCCTGCCGGTCACCCCTGTCCACAGCAGCAGTTGTCCTGTTGTTGTTGCGTTGTGTTCGTCCCTCAGGTGGGCGGGGTCTATGATCCCCTTCACCTGATGGTCGTTTGTCTGTATATATATGTCTTGTTTTTGTACCAGTTGACTGCTGGTTATTATATCCTTGATTCGGCGCATGTCACGGGTCTTTAGTTTGCGCACATTATTCACTAAACCCTCCTTTTCC
The DNA here is from genome assembly GCA_020368025.1 of Brachyhypopomus occidentalis. Lineage (NCBI taxonomy): Eukaryota > Metazoa > Chordata > Actinopteri > Gymnotiformes > Hypopomidae > Brachyhypopomus > Brachyhypopomus occidentalis. The sequence continues at coordinate 7,424,588 of JAGXOD010000011.1, forward strand.
CCCTGAGACTTTGCGTGATCGCTTACTTTTTTGTTCGCACTCCCTGCCCGTCACAGAATAACCAGTCGCCAACCTTCGGAAGCCGCCAGTCTCCTTTACTTTCTCCTTCGTTCGTGGTCATGTCTCATGGTAAGTGTTTGTCTGCGTGATATTTGTTTATTGTATGTAGGTGAATTAGAGTTGGGTCGTTCACTGCTCGTCCCGCTGTGCGTACTTGTTTGTTTAGTGAACTGTGTGTAGCACGGCGGTGACTGGAGCTAAAGACCTGGTAGCGCTCTCCTCCAATGGGACTACGGTGCCTCGCATGTGTGCTCGTCCATCGTCGGATTTATGTGTATGTTTAAACCCTATATGTGTGACGACTGGACTGGAGCGAGCGAGTGCGTTAGCGCGTCTTTGATTTCTCACGTGTTCGTTTTGTCCTAGCGTGCTTGTGAACTGTTATGTAATTCCCTGTATGCTCCTCCCCATTAAACATGTTTTTGGGAGGGGCTAGTTGGGTCCCTTGCCAAAGAAGGTGGCAAGGAGGGTGGAGGCCCTGACCAGGGATATGAGGGTGTTCTCCTGAGCCAGTAGGTGCCCCTTCTCTGTCTTAAAGGGGTTTACTCAAATGCCCCCAGGCTTTGGTGATAAGAGGCCTGGGGTGAGCTTGAGGGGGTGTCTCCTCCTGCTGAGATGGAGACCCCTCTCCCCCATGTCTGGGTAAGTGCACATTTGTTTTGTGAGTGTTGTGTGCAGGTGTTTCTCCCTGGAAGTGAAAGGTGGCACTCCTGGACCTTGTGGGATCTCCAAAGTAGGCAGGAACCCCCTTATGTTATGTCTTGTGTTGTGTTTCAGCTCTAGGACCGCAGGGGGTGTCCCTGCCTTGTCTCCACCTTCCTGCCTTGTCGTGCGTTTTTTGTACTGCCGCTGCACGCCGCACACCGAGCCGAAGTGTGGCTTGGTGTTGGGGGGGCTGTCATGGTATGGGGGGGCTCCCCCTGCTGTCACACCCGTCCACAGCAGCAGTTGTCCTGTTGCGTTTTGTCCCTCAGGTGGGTGGGGCCTCTGATCCCCTTCACCTGACAGTTGTTTGTCTGTGTATATATATGTATTGTCTTTGTACCAGTTGACTGCTGGTTATTATATCCTTAATTTGGATAATGTCACGGGTCTTTGGTTTGCACACATTATTCATTAAACTCTCCTTTTTCCCTGAGACTTGGTGTGATCGCTTCCTTTTTTGTTCGCACTCCCTGCCAGTCACATACATTTTATACATTGCTTTCATAAAAGAAATCCATGTGGAATATGAAACATCCTCATTACCTATGCTGTGTGAAATCTAAATTAACCATTACCTGTCCTAAGATATGAACTAGGAGACTAATTTCAGGCACCAGCTTGATTTGGTCTGCATATAATGCAAACAAATGTTTCCATGAGTACCTCTTTGTGTGTGAGAAGAAACACAAACTCCTGTTTTTCCACAGGATACAATGAAATATTTTCTCTGACATGGGAATTGAATTAAAATATCCACTCTAGAGTTAGTTTAAATAGTAGGTGAAAGGTGTCTGCACCTTTCTGAGGCAAGAGCGGGCAGTCTGATTGAGATGCAACTAAAACGACAGGGGAACTGAATGTAAACTGCCGATGATGACTAGCTCACCTCTTCATGTAAAACTAATTCCATACGAGTGCTTGAGTAAATATTAAAGAATGAGCTGGGCTCACCTTCGGTCCTAGAGGGCCTTCTTCACCTTTGGGGCCAGGTGGTCCTGGTAACCCCTTCAAAAGGAAAAAGAGGATGAGAAATACAACTCTCTCAGTGCTCTGTACTCCAACTCCACATTTACTACCAAGAGACACTAAGGACACTACCTGATTCCCAGGTCTTCCAATATCTCCTTTCTCTCCTCTAACCCCTGGAGGCCCCTAGAGAAACAGTGGCATATGGACAGGAGTTGGACTGTACCTCTATATGACTGAACATTGCGACATGGCTCGTCTGGTGCTATGAAGCCATACCATTTTCCCCATCACTGTTATGCCACGTGGACCGATGGACCCCATGGGGCCAAAGCCCCCCTCTGGCCCTAGCTTGCCAGGTGGACCCATTTCACCCTGGGAGGGAGCAGAGATTGGGAAGAGAGATGAGAGAGTTACTCATTAGCTCCAGTCTTCTTCTCTGCAGCATAGCTGTAGCTGGTAGAACAGTAACTATTGCAGCACCTGCAAAAACCCACTCTGTATATGCACACGGGTGATTTGATTAATAATTTAGCTGCAAGAGGGAGACTACCTTCAGGCCTTCCTCTCCCTTTTCCCCCTTCTGCCCACGAGGGCCAGGTTTCCCCTGAGGGGAAATAAGAATACGAGTTAGTACATACACCTTGGATTCATGTTTAATAGCTTGAGACCAGGCATGTTGGTCGGTGCTGAGACTCACAGGTGGTCCGGGGTCTCCGGGTGCTCCGGGGATGTTCGAGGTGCAGGTGCACGCATACACAGGGGCAGGGCAGCCCTCCTCATCCCTCTGCAGAGGTCAGACACATTCATTTCTGCACATCCGTAAATTAAGCATTTTCTGTTTCTTGATGGAGTGTGACAATGAATGTTAAGTCATCGCTGCAGCGTCCACCAATAGGGTTGCGTGGTTTCAAGCACATGCTCACAGGTAGATTTTAATTTCTGTTAAAATCAGTTCTGACAGCTGATGCTTGGTGTCTGACCTGAGCTGGCAGGTCACAGCAGGTGTCCTCAGAGGCCCAGGTGGTGTTGCACACAATCTCAAAGGACTGCATTTGGATCTGCAAGACAAGAGGGGCGCTTTCAGGTGCACCAAGCATGAACCGCTGCAGTGCAGTCTGGGAGGAAGTTTAATGGGCGCTGTGCCCTTCGTGCCTGTGCAGTAATCTTACTCACAGCAGCAGAGCCACTATGAGGCCCTCTGGTCCTCACTAGCTTGCCCAGCATCTCAAAGCCATCAGTGGGTAGAACACCAAGAGGACGGGCGGGCCGCTCGCCAACCCACTGGCAGTCCACCGACAGGGATACGCTCACCTGACTAATGGACAGGTGAATCTGCCAATCAGGTTAGACACAGCTTATACAAGCATGAATAAATGTTTTATTTTTGAATCAGTTTTGTTCTTAGTTCATTTAGAAATATTAAGTTGCAAACACACGCACACACACACATACACACACACACGCAGTCTCTCCTCTTCACCTTGTGGAAGCTGCCATAGAAGAGAGTGTGGACTTGAGATTGCTCAAATGTCAGCTCCTGTACTTCCCCTCTGTAGTCCAGACTGAAGTACAGCAGCACTTTTCTCTCAGCTAACATACACAAAAAAACACAAACACACACACACACACACACACACACACACACACACCCATACCCACACGCATATCACTCCATTTGCCCAGCACTTGCAAAACCATATATGTGCTTTCAGTACAGGGGACCCATGCATGTCAGTACTTACGGTCCAGCACCACGCCCATCTTGGGCTGGAAGTCATTGTCAGTTAGCTGCCAGAGGGCAAAAGGCTCCCTGGGCGAGTCCTGCAGCAGGCGGAAGGCCATGCTGATGGTGTGCTCAGGAGCAAAGCCTGCTGGGTGGATGAAGCTACAACAGACAGGCAAGCAGGAAGTTAATGGTGGTTTGACTAGGCAGAAATCCTTTGTGTGTGTGTGTGTGTGTATGTGTGCATTTGTGTGTGTTTGTGTCTCTCACCCCGTACTCTGGGTCAGCTGAATATCTCGGTAAAGGGTGTAGCTGGGCAAAGAGCTGAAGATGAAAGGTTCTGCTGCCACACCCTCCACTGTGGAGTGAGCTCGCTGAGTCAGACCAAACGCCTCCATCATATTAAATCCTGAAACACACACACACACACACACACACACACACATACACACATGCACACATGCACACATGCACACATAATTTTTCTGGGAGCGATACCAATGAGGCCATTCATTCACAAAATTACCATTCCAAACATGTAAAAGGACAAACCCCAGGCACTGACCTTTGATCACATTATTTCTGACGGTCATCTCAGGGCACACTAGGAAGCAGAAGGCACATTGGCACGTTACGTTTTTTGCCCGTGTCTGTACACCCACTACAGGCCATGAGGGCTATGCTGCTGCTCTCCTTACCTTCCCTTTGTATGGGGTGTAGCCTTGGAGGAACGTGTATTCTGACAGGAGCTGCAGCTGAGGAAGAATCACATGTGAGTATTCAGCCAAGCACGCGAGCAGACGCCCAGACTGAGTGGTTATGCTGAGGCAGGGCTGGGCCCCTGCGCTGACCTGTGGGATGCAGGATGGTGACGGCAGCGCTCTCTACTGTCCGCAGGCGGGAGTGCACGCTGATGCGATACACCGTCTCGGGCTGCAGCCCCGAGAAACAGTGGCTGCTGCTGGTGGAGTTGACCGTCTGCTCCTTCAACTGCTTGTCTGAGTCCATGTGGACATGCAGGCACATACAAATGGGCAAACACAGTAAGCACCACATGCATTAAAATACGGAGATGACGAATGAGAAGATGAGTTGGAAGGGTTAGAGGAGCACATGGCGCGCGGCAGCGCTGAGCGGCTACCTCTGAGTGCCTGGATGACGATGCGGTAAGCACTGACTGCTGCTACTGGTCTCCAGGACACACAGATACTGGAGTGGTCAGAGCGTACCACGCTCACACTGCTGACGCGCAGACTCGCTGTTTTTTTTTTACAGTGGAAAGCAACAGATACAAGATCATCAAGTTAATCTAATGTGTGTTTTACTTTGTTGTGTGTGTGTTTATGTATGAATGTATATGTATATGAAGTGTGTAATGTGTGTGTGTGTGTGTACATGAGAGATGGAGACTCACTGGTCTTGCCCTGTGCTGAGGCACTACCTCCCTCTCTGTTGCGGTACTCAGCTGTAACCTGCACACTGTACCGAGTGTCAGGCAGCAGAGATTGCAGCAGAACCCGCCTCTCACTTCCTGGCAATGATAACTACAAAGTTCCCACAAGACTACGTTACCCATGATGCAAAACTGAATCTTCTGCAAGCTCTGAAACTGCATGCAAAGCTGTAATACATTTGAGCAGATACAGTCATTACTGTAGGGCTATATGTTCATAAACCATACAATGGTGTGGCTTTTCACTGGTTCTCTGAGAGCACTCACTGTGGTCTCCCGTGCCTCTGCGGTCAGAGGTGTGTAGGAGACGTGGTACTGCAGTACATGGGCGTTGGGCGGAACCCAGCTGACCAGCATACTGACCGCCATCTCCTCAGAGATGGACACACTGCTGGGCCCACCTCCCGACACTGGGGCGACAAAGAGATGAACACTATAATATAAAGGCTCACTGTTTTCTGAGCTGTGTGTATGTGTGTGTATGTGTGTTGGAATTCCAGCCCCCTGACACCTTTGGAAACATTTTCCCTGTAATGTCAAATTCCTCTTGCTCAAATTCAGCTTGGGCGGCAAACCAGGCTGATGATTCAGGTTGCCCCTGAGGCACAAGTACTGACAGAGTCCGTAGTGGCGACGTAGGGGCTGGGCTATGGCGTCACCCAGCAGCAAGTCTCAATGTGCTTCAAACCTCTACTGGCAGTTCACCATTTCTACTGGCAGATTCAAATTCTTTTGGCAGACAATGCAGGATCGGGCCAGCACTCACACGTGTGCAAGCACTCATCCCATCTGTGGCGTACACTCACGCGTGCTGTATCTTATAGCCACGGCCTCACTCTGTGCACCGTCAGCGTAGAGGGCAGACAGCGAGATCTGATACTCCGTATCGTCCTCCACGCCCTCCAGCAAGGCCCCCTCGCTCTCGCCATCCACCTTGAGCTGAGATGCAAATAAACAATGAGTCACGTTCCCTCTGGAGCTTTTTTTTTTTAAATCTCCAATAATCCATCCCACCCTACGGCCGAATGTCTGGCCGGTATGTTTAAAACCGCAGCGCCTCGCCCTGCCGCACGCTTAAGAGCGCGATGAGAGGCACTTGGATGTGGGCTGCTGCGGCAGGGTGCCGAGAGATGCTGCTCACCTGCTTCAGGTTCCCTCCGCTCAGAGAGATCCATTTAATCAGGTACGACATGACGTCGTCCGCCGCCGGTTCCCACAGCACCGTCAGGGCGCCCTCGGAGTAGTTGGTCACCCTCAGCTCGGACGGAGCAGGCACCCGTACTGAGAGAGGGCAAGAGAACGTGGGTAATTAGCGACGGCCTGGCAGAGACGGGAAGAGGAGAGATTCCAGCGACCTGGATCAACGGAGAGATTCTGGGGGAAAAAAAGCCCACGTGAGACGTACACGTGGTGACGTTGGCTGAACGTCGAGCCGACAGGCCTTTCTCATAGTGGGACTGCACGGACACTAGATACCGGGACAGAGAGGCCAGATTCTGCAGCAAGACACTGTTCACACCAGCCACTTCCACCTGAGTGAGGCAGAGATACAGAGAGACAGAGAGAGAGAGAGAGGGGGAAGGGTGGAAAAGCATATTCCATGAAACAGAGGAGCCTCAAAGCACCTCAGCCAGTATAAAAGCTGTTGAAGTTTTAAATTATGAATGAAGAACATTTCCCCTGCACCTGTCTGATGTCACTCCCATGATTGGTGCTGTAGGTAATGCGGTGGGCGGGGACATCGACGGCACCGGGCAACCACGTGACCCTCAGAGTGCTGTGACTCACCATGGGGAACTGCAGATTACTAGGAGAGGGCAATGGAACTACATTGAGAGAGAGAGAGAGAATCACTGACAGATCGACACACACCTAAGACAGAGAGACAGTAATAATGACAAAGGTCCTCGAGCACTTACACGTGGTAGCAACGGCTGTGACGGGGTCGCTGGGGTCTTCATCGTACAGAGCATACAGCGTAACTGAGTAATCCGTGGAGGGCATCAGATCCTGCAGCTCTATGTCGGTCTCCTCCGCCCCGAACTTCACCTGCCGTAGACAATACAGAAACTCATACAGAAGCTCACAGACAATCGCTACCAATAGCAAAAACAGCAGCATGGCCAGACCTTGGGACAACCCCAGGCACACTAAGCAAAAATCTACTTTGGCAACACAGTGGACTGGTCCATCAGTGTGCCTGGGCCTTAAAAATCCATGCTTTCTTCTTCTTATTATTTTATGCTTTTTTCTCCTTGATTTTCATTCTTTATTCATTTTATTATTTAATTCCTTCAGGTGTTAGTGTTGTTAATAATGTCATGGCTGAGATCACAATCCAAATTTCTCATTGTAGAGGTCATTTGAAGTGTTACTGCAATTATAAGGCAGAACCTCAACGTACCTCTCGGGCGTCATCAGGCTCGCCGTCCGTGAGGGCGGAGTACAGGGCCATGTACTGCGTAGCTCCAGGGGCAGGACTCCATCGCACCCGCAGGCTGCTGGGAGAGGAGGCGGTGACCTCCAGAGAGTCCGGCATGGCCAACGGCACTGAGGAGGGGGAGGAGAGTTGAGGATGGAAGTGTAGAGAAGAGGGAGGATAGGAGTGTATTTAGAGGAGCATTTTGTATGTGTACAGTTCTAAACTGTAGCTCATCTGCTGGCTCGCACAGTTCGTCTAGTCTGTTCATCGTTGGTCATTTTCGAGCTACACTGCTGGACCAAGCAGTGGTTGGTAGACCACTCTCAGAACAGTATTACAACAGCTTACAACAGTGATGTGATTAGGTGTTTCTAATAAAGACCTACAAGTGGTAAAGATGCCCCTAAGTGGAGAGCCTACGTTCTCATCATATATAGGAAAGATGGACACGTGGTACTGCGTCTGCGAGGACAGTCGGGTCAGCACCACTGTGGACTCTGTCCCGTTCACCACCACCTGCAGAAGAAGAAAATAAAACAAAGCCCACCGGCCGGCTGAGAAGCACATTACAAGCCAAAGAATGAGCCACAGTGCCCAGCTGGGTAAAGCGCCACCTGCTGGCGACATGGTCTGACCTCCTGTGGGCTCTGCCCCTCGCTGCTGTGAAACACCACCCTGTACTGCGTGGCGGGTCGGTGCGGGCCTGTCCAACTCAGGCGCACATCTCTGGGTCCGAGCTCTGAGTACCGCAGGTCCGTGGGTCCGGGGTCATCCAGAACCGGGGCCTGTGTGGGATGCTCCGTTCCTGCTTCTCAAACACACAGACAGAAAAGCGCGCCCCCTGTAGGCCGATGTGAGCGCGTGACGGCTAGCAGCTGCGAGGTGGAAGAGAACTCACTCTTTGCTTTACTGCGGTTCTCCATCTTCCCGCAGAGGATTTGCACAAGCCGGCTGGTGAGTTTGCTGAGCAGAGGGAAGTCGTTCAGATTGTAGACGTTGAGCTCCAGAGGCTCTGAGGCTACCTGCCTTAACTCAGCCTCGTCTGCGTTCTTCACACCTGCGAGAGAGAGAGAGAGAGAGAGAGGTAGATGGAGATGTGGAGACAAACAGACAGAGAGTGACTGGTTTCAAAGTCACAAAGACACCAGTGCCTTCTCTATGGGCACGTCTCTCACCCACAGCGATGATCTCCACTCCAGCACTCTTAAGCCTGCTTGCTGCAGTGATGGCGTCATCCTGAGACTTCCCATCAGTCAACAGCAGCACGAAATGCGGCACATCTGCCCGGGCGCCTACTTCCTCCTCAAGGTTCTTCTCCAGGACATGAATGAGTGCCTGACCTGAGGCGTGCACACACACACACACAAACACAATCATCTAGACTGTGAATCTGAGATTTGGATTAAAACAAACAAAGGGGCCTTTTGTGACCACCAAATGATTCAGTGATTCTGATTGGTGTGGGGCTCACCTGTGAAAGTGTTCCCCCCCTTGTATCTGAAGTTTCGGATACCATCCAGGAGCTGCTCTCTGGAAGTGAAGTTGCTGAGGTGCCACTCAGTGCGAGGGTGTCCACTGTATTGGGTCAAGGCTGAGACACAAATACACACACTGGACTTGCACCAGAACCAACTTCACAACTTCTAAAACAACGGGTAACCCAAAAAGATGACCCAACAGGCGGGTCTTACCGATTTGCACTCCGCCTGGGCCGACGTGGAAGGGTGTGACCAGGCCCTCCAGGAACTCGCGCACCTTCTTGAAGTTGGTGCGTCCGATGCTCCGGGACCCGTCCACCAGCAGGACCAGGTCGGCCTGCACGCCGCGCCTGCACTCGAATGGCTTCCGCGACGTCCCGGCTGCGTGTGCATGGGGTGAGGAGAGCGTTTAAACCCAAACATATTACCACATCTGGCACACGTGTGCAAAAACCATTGCGACTTCCAATGGCATCTTTCTTTTTTTTTATAGAAATGTTTGCTTTGATTTAACTGGCTATTCTAAGAGCATGTACAGGTCCATGAATGTTAAGTACACTTTAACTTTCTGCATGCGTGTATACACTTCCTGTGTCAACACATGTATGAGCAGCTGGAAGCATGAACAGTTTTCAGAAGCCTTCCTCAGGCTACAGCAGGTGGCATTTAACCCCCTCCATGACTCTGTCATTAACCTGCTCCCAGCCCCTAAAACCCACCCTCAGGGCACGGACCTACAATAACAGAAGCCTTTAGAGCCAATACGTGCGCAGACAGCACAGTGTAGAACAACCCGGCTCATTAGCCTGGCTAAGTGGGTCATTCAAATACTGACCTGGATGACCCAATACTGACAGCATTACAATTATTCTAAAATAAATAAATAAATAAACACTGTACGGCTTGCAAAAACAGCAGTGACCCCCCCCCCCCGTTCATGTACAGTGATCCTGCGAGCACTTTAGGGGGCGCAGGACAGGTGTGCGCAGTGATGTCACGGCGCCCAAGCCGTGCTTCGCTTTACCTGTAACCGGCTGTGTGGGCGTGGTCTTCCTCACTTGCCCCGCCTCCTCCTCAGGCTTGCCCCTGCCCTCCCCCTGTCGTCTGTCCTGCTCCTCTGACTTGGTGTGATTCTTCTCTTTCTTCTTTTTTTTCTTGTCACCTCCGCTCCTGTCTGGCGCTTGGTCATCTTGTTCGGCTGGGGCAGAGGGCTCTGGAGATGCAGGATTGAGCCCTATATTACCCAGGAGCGCGCGGGGTGCTAACGGTTCCCTACACCCAACACAGGCTGCTGCCCATGCCTGACATCATCTTCAGCTCTACACGTTTATACTGTATCGAGTATTAGTCTACTCTTCTGTGTTCAGTGTACAAAAAGGGGCGCAAATGAGAGTTTGCCGGTTCCCGCAACGGACATTAGCCCAACCCACAGCAGCAGGGCTGATTATAGTGTGGGCGATGCGGCAACAGAGCCCTTATTACTGGGTTAGAGAGAGACTCGGCGCCAGCCCAACCATCTGTAGCTCCCCCTGAAAGATGCATGTAATGACAGAGGAGCCACCAGGAGGCCCACTGGGATTATTGCTGTATAATTCCTCTAAAGATTATACTCCTTCCTTCTACACATTCCATCAGCGTAAACATGTAAGCAGTGTAAGTGGAATAATAAGTCTTATTGGGTGTAATCCAAGATGCAAATTCATTGGTAATGTGAACAGGTGTGTGTTGCAGCGAGTCAGGTCTTTTCCGACAGTGTGAGCAGGTGTGTGTTGGAGTGGGTCAGGTCTGTCCTGGCAGAGTGAGCAGGTGTGTGTTGGAGTGGGTCAGGTCTGTCCTGGCAGAGTGAGCAGGTGTGTGTTGGAGTGGGTCAGGTCTGTCCTGGCAGAGTGAGCAGGTGTGTGTTGGAGCAGGTCAGGTCTGTCCTGGCAGTGTGAGCAGGTGTGTGTTGGAGCAGGTCAGGTCTGTCCTGGCAGAGTGAGCAGGTGTGTGTTGGAGTGGGTCAGGTCTGTCCTGGCAGAGTGAGCAGGTGTGTGTTGGAGCAGGTCAGGTCTGTCCTGGCAGAGTGAGCAGGTGTGTGTTGGAGCAGGTCAGGTCTGTCCTGGCAGTGTGAGCAGGTTTGTTGTTGGGGCGGGTCAGACCAGTGCTGGTGGGCTCCTGGTAGAGCACAGTGGGCAGCGATTCGAGAGCCTCCGTGACGTCATCTGCCTCCCCAGAGCCTGAACCAGTGGCCTGCGCCTTCCTCTTCTGCTCTCGGTTCCCACTACGGACCAGCTCGTCCTCCTGGAGCGCACCAACTGAGGAGGAGAGGAGAGGTAGATAGAAATAAAACAGACGAACATTACCATAAAGTCTAAAGGGATCATTTAAAAAAGGACATGGAATTAATAGACATGGAGTTAATGGCAAAAATGTTAAATACACAATCATAATTAATATATGTTCACTTGGTTCCAGTGGGCTTTTTCCAATTAAGTGTAAACTGTATTTTACTTACAACATACACAGCTCATGAATGAGCCTTAAAGATAAATGGGTCTATTTACCCATATAATGCCCCATGGGGTATCCAGCCAATCACATGGAAAAACTGAGCAGTGTGAGTCTGAGAGTTTCAGCGGTCATGGAAGAACAATGGAATTCTGCACAAGTCACGGTGGCCTGCCAGCCAAAACAGAGCGCTAACCTGCCCAGGCAAGCAGAGTTCAACACAGGAACCCACCAGCGCCACTCACACCCCTTCCCCTTGGAGAAGCATGGTGAGAAGCATGCGGCGCATTCTCTCTGTCTCTCTTACACACAAACTTAAACACACACACACATATCTGTCTTGTTCTCATCACTGAGTCATATTTTTAATTACAGTGTTCTAAAAACATCGCTAAAGGGTTCTGTTTCTTTAAAAAGACCCAAGAGTCCTCCCATAGAGAACCACAAAACCTGTCGTTCTGGAAGATTCCAATGCCTCAACACATTCAATTACTGACAGGTCACAGGTCCCATTAAAGGGAAACATACTGACATCTGCACATGCACATGCATACCAACATACACATGTAGTGATGCTGGAGGTGATGTAATGTGGGGAAGTGGGATACTGCATTGGCAGGCCCAGTGCCTAACAGACATTCTAAAACTGTACTGTACAGCTACAGTAGCATAGTCTATGTTTTGTTAAGTTTGAGTTGTATCATATTTAGCAATTTTAGTCAAAATAAAGTCCATTTATGACTCAATCAATACTTAATTCATGATCACACTTTATAATAATTCATGATCAACACTGTTTATAGAAATCATGACTGCCCCTGTTTACCCTCACCAGTAAACCCCTCCCTCTATTTTTAAACTCCCAAATCAAGACATCCTTCCCTCACACCCCTCCCACTCCCTCACATCCCTCCCTCATTCCCTCACACCCCTCCCTCACTCCCTCACCTCACTCCCTCACATCCCTCCCTCACACCCCTCCCTCACTCCCTCACAGCTCTCCCTCACTCCCTCCCTCACTCATCTCTTACTGCTGAAGCGTCTCTTGGCGAGAAGCTTCTCCATTGTCCCGATCAGGGCGAGCACCTGCAGCAGATATTCCTGCCTGGAGTTGAGGCCCGCCACTGTGGCCCGGGCCTGTGTGGTAGTCAGCATCAGCTCCGGCTGGGGCAAGTCTGCAGGGCAGGGATAGAGGAAGGGGCGTGGACAGAGGAAGGGGCGGGGCCAGAGGAAGGGGCAGGGTCAGATAGGAGCACAGGGCACGTTGGGCCACAGCTCTTCAGGTCAAGTTGTAAAAAGTTCAGCCAAGTCAGTTAAAAATTGACTTTCTGACTTTGGGATGCAAGAGGCAGTCACTATATTTGGCTTGCTCTGTTCCATCGTCATGCCTCTTCCAATCCCCTGCCAACTCTACATCTGAGCATTAGCGAGAAGGCGTTTTTGTCTTTCTGTGTGAAGTTTCTCAATAGTGCAACAGGCCTGTCTGAACTCACCTTAGACAGGGGACAGGAAAAGTGATAAGGGAGACGGAGATAAAGGTGGAAAGAAAGACAGATAAAGAAACACAGAGGCAGATAGAGAAAGAGACACAGAGAGGTAGAAAGGCAACACATGAGACAGAGTAACTGCAGGCGACTGCAGGCTACACAGATAAAGAGGGTTACCGCTGGCTAAAGACCTATCGCCATTCCATCACTGTTAGAGTGTTTCGCTCCTCCCTCATTTCCCTCATCTGTACTGATGCCTGCACAATAATAATAGATTCTCATCTGAAGAAGAGAGAAAAAGAAAGAAAGAAAATAGCAGGGAACCACTAACCTGCAGCAAACAACTGAACAACTATTTTTAAATGTTTTAATTCTTTAAATCTTTAAATCACAAGAAATGTTATACTCAAACGTTGCTTGTGTTAAAATATAAAGTAAAAGTTCATACATCTGGGTTTTAGCTTTGTCAGGGTCAGGCTGCCTGAGGGACCTGTTAGCCTTGGCGCCTTAAAATTTATCCCATTTTACACATTGGCTGAGTAACTCCACCAGTTAAGTCATAAAATATCCATGATCCTTGCTTTAGCAATCTGCACAATCTCAAACACATAATTCAACTCACTCAAGCGAAACAAAAGGTAAACAGTGTTCTACATTATCCAAAATATCAATATTATATATTGTATATAATATATTATATACATGTTTGTGCAATTCACCGCTTCAAAAAGCACTAGAGGTAGTTATATGTATGAAAGCTAGCCAAAGCAGTCTGACCTGAGATGGGCCGCACTCGGACCTTGTAACCCTGAACTGGTCCCTCTGCCTCCTTCCACTTTATTTGGAGTCGGTCTTCAGACAGAACGGTCAGCTTTAATCGGCCTGGAAACACAGCAACACTCTGGCTTGAATCGTAGGCTTGGAAATGGTGTCGAAAGCCTTAAAAACGCACATGATATTCAAGCATACTTTTTCCGTCAAGGACTGTGTGTGCGTGTGTGTGTGTGACCATGATCCTTTCTTACACAATTTTTGAGTGACAAAAACAGGTCTATGTGTGGCACAGATCCATGGGAAACAAAGGGAGCGGGGCTTTGGGGCACATAACAGAGACGCATGTCTGCAGATCAAAGGCACGTACAGCAACAACATTTCAATGCCTTCTGTTTGCTTCTCCATAGAGAGGTTGTAAAACGCTGGGAGTCTTCTGCGGTCACTTCTCTTCCACCCTCACAGATCCCCTGCTCAACTCTGCCCTTGTCTTTGGGCTGATCTGCATAATTTCCATACGGTGCCTCCCAACAATCCTCGCCTTTCAGGCAGCTGTCTGCGTGCATCTCACTCTGCTCCAGCTGCTCTGGCATGCTCACAGCAGGCCCCTTTACTGTCCTGCGGGCCGCGGAGGGACGAAGGCCACAGGAAATCCACTTTTTTTGGGGGGGGGGGGGGCAGGTTGAAGGTTAGCTAGAAGGCGCCTCAAGCCGCTGACGTCAGAGCCCAAAGATGGACGGGTTTTAGGCTGGCAGTGTTGACCTCCAGTAGCCTGAAGGCCCCTTTTTGTGTTACCCTCTTTTTTTCAGATTTTTCAGAGCCCATCCTCTTTCAGCAGGGGGAAGAAAGAGGAAGAGGGTGGCAGATGACTGGGCTTCAGCAATAACTGCCAAAGGATCCCAGTGTTTTTTCATTCAAATCAACAAGACACCGACCACCCAGCTGACAAGTCAGCGGACAAATGGCTGTTAGACCCATGAATTAGAGTTAGCACATCATGAGTTAGCACATCATGAGTTAGCACAACATGGAACAAAGGTTCAACTGGACATTTTAACATATTAATTTTGCCAGTGAATTTCAATTTATATAACAAGCTTCAGTATTTCTTATTCTGATTGCCAATTCAGCAACATCTAATATAAGCTGTTTTTTGAAGTCACAAAATCTATTATTTTTTTCAAACATTCATATAGTCTCCCAACATGTAAATTATTAACATCATGAGACAGCACAGTCATAGTTTAAGGGAAACCATGAATGGTGCCGTGTAGCATATGAGACCGGTCCAAGACACTAAGGTTTCCTGAGGTGTTGTCAGGGAGTACAATGGCTTGAATGAACCTGCATGTCAGACAAACTCATCTAAAAGTAACTAAAGTTTTACACATAATGCTGAAAAAGGAAAAAAAAACATTAAGCCAAGAATCAGTCTGCAATCAACAAATTATGATATATCCATTTACATTTAATGAGTATTAAAACTAAAATCATAAACTTGTGTAGAGAAGGCTCTAAGGAACAAGATTTGTAAATGGCATACATTATGCTTCACATTTAGCTATCATTTCGTGAAAATTTTTGGACAAAGGTTTCAGGTAAAATACAAAAAGTGGAACCTTGGGCGTAAACTTCCGGGGCCAGCATTAAAATGATGATCCCGAGGATCCGGGCCATTGGACCTTCTGAGACTGGGGAGAGAGCGACCATGCCTGTGAATAGAGCGGATAAAATTTCATAATGTGAGTACAAATGTGAAAAAATGAAAATTACTTTTCCTAATTTGAGTACAAATGTCTTTACAAGCAGAAGTGATCAAAACAGTATTGTCACGGGAACAAATGAACATTCAAGCAAATGCAAAGCTCTTTTGTAAACAGGTATTTATGAAATGAACGCTAGAGCTAGCTACATGATTCTGGTGTCTAAAGCATGGGACCTGGTTAACCCAATGCTAACGTAGTCTAGACAACAAGATGTTGGTAATTAAAAACAAACAAAAAAAGTGTTCACACAACTAAAGTACAGGGCAGAAAACAACGGCACCATTAATTATAGTCATTGAAGTTAATTACAGGACAAGCAGTGGGAAAACTGAGGCGTTTGCGTAAGTCAAAGAGAGAAAATGCAAGACGTCCACATCTGCATTAAGACGTGCAAATACAACCTTTCCTGTTCCACACGTAAGGGCAGAGAGCACGAGACAAGCTGACCAAAAAGCTCCTTTAAACTGGGAGCACATTCCCCAACCTGCTAAATTGTGCGAATATCTGGATAGCCCATGTATCAGGCAAGTTTACTTCGTGTATCGGTTCTAGTCATTTGGAAACCTCGAGAACGCCATGTGCCGTTACACAGAATCAATGAAAGTGGGTCCAAGCTCCCGTGATGACACACCTGTACGATAGTACACCCGTGCGGTTAGTACAGTAGTAGCCTACAAACATTACCATTACAAATGTACACACCTTACATGCTTTACCAGTTAAATGAACGACGGGAATTGTACTCACGACGAGAAGAACGTAAAGACGACCATCTATTTATAACCGATGCAAAAAATTAGGGGATGCACGCATTCTAAACTTTGCGCATTCGTGCATTACAAGTACTTTCCTTGCCTTTCTATGGAACTCCTTGGGCGACACTTTTACCAAATCGAGTCAACGAACGGTGACATCAAGACGATATATACCTGAAGCTGTGTGCCTTTGTCCGATATCCAGTCTAAGCGTTCAAGCGCATTCCATAGTTGCAGATGTCAACAGACGGGACCTCGGCGTGTTCTCTCGCGTTACGCGTTATCCGTTCCCACTTTGGTGGGGCTAGGTGTGAAATATGATATGGCACGCCTGTCTTCCGCTGCTGAAATCTGGGCGGGGAAGGTTTGAGAGGATAATTTTATGGCAGGATTCCAAGGGTCTTGAAATGCTTGTAAGAGCAAGCGGGGACTATTTTTGTTTTGTTTGTTTTTTTTTATTTTGGGGGAAATTACATTTAATAGGACATACATAAATACTGAATAAAAGGGGCACTTTTATTAGCATTAAAATAATAAAGAGAATGTAAAGAGAATTATTATAAAAATAATAAAGAGAATTTAAATAATGAAATACATTATGTTTAAATCAATAGAATACAGCACATGAAATAATATAGTATGAAGTGTCAAAATAAAGCTAAAGGAAAAAGATCTTGCACATAAATGCATATCGATTCTCAAGAGTCCTCAGGTCAAGAGGATTCCCACAGATTTGGGCTATGAGTGAATACTGCTTCTGCACTTTTTAACCAGGCAGTAGGTATGTTCCTGCTGGCTGATCTACGGGCGAGGCGTATTATGGCTCATGGTCTGTCAGTGTTCACATTTTCTTCAACCCACTGTGACACCGTGTTTTCACATTTAGGATAACATTGAGAAACTGTGAACATTTAGAAAATAATTTGTGCAGTAATGATGATAAAATTGCATTACATAAGGCACGACACTATAATTGATGTGCATCAGGCTTTCTAGCATGCAGATATAGAATGGAAAGATGACATTCAGTTTCCACAAATGTAACATATGTTTGATAGAAATAAGTAAATAGCAACATTGTGTTGCTACAGTGCCCATGGAATCACTGGTCTCCTTCTTTCTTTCCATGGGAACTATAGATGGTCTGTGATGGGACCAGATAATCAGAATCATCATGAAGACTTTTTTCCCCCAGCATCGGTTATTCATCTCCTTCCTCCTTACGGCCAGATGCATACGTTCAAACTCTATTGAGTTGGCATAAACAGCTTGGATGATCTGGTGCTATTTTAATAATTACTTGTAGAAATGGAAACTTTTTCATTATTTATGCTTAAATCCTGTACTGAGTGATAAAGATCTATAGCAGATTTACACTTAACAATTCTATTGTTTTGGTGATAAAATAGTTTATCAACTAACAAAACATAATTAAATAATTTCCTTTAGACATTTTAAGGCTCTCTTGCATATGAGGAAGAGTAAACCTTTCAATTCCGTTTTAAACAGGTTAGATGTACTTCCCTGAAATTTAGCAGAATATAATGAATAGGCCTTTTGGCTGAAGATCAACCTGCTACATACAAATAAACCCAATTAAGGTTAAAATCTTTGCAAACTGTATTTGACATAAGACACATTAATCACTGCTCTGCAGTGACTGGCCTGGATCTCAGGGAGAGATGAAAACTGTCCATGATTTAAACACATGAGCTGTGTTGTTGCAAGGAGCCTGTGCAGTTCACACGTCTGTTTTCAGGAAGTGATGAAACAGGAGTCAGGTTCTTTATATAAAGTCATTAAATTTGATAAGTATTCAGTACATAATTACCAAAACTATTACTTCTTCCCAAAATAGCATCATTTAGCAAAAGCAGGCAGTAGAGCTTATGTAAACAGAAATGTGTAAGGCCACATGGCGATTGGTCCTGAGTTCTGACTGAGAATGTTGCCCTGCTTCGGGCTGCACAACACAAAAAAATAAACGCCAGTGTTATTGCTACAAACCAACTCAATATAACTCATAACTCAAATGTGCTACCAACACTGTTTAAAACTCAATCTGTGATCTGTAAAAAAAAAAAAAAAAAAAAAAAAAAAAAAAACTTGTCATTTTGTATATGTATCTTACTGCCTGATCAAGACGATTGGTGGTCCATAGTTTTTAGTCATTTATACATGCGATATGAAAACCGTTAATTGATGCAGGAATCGGAAAAGCCAGTTTTGCTGTGTGAAAGTCTAATCATGCAGCACTAGACCTGGTCATGTTCAGCTGCTAAACTGCTTGGAATCACAGAGATCTCTGCGCCTGAAACACACCACTGCTCCAACCCAAGGCTTTCTAAAAGCTTCTGACCTTTTGTCCTCACTGTGACACTACACACATACACACATGCTACTTTTCCTGCGTCTGTGATCTGCTGGACCATCAAGGCCCCTGTGTCGGACACAATGTGCAGGGTCCCTTCCTCCTTTCCGATTCTGGGGACTGACTGATAAACCCATATCCGCCTTTCAGTGGTTGTCTTCGTCATCTTGCTCCTCATACACGTCCTCTCTGGAGGGAAGAAGAGGGAGCTCCATTTCTGGGTGGTCCCGACCACCTGGCAGCGATCTTAATGTCGGCCCATTACCTAAGACAGAAGAAGTGGTGAAGTGGAGAATAACTCCCGGTTCAGGCGGAGGGATATGGTGTGAGTGATAAGCATGCGTTACCTTTGCTGTAGAGCATCTTCAGGCCCACGTGCAGCGAGATACCAGACAGACAGACAACAAAGCCCAGCCAGTTCACTGGGCTCATCCGGTCTCCCAGAAACTCTACTGCCAACAGCAGAATGCACACCTCCTGTACACACACGGGGAGGGGGTTAAAGACCATCTGTAAGTGATCCTTTACGGTAGAATTTGTTTAAGAACAGGATTATAACTACAATGAAAAATAATAATAATAATAATAATTACCATACAATTATAATTGTTGCAGCATTAGTTTTTGGCAAATTCCTTTCCTGCGGTGATAGATATGAGGATATAATAATCTTTATCTTCTATGTATTCACTGTTTTCTGTTAAGGACTTTGTAAACTGTTTTAAAAAAAGCGCTAAATAAAGTTTTTTATTCATTTAATATTGAATTATTTAATGTTTGTTAAATGGAAGAATGAATTACATAGGACGTTTACAAATTAATATTTAATGCTTTAAAGCTATCGGTTTTATACTTCTAGTCTATTTTAGCATTCATCTTAAGCATTTATCCTTCATTATTGTTTTTGTTCCTTTGAAAAATAATCTTTAAAAATGTGATTTCTTCCAACCACTGAGAAAACATGCTTTCTTCTATGTATGTGTTTGCCTCTAATAAGACTTAGCAGAGAATGTCCGTTGTAATCACACTCCAGAGGAAATCTTTGACATTATTATAGAAATATTTTAAAGTTCTGGTGCTTTTCCAAACACAGTGGAAAACTGTACCTTTGTGATGTCTGCATTATCAGGTGTTAGGGATGAATAAAGTTTGAATGGGGTATTTATTGATAATAATAAGTCTTATTTATATAGCACCTTTCACAATCTCAATCTTTACATCTTTACACACAAAAAAAAGCCAAACATTAAGAAATATTGGGAAAATAAACACGTTATATATATTTTGAGCATTATGATCCATTTATACTCTACAACTGTTAGTTTTTGAGTTTGTGAATCTTAAACATCTTCCTTTGACCATAAAGCCTACAGTAAAATGACTCCTCAGGTTTTGTCACTAGTTCATACCTTTAGTGTAAGATTGTCTAAAAACTGTTCCAAAGTCTTGACGTGTTTTGATCAAAATTAAACTCTTTGGGGGGGGGTCATGTGCTCCGACAGCCTCATGAAAAATTCCAGAGTCCCCCTTACCCCGAAACCAAAACGTCACTCCGTAATGTCAAGACTGAGAGCACAGACATTAATGGCACGTGCACAGCATTTCCACTGTAATCACTGTGATTACAGTGGAAATGCTTCCCAGAACAAACCTGCTAGATGGTGTATGTTTACATGTGCAAAGGAAAATTAAAATTAAATCCCAGCTCATGAAATCTTGGTGGTTAGTGACTCACCATAACAAAATTACTGACTTTTATTTGAAACTCTTTTCGCAATCAATCGTTCCAAGCAAGACAATGTGCAGTGCTTATTACAAACAGAAGGGGGCAGTCACTCTCTTTTCTTTGCTCTGGCTAAGGGAAGCACAGAGGACTGCATGATGCTCACTTCTGTCTCAAGAACATCTGTGCAACATCAGATTTAGTCTACACCATTAAACAAGTGAAGCCATGTAGAAAGCTTGAACACTGTTGCTACAGACCCTGCTTATTCAGAGTTGAAATAGCAGTGAGTTCTTACATTTCAGCCCAACTGCAAGAAAAAATGGCTTGGTGAGAATTCAGACTGCAGCGAGTATTCACCTTAAAGATGCCTGCGATGGAGAGCGTGAGGCTGGAGGTGCGGGAGACCAACAGGAACTCTGACAAACCCAGTCCAAACGCCAGGGAGCCGCCCACAGCCAGCGCCAGGAGAGAGGAGAGCAGCGGCTGGAGTTCACTCACCCGGAACAGCTTATCTGTGGTGCTGAGACTCAGCCCTGCTCATTCATTCAAACACACACACACACATGCAGCAGACAAACCAAATGGGATGAACCTTTTGCACTAAACTACACCGATTATCTGCATATGCTCAAAAAGGCAAGTGGAGATACAATGCAATACTATTAAAGCCTGAATAAGGAACAGAAACTACCTGACTTACCCTCATTCAGAACAAAAAGGGGAAACAGACCCAAAAACATGAGCGGCTGCAGGTGATACATGGTGTCAATGGGGTTCTGGAGCCCTGTAGGAAGGCAATCAAAACGACTGCAAACGTTAGGAGGCAGAAAGTACACATTTTAAAAGAAACCACACAAATGTGTTTAGAATTGGGGTCATTAAAGAATGTTCAATCAAACAAGGTTCTAGTGTCCCCCATCCTTGTGAGTGTGGCCCATACTGACCGAGCTCTGCTTTCTGCATGAGGACCTGGGTGAGGGTCCAGCGGATCCCCCCAATGAATGAGGCCAGCAGCACCATGATGAAGCCCTCCGTGTTGAACTGCGTGGACTTGAGTGTGAACATGAACAGGCCCCCCGCTATCAGCACCACCACCAGGATCAGGAACAGGTTCTGTCAAGACGAAATGATGAAATAAAACTTCATAACCTCGTACCACCAACTCAGCAGGCGAACACTTGCACTTCAATCATGATTTTACCACACAACTGCTGCACATCAGTTCCATGGAATGGAGAGCTCCAAGTACCTGTTTTTGCCATTCTCCAGAAAGCCATTAGTCCTAATAACAAAGTAGACCCTGTGGTAAAATTGCCCTAAAGCTCTAACCTTCACAGTGTGAGCTGAGGCCTCATGCTGTGAAGGCATTTAAGCCTCTTTCAAAATAATGTTTTCAATGTCTTTGCTTAAACTGAAGAGGAAGTGGGCGAACCAACCATTCAGTGTGAATTGTAGTGATTGGACCGTACACTACGAATAATAAATAGTACACTTTCTCATGAAATCAAATATTAGTTAAGATAATTGATGTCAAAAATTTTTAGGGCAAACCTGCCCATAACCCTGAATAAACACCCTTCTCAGAAATTCAAGGTGTAAGGTTTGTAATTGCAGAGCCTAGGGTATAATGTACTGTTTCTGATAAAATCAATCATAATAATATGCATACATTAGGCTATAGTAATTGCCCACTGGCGTGTCTTTAATTGGAAAAGACAATGCTTCGGATCTTTAAGTCACATGCAAAGGAGCAGTATCGGTGGAGCAGGAACTCTCAGTATGCTGAGATGTTCCCTTACTGGTAACCCTGTGCTGGCATACTTAAGACATACCGGTGGAACAATAGTGCCCATGAACCGAACCCCTCACCAGTGAGGAGTGAGGTCAAGACGTCAGATATCCATGACATCAAGAAATGTCTGGGCTAAAAAAGCTTTCAATGGAGCAATGCAAGTCAAATCAAGGTCTCGTCTCACCGGTTCCTCCAGCTTGAAGACCAGGGAGAAAAACAAGATGAAAAGTACGGCGGAAGACTTGGTCATTGTGTACCTGCAGGAGACACAAGCTGATGAGACCTTTCCACAATGTACGTGATGTTTTACCCTTATTCATTATATAAAGGCTGAGGGACTGATTACCCCTCTCTGTCCCCTTCAGGACACAAGCATACTGGCAAAGTCATACTCACAGACTGATAGTGATAAAAAGGAAGCTCCAATTGGATAATCCAATATCTAGTGCAGTTGCCAGTGCTGAAAGATAAAAGATGTTAAAGAGAACAGTTTTTCAAAACTGCTGGCAGCTGTCACAGATGTAATACAGATGTGCAGCTTATGGAGACAACGTTTTAATTAAAGGACACAAAAATAAGGTTGTTGGCCATGCCAGGTATTGCCATTTGATATGTAATTATGATGAAACCAGACTACATTTTTCAGATTGCAAAATCAAATGCTGCAGGTAGATTAACAACTCCTGAACATGCCACATAGTCACATAGATTGGCTTGGACTTCTGCTCTGTATACACAGTGTGATAAGGTCAGTTATCTTATCATACATACCTCAACCACCATTCTATGAGCAAGCGAAAGCGGGTTTTTATTCTAGAAAAATACAACCATTATGTGCGTTTATCCAACCTGTTGGTGCCACCTTGTAGAGGTACTCTTTCCAGCTGAGCGTGACTCTGGGCTTTCGTGTCCAGCACTGCATGGCACGGCGAGTCAACGCAGACAAGCAAAATATAATGGTGAGATGAACCAGCGTCATGAACAACGGGAAATGGAAGCCCTACGAACATGGGAAGAGTGACGGAAAAGAGATCCATACACAAACAGACCGAGTACAACAGAAAATGTGATTCCCATTAAAAAAGAGAGTAAAGAAAGAAGGAAAACGTGAGGAAATTGCATATGCCTCACCTTCATGAGCCATTTGTTGTAGAAAGTGATTCCAATAGAGAAGACATAGTAGAAAACGACAAGGCCTACAGTGCGGAGAGTGCGCAAGACGATGGGCAGGGGGCATGCCATGATGGCACCCTCAGCTTTGCGCACTTCCAGGGTTTCCAGGTAGGAGTCCGATGTCTAACTAGCACAAAAAGGCAACTGTAAGCACCACCACGGCAACCAAGGATAATTCTTCTAATCTGTTGATTTTAACTCTGCAACACAATACTGCAGTTAGCCTTAAACAACAGTGTGACCAAACTTATGACATTATTAGCTAGAATGTTAGCTAGCCAACTTTGAACGCAGATGTGTGAAGCAGACCATCGGTTTTGACAGCAAGTAAACTGGCCAGTGTTGCAGTTGTGTTTGCCATTCCTTGAAACAGTTTAATGTAGTCAGCTAGCTGATCAACAAGTGAAAGTATGGTCTAAAACAAACAACGTTTCTCCGCCATCGACAGTTAGTCAGGTCAACATCACAATTTGAGCAGATGTTCTTACCTCGCTTGTGACATTTTCCTGTCCAATAAGAAACTGGTTGCAGTAACACAATTATGTTACCATAACTGTTCTCTGCCACAGAACACTAAATGCAGCTACTGATATGGATATATGACACGTAGATACCGGTATCGATAGGATCCATGTTATTTTTAGCATTACTCAGTCTGGGCGGCTCGACTGTAGCAGCGGCTACGTTGTTCTGACGTGGACATGCGGTGCAGGTCCGGAAATCTATAAAAAAAACTATTAAAAACCGATCACTAATAAATTCTAAGTGAAATTCAGTAATGTTTTTATTGTCTATGTTTTGTGTTTAGTAATTAAGATTTTTGTATAGGTTTTTTGTTATAGAGTGGTCACGTTGAAGCTGTCAGTCGCATTGCATTTTTGTGTACATCCAAAGCTGTAGATGGCGCTGTACACAGTAGCTCACTTAAGTGCAAGCATCCGGAAGTTGATTAGTTAGCTGGCGTTTCCTACCACAGCGCCAGTGTATTTTGATGTCGATGCTTTGTTTACACTGAAATTTGGTAAGTTACTTATACTTCATCAAACGGCGCACGTTTCTTTTATAGCTATGGTTGTTAGAGTATAAACACCGTATTATGTCCATTGTTTTTTTAACTAACCGTTATTGTTCGTTCTTTTTACGCTTTGAAAGGCAACTGTAATTATAGCTGTTCCTAGCACAAATATGGCGGAAGAAGATGACGATCCAGGATTTGACGAGGATGTGGATGATGGTGGGAATGGCATAGATTCAGGTCATGGAAAAAGAAAGAGGCTTTTCTCGAAAGAACTTCGCTGTATGATGTATGGCTTTGGAGACGACCAGAATCCTTACACTGAGTCAGTGGACATACTCGAGGATCTGGTGATCGAGTTCATTACGGAGATGACCCACAAAGCAATGTCAATTGGACGTCAAGGACGTGTTCAGGTGGAGGATATAGTTTTCCTCATTCGGAAAGATCCAAGAAAGTTTGCCAGGGTCAAAGATCTACTGACGATGAACGAAGAGCTTAAGAGAGCGCGCAAAGCGTTTGATGAGGCGAATTATGGATCCTAAACCATCACATTGGCTGTGCTGGAAGTTAAAATGTTAAAACTTAAAATGTTGAGCATGTCTGTGGTCAGTGACTTGCATGTAAAATTGAAGAATATGTGTTTATTTTAAATTGGAAGTATTTGTTTTTTTTCTTTTTACTGAACACTTGAAAGAAACAACAATCATATTAGTCCACTTACTGATGAGTGCTGCAGTCAGTAAAAATACTGTAGATCTTGTTTTACCACTAACCAATAAAATACACATTTAAAGCACAACGAAAATGTCTAATATGTCTTCTCAATTGAAAGGCTTACAAATAGATTTCTTAGAATTCTCTCCCCAATATTGACATTTCACAGAATCTGAACTAGGTCATCAGTCAATGCCCCTAATAATTCACAAGAGGAATTCTAATAATGAAGGTAATGGGCTAACTCAGCATCTATGTACTCTAGGAACTTCCACATTGCTTTCACATTTGTTGAAGTATGTCTGTAATGGACTGTTTGTCTGGAAAACATTTATAGTATGGTTTTACTACCTTTCTCTTTTGCATGCTCACTTGTTCTCTCTTTGTGTGTGGGTGTATCAAAAGGAATCATCAAGGTTTCACTTAAAAGCAGTTTAATTTTCCAGGGATAGGGCTGCCCACCGCTCTGGACATCTGTGTACACTAGTGTTCACTAGTGTGTATGTACGGCATAGATGAATTAAATGCAGAGGTCTACGATTCTGAATTTCCCTGCTGCAGGACTAATAAGGGTTTCTAAATTAAATACATTTTCTTGATCTAATTTCACATCTTTCTGGCATATCTTGTTGTAGTGTTGTAGGAGGTATTTTTATCATTAAAAAATGTATGGAGTTTGGGGAGTTCAGGAGATTGTTAGCTTGTAGTTAGTTAAACAAAAAATATTGATTTACGAAGGTACATATATGGTGAGATCTGTTGGATTATTGCATTTTATCATTTACATGCATTGACATTTGCAAGCTTTTAAATGACTCTTGCACAAGATATCGTGCCATCCACCAATGGATAGCAAACATTATTTATGAAAGTGATTATTTGGTTATTTGTTTGAACATTGTCTCCTATAGAGTACAACTCAAATCAAATTGCTTCATAGTCCTCAAATAAACCAGTTTCTGCTACTTAGAGCAGGTCCCCCACACGGAGGTGGCCATGTTTAAAATAGATTTAGTATATACTCAATGAAACAACCAGGTTACTAGGTGGCAGGAAAATGGCTGTTTCATAACATGAAGAAGGATCACTGTGAAAAAAATTCTGCCCCTTTCAATAAGTCACCTCAATAACCAGTATGTCATGTATTGAGCTGGGACCATAATGAAGCCAAAAGGACATTAAAGAACAAAGTTGATCTATCTCTGTCTGTCTGTGTGTGTCTGTTTATCTATCCTGTCTATTCTATAAGTAGTAATTTGTTCAATGACACTGGGAAAGAAAAAAAGAAAAAAAAACTTTATTCATAGATTCCTCAGAACAATAGCTTACAGATCTAAACATTAGACCAACTAAACGCAAGCATGTTTTTTGATTTTTTATTCCATTCTTTCAAGCATTTGTTCTTAAATACAATGATGGGTTATGGTTTTAGCCTTGGTCTAAGCAGCGATAACATGCTGCTGATCTAGTCTAAGTCTAGACTAAAACGCCCAGTAATGTGGGGTCTACCACAATATGTGTTCTCGATGTTCTGAGCACCGTCATGTGACGGTGTTGGGAACCACATATCACAGCTTGGCTCTTCTGGTCTTGCAGGAACATGTGGGTCAACCGAACCTCAGAATCGCAATCGTTGTGTGCTGAACCTTGGCAAACCCCACCAGGGTGCCTGTCTGTATGTCTGTTGAAGCGGCATAGCTTTGTCAAGATGGTGGAGGAGAGGCAACGGACCATATGTCGGACAAAAGGGAGGGTTATGGTTTGAGTTGACTGGGGTTAAGGGGGACAGGAATGTCCATGAGTCTCTGTTTTACTGCACATTCTCCATCATCTTGAGGAATTCTAAAAAAAATAAAACAAAAGCATCATAGTGAGCAATTAAATTGGTGTGATCCCCAAATTTAAGTGATGCACTTTTATGTCCTCTTTCATAATGTATAAACATTTCCCATGGTATAAGCATCATTAATATATCATGTACAACGCACAGACTTAAAAAAAGGCATTCCTTTCAGTGACGCCTAACTATCAACTAAGCAACGTACCGTCAAAGTCCAGCATGCCATCTGCGTTCTTGTCTCCGTCTTTCAGAAGCTCATCGATCTCATCTTCTGTGATAGCCTCACCAGTACTGCGGATGATCTCGGCAAACTCATCTCTGTCGATGTAGCCGTCAGCGTTCCTGTGGACAAAGAACGCTTTGGTTACTGGATCGCATTCACAGCGTCGTTTTCGAAGTAAAGTGCGCACGAGCGTCTTAAGTGACGTACTTGTCGAACACGCGGAAGCACTCTGCCAACTCTTCCTCGCTCTTGCCGGCCTGGTCCTCCTTTAGCAGTCTCACCATCATGACCAAGAACTCCTCAAAGTCGATAGTTCCGCTGCCTAAGATTTTATAAAATGTTAACACATTCTTGTCAGTGTATAATCATGTTGGATTCATAAAATCTCTCCCAGTCCGTATGGACGCACACATGTACATGAATGATTCCACATACCGTCTTCATCGACCTCCTCAATAATTTCAGCTAACTCCTCTCTTGTTGGATTCTGACCCAGCATCCTCATCACGGTACCCAACTCTTTGGTGCTGATGTCGCCGCCACCATCAGTATCAAACATGTCGAAGGCAGCCTTGAACTCTGTCAATTAGAGAACGTAAAGATTATTACAGAAATGCAGCATTTTGGTGTATATTTGTGATGTACAAATATGACAAATTATAATGTTTGGTATTTGTTTTTATTGCACTCTTACCGGCAAGCATCTCCTCGCTCAAGTAGGAGCGGGCCTCCTGTTGCGCGTCAGTCTACAAAACACAACAGCTGCTTTTATATGTGCCATTAATAAGATTCCCCAATCATATTTCCTTGCCACAATACATCGACGAGATAACTGGTTATTTTTATTGTTGCCATATTAGTTTTTATATATAATGTGTTCCCTCCGTTGATTTAAAACGCGGAGGCCTTTTCCATGCAGTTGCGCACTGCAGTTGGTGCATTACTTCTATTTTAAGGATCAGCAGGTTATCTCCCCAGGCGGTGACTCTACATGGTAATTCCGAAATATAACTCGCGGAATGTGTCGCCTAAGCATGTAATTCGGCCACACAAACACTGCTGACGGACTCCGGATCAGATAGCGGGTCACCACCCGTCTCCAAGCTTACTGGCTCCCCGCCAGTTTCGCTTTCCATAGGCTACTGCTACATTATAACCACAACTAAATAATAACTGTTCAAATGATACTAACTACTGTTCTACTAAACTACTAATAACTCCTGT
Source organism: Brachyhypopomus occidentalis (assembly GCA_020368025.1). NCBI lineage: Eukaryota > Metazoa > Chordata > Actinopteri > Gymnotiformes > Hypopomidae > Brachyhypopomus > Brachyhypopomus occidentalis. The sequence continues at coordinate 7,452,745 of JAGXOD010000011.1, forward strand.
TCACATTCAAAAGACATTATGAATTACACACACGACCTTGATGAATCTGGTTAGCCTGCAGGACTAGAAATAAGGCTAGTCTGTTTTTTTTTTGTAAAGCAGGTCTAAATAGATAACATATGAATGTTTTTATGCATAACACGTCTATTCAGCATATCCTGAAATAGTTTAAATTGTACGAATGTACCCCAGGCGCACGTCTTCATTCAGTTTTTTCAAGTAATTGTAAGATTAATTTTAGATAATCCAATGTACTGAATATGTCCATGCCTCGTCATTAACCTTTCATGAATTACATAGTTACTTTTAATATGTAATTTGAATAGCCAATGTCTGGTTGTATACCGCTAGTATTAGGATAGAATTATATATTTATCTGCTTTCATGCTTTAATTAACAGGATTATCTCTTACCATGTCTGTGGATTAGTTTTTCCCACTATTATCCAACAAACAAGCCCAAAAGAGTGGTCAATCCGCGTGCACCTCAACAGATAGACTAGACGTCAAGTGAGAGTTCAGACACACTTTAAACGGGCCACCGAAGACACGCCCCTTAGCACTCACAGCCCTCCCAGAATTAGAATGTTGAACTTTTAGGGTTCTGAGCCACTGGCAAGCCAATGGTATCCTGTAAAACAGCAGATCTCGTTTTGACAGGGAAATTTTAAGACCATACATTTTTTGTCTTCCTGCAGGTAAAAATACCATAAAACGAGGATCCTAAGATGCAGAAGTTGTGGTGCCAACTGTGGTAAAAGGTCTGACCTAACAATAATTATTTCATGTGCCCCAAGTTACAGCGTCTTACTACAAGTACTCCATTCACAGGTGACATATTGCTATAGGTCAAAGCTCAACGCTGGAGTGGAATATGTTTACAACTAAACCAAGAAATTACACGATGCAACTGCACCAGTATATGCAAGCTAAGAACTATCTAGCATAGAAAAAGGTGGAAAATATTTTAATGCTGAAAAGTCTTCTTCTGACACTGACCAGACTTATTAATAGAGGTCTGTTAGATCCTTTCTTTAAAATTAAGAATTAAGGCTTGTATTTTCTTTAAAGCATTTTGAATGAAATTCACGTGAATAACACCCTGAGTAGAATATTCTTTGGCTGAAGATTAACTCAGGGGAGGTGCTTAACCCCATGTCACAAGCATGAAACCGTAAACCCCAGAAGAAAAGTGCTGTCGTGCAGAACGTCAACGTTCCCTGAATAGCAAAATGATTCTGAGCGGTGTGAGGATGTCTCAAGATAAGCTCCGCCCTTTCCAAAAATTAAAAAAAAAAAAATAGCAGTACAGGTTGTCCATACCCCAGAGAGCCCAGACCTGACAATCCATGTATGGTGCATGTTTCCTGAGTGAAGGAACATTAAGGACGCGGATTGGAGAAATGTAAGGAGGGAAGACCTGTCGTGTGTGTCTGTGCTTGTGTGTTGAGTGTGGTGCGGGGAGGGTTTCAACAGTTGCTTAAAGCTAATGGGGTGGGGAAAGGGAGGAGATAAAACACTGTATACCCCGCACCAGAAGCACAATGTTTTAAAAGGAGAATTTGAAGGTGGTTTGCACAACAGGAGCAATGGCATCCTGCTATTAAGCCCAACACTTGCTCCTCAAGAGTCCTGGGACGCTCCTGAGTGTTGCATTTGGCTTGTGATGTCTCACTTTGGCATTACCATTCTGGAGATTGCAATTACTGCACTGGTATGGTGTTCGAGTCACCGCCCACGTCAGTTTAAGACCTTGAAGTGTCAAAGGATCGTACGGATCGTCAGCTTGAAGAAACCACCAGAGCAAATCTGACGGGTTTTTTTTTCCTGTTTTGGATGAAAATTGTCGGTTTATGCTGTTGCTGTTATGTTGTGTCCAATGTGCTCTTTTGGGAAGAGATGAGCTGTAATCTCTTCGCATGGTCATATGCAAAGTGAAGATCCCCAAAACATCTCCTGTGTAAGTAGGTAAGTATGTGTGGGGAAGAAGCAGAGAAACACCGGCCGAAACGCTCAGGACAGCACGACGGAGGGAACCTCACCATCCCAAAACCCTGCTGGGCTGAAGCTTCTGGAGAGTGAGGGAGTGAAAGAGGTGGGAGGGGTGCTCGATCACCTTCGACTCAGGAATAGTTTTCTAGAAACAAGATATTCTGCCTCTTTCAATGTGTTCTCTAGCTGCAGCTGAGAATGCACACTTAGACTTGTGAGTTTAGCCACATGAAATGTTTGTCATAAGGAAAAGCATACATTACAGAAGCAGCAAATATGTCAACCACTTTGTCATAATAGAATAATTGAGTACAAACAAAATTAAAGGGTTTTCATGCAATCCACAGAAATATGAGCTATGATCAATAGAGGGAAGGACGTTTTTTTTACCATGACAACAAGACATAAAGGCAGACTGAGGCTGTTTTATTATTTAACACTACAGGGTAGAGCAAGTAGGGTAAAAGTAGGCGGGAGGTTTGAAGAGGTGGGAGATCATGTCTTAAGAAGGAGCTGGGGCACAGGGGGACAGCTGGGGTCTGGAGAGGGGTGGGTGTGGTTTACTGCCAAAGTTACTTCCACTTAAAAGGTTTGGATCGTTATTTATAGATATTTCCACAGTCCAAAAGAGTTCCAGAAGGACATTGCCTGTGGTCTCAGTCCATATCCTTATTGTCTGCGGGATAAGCCTTCTTCTATAACCTCTCCATGGGTTTGACTTTCTTCCATATTTTTTGCACAAATTTTTTTCATTATTTGAGGATCAGAGACGAAAGGATGGAATGTGGCATCTTTATTGAATGTTCTCCATCATTTTTAGAAACTCTAGGACAAAAATAAAAGAAGAAAATTACAAAGATATTATGAAATTATTGTAAAACAACTTTCAAACACCTTTTGTGTGACCTCATAATGTTTTTTTCTGTAATATCACAGAATGAGAACAAGATAAAGAAAAACAGCAATCTGGATAATCAGAAGAAAAATAAAATTTGCAAAAAAGAAAATGAAAGAAGAGTACTGGCTCTGTGTGAATACGACTGTGAACCGTCTTTACCATCAAAGTCAATTTTGCCATCTTTATTTGTGTCTCCATCTGTCATGAGCTCGTCGATCTCCTCCTCTGTCACCGGTTCCCCAGTGGACCGCAGGATGTCACCAAACTCTTCACGGTCAATGAAGCCGTCTCCATTCCTGTTTATCATGGTGACCCAAGAGGGCAGTCAAGCCCTTCAGACCAGAGCCTTAGCAGGTCCTGTCTTTGAAATTGCTTATTTAAAATCTAAATATACACCATAGTAGTGAAAAAAATACAATTTCAGGCTTAACAATTAAACAATTTAGTTGCTGATATTTCTAGATTTTTCACTACTGTGGTAGACTGGAATACTATTTTTAATGTAAAATGTTGTGTACTCAGGTCTCATAATTAAACGTTCATTGAGCAAGATGCATATGCAGGCACAGTTTAATAAATTAGCTCCCTAATTAAACTATTCTAAATTCAGTAGTTTTATTAAACAAAATTTGTTTTATTAAACAAAATGCTATGGCAACATTTTCACTCAGGATAACCCTATTAAACGTGCCTTCAAATAAAAACATATTTCAATTTACAAGAACAAGCTATTTACAAGTAAACAAGCTATTTTCATTATCTGTGTAAGGAGCCTATTTCTATAATCAGTTGAGAGTCTTTTAAAGCAGGGAGACCTACATGTCCTTTCCACAAAGCGTAGGGAGTGAATAAAGACAGTATTGGGTGACACTTCAGTCATCTGCTATTACTTAGATGTTATTCTGCAAAATTATATGATTACAATACTGAAGTGCTGTCTATCTAACTTGTTTGTCTTTCATCTTTTTTGTCTATCTGTGATAGTCAAATATATTCTCTGAATCTAAGATAGTCAGATGAATTCGCTGAATTTAAGATAGTCAGATGTATTCTCTGAGGGCAATGCTACAAAAACTGCTGTATGCATTGAACATCGATGGTGCATATGATAAGCTCAAAAGCTGCAATATGCCTTTATGTTTGTTTTCAACAACAATAAAGAGTAACGTCAGTTCCCTATAAACATACTAATAGTACTTTGCTGTGCTAGCACAAAGCTATGCCTAGATGGGAACAGGTTATCAGACTGAATGTTTGCCACTGGACAGGTCAACGCAGTTACTACTGTTATTGTTGTAAGTGACGTACTTGTCGAACACGCGGAAGCATTCAGACAGCTCTTCCTCGCTCTTGCCAGCCTGGTCCTCCTTCAACTGCTGCACCATCATGACCAAGAACTCCTCGAAGTCGATGGTGCCACTCCCTTGGACAACACATTACGCTCATTTCATGATGATGGAGAGCGGATAGAACGTAATGGGTGTGTTTAAAAAACCCATGCATGGAGGTGCTGGGGGTTTGGGATTTCCTAGATCTGCACAGGGTTGGTACCCGATTTTTGCATGAAAAACATACCATCCTCATCAACCTCCTCAATGATGGCATCCAGCTCCTCTCTGCTCGGGTTCTGACCCAACATCCTCATCACGGTACCCAACTCTTTGGTGCTGATGTCACCGCCACCATCGGTATCGAACATGTCGAAGGCAGCCTTGAACTCTGCAGTACGAAATAAACAGGTCATATCATGACAAAATATACAAGGCACTCCGATGCCATATTTTCATATGAGCGAACTGTAAATTATGAGATGGGGATCTGATTTTTTTAAGGTGATGATGGAGACAGAAGTGGTAAATAATGTTTCCTCAGTAATTGATTAAGTTTGCAAGCCTAAATATATTATTCATGTGATTTATTCCATTTATGTCCTCTATAAACCTTTTAGGTAATCTTAGTGAAGATTAAACTGTAATAAAATATAAAAATTTTCTGCGTTCCTTCATCATGTCAGACATGGAGCTAACATAATGCTGATATTCTCACCAGCGATCATCTCATCACTGAGGAAGGAGCGTGCGTCGGTCTGGGCTTCAGTCGGCTACAGAGGGGAGGGAGAGCGAGGGGAGGGACACAAAACAACAGAAATGTTTGGAGGGAGAGAGAAGCATCAAGAACAAGAGAGAGAGCTAGACAGTGAGAATGAGAGTGAGAGAGAGGAGAGAGAGTGAGAGTGAAAGAGTGAGAGAGAGTGAGAGAGAGGCAATATCTACCAAAGATGCATGGAGTTTGAACTTCTGAATTAAACACAATATAATGAGTGGTATTCTTAAATTATCCATGTTCAAATACATAAAAGGCATTTGTTTATAGAAGACAGTATTTGTTATACTGGCTGGTTACTCAGTTAGTACTATGAATACAAAAATAATCTTCTGATATAAACTCACTGCTCTCACAACTAGTGGGTATAGTGATATGAAATGAATAAACGCTGATTTTAATCACTACAGGTGCCCAGTGATATAAACCTGTAATTCAAAATATTGTCGAACATTTAAATGGAATAAAATAAAATGTAATCAATTATTCTGTAACACTGAATATGGCAAATGAGACATCAGCTCTCATATTGTACAAACATACTTGAAATATGTAGTTCCTGAATCCAATAATTTCAAAGGTGTACCATGGTGAGACATATTATGCTCAGTCAAGGTTTTTCCTGGTGCAGAACATGACCATTACCATCAGATTCAATGGGCCTAATTGCACAGTGGCAGTGCACTAGATCCACACATCTAACAGATCATTTACACATGAAGGTTACATGTAAGCCACCCAATAAACCTCCATACATTCTTTATCATGCTTAAACTGGTATGGGTAGATATCGTTTCATCCTCATATTTATTTGCTCCATAATGACATATACTTATAGATCCTTTACCTTATTTAAAACCAGAGAGTATTGTGTGTTATAAGATTGGGAATCCCCCAATAGACATGGGATCAAAAAAGGCAGAGATTATAACTCCATGCTTCAAGTGTGTATTCAGCACCCTAACATAGCTCTAATTAATACCGCTCCCAGCTGAAGACTGTCACAGGAGTAGGCTGGCATTAAGATAATGCTCCATCCTATCATATGTCCTCTTGTCTATCATCTCCGCAATTCACAGCACAAATGTCAGAGTATGCCCCCTCCTTCTGTTTCTTGCTTTCTCTCTATCTCTTTCTCTCTCTCTCTCTCTCTCTCACAAACACACGCACAAACAAACCAACAAAATCACACAATTAAAACCCATTTTGGGCTCAAAAGCAGGACTTCCCAGAATATTTTCCTTAGAGACAGCGTTTAAATAGGTTGAAAGTGAAACTGAGCATATGGATCACATTACTGCTCAAGAGGACACTAACCTTCACTATTGTTCTTCTGTTTACCAAGTTATTCTCAACAGTCTTAAGCTAAAAATCGAAGATGCATTTATACTAACGTTGTCCCCATGTTTGCATGACATAGAGAGAAGGGCTTACAGAACAATCCAACACTCTTTTCTCCACTGGAGTGATGGTTGCATGTCAATGCATAATGTCTCCACCCTCATGATCTCACTCCAGCTGTGTTATCAGTACGTTTGAGCATCACAAGAAAATGTATATGTACATATATATGAATGACACCTAAATAAAATGTGACACCCCCAGCACAAATAAGCACATATACTCTCAGCACAAAGACATACAGGAATGGGGGAGGACCAATGCTGAATATTCAGGACAGGATATAAATGTTCTGGTGGCACACTTACAAAGCAACTAACTAGACAATTATGGACGAAGAAGAACCTATCTAATGTCACACAATCTCCAAAACAAGATCCTGCTCAAAATGTGCATGACCATTTATCTATCCTATGCTCTCATTCAGTACCTTGACAACCTCAAAGGGAAAAACACATTTTAAATCTAATTATTTTATATATGCTCTAATTATTCTAAAAGCTCCTCATCCATTTCTAAGAACTCCAGTATGCTGTTAACCATAGTGGTCTTACCATGATGAAGGCCTGGTCACCGTATATATCAGAGGAGATCAAAACAAAGAATGGGATCTGTTTGTCTCACAGGTTAACCAGGGATGTGCACCCAATAAATATCCACCCATTAAGTCTACCTTTTCCTGAAACATTTGGGATTGGGTAAGAAGTTTGAGCCTAGGAACTTATTGACCAATGTCTGGCCTGGCTACATCAAAAGCACCACCCCTCTCTTGCATCTTGCTTTATCACATTGCTCATCGCCTCCACTGAGAACTCTTCATTGCCCCATATTTAGATAAAGGACAAGACAAGGACCCCCATGCCATTTATCAAAAAAAAAAGCGGGTGGGGGCCACTAAGAGGTTATTTTAGCAGAGGATAAATGCAGATTCCAGTAGCAGATGGACAGTAGCCATCACACACACATGTACACACCCATACACACACACACACACGCACACACATTCATACAACACAGCGGTAGAGGGCCATGATATGTGGCATTACACACATGCTTGTATCTCTTCACCGTATCTTCCAATCACTCCAGCTGTCCATACAGGAGCTTCCCAATGTCTGTGGAGCTGCTGTTAGGTTTGCATAGTCACTGCAGTACTGCCTTCAAGTGAAGGTTCACATGAAACACATGTCATCAGAGGAGGGTTGGTCATCAACAATAAGCCATAAGCCATAAGACATACACTGATTCCAATGTTGAAAATATTTAATAATTTTATACATTTTTCTCCTTGTTTATTCTTTTCGTTTGTCAATAACATTTTTGGCTGTTGCTTGTCTGCTGTTTCCTTCTCCACATGCGCATTAATACTGTCTGACTGAATGTAGTAATCTTAGATAGAGTTTCAGTGGATTTGCAAATACATCTACATCCAGAGACTTAGTGTTGACACTAAAACAAGATGCCCATCCATGCATATATACATCTACAAATGAGCACATGCATATTTAACAAATTACAGGTTTATTAAAGACCAGGTAATGCTACAGGTAGCTCAGCAATTTTTCTAGTCAGCTCAAAAATGACGGCTGCAGGGTACGACATCTGTGTGGCATTCACCAGTGTGCAGGTAGATGAGAGCAGTGGTTCAGTTCACTGTAGCAGATAAAACACCCCGACTATTTGAGTTCATTATTACTTCATTATGGTAAAATGGGGTGGACAGAAGAGATTTGGAACAAAAGGTTTTATCAATTAATCAGTCACTAACTGGCTATTTTTTACAAACTGTTCCAGTGACATATGGCAAGGAAAGTTTTATAACATTCTAATTAGTATGTCTGCCATAGCAAATGTGAAAAGTAAGTTTAAAGTAAAAGTTTCACACTGTAAAAGTAAATTTCATTTCTAATTATGTTAACTACTTTGAAGATACAGCTTAGGTGATCTGGGCATATAGTGAAAACTCTCATTTACCATTCATATTAAAATGAAGTGGTATTTCCTTTAGCCACACAGCTGAACAAGATGTTGTAAATATGAGAACTCTAACCCTAGTGATGAGAAAAACGACAGATGTTTAGGCCACTGACGGTTCATTCTTCACATCATTTTACTATGCATTTCATAATTCCTGAGGTTTGTTTTGTTTTTTATCAATGACTAAGGACCATTGAATAGCTTAACCATTTTCTAGTGGGGATGTAACTTATTGACATTTTGTTTTAATGAATTATGAAACCTCATTTTGGTTTCAGTTTCTTCTAATTCTGAAACTCTTCTTTAATGGTTATATTTTCGTGTGATTCTCCCTTTTTTTAACCATTTAACACTGGCACCTATGAAATAATACAGCAATGTATCTGGAAGTGTCCAGATTATGTACATTTCCCTTTTATTATTTTACTAAAGTGTAAACAAATGTTAACAGTACTGTGCATTTGATGAAAACACATAAACGCTAAAAATAAACATTCATACAGCATGTAGTGTTAGGATAACTAGAACCCATTCAATGGATATTGAGCAGCCTGTCATCACAAGCCCACTTCAGTGTTGCTTGGCACCATATGCATGTGCTAGTGCGGCTAAAACACACAGGCAACACTTAGAAATTTTTGAAAGCTCAGTTAACAAGCATCTCCTCTATTTGAGTAACCGATGTTTTCACAGCCACGTCAGGAGGCTTATGAGCAGGAGACTGATAGCACCAACTGGATGACAGACTCACCCTCACTCACTCACTCACTCTCTCTCTCTTTCGTATTCCACCTTTATTCCTCACTCTATTCTTAGACATTCTTAAGGGGAACAGCTGGACCCTTGGAGGCTAACCTAACTTGAGACGTGGTACAAACTAAATAAGGGAAGCCAAGCTAGGATCCCCCCCCCTCCTCTCCCCTAGACTCCTCCTCAAAACCCTCTGTCCTTTCCAACATTGAAACTGCCACCCTGGACACCTTGAAGTTGCTTAATGGTGGGCCAATAATTAATGCTATCTGGACCATTTTCTCTGATGACTACAGACAAGAATAATAAAGAATATGCAGTACAATTTTGCTTGTTTGTTGCATCCATATATACAGTGTATCACAAGTGAGTACACCCCTCACATTTCTGCAGATATTTAAGTATATCTTTTCATTGGACAACACTGACAAAATGACACTTTGACACAATGAAAAGTAGTCTGTGTGCAGCTTATATAACAGTGTACATTTATTATTCCCTCAAAATAACTCAATATACAGCCATAAATGTCTAAACCATCAGCAACAAGTGAGTACACCCCTTAGTAAATGTTCCTGAAGTGTCAATAATTTGTGTGGCCACCATTCTTTTCCAGAACTGCATTAACTCTCCTGGGCATTGACTTTACCAGAGCGTCACATGTTGCCACTGGAATGCTTTTCCACTCCTCCATGACGACATCACGGAGCTGGCGGATATTCAAGACTTTGAGCTCCTCCACCTTCTGCTTGAGGATGCCCCAAAGATGTTCTATTGGGTTTGGTCTGGAGACATGCTTGGCCAGCCCATTACCTTTACCCTTAGCCTCTTCCATAAAGCAGTGGTTGTCTTAGAGGTGTGTTTGGGGTCAGTATCATGTTAGAACACTCCCCTGCTACCCAGTTTCCAGAGGGAGGGGATCATGCTCTGCTCCAGTATTTCACAGTACTTACTGGAGTTCATGTGTCCCTCATTGAAATGCAACTCCCCAACACCTGCTGCACTCATGCAGCCCCAGACTATAGCATTCCCACCACCATGCTTGACTGTAGGCATGACACACTTATCTTTGTACTCCTCACCTAATCTTGGTCTCATCAGACCATAGGACATGGTTCCAGTAATCCATGTCCTTTGTTGACATGTCTTCAGCAAACTGTTTGGGGGCTTTCTTGTGTACAGACCAGAAGAGGCTTCCTTCTGGGGTCACAGCCATGCATACCAATTTGATGTAGTGTGTGGAGTTTGGTCTGAGCTCTAACAGACTGACCCGCCACCTTTTCAATCTCTGCAGCAACGCTGACAGCACTCCTGCACTGATCTTTCAAAGTCAGCATTTGGACATCACGCTGAGCACGTGCACTCAGCTTCTTTGGACGACCAACCCAAGGTCTGTTCTGAGTGGACCCTGCTCTTTCAAAATACTGGATAGTCTTGGCCACTGTGCTGCAGCTCAGTTTCAGGGTGTTGGCAATCTTCTTGTAGCCTTGGCCATCTTCATGTAGCTCAACAATTCGTCTTTTAAGATCCTCAGAGAGTTCTTTGCCATAGAGGCACCATGTTGGATCTTTCAGTGACCAGTATGAGAGAGTGTGAGAGCTGTACCACAAAATTGAACAGACCTGCTCCCTATGCACACCTGAGACCTAGTAACACTAACGAGTCACATGACATTTTGGAGGGAAAATGACAAGCATTGCTCAATTTGGACATTTAGGGGTGTAGTCGGTGTGTACTTAGGTGTGTACTTAGGTGTGTACTTGCTGGTGGTTTAGACATTAATGGCTGTATATTGAGTTTTCATTGTGTCAAAGTGTAATTTTGTCAGTGTTGTCCCATGAAAATATATACTTAAATGTCTGCAGAAACATGGGGGGTGTACTCACTTTTGTGATACACTGTAAGTACTTACATAGTTTGACAAATTGTGAAAATTTCAGGATTTGCAAATTCAACTTGAACTGCATCACATTTACAGAAAAGAGGAAAACAATTCCAAATCTTGAAAGGCATTAAAAAGCAACAAAATTTGAAAGATGCACCGTCTTTTTGAAAGATAATCATATTTTACCATAGGGTACTCAAACAAATGTGATTTCAAAACCGTAACTTTTCCAGACTTCATCAATGACTTGGAAAATAAAAAGAAAACATTAATATGGTTTAAGAAAAAAATAAAATAGGACTTACACATATATCATTCACCATCTCTCAAGAGGCACCATCTCATCATGAGCTCACAGTGAGAACCAATTTTTCATTTATCAGAATGATTAAACACAGTTCTTTTTTCTCACCAAGGTAAAAACAAGGTCAGTGTGCATGCGTGTATAGAAAGTTAAAAAAAGTTATATTCATGTTTTAATGAAAGCGAGAGCTTTTGTGTGTACGACGAATCAAGCCGAGTAGTCATGGCAATGGCGCAAATCCTGGGTGCAATCTCAGATGAAAGGAAGTTGCACAAAGCAAAGTATTTCTGATTTTCTTGCATAAAACATTATTATTTGTTGTATTTAATTGTTTTTAAGATTTATAAGATCAATCTTGTGAGACTTGCGAGAATATCATAAATTTACAGAGCATATGCACTTTGAAATATTCGCTTTGCAGAGAATATTTTTTCTGCTGCTGATGCCGCCAACACGAAGTGCAGAGCTCAGCAGTGGCTCAAATTATTCGACACTGCGATGTAAAGCGTAGTATATACTAGCTATTGAATAACATTAAAATCTTGTTTTTTTTTTTAGCATTTTTAACGTCGCGTCATGGACTCATCGTGGGGATGCAGATGCCGTGCTTTAAAACTAAATTTGGTCTTCCATAAGCGGCTTAGCTTTCATCTAAATGGTTTGAAGTCGTTCACCCGTAAATAAACAGGAAACCTTTAATAAAGCACAATGTAACAAAACACTAACAAAGCCGTACATAATTGTAAACCACCATCTATTTCAGGAGAGTATAAGTCCTACCCCGTATAAATCATACACACGTCAGATCAAAATAAATAATTAAGTACATCGCTCACCAAGCGCAGAAAATGAACAGAACGGTTACAGACTCGCACACGAACTTTTCCTGCGCACCCTATTCTCGGTGGAGACAGAAGCGTAGCTATGGACTTTTACAAGTGGTTCAATCACACCGATCCATGTATCAAACTAACGGAGACCGACAACGCGACGACTTTTGAAAGTCTGGCCAGGCTGGGCCAAGGAAGCTGCCTTTTCCGGTCTATTCTTCCGTCTGAGACAGCTGTGCTGATGCTGATTTGCGTCTTTGTGGCATTTACCGTCTTTTCCCTGCTCATAAACGGATGCGCTTTCGTCGGACTCGGCCGGTCCGAAGACCTATCCTGGGAGCCACGATTCGCCTTGCTTAAAAACCTCATCCTGAGTGACCTGTTTCTTATCCTTACTCAGGGTCCCACAGTCATCCACTGCCTGCTGATGAGGAGCACACTGCCCTACGGGGCTTGGTGCCTGATCCAGTATTTCATCGGCACCACCTGTATCTTCTGCACCCTGCTCACCATCACCTGCATGGCCTTGGAGCGGTACCTGTACGTGTGCAAAGCCATCCACTACCTGCGCATCCTCACCTCCAGACGTCTGGACCTCACAACCACCCTCATCTGGTTGCTCTCGTTCTGCATCTCTACAGTAAGCATAACCCTCATGAGCCTGGGGCACAAGAGGGCTTTGGTGGGCAAGCCCACCCCAGGGCTCCTCTGCGAGCCGGACACGCTGGAAGTGCACCTGGGCTTCCCCCGTGGCGTGGCCATTTTCAGGAAGGTGTCCGGCTTCGCGGTGACGGCGCTGTGCGTGCTGTCCTACACCTTCTCCTACCTGCGCATGTACCAGGAGGCGCGCAACGCCGTGCAGCCCTTCCATCAGCTCAACCAGCGTGCGCGCAACACCGTTCTCTTCTACTGCTCCATGCTGCTTCTGCAGCTGTTGCCTGCACTGCTGAAGATCGCCACGGACGCGCTGGGGGAGCTGGAGGGCGCCACGCCGACGAGCATCGCGACGGAGGGCTCGCCGGACCGGGCGGCCGGTGTGCTGCACGTGACGCTGCTGGTGCTCCTGCAGGTGCCGCCGTGCGTCAACCCGCTGATCTATAGCCTGCGCAACAAAGAGGTGCGGCGGGTGCTACCCAGGATGCTCTGGGGGAGGCTGGAGCTCCAGACGGTGAACGAGGACATTCGAGGACCGTGATGAAATGTAATACGCAGCAAAGCGGAACATGAGTTTCCCTTATTGCCGGTGAAGTGTGTGAGGAATTCGGGTTATAAATGGAGAAAGGGATTTTGCATGGAAAAGGTAAATGTCAGTGATTCAATATGGAAATATCAGTTGTTGTAGTGTATTTTATTTATACATTTTGTATTTTGAAATGGTTAATACTATTTCACCTAACAAAAGAATTTTGATCAGTTGGTAGCAGCCTGTTCTTGACTGATCCTGAGGCCATACTTTGACAATCACACTTGGGTGAGAACCTTATGCAAGATGTATTTAAAGAGAGCAAGATTAACTAAAAGTGAGGCATTCTGACCCTCTGGTCAGAGGTGTTCAAGCCTTAGCTTAGCACACACTATTATTAACATCAAAAGGACAACCGAAGTGCAATAGTGTGAAAAAAATGTGGCTTTCTACATCATGTTCATCATTGTGGTCCTGTTTATGCTCTGTGAATGATGCATAACAGCAAATGAACTTAAATGAACACACCTAACACACCTAGTACATATGTGTAGTGTGCCATACAACTTGCAATGTTGACCTGATGGTTAATGGTTAACCTGGATATTGCTAGTGACTAACATTATTATATGTGAATATTTATGATAACAGTTGTCAGCGTGTGTATGAATGATTGTGTCCCCCAGTGGTGGATGGTGCTCTGTCTCTCCCCTACCTGCACCTGATTCAGTCCCCGCAGGGGGCCGACGTTTCCGGTAGAGAGCACACTGTGCGCAATTGGCTGCTGCTTCTCACCGGTGTGTGACTGGATGCAAAAGGCTGTATTTATGTAAAGTGACCATGGGTATACTGAAATAAATGTATAATTCATTAAATCAATCAGATGTAAACCATCTCATTTACCTGGTTTCAAACTCACTCGTTCCTTCTTAGGAGGCAGAAAGGTAGAAACTTTCCTCTTCATAAGGGGAAGTTTTTTTTGCTTGTGTGCCATCTAAGAGAATTGCATCATGTCACACTGGGAGTTATTTGAAATGTCATTGTTCAAAACACAATCTACACCATCAGCATTTAAACAAAGTGAGAGGCTTTAAACAGCTATGTAGGTCTTCTGTTAAAAAAAAAAAAAGCTGTGACCTGATAAATACCAGAACTGATATTCTTATAAAGAAAGCACATTTTGCAAAGAAATATTAGTCAAAGAATAATTATGGTTAAAGCAAACACTTCCGAGTGTTCACTTCTATAGAGCTGAAATACTGATTACTGTTAACTTGTGTCCAGCAGGACTTATGCAAATACTATAGGTGTTCACACAATAGTTCAGCATAGTGTTTGATTAATCTGGACTTGTTTTAAGAACACACATGGGTCTTTGGCAGGCAAACAAGTGCACTTTAGGGGCAGTAGTGTAATCTTTACCCCATTGCAGAGTGGCCTGAAATGTAAGATGTGGAGCTTTGACTAACCAGCTTTGTGATTAAGTATTTACAATTAGTGTGGGCATATGAGATGTAATGTCGATGCTAATGGCCAGATAGACTCCCTTTAAATGACAAGAGGGATCTGAAATAGCACAAAGACTGCAGCAGGGGATGGGGCATGTCAGAGGTTAGTACTGGAAGTCAGAATGGCCATTTCAGAATCCATGAAGTCATCAATGGAAAGCATTAGCTTTTATTTCCATACACGCAACCCTTAAGCAAACACATGCATATATCTTGGGGTGTAGGATTAGACCTACACAGCACAATAGGATCAATCAGACACCCTTCACATGACCAACATAACATCTTGGCATGTCTTATGAACCTGGGCAGCTTTAGTTTAGATTCATGCAAGACACTATTGGAAACAAGCCTTCATGTTTATTATACAAAACACTTAAAATGGATTCCACTTCCTGCAACGGCAGCACAACTAGAACAAACAACATTAAATAAGATTTATATACGTTCTTCATGTGTCATGACTGGAGAAAGGTTCTCGGGGCACCGTGAGGGGTCGTGTGCTCTGGGTCAGCACCAGAGGTTTGTATTTCCTCACAGGGTTAGCCGTGAATCTCGAAACCTAGGAAAACAGTCACGCACACAGCCCTTCACTGAATAAACGAAGTCTGAATGAAATGGGAGGGTGGAGATACCAACCAATTCCAGATAACGTTTCTGCATCTCCCGTTGGTCCTTCATCCTTTTCTCATAGGCGGCCTTTCTCACAGAATCACGAGCATCAAATGAGAAGGGGCACGGCACAGTCAAACGTCTAAATGGTTCCCTGGACATTCATTCCACAAAAGGCACAAGGCACCGTGCTACTGTTAGACAGCAGAAGAAACATGGCCATTCTGTTCATATTAACTGCTTTTTCTCCATGCTGTTTATGCTCTAGACAGAAATAATGACACTTCAAAAAATGCCAGAGCGTGCAGAGCTGGTCTTATCCAGAACCACTTTGTGAAGTCAATTGCCAAAAAAAAAAAAAAACAAAACTAAGACATTTGATGGTCTTTAGAAATCTACTCAGATCCAAAAGGTCCACAGTCTAAATTTAATCTTACATATGATAACCAGGCACATCATGATTTTAGACCAAAAATGTAAATGCAATGATAAAGTACTTAATTAATGAGGAAGTATAATTTTATGGCAAGCACTCAGCTGTATAGGTGTCGACTGTTACCTTTTTAAGGGGTGTTGATTGATACCTAAGGAGGTGTGGGGGGCTTTTTAGACAATGCCAGCATTTAAGAAGCAGTATAACCTTGGCAAAGTACAATTTAAGAACTGTGAACACATTGTTCTGAGAAATCAATTTCACCAGCAACTGTGAATGTAAACTCTGATCATCCTGATTATTGCAGTCACAATGTCTTAAACGTTTCATAAAAGGTATCCTTATAAATCTCCATTACTACCTAGCTCTTTTGCAGAGATTTCCAGAAACAAAGTGATTGTGAATTAATTGTATTGACTTAAGGAAAGTTTAAGCCAGATAGGTTCTGTGAAAATTGAAGTCTAACCAGCCATATAGTTATAAATGCTGGGCATTTAAAAAAATAAATAAATAAAATTAAAAAAATCTAATTCAACTATAACATCAGGTTTAACAAAATAACTTGCTTACAACAGTTTCAACCCAGTCTCAACCTAACAGGTACTTTTCAAGTGGTAGCACTGGTTTGTACATTTAATGAATGCTCCGATTCAGAGGTAACCTTTGGCTGGCCTAGCCCTAATGGGCCCTTAAAGTGGACATCACAACCACAACAACTACCTTGCACAGATATTATACACTATATGGCCAAAAGTATTTGCTCACCTTCCTTGACTCGCATACAAGCCTAAGTGACATCCCATTCCTAATCCATAGGGTTCAATTTGATGCTAGTCCACCCTTTGCAGCTAGAGTAGCTTCAATCTTCTGGGAAGGCTGTCGACAAGGTTTAGGAATTTTTTTATGGGTATTGTTGACCATTCTTCCAGAAGCACATTTGTGAGGTCACGTACTGATGTTGGATGAGAAGGCCTGGCTGTCCACTCTAATTAATCCCAACGGTGTTCCATCAGGTTGAGGTCAGGACTCTGTGCTGGTTCAAGTTCATCCACACCAGACTCTGCCATCCATATCTGTATGGACCTTGCTTTGTGCACTGGTGCACAGTCATGTTGGAAGAGGAAGGTTCCCACAAAGCTGGGAGCACTGGAGCTAAGGGGCCAAGCCCAGCTCCTGAAAAACAACCCCACACCATATTCCCCTCCACACTTTACACTTGGCACAATGCATTCAGACAGGTACTGTTGTCCTGGCAACCGCCAAACCCAGACTCGTCCATCAGATTGCTAGATGGAGAAGCACGATTAGTCACTCCAGAGAATGCCCCTCCACTGCTCCAAGAGTCCAGTGGCAGCGTACTTTACACCACTGCATCCGACGCTTTGCAATGCACTTGGCAATGTATGGCTTGGATGCAACTGCTCGACCATGGAAAGCCATTCCATGAAGCTCTCTGCACACTGTTCTTGAGCTAATCTGAAGGCCACATGAAGTTTGGATGTCTGTAGTGATTAACTTTCTGCAGAGTCAGAGACCTCTTCACAATATGCACTTCAGCATCCACTGACCCCGCTGCTTCAGTTTACATAGCCTACCACTTCGTGGCAGATTTGCTTCCATATTATAATACAGCTCACAGTGGAATATTTAGGCATGAGGATGTTTCATGACTGGATTTGTTGCACAGGTGCCATCCTATCACAGTTCCATGCTGGAATGCACCGAGCTCCTGAGAGCAACCCATTCTTTCACAAATGTTTGTAAAAACAGTCTGCATGCCTAGGTGCTTAATTTTATACACCTGTGGCCATGGAAGTGATTGGAACATCTGATTCAGATAATTTGGATGGGTGAGCGAATACTTTTGGCAATATAGTGTACGTCTTTAAAATGTCACTTCTATATGTCCCGCCCCATCCTCCCCCAATTTGTTTTGCCATTTTCTACACAGTCACATTTTACCATTGTTCTTGTGTTATGCAAACAACTAATAAGTTTTGTTTAAAGATTTCCAATTTTTAAACATTCACTGATCATTACACATTAAGTGAATGTATATGTAGGCCATGGTTAATCTGTAATGTGATTTTATGTTTACATTTAATAAGTAAAAGTGGTTCTTGTATGGTTTATGTTTCATAGTAGATTTCACTGGACCTCATACATTAATTAAACGTACACGTTTAAAGCTATAAGTGAAAAACCAATCAATGTATTTTAAAAACTCCACCGTCTGTGCCTAAGATATTGCTAACAGCACGCTTAAAAATGACAACGCTTAGCATTAATCTACTTAATGGAGACATACAAGCAAGGTGACATGGACTGTCAATACTTGCAAGAAGGAAAGATGTTGTCTAACCTGTTTTCCTCCGGGAAATTGCTTGTGTTTGGACTTGCATGTCCGAGTTCGATGGACTGGCCTATTGGCAAGAATGATGTAGTAGGTTGTGACTGCTGCCCACCTATAACAGTAAAAACACACCATTGTATCCATTTAAACCAACAAGTAACCGTTGTAATAAATGGCAGGGCTGGACGATTAACCGTTTCTCGAAGAAGGCCGGACGGTAGCTACATTAGTAGACGGTTTGGAAGTCCACTGAAACCTCGGATTACGCCATTCAATTCCCGTTTTCTCTGTTTCTGTTTAAAAGGAAAAGCCACCGCATGCAAAACTAGCATATTAGAAATCAAGGCAAATAATGTAAGGCTTATATATTTCATACCGTGTTCATCGTCAGTTAAGGGAACCAACCTGAACAGCAATCCACAATGTTTTCAGCATTAACACTCATGGCGATTTCAGACATGGCTAATTGATATAAACCACCACATTTAACACACACCACTATGTTTCTGCAGTCTTAATGGCTAATTATCAATCCAAATATTAAATAGCGTCGCAACTAAATACAACAGACCAGTGAATACAAGCCTATCGTTTGCGAGGTAGCCGATTCTAATAATCTAAACGTTTAATTTATTAAGTCGACGGGTG
This sequence comes from Brachyhypopomus occidentalis, assembly GCA_020368025.1. Lineage (NCBI taxonomy): Eukaryota > Metazoa > Chordata > Actinopteri > Gymnotiformes > Hypopomidae > Brachyhypopomus > Brachyhypopomus occidentalis. The sequence goes on from JAGXOD010000011.1 coordinate 7,471,621, forward strand.
GGTGTGGGCGGAGACTTTGTACTTAATGGTTAATTAATGGGCTAAAGTTGGTCTACTGATACTTTGTGAGAGATCAAGTTGATTTCTGAGATGTCGCTTTGGAGACAGTCATGTGTGAGTTCATTCCTCCTAATAGTGTTGTCAAATTTTGGCCAATGACGACAAAAAAAATGGAATTTTCTAACTTTCGATCGCCTCCTGATTTCAACCCCCCACATCGCGTGCTCTCTGTGGCCTTTAACTATGCAGCTCTATAGGCTATAGTTAAGCATCATGTCTATGTGTTATGTGCTCTCATACCTATCCAACCGGCAATGGTTGTAATAAACACAGTAGGGCAACCACTATGGGGAAGAACATCACAATAGATTGTTTTGCCTTGAATGGAATGGGGAAGTAAGGTGTGCAAATGTTTCTGACATTGGGCTCTTACTATAAGGAAGGTCACATTCACAGCAGCAAGATCGACTGGGTCCAAGAACAAAACAACAGGTAAGAATTGTCTGTCTTTTTTATTAAGTGAATCCTCATGCAATATCTTCTGTTTCCCTGGAAATATAAATTAAATGTATGATATAATGACCATTACATTTATGATGATGTAATTCAACTAAGCATGGCTTATATACTGTATTTACCCGAGAAGAGCAGGAAAAACTCTATTCATCAAATTTTATTTCTCTACTCCTTAGGTTTTTGAACATAACCTTTAGGTTTGGATCAAACGCTAAGTAATATATTCTCTAGCAGTTAATGTATGTAAAACCCACACCGTGATGCTTTCACCCAGTTCTATTGTTGCCTAAGTACATGGTTTCAGATGTCATTGTGAGAATGTCACTGTGGGGATGTATAATGCTTTTGATATGAGGAAGCTATCTGAACACAAACTCTAAAGAACAAGCTCAATTTAAATATAAATCCAGTACAGGTGGCATAACTGGTTTTGTTGTGGTCTGTTGCTAATGTATTTTCATTAGATTATAGGTTAAGGCTTTGTCCTGGGTTTGGATGTTTGGATTTTAGAACAACCTATTTAGTAAGGAAAAGATTGTAATAGTTCTGCCATAATGTTTTGAAGAATGTCAAAGCTTCACTTGGATGAAGAATTGGGTCACATCAATCATTTTTCTGTCTGCTACAGGTCCTATCTACCGACCTCTATTAAATATCTGTTTTAATAATAACTGAAATAAGTATTTGCAAAGTTATCTTTATATCAGCAAATTCAAATTCAAAAACAGTTAAATATGTTATTTCTTTTTAAAGCTAGATAAACTCAATCCTGGGGATAAAATCTTGAATTTAAGGTGCCGAAAAATAAATTGTTTACCATGTTAAAATGAGGATTTCTTCTAATGATCACATTTATATTTCAGCTGGTATGGAGTTGAAATTTGAGGAATATCAACAAAATGCCCCTATATGCAAACAGCCTACTGAATATCTGTACTCCTCGCACCACAGTCTGGTGTTTATGTGCAAGTTACCCATCATGAATGGGACTCCAGTTGCAGGGAGTCATGAAGATGTGGTTCTCAGACTCCCAGCCCAGTGCACCGTTCACCAACTCCGTGTACAGCTTTTCATGCGTGCACAAGATACCAACAAACTCCCAGACCCTTTTGGGCTTCTTGATCCTGAGAAATACAGTATTTTATACACAAAAGATGATGACCAGTATGAAATCTATGATGACTTTCAGGTACTGCAAACGCTGGATGCACCCTGGTTTCAGGATGCTGATGGACACCAAGCAGTCTGGATCACAGCCTTGCCTAACCAGGATCATTCAGTGGAAAGGGCAGGTTACCAGCACTTTCTGAATGAACTAATAGGTTATGATTTAGACTGTGCAGCAGCTAACCGATTAAGTGAACTAAGTTTTGCTCGCAGAAAGTTTGCCACACCACGTAAGGAAGAACTGAGAAAACGAGATCCTGTGGTATATGCTACAGAGCCCTGGACAACTTCTGTGCCAATCCCAAAAGACCAGCAAAATCAATGCATAATATCAGTAATGGTATACTATGAGAGCAATACCTTTCCTATTAAGGCTAGTGTGTGTGATACACCTAATGATCTACTTAAGAAAATCTGGGAATCAGCATTCCAAACTATGGAAGGCACGTCTTTCATGCAGTGGTCAGGTGAGCATGTCTTGAAAGTCTGTGGCAGAGAGGAGTTTGTGTGTGGAGATTTCCAACTCTCAGACTTCCTCTGGGCCAGACACTGCCTAAAGAACATGATGGAACTTCACCTCTCATTGGTTGCCATAGTCACACTTCCAGATGACACCATGAAACAGGAATACTGGCCCTTGGTTGACAGTCTGACAGGTCTGTCTAGTTCCCATGAGGAAATCTCAATAGAGGGGAGAGAAATGGAAGAGATGGTCATGATTTCACTTTGGGACTGTGAGAGAAACTTTAGGGTAAAGCTCATAGGATTTGATATCCCTGAACTACCAGTCAAAATGTCTCAACTTGTCCAAGTAGAGGCCATGATTATATATGGAAGCAGGGTGCTATCGTCGGTTAGTTCATTGCTAAAAGACTTGGAAGAAGAGGTTCTGTGGAACACATGGCTTGAGTTTGATATCCCTCTCAAAAATATCCCTCGTGGAGCAAAATTAGGCTTCACAATAAATTCCAGTAGCATGGACACTACTCCCACTAAAGAAACAAAGTCCCCATCTCTTGGTTGCAAAGTTCCAGACTACCAGAAAGGAAAAGGAAAAGTGTTATATTTTGTCAACCTCCAGCTGATTGACCACAGGTCCCTCCTTAGCCAGGGATCCCACACACTGCATATGTGGGCTTTTCCAGAGAAGGAAGAAGAAGCTTTCACTTACGAAGCAGACAAACTCTCTACTGCCAGCAATCCTGACATCGTCAAATCCATGGCGATCACATTCATGTTGGATCACTATAGCTTCCCTGTAGTTCTACCCCACAGCAGGTTGTCCACTGTCACCATGACCCCTCCTAGTGCAGTGCCTTTTTCATCAGTTCCCAGGTCACCTCAAACAGGAAGTTCCAGTCAGTCCTCCCCAACATCATCCACAGATAAACATCCCCTGAAGAGGTTTCGGGAGCAGAGTGTTCTTTATGCTTCAAACCTTCCTCAGTATCTCTGTAAGGTAGACTGGCTGGAGCCTAGTGCTGTTCAGGATGTCCACTGGCTGCTGGATAAGTATGTGCCTCAGGACCTGGAACTGGCTGTGGCTCTGGAGCTGCTGAGTGTGAACTACACAGATGAGAAAGTCAGGAGATTGGCTGTCCAAAGGCTGGAGATGATGTCTAATGAGGAGTTACTGAGGTACCTACTGCAACTGGTCCAGGTAAGTTGGCACCATAGGTAGAGTCTGTTATTTTCCGTTGAGTTGTTCATAGGTCCTCTGCAGCATTGACCAAATTGAATCATTTTGTACCCTATTTTCTTACAACATGCTCACAACTAGGCATTAGGCTAAGTACCACATTCCACACTTACTGCTTTCCTGTAAGATGAGAGTTACCAACTGATCCACACAAATGTGCTTCCTCCATAACATAAAGTCAGCCTGCCACCACATGTCTCAGGGCAACAGAACACGCTTGGATGAAAGCATAACTACCCTCATCCATAAGCTCGTGCTCAGAGATACATATCATGGTTAGGTGTCTCCCTGTCATCCTTTCCATCAAGAGAGCAGCACCAGTTTTGTTCTGTGGACTCAGGCTGGAAGGATGTGACTTCATAAGCCATCTCAAGATGGCAGGGCTCACACTTTTCTGTTGCACAACTCCGGAACTGAAATCAAATATTTTCACATAACAAGAAGCATATGGTGTATAATCGCATTTAAACACGCATCCTTTATAATCACAGATTAAAGTGAAAGTGAAGTGCATAAGACAAATTTAGTTTGCCAAGAATTTATTTGAAACTTTTTGAAACTTGCTGAAATTCAGTTAAATTCACAAAAGCTATTTGGTTGATATTTGTCTGCAAATGGATTTATCAAGGAGAATTAATGCATTTTTAACAAAAATTACAAATATCAGGCCAATATCAAGACCAGACCTAAGACAATCTCATGGTACCTGAACAGTAAGATTTCAGTATGATATTGTACCGGTTACCTTAATATTCTGCTTATTTATGTATTTATTGATTTTTTCTGTTCAAATTAAGAATGATCTGTCTTTATGGCTACATTATCTTTCCCAAAGACTTTGAAGGTAGAACCATACCATGACAGCTGTTTGGCACGCTTCCTGATCCAGAGGGCACTCAGGGTAAAGCAACCATTTTTGTCCATTGAAATGTAGTTTTTGAATGGTACACTGCAGAGGGCAAGGAGTATAAAACAACATGCCTTTTATCATGTGTCTGATATTTTCTGTAAATCCTGATATGAGGCTTGTTTCCAAAATCTGTGCAACAGAGCAAGCGTGTAGGACACTTCTTTTTCTGGTTCTTGCGGAGTGAAGTCGACGGTTGCCCATTCTTTCGCCAGCGTATGGCAGTTATATTAGAAGCTTACCTCATGGGCTGTGGTGAAGCCATGCTAACTAGCTTCCAGAGACAAGTTCAAGTTATCACAATTCTGCAGGACGTGGTAATCAAGGTGAAAACGCTGTATCCAGAAAAACATGCTCTTTCACCATTAGGTAATATGCATAAATTCTTTAAGCTGTTTTTTGGTTGGGATGGAAGTCCATTCAGCACTTAACTAATGGAATATTTGTTTATTTGTCAGCTGCACAGAAACTACAGGACATATTGCAGGAATATACATTTCCTACTGACTTTCAGGTGCCTTTTGATCCCCGGGTCAAAGCAGGATCAATCCTTGTGAGTTTTACATTATCTTTAGTGTTTTCAAACAGTAAAGGAATATGCAGTAGTAATGTCCATTGATGAATGTCCTGAGCGGAGTGTTATTTGGGCCTAACCACATCCAATCCACATACTACACAGCACAAAGAATGTAAAGTGATGGCCTCCAAGAAGAAGCCTCTCTGGCTTGAGTTTTCTTGTATGGAGTCTGAGGCACCAACTGGTCCTCCAGTTGGAATCATCTTCAAACATGGAGATGACCTTAGACAGGACATGCTCATTATCCAGGTAAATGCAGTCTTTAAAGAATTCTACACAATTTTTTTTGTCTTTAATAAAACCTGCACATACACATGTGGCCAAAATTGTTGGTACCCCTCGATTAATGAAATAAAACCCCACAATGGTAACAACTCTAATTTGACAAAAGTAATAAATAAAAATTCTATGAAAATGAAAAGCAATATCTGACTTTCATTTGTTCAACCATGCTTCAACAGAATTATTTTAAAAAAATAACTCATGAAACAGGCCTGGACAGAAGTGATGGTACCCTTAACTTAATATTTTGTTGCACAACCTTTTGAGGCAATCACAGCAATCAAACGATTCCTGTATCGGTCAATGAGACTTCTGCACTTCTCAGCAGGTATTTTGGCCCACTCCTCATGAGCAAACTGCTCATGTTTTCACTGATGTTCCTTGAGCTTGAAGTTCACCTTTAATCTCTTTAGAAGTTGTTCTTGGCTCTTGTTACCATTCGTATTATCCGTCTCTTTGATTTGTCCTAAATTTTCCTCCTGCGTCCACGTCCAGGGAGGTTGGATCTTAAATTTCTGAATAATATATGCAACTGTAGTCACAGGAACATCAAGCTGCTTGGAGATGGTCTTAAAACCTTTACCTTTAACATGTTTGTCTATAATTTTCTTTCTAATGTCCTGAGACAACTCTTTCCTTTGCTTCCTCTGGTCCATGTTGAGTGTGGTACACACCTTGTCACCAAACGGTACAGTGACTACCTGTAGCCCTATATATAGGCCCACGGATTGATTACAAGATTGTAGACACCTGTGATGCTAATTAGTGAACACACCTTGATTTAACATGTCCCTTTGGTCACATTTTTCAGGAGTACCATCATTTCTGTCCAGGCCTGTTTCATGAGTTTATTTTTTTTAATTATTCTGTTGAAGCGCGGTTGAAAAGCAATATCTGACTTTCATTTGTTCATTTTAATAGAATTTTTGTCAAATTAAAGTTATTTTTGTTACCATTGTGGGTTTTTCTTTCATTAATCGAGGGGTACCAACAATTTTGTCCACGTGTATAGACACCATACGTTCACTTATACTGGTAATTCCATGATCTCGTGTTATATGATGATATCATGGGCATTTTTTTAAAAGCTCAATAATTGAATTCATCTTACAGAGTCAAACGCTTGAGACGTACTCTGAAACTTTGCCAAAGGTTTTTTTTGTAATTGCATTATAGATGCTGATGTTGATGGACTCAATTTGGCAGGAAAACTCTTTGGATCTCAACCTGGTGCCCTATGGCTGTATATCAACAGGACATCAAATAGGTTTTTGAACGTGGCCGTATTGCTCTTAGTCAAATGCATGGATTAAATTTCGAGTGCAATCGAGTGCAAGTTCTGCATTTATCTCCGATGCAGGTTTGATTGAGATTGTGAGAGATTCTGTTACCATTGCTACTATTCAGAGGAGTAATGGGGGGACAACGGGAGCATTCAAAAACAACGCCTTGTTTGACTGGCTCGAGGGAAAGTGTCTCATACAGGAGAAGGTACGGATATAGTTCCTCTCATTAATACACACTGAATACCGAACATGTGTGTGCGTTGTACACCATGCGCTGAATCTCTCGCTAACGTCTTTCACTTGTGAAGTTCTATCAAGCATTGGAGAAGTTCGTCAGTTCCTGTGCTGGATACTGTGTGGCCACGTACGTGTTGGGCATAGGTGACCGGCATAATGACAACATCATGATTACTAACCAAGGTAAGGGAAGGAGTGAGGTTAGCTGACCATCCCCGGTCCAAGAGTTCATGTCTCTGAATCTGACAAAAAGCTTTCATTCAATGCACTTTCACAAGCTCCAACTGTGAAATTAACGCCTACAAACAGAAATAGCAAAGAAATCACCACTAGAACATTTTCCACACTGTAATAGCTGTAATTCACTGCTAAATGAGCATCATCTATCTGTAGCAACTATGTTGGTTTTTATTGTTGTGATTTGTGCTGTCACTCAAAGGCAACCTCTTCCACATTGATTTTGGCCACATCCTTGGCAACACCAAGAGCTTCTTGGGTGTGAGCAGAGAGAGGGTCCCCTTTGTCCTCACTCCAGACTTCCTGTATGTCATGGGTAGAGTGAAAGGCCAATCAAGCTTGTCCTTCCAGAGGTTTATGGTAAGTGCAGCAGGTGCTTTACACCATGTGATTTAACATTGCTTTGGTCTGCAATCTTGGGTATTATTTAGATATTTAGAAATTTGGACCAGAAATTTGGTTGTGTTTGGGGAATTTGTCCAGTTGTAAAGTACCTAAACGCTTTTGTGGTAATGCACTGGATTACGTCTGGGCGTTGCAGCTCTTCTTAACTCCAGTCCACTACAACGCAAGCGCTAGCCACGTGTGCTAAACGGAACTGCGGGACAGGCGGGACTGAGCAGTCACCGCCATACACCTTCCCTGTCCTGCAGGACCTTTGCATCCAGGCCTACGTGTCTCTGCGTGGTCAGTCCCGCCTGCTGGTGACGCTCTTCTCCCTCATGATGCTGACGGGCATCCCGGAGCTGAGCACTTCAGACGACATGCGATACCTGCGTGACGCGCTGCAGCAGGAACACAGCGAGGAGGAGGCGCGGCAGCACTTCCTGCATCAGATCACCGTGTGTGAGCAGAAGGGCTGGACTGTGCAGGCCAATTGGTGGATCCACCTGGTGGCTGGCATCAAGTAAAGGAGGAGGAGAAGACAGACGTCTGTTGTTGTTTTTTGTTTGTTTGCTTTTGTTTTTGTTGTTGTTGGCATTTTAGATTGGTGAAGGGCTGGTGGTGTTTTCACTTTGGCAAAAAAAAAACATGTGGTGCGAGTTTAAGTAAAATTTGAAAGAATAAGACATGAACACTACATGACTACATGACTATAAACTATGGGAAACCTATAGACTTTTGTTAAAACACAATGGGGCATCCAGCACTACAGTTGCAATAAGACTTTCATGACTGAAGGGGGCACTGTGGCTTACTCTCACAAGGCATGGCACATCCACCCCATCAATGACACGAGGCGATACTGATGCACTAACACCCAATTTTTAATAGCGCATACTTATTTAAACAGCTCTTGATATGTTTATACTTTTTTATTTCTACAAAGATGGCAGAACACCACCGGTATACACGACCATCTGCATGGCACCCCATTGACTTGTATGCTGTTGTGTGCATGCAGGTGTACGTTTGTGCTTAAATAAAAATATGCCAGTAATTTAAAACTTGTCTGCGCATGGGTCAGAGAAAATGCAGTTGGGTTTTGGGTAAATTACTACGATGGTCTTTGATTGCTGTTCGCACTGAGGCAGGAGCAGGAGAGAAGAGGGGGTTTTTGGGGAGCAGGGGAGTTGTCAGTAGTAGGTGGGGAGCGCGGGGAGGGGGGGTCTGTCTGAGAGGCTGCAGTCTGGCGAGACTCTGCTCTGCCTGAGCAAGCCTTTCTCCCACTCCATCTCAATCCACCTCTCCTTCCCTCACTTCTGTTCTTTTATTCTGCTCATCTCTCCATTTCACCCAGATCTTCTCCTTCCTTTGCCCATTTCATGTAGATGTTCCCTAGATATTTTATATTTCCTGATTTCTCTGTCTGCCTCTCTTGCTCTTTCTTTCGCACACACACACACACACTCACACACTCACACACACGTGCACACATGCATGCTGACTCAGTGCCACTGATGTGGTGGGCACATGGTTGGTTGCCTTTTTTGGAGCTGTGCAGTACTCGGAGAGGAAACCAAAGACTCGTAACCCAGCATGCCCAGAGGTAAGTCCACAATATCTTTTGTTTGTTTGTTTTTGTTTGTTTTTTGAGCAGTCCCAGCATGCCAGTCTTGCAAGGCACTGCTCAGCCACTGCCAGATGGCAGGGGGAAAGGAAGGATGGTATAGGCCATAAGCATAAGGAGGCAATTGCCTGTAGGCTGGCACCGCAACCAGTGTTGGTCACCGCAATCTTGAAGCTCAGGTGAGATCAGACAAGGGTTGCAACTGGTGATCTAGAGCTCTGAGAACTGCTTAGTCATGTAGCACATGGAACAAGCAGATGATTGTGCCAGAATTGGTTTGGATTGGCAGACTGAACTAAAAGCTTCCACAGAAAAACCATCCGGTCTTTCATTAAAAGTACAGCGGTGAGACTACACCGGTTTCCCTCTCCACTCTAAAAGGACTCTGTTGGTGTTTATCGCTTATGACTACGTCTGTGTAGACCACAGTATCACTCCCATCTTTTGCATTGAGAGAGAACGTCACAGCCACGTTCTCAGAGAGACCGACTCAGCAAATCTGCAAATCCTCGCATGCAAGCACAGCAGTGCACCTCTTTAAAGTCATGCTATTGCTGTGTATGTGTGAATGAGTGTGTCTTATGACAGCATTCATAGGCTGTGTCCTGCGTGCATTAATAGACACAGCAGAACAGCCATGGTTCTGGTCAGAGTGATGATGTAACTCATGCTGGCAGTGCTGTGTGTGTGTGATCAAGTTGTGTTATTACTTTAATATGAAAATGTCATTTATTTGTTCATGTTGGTTTTGCAAAAATAAAAGAAATATAAATTTAACTGACATGGCTGATACGGCAATAAATTACTACCAATATTACTCGTGATATAATGATGTGGTTGCTCTGACAGCTGACACTGTTTGCTTGTAGCTTCCTGCAGACTCTATAAACAATTTCTCAATTTGCATTTTGTAATGTTATATTGTTTGCACACAATATATATTTTAAAATTATATGTCTGCACATTTATATGTTGATATTCATAGGTCCGGTGTGACCATTTGTGTTCCATTATTGTAAGTGAGCGTGTAACTGAGTTTGTGTATGTACAGTACACGTGTCCCAGTTACACATCCTCCACTCATGCATGGCTACTGGTCACAGGCTTTTCCTTTTCAGCACTGATGTCCCATGGCTAAGCAGTTGTGACATGTTTCGGCGTCCCTCAGCCCCCTGGGAAGTGGGGACAAGTTCCCTTCTGCTATTCTGTCTCTCAGATACGCCCCTAGCTCCAACACCCCACCCCAATGTAGACCTGTTTGTCACATGCAACACAGAATTTACAAGCTCTGCCTTTTCCTAGCACGACTGATTTCCTGTGGTGTTCAGAGTGGACTGCGGTGTTCTAGCACCATTTGAAACCGGTCATGCTGAACGGCAAGACACCCCCTGCAGACGTGGAGGACTCGACACAGGCACAGCTATAAACGCAAGACACACTTTGAGGTAGTCTGAACATGAGAGTAGAAACTGAAATAAGATTTTTAAGGCATCTTAAGTAACCATTAAATTGCTTATTATAAATTATATTAATATTCTAAATAATCATAGGGGATATTATATTTTTAGATGTAAGGAGTGTAAAACATTTGCTAGATAGATATTTACCAAATAAGTCTAGCTGACTTTATTTAACATGGTCACAGTCATTCTTAAAAGACTTCAAATCCACATTTCACCAGCTTGGACATAACCTAAACACACTGTCTTACTCTCCTTCAACATGCCTGAGTTCAATCACACAATCTCCCAAAATATAAATGCCTTGCAATATAATTGAAATGCATCACATATAAAAGAAGCCCATCTAAATGCAAGGTAGGATGTGAGAAAAACAATGGCTCAGCAGTATCCACACAGTATCCACGCTGAATCCAAAACACCAGCTCCATTTACATCAGCCTGAGAGCCACATCTCCAGGCCCGTTGGACTGGTACGGCTGACGGTGCCGTGGAAATCGGGATTGGGAATCCACAATCCTGTGCCGTACACATCGAGCTCATCGTTGCCACCCTTAAAATACCTGCTCTTCATCATGAGGCCAGATTTCTACATAATCTGCACTAAATTGGCCTGACCAAGTTTTCCCTATGAATATATTTGTAGACCACTCCAATTCATCCACAACCACACCTACTCCAGCACACTGAGGGAAGACTAATCTGACCTCTGGAACGTCTAGTCGCTTCTCAGTGGCAGGGGCTCATCTTTCTGTTCACAACTGCTCGAGGACACCAGGACAACACCTGGTGACAAGAGGTCAAAGTGTCATCACTTTTTTTTTCTTTTAATATGTTTTTTTTCTCACCATTACACAAAGTTAGGTTTAGGATTAACAAGCAAAGAATTGGCCCACAGTTGCAGAGTCAATAATTAAACACACATACACACAGGCACATGTACACATACTACTCTGGGAGAACAGACTACCAAACAGTCCCAGCAGGAGTCAAGAGGAAAACACCATCCCCCCCCCCCCCCCCCCAACCCCAGAGAGGAATCAGGTGCTCTTGGTCGCCTGGGTAACTGTGCCACTAGCAACTCATCGCTTTGTCTGTGCCAAGTCAGGCTGATCTAGAGTCAGTCAGGAGGATGTCAGAGAGTGTAGTCTCAAAGACAGAGGTGAATACAAAGCTGCAATTGCAGGTAAGAGTATATAATGTTCTGAGATGTTCGGTTGAAATGATCCAATCATTCTAATTCAAATGAGACTTCTAAAGATATATTTTCATGCTTCTCTGCACTCATATGCTGGTGTTTAATTTTAACATAGATAAAATTTTATATGGAGACTTTGTTTACTCTACTTTATGGTTACATGTAATTAATTATAACAGTTACATAATTTATTCTAAATAGTCAGACCTCACATTCTGACATTAGTGCATTGCGTATGTAAGAGTACCAGTGGAAAGTGCTCATGTGCTGAATGTTTGCTGAATCACTGTCAATCACAGAGCTGCTTCTCCATGACAGAGGAGAACTGTTGCCAATAACAGTAAGCATGACTGAACAGAACACAGACAAACAGTGTGTCCAGTCAGGATCCACATCTGTTTTGGATGACTCACATATTGACTACAAGCAGTACCTGTGCAGGTATACTACCCCAAACTCTGTGTTTGTGTGCGTGTGTGTGTGTGCACGCATACATATGTGCATGTCTGTGTATATGTGTGTGAAACAGGGATATTGTGCCCGTGTGTGTGACTGTGTTCCTTTCAGCCGCCTGTGTTTCTTTCAGCTTGTTTGGAGAATCAACTGCTGAGTATTTTCTCAGCCACACCTCCCCACCCAAGACCCCTCCCACCTGGTACTCAGAGATGAAGGACAACATGAGTGGTAGTGCTTTCACTGCTGACCAGTCAACATCTGCTGATTAGAAAACTGTCATGTTCTCTAAGTATCAGTCATAAAGTATAAAAAGTGCTAAATAAATAAGGCCTATTATTATTATTAAGCAACATTTTTAATCAATCGCATGGGATTATAATCAGCAATATATGGAATTAGGTGTCTGATGTTTTATACAGTATATATATTCACTGAATTCACTGAGCTCCTGAGAGCAACCCATTCTTTCACAAATGTTTGTAAAAACAGTCTGCATGACTAGGTGCTTAATTTTATACACCTGTGGTCATGGAAGTGATTGGATTCTGATAATTAATTTGGATGGGTGAGCGAATACTTTTGGCAATATAGTGTGTGTGTATATATATATATATATATATATATATATATATATATATATATATATATGCTTATTTGTGATGAGGATTGCACCTGGGCCAGGGTCATGTTTTTCGTCCTGTCTTAAACAGTAACACAACACAAAGGGTCTGACTACGCGAGAGGTTTGTGTTTTCATTTGTGGAGATCACTCCGTAATATCAGGTAGTGTGTTTTAGTGGAGTTCACTCTCTAATGTTAGGGAGTGTGTTTTTATTCAAGGAGTTCCCTGTCTAACGTCAGGGAGTGTTTCATTCGTGGAGTTCACTCTCTAATGTCAGAGAGTGTGTCTTTATTTGTGGAGTTCACTAATGTCTATAAGTAAAGCTTGTGCACAGCTGTTTTCTTGTACTTGAATCTAAATAGTGTTGATCTCTCTGAAGTGGAAACAAGTTAATATCCACTTTAGAGGCCTGTGCTGCACGGTTCTGTTTGATGCAGGTGAGTCATATGATTGATCATGTTTCCTCTGTTGACAGGTTGCGTGAGTGCAGAGGCATTTTGGGATACACTAAGGGAGCGCTCTGCTAGGATACTGAGCGAAATGGAGACCAGCCCCTCTAAGGTGCCTTTCCAAATATATATATATATAACAAATTACATATAAAGATATAGGGCTGATTTACTAAATAACATATGAAATTGTATCATGCTGATATGTCATGCAAAAAAAGTCATGTACTGTTCTTTAGCAGGCTGACAAAGTCTCAGCTGATTGGAGGAGGCTAATGAGACAGGATCACCTTCGGCACCTATCTGGAGTGAGGTTAATGTTCCACTCTGCCTTGCGAAATCAGGCTTTCTCTGCTGTCCTCCTAAATCAGAGGACTCCATCTCTTCTCTTTGACCTGGATATGACTCAAGGGCCCAATCAATACATCGCACTGAAAAACAGAATCTAACAGAATTACAGGGAAAGGTCTTTCCATAGAATTCTGCTGCTTGCTGTTCAATACCACGTTAATTACATGTGCTTGGCGAATTGTAAGCACAGATTAAATGTTTTGAATTCCTTAGCTTGGCCTTGGAACTCCTTTGTCACTCAGTAGTCAAAAACGTTACATCCTTAAATCCCTGTGAAGAACCCTGTGAACTCCTTTAGAATGATGAGTTGATTGTACATGTTTGCCACAAGGGGGCAGTAGGTCATCGATGTGGTGGATAACACCGTAGCCTTGCCTTAATTTTTTCAATTCTTTAAACAAAATTGTAAACGTCATTTATACGAATTTATCTTTCAGTGACGACCAAAAATTAAGGAATGTAAATAATTAAAATGCAATTAATAAAGTTTAATTACGATTTAATGAAGGTTTAATTAGTTATTAATAACAAGGAAAATTGTTTAATTTTGTACATCAGTGTTATTTTAGAAAAAAAGAAACAAATGTCTTATTTTCTTGTAATCTATTATGGTATTTTGATATGACAGGGTTTTCCACCTTCTTATATAAAATCATTCACAGAGATACATGTTTTGCAATATTTCTCAATTTTGAGAAATTTATTAAAACTGCAATGCTACCTATGTATTGATTTCCAAATCTGTTCTTTTGCCACACTTGTGTGTTTTTTCAATATTTACTTCTGTAACATATGCAGCAGATCTTTGTTGTCTTATCTGTTTGTAGGAAACATTTGACAATTCGTTTTTTGGAAATGTGAATTCAAGATAATGTCTAATAAGAACTGATTTTAAGCAAATAGGAAAGCCTGAAGGAATCCACCCCCACCCCCCACCAAAAAAGAAATACAAACAAAGAAAGTAAAGTTATTTCATCCCTTCAGAAATACCGAAGTCAGGTCCACCATATGTGTGCATGCAGCATTTGTAGGGCCAGAACTTTAAATCTGCACTTTTTGGATACTGCGTTAATGCTCGGTAAATTATGTTAAATTGTTCACAAAGCTTAATATATGAATGATGTTTGTGATTAAGCTATGTCCAATGGCAGCCAATAAGAGTGCCCATCAATACTGTGTGTTCACACAATAATAATGTGTATAATATATTCAATAATGATAAGAATGATAATGAAATAAAACGTTTCTAACTTTATATGTGTAAGTTAGTTCTTTAAAATTCTTATGCATTACTTGCTCTTGATCATATTTTGTATACTTTCTACCCCCTTCGCTTCCCTCTCTCCGCCATAGGTTTTACCGCTGAATACACTACTGTCCTTTGCTGCTGTCACTGTAAATTTCTCCGGTGTGGGACTAATAAAGTACTTATTTTATTGTATCTCATTTTATACGTACCATGGATTAAAACACAGTTGGAGTTCATGTCAATTCTTTTTAAATCTAATATGCGTCGTTCATTTTGTAAACCCCATGACAAACTATTACAGTAAATATTAGACAATTTTATATTTAATTTTTTTTCAGTTGCAATTAGTTTTTATGATTTGCCAATATGTAAATGTGGATATTTAATTATTTTATAAGAATATTTTGTAAGTTTTACACCAATGTTGCATCGATTGAGCTAATTGTGCCCTACAGCTTCCGGAACAGATGTTTGGGGTTAAATGTTCTGAAATGTTATTTTTTAATGAATTCGCACAGTATTTTATAATCGAATAACATCATAGATTGTCGGTCATTAGTATTAATTGTATCGTACTTTAAGTAAGTAGGAATAGGTTTTTAGTACATTTTATAGAGAGGCGCATATGTACCATAAATGTATCGGTACGCAAGAAAAGGGTTGCAAAAAGAAAGTGGTTATGGCTTAATCTCAACAGCAGCACAAGCGGATTTCAGCGGGATAACACAAACAACGTTTACCTGTGTGTTTTACAAAAAAGGCCGCTCCTCCCGCTTTACCACTACCGGTAGCATGTGCAGCGCTGTTCCCAAACAGGCGGAGGCGTCGCTGAAGGTGAGGTGCCATTGTACAGTATCAAGTGAACAGGTGAGTACACAGTTCTTGATCTACCTTTGCCAAGTCTCGTTTAACGTGAACCGTTATTGGCATATCCGAAGTTCGTCAGTACCGCTGGTTTGTAGCTCGGCAGGGCAAAAAAAAAATCGCAACAGATCGTAACGATTGCTAATATCTTACTTATCTAACTTTGAAAACAACGGAAACAAGTAAAATTGCATACACTTGTTATAAGCATATACTGATGTTTTGCCAGGTTATGTGTTTTATACATTCTTGGTTTTTGGTTTTCAGTGAAATAAGCTGCCAATAAGTATCTACAGTAACTTTTCGTCCTGTCGTGTTCAACAAAATACAGATTTAATTTCAAGTGTCGAATTTCTGACTGAATCTACAGACACAGGCAAATCCAGATAGCCCGGAGACTTACCCGAAGTCCTAAGTTACTCTTTCTGCAGTTTTATCATTAGCTGCCTGAAGTTGCTTTTCTGATTCTCATTTACTCATTTATTGTTTAGTTAATTCATTTGTTTTTACATTTTTAGTTTTTTAATGCATGGCACATTAATATGTGCAGCACATTCTCTGCTTACACCACACCATCGGCTGTGCAATTGAAGCTAGTTGCTGTCTCTGCGTAGTTGTATTTGTGGGATGTGATGACTTCCCATTAAGCTGAATTGCAATGATAACTTCTGTTGCTGCACCTAGCAACCACATCACTGCCTCCCGTCAGCATAGTTTCCTATACAGCTTCCCTTCCATTTGCCAGCATCACATTTCCATACAGATAGTAGTGACTAATTGGTGAATGGCTGAGGTAGCAAAGCTGTAAATAATAGTGTAAATCCTGATAAAAGCTTTGATGAATTCATTCACATTTGTCCCTTCTGAGCACAGCTGAAGTGGGAAAACTGTGGATGTTTTTTTTCAGTATTGCCTTAATCTGCTTTTACAATATGACTGTGGGCAAGTATGAAGATTGAGGATTTTTGCAGATCTCAGACCAGATTTTTGAGTGGGTTTAAGGTTTACAGCGAATCACATGTTTTTTTTACTATTAATTATCATCAGTTTATGCTTTTATAGCACATATCTGTTAATTTTGAATCAAAATATAAAATTATCCGCAAAGGGTTTCAGAATTGTGGAAAAATTACTCCTTCACACACATTGCAGGAATTAATATTCTTTGCAAGGCTTGATTTCATGTAAGGCCTCGTACCAGGAAATAATTACTCCCAAGTAATTACACCCATGGAAAAGCTGTCCAAATATCCTGCCTGTCCATCTCCTGTGTATGTTCTCCTGAATGTTGTTTTCCTCTGGAGACTCTTTTAGAAAATACCTCATACAATTTTTCTCAAGTCCTAGAGGGGCTGTTTGGGTTAATGCAAATCTGAGCTGACGACTCTGAGTCAGACCAATGAAAACTAATAGGATAGATGTTAGATATTCCCTCTCCATTGGCAAAGCTAAAATGGTGGATTGTTGAATTTTCACTGTTAAAGCATGCTCTTAATAAAAATAAAGGGATCTTTAGCATGATTCTTTAACGTGACTGTCTTGGTGACTCTTTTTATTACCTTATGACAGTGACAAGGATACCTTGTGCTGATGCAAAAGTACAGATACATCACAAAATATAAAGACACTGTCACCATAGAGATTGACTGACTGCTGTCTGTTAGGTTTATTGTCTTATTAGGTAGGTACCCAGTGTCAGACATTATGACTGGAATGCAGACAATTAAAGAGTTCTAGAACATCACTCATCGCTGTTCTGAAAATTCCATGTAATGACCCTCCCAAGAATGTCCGCCCATGTATCATCCATTCAGACCTGTTACCTTTAAACTCCAGTCTTTTAAAAGAAGTTCAAAGGTGATACATTAAGCAAAACATTTTTTGGAAACCACTGCATGGATATGATTCCCTGAGCATATCTCATTTCAGAGACCCCAGGCCAGTGGAATTGTCACACTGGATGAGAAAGTTTTAACTTTGGCTTTTCTCTCACTTCTAAATAAAACATGGCTACTACAGTTATTCAAAGATAATCATAAAATTGTGAAATTGGTCACTTATGAATAAAATGAATTAAGGGCAACAACACCAAAACGACAGCATATGGATATTCTGAACTATAGATGTTCTCCTCAGTGATGGGTGAATCATTAGAACTGTATACACCTGTAGGTATTCTGCAGCAGGATGAAGCATGTTCACTCCAGTCCTGTTCTTAGTTGTATTTTGGCCTCTATGTTGATCCAGGAAGTCAGGTAAAATATTGAGTTCAGGTGCAAGGTTTCTGCTTGAATGCTGGCTGGTTTTATTCTCTGTAGTAGCAAGACACAAAGAACTCAAGATCAAACAGTTTAGATTTATCAGTGTATCTGGTTACAGCTTCGTATGTAATACAATGCAATGCATTACACATATAACACGACACAGACTACGGTCTTTAGTCAAGGAAATGACCAACTATAGTGTGAGAGTGGTAATGTGCGTAAAGACTTCAAAGTCTTCACAGGTGAAACATTATATGCTGAGGTACAAACCTTTATGATCCAAACTTTTGCTTTGGCATAAAAGGATTTTTTGACCTTCGGTGTATGTCATCGGGTCTGGAGGTAAATGCACCACAGAGTCATCTAATCAGGAGCCCAAGGTCAATCATAGACATGACTAAACAATCACTGTGTTGTTTCCTGAGTCCAAGCAGTTGATGCCAGTTTACAGTGTGCAGATTACATGCGCACACTGTTATAAAAACCCACTGGAATTTTGGCAGGCTGGGAACTCTGTATCCTGAGTGTCTGTCTTATTTGGGGTGTGTCCTATGTTGAATTGTGCGGTGCACATATACTGCAGAACGTTATATTCATGTCATAGCAGGCGATGGATGAGAAACAAGCAAATTATGAATTTTCTGGAATGTCTGTGGCATAGTGCACACCCATATGCACTGGAAGACTGTAAGATAAGACCTTGGGAAGGGCAGACAAAACACAACCCCAGTCTAAAGCTGCATATCCTTATGCATACATACAAATATGATATGGCATTCCCTCTCTATCTTTCCTTCTCTCTCTCTCTCTCTCTCTCTCTCTCTCTTTGCCACTCTGTAGGTGCATTTCTTACGTCTTACATGTTATAGAGTGAGGCGCAGATGTGGGTACTGCTGTGTGTTTATGCGGGCTGTTCTGCAGCCGTTACCATACCGCTCGGAGTGTGTTTATTATGAGGATGAGGAAGATAGATATCCCACGATGAAGTTCCTAATGGATTTGTGTTTTGTTTCATCAGCCGTGCAGAACCTCCCTTTGCGATCACCGGTGTGCATCTTTCCCGGTGTGTAATCTTTCAAAAAACTCAGGTTTCTGCATGTGCTAATAAGGGTTTTTTACTGAGCTGAAACCAGACCTACCAAATTGGCTCAGTACTCTGGAGCAGATTCGTCTCTTCCTGATTAACAGATTCTAGGCTGCTATGGAATGCCAGGACTGTTCTGTTTCACAGGAGATTATTCATTCAGGCTCTTTTTTTCCTGTGGAGGAAACCAATCTCTTTCAGAACTTACAGAAACATGATTTGACTCCATAGGATGCAAAATTAGAAGTACTGTATTGTCAGCTCAGAATGTTATCAGGAAGGAACAGATATTATTTTCCTATATTGCTGTCAGTATAACTGGACCAGAAGGTGGAAACATGCCAAACATCTCTTAATTGGAACTTTTCCTGTCCTGCTTTCATGTTCATTGTTGTATAGTAAAATATTAATGAATGAACCATTCAACCAGGCACACTGTCAGCATTAACAACCAGTAACATGTCCTTTTGCCTAAAGCTGCCTTGATGCTTTTTTAAAAAATACATTTTGTCCATATCTGAAGTAAACCATCTAAAAATGCTGCTTAAAAAAGAAACTCTTAGATTTAGATGGTAATAATTTCTGCATGCCAATTAAATAGCTATTCTATCCAATCCCCTTCAAACCAATGTCAACTCTGCATTTAGAAAACTGTGTATATAGGAATATAGTGCTTTGTTAACAATAACAACATTTTATTAAATAGCATTTGACTGATTTGACTGGTCGTTTTTTTTCAATTTTCAAAAGAGTCAGGTTAGTTGTCAAAATGATGAATCCACCAATCACCTAATACTTAGCCATATAAAAAATGTTTGAAGTAAGCTACAAGACCAGTTTACTTTACTTAAGTCCTCTGAATGACCAACACTGAACTTTTTGTAATGTTTAATGAGGATTAATAATAATGTTCTTAAAATATTTTGAGATGCGATGCTTTTTCTAAACATCTCATGACAAGGCAGTTTCTGGGTTACCTCTGTTTTCCATCATTAAACATTCTCAATATATGATCTGGTTGGTGTGGTTGATGCGGTTGGTGCGGTTGGTGTGGTTGGTGTGGTGTGGCCTCCTGGTTTGTGTAGCTGTCATTTTCAGCTCTGTGGGTATTGGGAGGGAGACAGCGCTGTGGGGTGCTCAGAAAGGCCACGGCGGAGCTGCCCTCCCCACTTCACCCCAAACCAGTAAGGACCCCCCCCCCCCAAATAATGGAGAAGTGCATTCCGCCTGCCCGGAGACCAACACCCCCTTTCTGCACTGTGGCTTTGGAGAGCGACAGGGGCATTTGAATAAGAATCGCTGTCCATTCACCCTCTTTGCAGCAGTGGCATTGGGAAGGTGGGGGACATGTCTCCGGCCACTCTGATTGGCCGGCGGTGTTCAGTGTTTTTTTACCATACCATTACACACACACACACACACACACGTTTTTTTATATACCCACTCTCTTTTGCTGCCTCCCTCTCACCCTTCCCACTCTGAAAGTGAAATCTGCTGTAAGCGAGTGGTGAGAGAGCTATACAGAGGGACTTTGTCACGTCGTGTTGTTGCGTGAGTACCATAACTTTTCTCAATCTGATCCTTACGATAATGCCTTTCGGGCCAGCAGGGCCATGCTTCTGTCAGATTAGACTACATATGTGCTCAGTTCAGGAGTGCAGACGCCCTGTCTTGCCTCTGCAGGCAGTTTTGACTGTGTAATTCTTGCAACTGATTGTTCCCTAAATCTCTCTAATCTGCCCCTTCTGTGCCCCTGCTCTGATGTATAGAATGTGATGTCTTGTTTTTTCCTGTCATTATTACTCAGCGTTCCTTGAAAAATATTAGGATAGAATTTTCTTGAACTCTGTTAATACAGAATGTGTGGGTTTTTTTTTTGTTCTATGTTTTATATGTTAGAAATGTTATTGTAAAATGGGAATTTCAAGGGAACAAACTTTATCACTGCAGGACTTTGCGTCCCTAATGCAAATTGCAAAAGGACATAAGGCAGAAAGTACATCTCATTTGAACAGATGGTCCTAATGGTTGGTTACGTTCCTCTGCGTGGTAGTTTGTTGTGGCCCTGTGGCTAACCCCACACCACAATTACTTGAAGTACCCATGCGGGGCGAGTCCGCTGTGTGTTAATAAGCTCGTCTTCACGCTGCAGTTAGCCGAGCGCCGCGGCGCTGCTGGCGCGGGGGCCCCCGTGCGGCTGTGTGGAGGAGCGGGGCTGTCGGGCGACAGGTCCCCTCCACACGGGTGGAGGAGCTTCAGCCGGGGGCCCTGCTATCCTCTCGGAGGGCTCAGCCTACCAGTGGGAGGCCCCACAGTGTGCACAGCTCTGGCCAAGGCCACACGGATGGTTTTCTCACTTGTCTGCCGCTTCCTTCCTTTTTTAATGGATTAGTGTAACAAAAAGGTCCTGTATTCAAACAGGCTGACAGTGGTAATGGTGTTTAGCTGTGTAATTAGTGAGTCTGTTTTTGTTTTGGCCAACAGCAGATGGTTGTTATAGTGTTTACCTCAGAACAGCAGCTACTGTTCTACACAGTTTACTATTGTGCCAAATTACTATAGCATCTGTATAGCATCTTCATAGAGTATTGTGTAAAAATGTAAATTAAACATTGTATGTTGTATATTTCAGTACAAATTGGAGACAGATTTTGTGTGGATACAAAATGTCTATCTGGGTAGCTGTAACAACTGTAATGAGGTTTACTGTGTCTCATTGGTTGTGTGATATTGATTGTGTGATATTGACTGTGTGTCTTTAGTGCCGTTTTATGCTATTTAAATGCTAAAATGGCTTTAGGGAGGGTGATATAAAATAAAAAGACTGAATTGAGTTTGAATCTCCCCAACCCATTTCTTAATTCTACACACTGTTTTTTAAGATCTATTTTTTTTATTTTAGGCCTCTGGATGTCTGTCTCTGCTTACTCAACGTCCATGATGGCCAGATGCCTGGGTCTCCTCATCCTTGGTAAGTTGTAGATTTTTGATGCATGATGCTGGTTTCTCCAGAACTTAAACCCACATCTCAGGCGGACTGTGATCACCTAGGTGACAAGCACAGGCAATGTGTCAGAACTTTGCAGAATATGACCCTGGACTGAACCAAGCGGATCATAAGCCTCTTATGGAAAAGAAAGAAAAGGTTCAAACGCTCTGTGACCTTCTTCCCATGCCGGATCGCGTACACTGAACGGCCAGATGAACAGGCACAAACACGACCCGCCTCTCCTCTTCTTCTCTGCTCCCTGTAGCATCGCCGCTCGGGGTTCACCCGGGTTCGCCGTGCTTGGATTTAGACCCTTTTAGGCGTGTTCTACGAAGAGCCGTCAGGCGGCAGATTGAGTGACGCCACCCTCGGGCAGACGATAGGTCGATAGGTGTGTGCGGAGCAGAGGGTAAACTCTCCACCTGAAAGTCGCTCACTGCAAACAACCCCCCCCACCCAGTGTTGATGAGACTCTGAGTAAACAGGCATCGCCATGACAGCAGCAGCTGGGGCGGGTGGCAGTGCGCCTGTAAGAGCATCAACGTTTAACAGAGCGACGCAGCCGTTTGGCAGGCGGTGGGCCTTCTCAAGATCATTTAGATACTGCGTGTGTTCACTTGTTATATGACTTCATGGCTCTCAGTTAAGACTTTAATGCTTCTACACATTCAAAGTTAATGCCACTCAATCCATCAGTTACTGTGGCCTCTTTCCTTTGTCTATTTTTAAAACATGTCGTCTGTCTTTCATCTGCAGGCGTGTCATATTTGGAGGTTAGTTCCCAGGTGCCCAATGCTGTTCGCCCTCAGTGATCTGCCTCACACCCTCACACAACACTACCACAGTAGTCACCCACAGTGCAGACAGGGCCCACGTTTGTGGACGTGTGTTGCGTGAGGTTTCAGGCAGTACTGATCACCCTGTAACTAAGTCAATAAGGGGATAATGGAATATAAGATAAAGGGAATGGCTAGAATGCCTTTCTTCTACCAGCCAGCTCATGCCCCCCCACACACACACCTTGGTATTGTTATGTTTTATAGGGTGGTTCATTTCCATGTGGGTTTATAATAGCAGCTCGTACATGGTAACATCTAACATATAATTTCGTCCTCTTTCTCTTCATCTGTTTCTGTCTCATTCATCCAGTCCTCATCATTATGTATGATTCACACTGTCTGTGAAGTGTGAACAGAAACCACCGTCCTCTGATTCCACTCTAAAAGAAGTACTTTCCTGCAAAATGAAGATTCAGGACAGTTTATGGAGTACGGCATAAAACCAAAAGTGACCACTACACACCCTCATCAGCATGAGCACTTAGCAGGACTGGATAGCAGATGCTTCTTCTCTGTAAAGTCTCTTCATTAAGAGTTCAGTGCTGGGGGTTTTTTTCCGTGATGCTTGTGCATCTGGGAAGCGGAGCAGTTAACTGGACCAGAGCTGCTGTTCACATTCAGCCTTCACACGCTGACCTGATGCTGGTTGGATTATACTGATCCCACACACCAGACTTGCAGAAGTCTTATAGTCAGAAGTGCTGGACCATCTTTGTGGCGTGTTTCAGAAAAGGTAGTGAATAGCGAAAGTGGACCAGGCACTTTGTGACAGGATTTAACATCTTAGATCGCGACATCTCACAAAAACCGTGATTACCGCTGCTTTCTCAGCGATCATGCGATCGTCGATCACATAAAAGTGGAATATTCCCTTTTATGTCGCTTGAACTTGAAAGATTTGTGTCGTTATTGTACTAAATGCACTGTGTTGTATTTCTTCATGCGTTGTATCACACCCCTGATCTTATCTAGTGGCCTTCCATGGAGTAAGGGAAGTCTGTGCAGCTCGTGGTGCTACAATTCTGCACAGCAGCCAAGCTCCTTTTGTAGATGGTGACGACCCCCTTGGGGCCAGGGGCTGGGGGCCAGGGGCTGGGGGCCAGGGGCTGCACTTACACGTGAGCACTGGCCCTCGACACAGCAAGTGTAGCACTGTACAGTTTAACAAGGGCCATTATAGAATGAGGTATGGAGTGTCTCCACCTCCCTCATAATGTCAGGGGCTTCGACACCTGGAGTGCTGGTCTTGATGAAAATCGTTTTCCCTGCTCTGCCGACATTCCTAATTGTTTTCCGGCATTCCTGCTGTTCTCAAGGTGTTCCTGCTGTTCTCAAGGTGTTCCTGCTGTTCTACTGGTTTCCTGACACAAGGCCACTGCCACTGGAGAGTTTGTTCTTTGTGCATCTTTTGGCTCCAGTTAAACATGCGTATGGGTGTTTGTGTGTGTGTGTGTGTGTGTGTGCAGATGAGTGCAGAGGTTTGTAGTGCTGCTGGATTACACAATGGCATGTGCTGTTTGTTGGTGTCTTGCAAGGGGCAGACCCATATAGTGCAGTACAGGTCAGTAATGCAGCATAGGCTGCCAAAACTCAGAGTCTATCAGCTCTGTGCTACTTCCAGGAGTCACTAACAAAGAGCAGAGGTGGGAATGACGAGCTGATTTCTCTCCCTGGGCTGAACTGCTGTTATTGACCCGCTGCATCATGACGGTGATCAGATGAATATGTGATAGATGTACATTTACATTTACATTTACGGCATTTAGCAGACGCTCTTATCCAGAGCGACTTACAAAAGTACTATGTGTTCAGTCAGAATATGCATCTCTATCTAGTATAAACAGGTTTAAGTCCAAACTACTTGAGGTCAAGCTCTGCCATAAACCGTTGCTAGTGCTGATGCCTAGAAAGAAGACAACAAAATAAGATTAGACACAGTGCAATACCTAGCAAGACTGAAATACCTACAAGACTACATGCAGTATAGTGCAATACTATAGTGTTCCTAAAGATAAAGTGCAATTACGCTTTATACCAATGCTTCAGTTGAGTAGTGCTTATAAGTGCTTTACAAAGAGATGGGTCTTCAGTCTGCGTTTGAAAACCGCGAGAGAGTTCGCTGTTCGGACAGCCAGTGGAAGTTCGTTCCACCATCTGGGTGCCAGGACAGAGAAGCATCTTGTCGCGTGTCTTCCTTGAATCTTGTACACATTCCAATGTAGTTTTTATATGGGCAAAAGACAATCTACAGTTGCATGTAATTGATGAAAGTTGTGGCGTTTTCCTGTGTTTCTTCAATGTTTTCATAAGAAATTCTTATTGAAGGGCTTTGTGAGTGGAGTGTGCTTGATCACACATGTACAAACATCACTCCCCTCTCTACTAGTGTTGATTTTACATCCTGGATGAGAGGAATGTGTGGAAACACAATAATAGGGTTGGAGATGACTTAGACTACCTTTGCCAACCACCTCCCCTACAACTACTGCACACACACCCGACCACCACCCCCTCGCGCATACACACACAGACACACACACACACACACAGTAGTATTGCATTCTCTCCTTTGCCAGTCAGAACATGAGAAGCTATGTAGGGGAATGTAGGGAAATCAACAGCCCTGTGTGCCTCTGTGTGCACCTTAGTGTGTTCTGGGCTGAGCCCTACTGACTCTGGGATTCTCTGGTGTTTGTGGCTAAACAGCCCTCCCTGCTTATGAACGTCCCGCAGACAGAAGCTCAGTCGTTATCACCCTAAGTGCACAGCAAGTTGCTTTAACTGCTGCTTTTCTAAGCACACACCTTCATCTGTGAAGAAAAGCATGAACGTTTTATTCAGACCAATTCAGTGCATCTTAAGATTTTCCCGCACCCTGTGATCGTTTACCTGTGGAAAACCTGCTCCCCTGTGCCTCCTCACAGCACACCTGTGAAGCATTTACACAACTCTCTGCACTCTCACAGATCCTCTCCAGGTACATTTTAAAGGCCATTATGCAGTATCGATGGCTGGCAACGGGGAACAACAGAGATGCCTCAGTACCTAACCTAGCCCACAGTGTCCCACCTTGCCACTGTTTACCCAGGGAGAGTCAAATGTGTACAGGCCGACATTCCAAAGGTTAGGGATTTCTATTTGAACGTTATGTTTCAGGTTTACTGTACATGACAATTCCTAGAGTGAGTCCTTAGACCTCTTTGTTCACTGTGCACAGTGCACTTTAGTTTGCCCTCTTTTATGGTTGTAATCCCGTGGAATTTATGGCACATGTTCCAGTTGAGTCTTTCACTTGGGAATGGGCCAAGTCTCAATATTCAGATTATTCTGTAACACATTTACAACGCAGAGGAGGGCTGGGACATTAAGTCACTGGCTGTGCCTTACAGTTCACACGTGTTCTTTTACACATGCTGCATACGTATGTTCTAACGTCTAATAGCCCCGTATGATCCAAACATCTCACCTAACAAACATCACAGCGTTTAGCCGGATAAATAAAGCGACACCGTCCAAGCGCCAGTGCCGATCCTCTAGCCTGTTTCGCGCATTGTCCGTACAGAAAGGGCTCGTCGGCCATTGCGAGAGGGAGGCGCCATGCGAGGAGTGTTCACGTTCAGCGCATGGATCAGAGATGACTGGATGACCCAACGGGGCGTGCGCTGTTGGGTATCATCTCACAGCTCCTTTCTGTCTGTGCAGCTTGTGGTGCTTTTTCTATGAACTAGTCACTCTTAAAGTGAAGAACTACTACTCAGATCATCTAACACAGCGGCTACTGTGTTAATCACAGTGGACCTGTTCCTGTCTCTCTGCGTAGCTCTACACGGTCTGGCACAGCAGCTCCCATCAGGCCCGCACGGCTGCACAGACGGAAGCTGTTACCCAGCAACTGGAAACCTCCTGATTGGACGAGCCAATAACCTCACGGCCACGTCTACCTGTGGTCTGGAAGTGCCTGAGCAGTATTGCATCGTCAGCCACCTGCAGGTAACCCAACACCTTAAAATAAATAAATAAATAAAAGACACACATCACACAGGTACCAGAGTCGCCTTTAATCTTAACATCCTGCCCCAGCCTGGGACCATTTCTTGTCTTGCACGTTTCTTTATTTCGTTCTTCCTTTCTTCTTTTCGTTACTTTCATTATCTTCTTTCGTTTAATTCCTCTCTATTGAATGCAGGCTGCAGTATTGTGTGTGTGGCTTTTGTGCTCACTGGGCGTAAACGCTGCAGCCCCCTTCCACGTCTCCCTCCCTGCATGACCGGGCATGTTCCGCGTGCCATGGCGGCTCGGATTGTGGAACGGAGGTGTGCGTGCGGGCGCTGCCTAACACGGCACACAAACACACAGTCATGTATTTCAGTGAAAACGTGTGAATGGGTTTGTGTTTGTCTGGGCTGTGGCTCCATTACACTCCCAAACTGGGCGGGTGGTGGTAGCACCTCCCGCTGGGGCAGGTGGGGCAGCTTTGCTCTGCGCTCAGATGTGAAATGACTTTCCACACATGCTTTATAACAGTGAGACATTGAGGGGGTGTCAGAAAGATGAGCAGGGGTGCAGGGTGGCTTTCTAATACACCATCTAAATACCCCACAGGCCAATATATACCCCGCAGGCCAGTTATATAGCAGCTCTCTTGTGCATGCATTAAGGGTGTCCTTCTGTGTCTGCACATCTGCACAACTGCACATCTGCATGTCGGCCTGTCTGCGCGTATGTGCTGAAGGCAAATGAGCAGTGATGGGTAATGCTATGTGAGAGGATTATGGACAGGAGCAGAAACTGTAGCTCGTGGGCAGCAATATCTGCAGTGAAACACGCAGAACAAAAGGCTTGTAGTAGGCACCCTTTGCAAGAAGCTAATACTGCATCCGTGTGGCCTTTAAAAGCCCATGGTAACAAAGTCTCTCACAAGTACCTCTAAGCCTTACAGCTCTTCATGGCCAAGTCACTGTTGGAGATTTCGTTACCCTGGACAACAACCCAGTTAAGACAAAGTGATCTGGCCAAATTCCACTCAAGCCCTTTTGCTTGGCTCAGGATTCTGATCCAGCCATCTCTGCTGGGCTCATTTCCTTAATCCAACCCCCACCACCCCAACCCCCCACCCCCTCGGAGCCACAGGGCCATTTTTGGCTACTTGGCTACAAAACCGTTAGACTCTAACTCACACCAGCACAGTTTCATCATGTCAGGTTAACATGTTCATCTGAACTTTTCTGCAATCTTTCCCAATGTAGGAATCAGATAAGTGCTTCAGGTGTGACTCACGACAGCGCTACAACGCAGTCCACCACCGGAACAGCCATCGCGTGGAGAATGTCATATACCTGCGAGACAGCAGAGATGATCTCACCTGGTGGCAATCCGTTAATGGTGAATTAAAAGCCCACGTGCCCACGTGCGCCTAAGTGCATCTACTATGTGTGTGTGTGTTCCAGTGTCCTTTTTCCTCATGGCTGTGTTGATGGTTTCATTCTCCCTGTTCTTAGGAGAGGAGAGTGTCAGCCTAAGACTCAACCTGGAGGCAGAGTTCCACTTCACTCACCTCATCATGAAGTTTAAGGTGTGGTCATCCTCATCACAATATGGCAGAAGAGCCCTCGATTGTGACCTCATAACCCCAGCGTTCCTCCCTTCCTCTTGGTTCCGCCCCCCCAGACCTTCAGGCCGGCTGCCATGCTGATCGAACGCTCCGTGGACTTCGGCCGCTCCTGGAGGACGTACCGCTACTTCGCCTACAACTGCAGCAGGACCTTCCCGGGAGTGCCCGCCCGCCCTCTGAAGCTCATAGACGATGTCATCTGCGAGGAGCGATACTCTGACATCGAGCCGTCCACGGATGGAGAGGTGAGCATGCCATAACGCCACCTCACATCCCTGGAGAAACAACTGAAACTTTTCTTACAGTTTTTGTTTTATAAATCCAGTACAGCACCTGCAGCTTTCACTTGCTGTGTTTCAGGTCATTTACAAAGTGCTCGATCCCTCAATTCACGTCAGCGACCCCTACAGTACTAATATTCAAGGTGAGTGCGCTGCTGTTCGGGTAATAGCACCATGTTGAAAGCCTGTTAGTCGGATTCGTTGCTCCATGATAACACCTATGTGACACCCCTCCAGACTTACTGCGCATCACCAACCTACGGATCAACTTCACACGACTGCACACGCTGGGCGACAACCTGCTGGACCGGCGTCCTGATGTCCTGCAGAAGTACTACTATGCCCTGTACGAGCTGGTTGTGCGGGGCAGCTGCTTCTGCTACGGCCACGCCTCCGAGTGCGCCCCTGTGCCCGGGGTCCACGCCAGGGAGAGCAGCATGGTGTGTGCACGTACCATCACCCCTGACGCCCGACATCTGTAGGGTCTGTATGGAAGGCCAATGTAGTCAAAATTAGCCTAATTTGGCTTTCCATAGTTCTGAGAATATAGAGGCACAGTATCATCTTGATATTTTCTCACGAACGTGAAAGAACTTGAAAGAAGTCGGTGTATGTGAAAGGTTGTGGAAGCATAAGGTGAGAATAGGGTAAGAATAGGGTTTGTTTTAGTGGACGTTTCTGTAGATTTTGTCTATAGTCCAGTGAAATAGCACTTGGTATTTTGCACTGAGTGACATGTCCAGTGAGCAGAATGCTTCCTGACGTTCTGTTGTGCTTGGTCAGATTCATGGGCGCTGTGTGTGTAAGCATAACACAGTGGGCCTGAACTGTGAGCGCTGCAGAGATTTCCACCATGACCTGCCGTGGAGACCTGCCGAGGCCGAGAACCCTCACACCTGCAGAGGCAAGACCACAATCGGAATGCCATCCTCAAATCCTGTGAAATACACACACGTGCACACACACACAGATTTGTAATTACAAACCTCCACATGCAGGTGCAACCAATTTTAAAAGTGAGTGACTCTGCTGAAAATAAATTTGCCTTGTGTTCTTTTTCCCAGAGTGCAACTGCAATGGTCACACCAGCAAGTGTCACTTTGACATGGCGGTGTATCTGTCCACGGGGAAAGTCAGCGGGGGCGTGTGTGATGACTGCCTCCACAACACCATGGGACGCAACTGTGAGGTCTGCAAGCCCTTCTACTACAAGGACTCGGGCAGGGACATCCGGGACCCGTACGCATGTGTCCGTAAGTGGGCCGGCGGGAGCTCGCTGGCATCTTCGTGGTCCAATAAGAGCGTCAGTTTGATTGTCCGCTTGCTGGCCTATCCCCAACCCCCACCGCCATCCTCCTCTCGTTTACTGCCGTTCGTAGCTTGCGACTGTGACCCGATGGGCTCGCTGGAGGGAGGAGCCTGTGACAGCTACACCGATCTGGACGTGGGCGTGATCAGCGGCCAGTGCCGCTGCAAGGCCAACGTGATTGGCCAGCGCTGTGACCGCTGCAAGGAGGGCCACTACGGCCTCAGCCAGGACGACCCACTGGGCTGCCAGCGTGAGTGTGTGTGGGTGTGTGTGTCTGTGTGTTCGTGATCATACATGAAGGGGAGATACTGAACAATGCTTCAGTTGTGATCTTTCTGTGAACAGTGTATAAGGGGGGGGGACTCAGGAACTTGCTGCGTTAGTGGGGATTAGCACAGCTAGGCTGAAGCATGGTGTGTTTTCGTTTGCTTAGTGATGTGCGGTCATGTGTTTGACAGCGTGTAACTGTGACCCGCGGGGCGTCTCCATGCCGGAGGCCCCATGTGATGCCATCAGTGGCCATTGTTCCTGCAAGAGATTTGTGACAGGACGTTACTGCAACGAGTGCCTGGTAGGTGCAGTGCCATACACCACCTCACCATCTGAAGCTGACATCCCCATCTCTCAGCTGTTTCACGTGTGTGTGTGTGTGTGTGTGTGTGTGTACGTAGCCAGAGTACTGGGGACTCAGTATTGATCTTATAGGCTGCAGACCCTGTGACTGTGATTTTGGAGGCGCATACAGCAACAAGTAAGTCACTGCATGTGATGTTTCTGTTTGTTTTTGTGTACGTGTGTGTCTGTTTCTTTGTGTAGCCTATATGTGGGTGTTTTCCATGTTTGTGTGTGTGTTTCTGTGAATGTTTGTGTGTGTGTGTGTGTGTTTCAGTGATCAATAAAGTACATTTTCTATCTATTTGGCTGTTCCCGATTCCTGTCCTGGTGTTCACAGATGCAGGATGGACAGCGGTCACTGTGACTGTCGGCCTCACCTGATTGGTCGTCAGTGCTCAGAAGTGCAACCTGGGTATTTCTGTGCATCTCTGGACTACTCCACATATGAGGCAGAGAGGGCGGATGGTCGCTCCCCTGATGACCCCGTGCTACCCGTGAGTTCTGCATGCTGTCCTTGTAGCAGAGGCAGACCCTACCAGGGTCCAGAGAGGGGTTTATGCACATAAGAGTGTTATATTTGCCTTGGTCTGTGTCACTCAGAGCTGCTCTGGTTGACACTTCTCAAGTTCTGGAATTGTACTGGAAGTGGCCCAGCACAATTTCTGAGTATCTGGAAACCGAATGATCCTGCAGTTCACTGAGAAATCTCTGATGCTGTAAGACGTCCCTGCTTTAAGCAGAAGGGCCCCTCATATGCCAGTGTGCTTGGGCTCCATTATGGAGTGAAAACAGCAGTGGTGGCTTATCCTTTATTGTTATCATCATATAACCATGATATCACTGCACTGCATGCCCAGACACACATGCACGCACATTCCCATAGCACCCTAGCAAACTTTGTAATGTAAACCTGAACCCCACCCCCTGGGGTTGGTGGGCGGGTATGAGCAGTACTGGTGCAGTGTACCACCAACGCTCTTTTTCACCCAGAGTCAGTGTGTCTAGTGTGTAGCCACCAAATGCTATGAGTATGGTCATACTCTAGAATCTGAACAGAACAGAGCTTTGAATGCTATGTTTTAGAAACCAGAACACAGAGAGACAGACAGACAGACACACACACACACAAGTACATACATACATTGAGAAGTAACCAGGCCACGGTTGAAATGACCCAGAATAACATTGGAACACAGATGCCAGCCTGTCAGAGTTAGTTATGTCTGCCTCACACACAAACACAGAGAGACTCTCCATCTCTGTCTTTCTCTCATCTTCCCGCTCCTACATCACATACCATCGTTCCCTGACTGTCACAACACACACACACACAACACCTCTCACTCCATACACTCCTCTCTGTGTCTCTGCTGTCTTCCCACGTCTCATCCAGTGTCGCGTCTCCACGCCGCTAACCACACTCTGCTCATTCGCACAGGCCCTCCCGTTCTAGAGATTTTTTTCATCGTGTGTCTTTCTCAGGGCAACCCGCGTCCCCAGGCTGGAAACATCTGTGTGGAGCAACTCAACAACCAGCTAAGACGGCACAGGCGCCATCGGCACATCGCCCAGCAACAGAGGTCAAAGTTGAGATACATCCGGCAGCTGCAGCAGACCGTGCGTGCGCCTCCCCTCTCCTCTTTCTACTTTCTCTCTCTCTCCCTCTCTCTCTCTCTCTCTCTCTCTCTGTCCATACCTTGAATACTCCATAGGCAGGCTGCCATAGAGCTGCACTGGCATGGGTTCACTCATGTTGCCCCTGTCCGTGATTCTGCAGCCGGACGTCACCTCTGTGCTCAGAGAGAGACACCCAGGTCAAGTGGTGACGTGGACGGGTCCGGGTTTCTCTCGGGTTAAAGATGGCGCCGGCCTCGTGTTCACCATGGACAACATCCCATATGCCATGGAGTATGACATCATGATCCGCTATGAACCTGAGGTGCGGTAACTCTGACTCCTTGAATGTTCTATAAATGAAAGTACATGCAAATTTTATACATGATATAGCTGTATCACTTTATAGCTATATCACTCACTCTTGTTGCACACAGTCTACAGAAGACTGGGAGGCCATCGTGAGTGTCACCTCTGTCCAGCTGCCCACCAGTTCTCGTTGTGGGAACCTCCTGCCCACTGAGCAGCTCTACACAGTCGTCCTACCACACCACAAGAGGTAGCATCACCTAACTGGTGTGTGTGTTTGTGCGTGTGTGTGTGCGCATGGGCGTGTTTCATTGGCGTGTGCACTGTCAGGAATGTCTGTTTATGGACTACCTGTGGGCATTTTTAAGATGCTTGTTTATATTCCTGTGATGACTGATTCCTCGTCGCGCAATTATGTAATTCTAGGAGGTTTTTAATGAGCCCAGAGGACAAGGTTTACTGCCACTCACAGCCACATCCAGGGCTGGATGTGCTGCAACATTCTGGGGGCTTTCCAGGGCAGCAGAGGGTGCAGTTTGAGTGTTGTTGTAACATGACTAATCAGTCCTCTCACCAAGGCCCCAGTCCTGGCAAGGCCTTCGGGCCAAATGCAGCTCAGTGAAAGCCATAGAACAAGCTATAAATAAAGTGGCTTCCTGTAGCTGCCCGCATCAGATATAAAACCCTGATGCTGGCCTACAAGGCTAAGAATGGACCAGCACCTCCATACATGGTGGCAATGGTCAAATCCCGATCTGTACCCAGAGCTCTTCGAGCTTCAAGCACAGCTCGGCTTGACCCACCATCTCTCAGAACATGCGGAAAACATGCATCCAGACTTTTTTCAGTTCTGGCACCTCAGTGGTGGAACGAACTTCCCCTGAGTGTCCGAATGGCAGAGTCTCTTGCTGTTTTTAAGCGAAGACTGAAGACACATCTGTTTCAAGAGCACTTAAATTAAATTTTACTACACTAGCATTTATTAAATATTTGTGACTGTAATGACTTTTCTTGCTTTTATCTTTTAAGTAGGGTTTTTTCAAGTATATATTTGAGTATATCTAGGCGTCCATACTGACTGTATCTAATAATATCTTTGCTTAAAGTTTCTTCCTGATTTTAGCCTAAACTAACTAGCTTTCTGTTCACTATTAGCGTTTCCGTTCACTAACAGCGTGCGCATCCTCACAGGCATGTCCAGATGCCCCGCCCCTTTTGCTTCGAGCCCCACAACCGTTACATGGTGGCCATCCGTTTCCAGCGATACGGCGTCTCTCACAGATACCTCACCGCCCACATCCTTGTCGACTCGGTTAGTTTACATTCTGCAGCAAACGAGCAGAACTTTTCAACTGTTTTTTTTTTGGCTTGCTGATGAACCGTTGCAATTGAAGTAAGTATTAAAAATAAGTTGTAAATAGTTATTTGTAAATAAGTTAGTAAATAGATAGCAAAATATTAGGGCTTAATAAATAAGGCTTTTAGCAACTTTTTTGTGAATAAGACATGGTATATACATGATGCAATTACTATTGCATAGTAATTGTATAACCCTCTGTCGCCATCTTGTGGTAAAATGAAAGAATGTGAGTGCTTGTTCAATTTACACTTGAGTTTCCCTCAGTTAAGCACCTCCTCTCTTGCTGCTCATCCGTGACGTTTATTAAAGGCGACTCTCTTCTCCCCCCTGTGCTCCGTAGCTCGTTCTGATCCCCAGGTATGAGGAACTGCCAGGTTTCCATGGTAACGACCCCCATGCCCAACAGCGGCAGGAAGCAATGGTGCATTACATGTGTCTGGACTCATTCATGGCCACGCCCCCTCCACAGCTGGCTGACGTGTGCACCACTCTCATCTGCAGCATCTCTGCCATCATGCATAATGGGGCACTGCGTGAGTCACCTGCAAGGGCTGTCTGGGCTCAGGGGCCCAGGCTTCATATACATGTTAGAATATAAAAATCTCTTCTTTGCCACGTTGAATGTTTCTATTGTTACTTGGGTCAGACGTTTTTTTCATCTGTTTTCTTTTCCTCCTCTTTGTAGCTTGTCACTGTGACCCTCAGGGTTCACTGAGTGCAGAGTGCGAAAAGGTCGGAGGTCAGTGTCGCTGTAAACCCAACGTAATTGGCTCTAATTGTGACCAGTGCTCACCGAGAACATATGGATTTGGACCCTATGGCTGTACTGGTAGGCTGATTTAAAGGCTCGATGCATATCAAAATGTAAAATTACCGTAAAACCTTCCTGATGCGTGTCCTGCTTGCCCATGCAGCCTGTGACTGCCACCTTGACGGCTCTGCCAGCCAGCAGTGTGACCGGGCGACGGGCCAATGCCCGTGCAGGGCCGGGGCACGTGGGCGCCAGTGCTCCGAGTGCCAGCCCGGCCACTGGGGCTTCCCCACCTGCAGGCCGTGCCAGTGCAACGGGCACACAGAGGCGTGTGACTCTCACACGGGCGCGTGCCAGGGCTGCAGAGACCACGCGGCGGGTCACCTGTGTGAACGGTCAGTGGGGAGATCTCGGCCGTGGTGCGGAGTACACTGATGTTCCCGACAGTGTCCTGCTGATCCGGCGCGTGTCTTGTGTTGTTCCCCCTGCTCTAGGTGCATAAGTGGGTTCTATGGGAACCCAGTGCTGGGCTCGGGCGATCACTGTCGTCCCTGTCCGTGTCCAGGGTACCCGGGCAGCGGGCACTTCCATGGAGAGTCCTGCTACATGGAGCACACCATGAACCAGGTTATCTGCCAGTGCAAGCAAGGGTTCACGGGTCAGTTTCATCAGCCAATTCACCAATCAGTGAATGAGTGATTAAATGAATGTGTAACTTAAAGCAAAGGGATTCCCAACCAAGTATTGAAGATTGACATATCGTTTTGAAAGTACCATGTTTTAATTGATTTGATGTGATTCTAATTTCTTTTTTTTTCTGCAAAAACCAAGAAGTAGTTTGGGCTGATTTCTCCACAGTATTCTAATTTCTTGAAATTCTGTTTTCGTGGGTTTTATGAGCTGGAAGCCCAAATTATGTAAAAATAAACAAATAAATACTGGAATCATATAAATTGTGGGCCCTGAATCTATAATCTATGAAAGATTAATTTTTTGAATGGAATTATAGAAATTAATCAACTTTTCCATGATATTAATTTTTTTTGGAATGGGTCTGTATGTTATCTGCTGTTCTATATGTTATAGCTAACAGTTTATAAGAACGGAGTTACTGATGTGACATCTCTCCTCTCAGGATCTCACTGTGAACGTTGTGCTCCCGGTTACTATGGCAACCCGGAGCAACCTGGCGGGGAGTGCCGGCCGTGTGACTGCAGTGGGAACGTAGACGCCAACGACCCCGAATCATGTGACCCCCGTACGGGCCAGTGCCTGAAGTGCCTGTACAACACAGACGGGCCGTCTTGCTCCGAGTGCAAGGAGGGTTACTATGGCAATGCACTGGCCAGGGATTGCAGGCGTACGTACTATAATTTCGCACAGATTTGAGTTTATTTTCATATCGTGTAGTTATCATAACCTGCGCCTTTGTGAGCAGCAGCTGTTACAGGCCTCTCTAAATCTGTAGTCATCAACGGCTCTTTGTAACTTCAACTCCGCCCTTCAGTCATTTAGACTGGAATTCATGCTGAACAGATCTGATTTTCGCCAGGAACGTGTGTCATTGTGGTCTCCGCCTCCTCACGTGTGGCCCCTCCCTCCTCCAGGCTGCACATGCATGACGTCGGGGACACTGCAGTCCCACTGCAGTGACGGCATGTGCCACTGCGACAGGCGGACGGGGGCGTGTCCCTGCCGGCCCAACGTGGTGGGCGGTAACTGTGACCAGTGCTTGCGCGACCACTGGAACCTGGGCATGGAGGAGGGCTGTGTGGCGTGCGGATGTGAACCGCAGAACTCCTTCAGCCCTCACTGCAACCTGGTAGGGCGGGGCGAGCACACACCCACTAGGCAGATGTCCACTGACTTCCACATAGAGGAAGGGTTTCAACAGTGTTGCACCTGTGTTCATGCAGATCAGTGGTCAGTGTCACTGCCGGCCTGGCTTCGGAGGGAAGCAGTGTACCGAGTGTGAGCAGCTCCACTGGGGTGACCCAAGAAGGCGCTGTGAGGGTAAGAGTTAGGGTTTGGGTTACCCTAGCAACATCATCCCGCGTAAGCTCCGCAGCACCCTCACACTCCACCCCCCCCCCCCTCCCCCCTTGTCTTTCTGTCTGGGTAGAGTGTAACTGTGACCCTCTGGGGGCGGAGTCACTTCAGTGTCACCGCTCCACGGGGGAGTGCCAGTGCAGGGAGGGGGCGTCCGGGCGGCGGTGTGACGAGTGCGCCCGTGGCTTCACCGGAAGCTTCCCCAAGTGCGTGACCTGCCACCCCTGCTTCCAGCTGTGGGATGACGTAGTGTGCCAGGTGCGCCGGGACCTGGACAGCATCCGCCATGTCATCAGCCAGATCCTGGGGTCGAGCGAGGTGCCGGGCATGAACGACAGCCGCATCCGAGAGCTGGAGGAAAAGCTGGCCGAGGTTCGAGGCATGCTCCAAGATGGGGACAGAGACAAGATACACCAGCTGATCAGCCAGACCATTGATGACCTAAGGTAACGTCGAGGATGAAGCAACCACAAGAGGGCAGTGTTTTGCAGGGCGATTAGACTCCTGCAAACTTGTGGCTTAGTAAATTGTCTAGTTTAACCCTAAAGTGTAAACCTTGCACAGGGCTGAGATCGCTGTTACCGATGGCCGTTTGATGGACGTACAGAGGGACTTGAATGGGACGGCAGAGCATGACCAAATCCTGAAACAGAACTTGACATTAATGGAGGAGGAACTCAGAGACCTGAACAGCACCCTGGCTCAGCGGCACAGGGACCTGGAGAACTATATCACGGCCGGACTCGCAGGTACACCAACAAGGCGTCCGTCATGCACCGCGAGGTGTTCGTGAAGCTGCTCTCAGTGTTTGCATAAACCTGGCTGCCGCAGTTGTGGACGCTTTCTTCCTGCCGTCACCCAGAGGAGTTTGAGAAGGTGCGGAGGTACTACAAGGAGTCACTGGATGCAGAGCTCCGCTGCAATGCCTCCGCGTACGGGCCCTGGAGTCCTGTGGAGCAGTCCCAAGATACGCGGCAACGCACGGAGGACCTGCTGGAGCAGCGGAAAGACCAGTTACTCCGCACACTCACTGCCCAGAAGAAATCCCTGTCAGAACTGGAGGGGAAGGCACAAGACATGGACAAGAAGGTCCATCGCTTGAGCCACAAGGTAAACGCTCCATGCTCCCTGCTTGGAGAACATTCCGAAAGAGCACGCCCATGTCACTGTGGAGACAAATATGGAAGCGTTGTATTGAAGTATTCTAATGGAAGCTTTCTGGGGACCAGGAAAAGCATTAACGCTGGCCTGTTTACAACAATGTGTTGCTATGTACAACTTTGGTGTAGGTGTCGTAGTGGGTGTCGGGCACTTTGTGGCTAACTCTCCACCCATGCTCTTGTTCCAGGTGTGTGGTGGCAGTGGCAACATGAGCAACGATAGCACTTGCTCAGACAGTCCATGTGGGGGCGCCGGATGCCATGGCAGTAATGGCACGCTGGTGTGTGGCGGGCCGCTCTGCAACGGCACTGTTGGGTCCTCCCTCAGGGCACTGCAGCGTGCTGATGATGTCACCAGAAACCTGACAGCTGCCAGTGAAGACCTTCTAAACATGGCCAAGAGGGTGTGTGTGTGTGAGTGTGTGTGAAAGTTGATCCATGTGGCCTTCACCCTAATAAGGCAGAACTTCTAGCAGGCAGAAAATGGATCCATGAATTGCTCTTTTAACCAGAAACGTTGCATATTGCTATATTGACCATAAGGTTCTGTATAAAAAGGAACCCATGTCCAAATGCAGCAGGTACCACTCAATGCCATTATCTCAGCTATTCTTTTCATTTGAAGCTTTTCTGATCATGTCACAGCTCCAGGACATTGCCAAACTTACTCAGAATGTGAAGACCCAAACAATGAGCACTCTGGACAAAGCCCAGAAGACAAAAGAGCATTTTGAAAACTCCAATAAGAAGCTAAAGGAGTTCATTCAGAAGATCAGAGATTTTTTGATGGGTTTGTGCATTATCATTTTACATCACAAAAATCAGTAATAACCTGCAAATTATCAACATTTCTTACATTGTTTAAATCTTGAACCGCTAAATGTTTTTTTCTCTGAAATGGGGAATATTTCATGAATATCTATTTTGAAATAATTATAATTGTTGTCTTCAGAGGAGGGAGCAGATCCAGAGAGCATAGAGAAAATAGCCAAGGAGGTTCTGGCCATCACACTACCAGTCAACCGCACTATGCTGGATAGTGTAATCCAGCAGATCAAAGACAACATAGCCAACCTCACTAACGTGGAAAGCGTATTCAACCGCACCTCTGAACAGCTAGCCAAGGTCAAGAAGCTACTCGACAGAGCCCTGGATGCCAGGTGACCAACCAACACGTAAAACTGCCAAGCATTTCTTTGAAAATGTGCGCAATTTTTGATAAAGTAAGTGACTGCGATTTTTCGTGTGTCTGTGTGTGTGTGTAGGACTGAAGCAGAGGGAGTCAGTGATGGTATCACTAAAACTAAACAGGCCCTGAACACCTCTCAGGAGGCTATAGAAAAGGCAGAGGAGGCAATCACACAGGCGCTACAAGACCTTAACAACACGCGCAATGCCACAGCTGCGGTATGCTGTAATCTTTTGATGATGCCTGTGCATGCACATGTGTGTTTCTGTAAGCATGTGTTGCGCTCAGCGTGTGCTCGCTGTTTCTTTGCAGCAGCAACAGCAGTGTGCTCGCCTATGTAACACTTCCCAATTCTCCATGGAGAACTGTGTTCCTAGCTCTCTTAAATATCTTACTTTCTGTCTTTCCTAACACTTAACCAGGTGGAAGAGAAGCTTACAAATTTAGAGGACAATCTGATGGACATGATGTCCCGACTGGCCAATTTATCCAAAGGTGTGGAGTCTTTAAAGAACAAGACAGAGCAGAACAGGCAGCAGGCGGCAGAGGCTAAGGCCCTATCAGACAACGCCACCCAGGCTGCCTTGGACCTAAACAAGGTGTGCCATGTTTATGACCATACGCATTTGAGCCTTATTCCACCATGCCACATTCGTCGTGTTCTTTAAACATAGTGTGTGTGTGTGATTGAACCAGGAGATGTTGAAGGCTGAGAGTCAATATAAGGAGCTGAAGGAGAAGGTGGACTCCCTGGGAGGAGTGGAAACAGGAAACATCACCCAGCGTGCTGTAGACATGAAGAATGTGGCAGAGTCGCTTCTTACTAAAGCCAAGAAGCACATGGAGACACTTAAGGGTACATTTCCACATTTGTGTTGGGGTGGACACCTTTTTCGCTTTCTTCCAAAAAGCTGTAACCGATGTTGTGACCAATTTATCTGCTTCGTGTGCATGTAGAACTGGAGGAAAAGTTCAAGAAGAACGAGATGGACCTCCAGAACCAGCGGATGGAGCTGGAGGAGCTGGAAAAGAATGCTACAAGTTATCGAGATGACATCAGAGCCAGGGTCATCGGCTACAATAATTGTCAGTAGTGAGCAAGAACCAGTAAATAGCCAATTAGAAATATCTATACCCACCTTGAGACTTCTGTCACATCTTGAAAGGATCTGAAAGTGAGTACAGAAGCGACTTCAGCATTGCTTGTAGCATCCAACCTGACAGTTAGTCTGCTGAAGAGGATTCCCCAATATTGACAAATGATAAAAAATGAGCATAAAACATTATTCTGACCCTGATATAATTTGAATTATATTAAATGTTTATTTTTAAAGGGTGAATATCTGTTTTCAGAAAGTGAGAGGAGGGCTACATTTATGAAAAGCAATAACGCCTTTTCAAATTCATAAAAGTTATTTGTCTGCATTAGGTCTTCAAATGTTCATTGCCCTAAAGAAAAATGCCTCTATTATGTGTCCCTTCCTCTGATTTAATTTTCTTTTGCTCTGCATGTGATGGACAAATTTGAAGCAAATAAACAAACATTTGAGATGGTTATTGAAACTATAATTCCTTTTCAGGTTGTCACATTCAGCTTGTTCTTTATCATCAGTGTGATAGACGCATGTTCTCTTTCATCCTCTTTATGTGCGGATCAGTGCACTGAGCTGGTCTCGAGGACCGCTATCATGTGATTCAGTATCATTGCTATCATATGACTCAATCACACAGTTTATTAGAAACCTTAATTAGAAACACCTTGTGAGTAAACAGAGTCTAAAGCCTATCGCTATTTACAATTAGTGGTCGTACTGCGCCTTCATCAATGGTCAGGATTTGACCGCGAGACTGCAGTTGGTTGGATATTTTTGGCCTTCAGACCATTCTCAACCCAGCACTGACAGAAACGCTACAGCAACTACAACTCCAGCAACACTGCTGTGTCTGATGCTTTTGCAGTAATAATATGGTCTACCATATCAGTGTCTCGCTACGACGAGAACTGTCTGGCACCCAAAAACAGTCCACAGAACATGAATGTCATGACGGACAATCTAAATGCAACAGATTTAGTACATTGTACATCTATAAGATCCGCCGTGATAATAGCACACAATAGCTATCATTGCTATTAGCTATTATAGCTATTATTATTAGATAATAGCGCTTTAGGTGTGAGGCGGCACCTGTAAGGCAAGTGTTAGCCTACTGAAAAATATGGTGTTGGGCTTATTTGAGTATGATTACAGCTCCTTTCAAGGAGTTTTCTAAGTGGTAAACATGTAATACGCGATCTTTCCGAGACTACCAAAATAAAAAAATACCCATTATCCGAGTTAAGTTTGGCAATAGATCAAAATAAATAGATCACAGAGAAACACACTGCTGACAGCATATGTTTAGATCAAGCTTTCTTCTGCTCATTATTCTGTAGACGGAGTCATGTGTGTTATCCTAAGCAGTTGTCGCCCTGAGAATCTAATATTCTTTCCAACTTCAAGCGCACGCTCACCCACTGAAGACCAATTTTGATGATAGACAAAAACGAGAAGTGGATTTATGAATTTTTAGGAGTCTTGTCGGTTTTCAAACCGCTAGCTATATCAACGTTACTGGGCAGCACAAAGGTATGCTCACGTCGCAGAAATCCAGTACGTAATTTCCACCAAACACACAGTGTCGCCAGAGAAAGTCAGACAGACTTCGGTCAACTCACAGACTCCGCGCGTCGGTTAATACTGAACGGTGTCTCAATGGCTTTACTGTGAATGAAGTCACTGTGGGGAATATCAAGATACATTTGTGAGTATCATATTTAACTCAGTAGCGCGACACAACCGATCAAGTTTGTTGGTGTACATGTGATGTTTTTTTTAATTAATCGATGTTCGAATTGGACATGTGTTTAAGTTTCAGTATCAGCGCTGCACCAGATCCGTGATTTGTTTGTCATATATACACTGACACATGACTTCGGCTTTTCAGAGACGCGCGAGTTAAACGATCATCTCCGAGCAATGCGCACTTTCTTCGTGTTGTTCTTCTGTGGTAAGTCAAAACCTGTTGAATCAGTACGTACCCGTACATCTATATAGCATCCTATGTAGGTCTGCAGGTGTTTTTAAGAAAGGAGTTTAGTAATCTAACTATGGTGGGATAGTACATTTAAATTCGTCCTATAGCTTAACATGAACATTTTTTTAAAACCAAAAAAGTATTTTTTCAGAACCTTTTTAATCTAAGAATACATTTTTTAAAAATAAAATGACATGTAACAGAGATATTCATACTGAATTTAGAATATAGGCACAGTTAAAGAAGGACTTTTCCAGCGTGATGAACATGTTTTTTGGTGTCTGTGTGTAGCCTTCCCAGGAGTCTTTCTCCTCTCATTGACCAGTCACTTTTTCATCAGCCACCATTTGAGCTGAAAATTCCTATACTCACCACCCATGGAGGGGGCAACCTGGGTGGTATATATATGTGTGTGAATGAGCGTTTCTGAGAGACAGAGTTAGAGAGATATTAAAATGAAATAAGTATCAAAAGGCTTTCTCTAACCTGTTTATTATTAATACAAAAGCTCTATCCTGTCCGAAAATCAAACCTCTTTAACTTTTTAGACCCATTATCCTCTTCCACATCTTCTACTAGGACCATACAGTAGATTTAGATGTGTGTATGGTTGCATGTGCGTACACATGTGCAGGCTTGTGTTTGAGCGTGTGTGTAGTCTGAGTGTCATTGTTGTTTTCATTTCATACTGAACCAGTACAGCACCATGACTGTTTGGTCAGTGTTACTGTAACTGGACTTTTGACGTGAAGCAGCCCACTCTAAGCCCGACCCCTCCCCCGCCCTCCTGGTGCTTCGTAACGGGCCCCTTCAGACTGAGGGGCTGCCCTCATGTTCTTTTAGTGTGTCAGTTTATAGCTGGAATGAATTTAATAGGATATTAAAAGGGAAAGTATAGTGGAACAGGTCACAGTAAAGGTGGATCATTAGTGACACTATATTCCACTACATCTGTATGTGTGAGAGTGTGTGTGTGTGTGGTGGGGGTTAGGGGTGTTATTGTGAGTAGACTACATGGTCTAGATTTGTGCCATATGTAGGGCCCAGTATGGGCTAGCTCAGAACATTGAACATTGTTCCCTAGGTACATTATTCCCACCCTTGCTTTTCCCCGTGTTGTTGTTGCTGTTTCTTTGACATTATCTAGCATCATTCCCTACTACCAGATTTAGCGATTTTGTTTATAAGTGATGGGACACAGAGCTCGACAGGCACCTCTGGTGATAACGTCCATGTACCAGGCGAGAGAATGTGTAGGTGTGAGGGGAGGAGGAAGAGAAGGAGGAGGAGGAAGAGGGAGGCAGGGATGGTTATGGTGATGTTATTTTTTGTTGGAAGAGATCTCTAATGAGCATAGTGGGAGGTGAGGGGTGAGAATCAGCAGATGCCAAGACACATTTAGTTCCAGCCACATTTGCTGTCTGACGTTTGTCTGAGAGCCTTTTCGAGCCAACCAGACTCGTCCTGTGGCCGAGAGCAGTGCTGCTGCACAGCTTGTGATGGTGTGCTAGCAAGTGAATTGCTTTGGACGGATTGTTCTTTGATGAATTCCTCAAATTATGCCTTCAAATGCAATTACATGTATGCCTGGTGCAATTTCAGGTTGGGAGTTTTTTGGGTTCTGGGAACTACATTGCTATACTCAACCACTCTTTGATCAGGTTTTCAGTCATACCTTAACTTTCTAATCGATCACAATGTCATGTGAAAGAGCAGCACATCTATTTGCTGGGGTAGAGAAAGAAACAAGAAATACTGAAAGAACCTCAAGATTAAACACAGAAGGGCTTATGCTGGCAAACCCTTCTATTGAAAGGCAGCTTTAGCTCAGAGTGGAGGAGTCTACCCCAGTCCCTCCAAGTCCCCTATACCTCCACCTCTTCCTTCACTGTGTTTGCCCTCCACCACCTCCCGTCACTACAGTGTACCTGTTTGTGATCTGTGATGGCGGCTGATATCTGCGGTCTGTGGGTGTGTGTCCAGAGGGCGGAGGGGCAGACA
Organism: Brachyhypopomus occidentalis; assembly: GCA_020368025.1. NCBI lineage: Eukaryota > Metazoa > Chordata > Actinopteri > Gymnotiformes > Hypopomidae > Brachyhypopomus > Brachyhypopomus occidentalis. The sequence continues at coordinate 7,515,689 of JAGXOD010000011.1, forward strand.
CTGTCATGGGCCTCCACCCGCGAAAGCGCCTGCGTGGTTCCATGGAGGCCTGATGCAACAAAGCCCTCCAGAGCTGTAGAAACACAGAGCTGGAGAGGAGAGAGGAGGATAGGAATGGTGGATCGAAAGGGGAGGGGTGCGGAGGGCAGGAATAGTTTTGTGGATGAGGGATAGCGTTGAATAAGGTTTCTCTGTTGGGGGCCGGATAAAGAGGATAAAGGGGGGTGGGAGGGGGGCGATGCTACATCAAATAAACACAACAAAGCTTCAAAAGAGGGGATTGGAGCAAGGGTGGAGCCTGTTTCTGTTTGACACACCCCTTAAAGTTGAAGCTGCTTGACGATCTTCCTGACATTAACCTGTTCTCACTGGTTGGTGTCTGGGTAGCGTCTGTGTGCACGATATGTGATTAATTTGGTCTGGGCCAGCTCTGTCCCTGTTCCCTGAACACTCTTGGCTGTTATTCAAGGCATTGTTAAGGGTTGTTGCAGGTAGACTAAGATTGTGTATTACTGGGGACCACTTATGTTTCATTTTAAACCTGACACCAGAGCAAGATGAATCGCAGCTATACACCACAGGGCATGTTGCAAACCTCCCCACAATGCATATCGAGGAAACCTCACAATAGACTGATGTCTGTGCAGTTTCACTGGCCTCATTGTCAAGTTGCCAACGTGTCTGTCTTTAGCTCTCTCCTTCCCGTCTACACGTTCCACACAGGACTTTCACGTTAGATCCGGAACTGCGGAGATGCCATTTGTTTGTCCTCTCTGTGACATTTCTTGCATGTGAGGCCCGTGTGGAGTGTTTTAACATCCAACTTCTTCTCACGCCTCACGCCAGCCCGAATCACAGCACTTCGTGCAGTTAAGACTGCTGCAGTAAGGCTGGTGATGAAGGCGCTTTGCCCCTCACTTATGCCTGCGTTCGATCAGTCTAGAAGGCCTGAACCTACACACCAAGTAGGCAGCCACTAACAGAGCGAAGCTATGGGCTCGTAAAAACCCACTCACCTCTGAACAACGGGGGATGCCTTTGCTGTGGCTTTCAAACAAGCACCTTGAACAAGGTCACAGCCTGGGGGTCAGTGAATCGCTCTAAATTTGCCATGCACATGCTCAGCGTACAAGCGAAGGTCGAAGTCTGGCGAACAGTTCATCCATGTTCATACCAGACGGACCTGAGGAAATTTTTACTTCAAGTTTCGGCGATTCTGTGTATTGTAACTTAGCGGTGACCTGCCGTGTCTTCCTATTGCTCACAAAAGGCTAAATGTCAGCAGTTTATTTGCATTCACTGAAAGGAAAATATTCCCACACACGCATAATATCCCTGTTTCACACATGCACGCGTACACACACACACATTGTCAATTTGTTGCCCTTTGTTTTATTCTTGTGACGGGCAGAGAGTGCGAACGAAAAGGAAGCGATCACGCCAAGTCTCAGAGAAAAAGAGGGGTTTAATGAATAACGTGCGCAAACCAAAGTCCCGTGCACTTGACCACGATTAAGGATATAATAACCAGCGGTCAACTGGTACATAGACAAGGCATATATAGCCAGACAAACGACCGTCAGGTGAGGGAGCTAATAAGCCCCACCCACCTGAGGGACGCACACAACGCAACAACAGGACAACTGCCGCTGTACCGTAGGCGACCGGTAGGGGAAGCCTCCCACACCGTGACAATTCTACAACTATTGTTGTCTTGTCTAACACTATAACCAGTGGAAACCCAGTTTCCTGTATTCTCTAGACACATGCACGGTGGACACATTAAAGTCAGCTTCACCAGCAGGTCTGTGCCTTTGACTGCAGTGTAAGTTTCCACTGGCCTTGAAGGCAGCGGTAGCCCAGTGTGAAGTGTTTCTCAGGGGCCACAGAGGGCAGTCCTGGAGCAGAGGAAGTGCCTGGAGGTGGTGGAGGGGTCGGGAAGAGAGAGCTGGAAATAGTAGCGGGGTTAAAGAATGGAGCAGATACTGAGACTGCCTTATGGGCTAGAATTACAAGACAGCCCAGCAGCCAAGATTACCACTGCCAAAATATACAGTACCGTGCTGAATGTGCAGTGATCAAAAGAAGATTAAAAGTGCTGTGGTTCCTGTTTACCCCACTCTTTACTTTATGCAGTAGTTAATTTAACACTCAGATAAGGCTATAGATCAGTAGGTGTGATAGAAAGCGTGAGTCTCCATGGCTTACCGGATAACAGGCCCACTGTTGGAGCCATATAAAGCACATCCTTGCAGATGGAGCAGGTGTTTCAGTGCAGGATGGCGTTTGATTTCTAGCATTTGCACTCATGGGAGTGTCAGAGCTCACCAGCGCTAGTACCAACCCAGAGCTCAGCAGGCGGTCAGGAGTTCTGGCTTCCATTCATTCTGCCTCCCCTGAGGATTTGTGGATCAGGACAGAAATTCTCAGCATTCACAGAGGCAGGAGGAGGAGTGGCCAGGGCTAACTAGATAGCTGCATCAAAGGGGGAAAGAACTGCTGTGAGGCGGAGCTCTGAAAGAAGAAAAACTACTCTAATTAGAGAGTAGGTTTTAAGGGTAGAAACGTTATTGACATTTGGTGCAGGTCGTCACTGTCAGCTCGGTGGCAATACCAGCTATATCCCGGAACACTTAAATCCCTTCCTCATGTCTGGCTTGCTGGCATGTTTGTGAGAGACAACTCAGTTCCCTCGCTGACCTGCTTAGGAAGCGCCAGGCTTCTCCCAGCGGCTCGGCAGGTGGAGAATTTGTTGTGTAAGTGTCATGTTTCCCCTCCATAGTTCAGCAGGGGAGCAGGGTCCTGTCTGCGGGACCATGGTTTAGGACAGGCACTGGGTTCTCTGCCCTGTCTGCGCACTGGTTCAGTGGAGCGAATGTTCGCCCCTGAAAGCTGAGACAGAGTGAACCAGAGGAGAAAATGAAAGCCCCCCCCCCCTCCGCTGCCCAGTTCTGGGACAAATCTGACAGACGCGGCAGTGATAATCCCCACCTGGCTCACGGTGCCAAGCCAAGCCCTGAACGTCAGGAGGCGAGGACAGAAGAGTACAGCACATACCAAAGAGACAGAAGGAGAGGGAAGGGGGTGAGGGAGGGGGAGTTATGTGAAATGGATTTAAAAAGTTAGGGAGAGGATTTAGAATGGCAGTGGAGAGGGAGAGGAAGAGGGAGAGAATCCCTCTCTTTGTCTCGTCTTCCAGCTCATGTCACGGAGATTAGCTGAGACAAGGCAGACAGGAGGCCAGAGGGAATGATGGGAAATATCCAGTCCACACTAATTACTCTTGTTTTTCGAAGCGACAGAGAGAACGCATGGCCCTCAACCCAAAAGGGCCGAACAGCAGAGGTGGGTCCGAAAGGGGCGTGGCATTATTCCCACGCTACATCAAAACAAGGGCCCATCTCCAGCTGCTCCACCACCTGAATATCCTCTTTATAAATGTACAGTGTATGACGCGATCACTGCCATAAAGCAAGAAAAATAGCTTCGTGTCCAGCATCAACAGAGGATACATGTCATGCAGTGACTCGTCAGAAATAAAAACACGTGAACTAATTTGCTATAGCCAGGATACTCAGAGCACAGCAGGCCAATGAACAGCGCGTCTGCCCCTGAGACGACTGATTGGAGGGGTGCTGGTTAGGAGCTGAGTTCCCCAGGGGTCTTCACTAACCCAACAGCAGGGCTTTGTTTGCTGGGAGGTGTGTCTCCACTGCCAGCTGTCCTCCCACATTCCTGAGCCCCTTGTCCATGTAAGGTGAGAGTGGCAGAGGAGCTGGGAGCCAGCCCGCCCGTCCGGACCCGATCCTCGCATCGTTCCCAAGTTGGACGTTTGATTGAAGAGCAACCAGCTGTTGTGACTAAACTGGACACAATGTGAAATAATAAAATGGGCAGCGTAACAGTTGGAAGGTTTTTAAAATTCATGTAACCTTTTTAAAATTTCAAAAATGAAGGTTATGTTAATGGTAATATATTAATGGTAATATATTACTCCAGCAGTCTCCTGTCAACGGAGTGAAGGGACAGCAGCCCTTTTAATTCTCTCACCCTCCGTCTGTATCGCTGTCTCACTCTTACAGCCCACTCTGTGCTGATTTAATCATCTGAGAGCTGCCTGTCTCACACTTCATCTCACTATTAGAGAGTTTGGATGGAATTTTCCAGGCAAGGTTGGCAATAGTTTAGTAGTTATTTTGCTGTAGCTGGAATTATCTCTTGGGAGTTGTACTGGGATGGGGCTTCAGGAAAAGGGTGGGGGGGGGGCAGAGATAGCTTCAGCTTAGTGGTTGGATTTCTAGAAAAGTCCAGCATGATCCTTGATTTCCTTGTATTGTCTGTCAGAGTGTATATGACATTTATGGGTGTTTACAGCTTGCAAGTTTGTCTATTGTATGAGAAACTGTTCTGTCTGCAGTGTGTGTGTGTGTGTGTGTGTGTGTGTACGCAGCCTGTGTGTGGAGTAGTGAACCTGGCGGCAGTGTGAGAGGTGGGGTGGTGCCAGACAAACACAGCTGTTCGGTTTGAAGCCTGAGACAGGTCTCTGTTGATAGTGTCTGTGAATTCTCCTCTCTGGATGTTTCACAGGCTCTAGCATAGCTGGAATATTGTAGCCTGTGTTAGGTTTATTTTGTGTGGGTGTGGATTGTGTATCTTTGATTGTAATATACAAAATGTAGTGGTTAACATATGTGTATGTAGGTGACTGTATTTGTGCATGTGTGTATGTCTCTTCCAGCACCTGTTCCACGTTCTCCGTTTGTTCTGCCTCGACTCTTCAGATGAACGGCAGGTCTCCATGACCCACTGATGTTTCATATGCAATTTATTTCAGGATGTTTAATGGCTCTTGAGTGTTTTTATTTTTAAATGTGAAGGACACATGGGTTCAAGCCATAAAACCCCCACAAAGAAACTAGTGCAGATTTCTAACAAAGGGTAATGGTAAAGAATCATAGTCTCTTAAGCTCTTATGAGAAGCCCATTACTTGGAAATTTGACCTCTACTTTAACAACAAAGGAATCTAGTTTTCTCTCTTGATACTTAAGGTCCCTCTTGATCTTTTAGGCCTGGCAACTGCCATTGCTCAGGACCCTGATCATGCCCATGGCTGTGCCCAGGGGAGCTGCTATCCAGCAACAGGTGACCTCTTGGTGGGCAGAGAAAAGAACCTGAAGGTCTCGTCTACCTGTGGGCTCAGCAAGAGAGAACCTTATTGCATCGTCAGTCATCTTCAGGTAAACAGCATGACTGCCCAGTGTTAATGCTGTCACATCATCCAATACTAACAGGAGGATTTTGGCACTATATGGAAGTAGCTGACCCTAAATCATTTTAAGGTTTCAAATGTTTGACATGGTTTAGGAAGAGAAGAAATGTTTCCATTGTGACTCGCGCCGGTCATACGACCCCGTGTACAACACCCTCAGCCACCGTATCGAGAACGTCATCACCACCTTTCGACCAGACCGCAAGAAGTGCTGGTGGCAGTCAGAGAATGGTGAGACCTTCAAGACCAGCAGACATTCAGACCTTCATGATGCACTTTAATATTTTATCATATTTAAGCATAACTGTTAGATAGCAGTTATTATGAAACTTATTTTCATGAAATGCAAAAGAACAAAGTGATGAAGTGATTTCGTAATTGTGAGAGGGATTACCTAGCTAACTAAAATTTCTAAACATAGCGGCCAGTAGCATTTATCAACAAGCTAAACCCTCCAATCCCAGCTACCAGTGGAATTGCCTATAACTAAACCCTCCAAACCGAACCACAAGTGGGACTGCCTATAACTAAACCCTCCAAACCAAACCACAAGTGGGACTACCTATAACTAAACCCTCCAAACCCAACTACAAGTGGGACTGCCTATAACTAAACCCTCAAAACCAAACCACAAGTGGGACTACCTATAACTAAACCCTCCAAACCCAACCACAAGTGGGACTACCTATAACTAAACCTAGCTGCCAGTGGGAATGCCTAGCTAACTTAAATCCGCCAAACACAGATGGCTGGCAAACATCCACACTAAAAGCACTCAAGATGTATTATTAGAACAGTAATGCAGAGGAAAGTCTACTAATAGCTTAGGGAAGGACAAGGACAACCCACGAGAACGGTTCAAATCATGTCCTCGTTCGCCCTGAAGCTTTCCAGATACTTTAGCTAAAAAAAAACAAGACAAAAGGGCAAAAGGAAGGCAGAGATAGAGAAGAGCAGGGAGGAAAGCATCCTCAAGCAATCAAGCTGGACGTGTAAAGGGCTTATTGTTGAGACTAAATGTCCATGTCCAGCACATAACCCTGGGACAAGACCCTCCCCCCTCCACCATTGCTGATGGAGATGATTAAAGAGTAGGGCTCCTACTGGCACTACTACACCAAACACAGCCATCTGAGAGAAGCCAAGGACGAAGAGGGAAGAAATTAAAGGAAGAGAGCGCAGAATTTCTACAGAGCAAGACCTAGTAGTGTTATTATATTACTCTAAAAACACAAGAATACGTTTATTTAAAAGGCTAGGAATCAGTAAATACCATTCTATATCTCTAGTTGGAGAACAATCCCTTAGTTGGATCGTTTAAGTAGGCAGGACGACAGTCATAATCATTAGAGCTGCTTACATGCCCTGAGTTATCATTTAATTAACTACTTATATGGCATGCTTATTATTCAGTTGTTTATTATTCATGTTGTTCAGTAACTACTTAGAATTTTTCAGAACCTACATTTAATCTAATACGAAGGTTATATAGTTACAGGAGTGAGGAACAAGAATCTGGGCCTCGTGTCATGACCGTGGAGTGTTTAAATCAGTCTGTGTGGGATGTGCCATTGCAGATGTCTGAGTGAATACATTCTTACAGGAGAGGCAGACAGGAGAATAAAAAATGACAATTATATGCCATATTGTAAATCGAATGGATAGACTGCAAAATGTTGCAGGAATTAATTTTTAAGAGATGGTACAGTTATGGACTGTTATTCGATCAATAATCTTTGTAATAAGACACCAAAAAGGTATGAATGCAATGTTTTTGTCAGTAACATTTGGGTTGCTGGAGTGTAAATTGTTACATTGCACTAAAGGACTCAAGTAACTGTTATACTGGATTAAAGTGAGATCTGACCAGAGGCACAAATACATCTTTGGGTTTAAAGCAGTGCCTCATCTAATACCCACACAGAAAGCCTCTTAAGTGACTTCTGTTTCAGAGATATGTATGGGGCAGAAAATGTCTGTCTCAGTCAGCTGTATTTTGTTACTGGAGGCAGTGACGAATATGGAAAGTTGACAGGAAATTCTGGCTATTTGTGAGCACAGTCACCATGGCATTAGTGGACTTGCCTTTGAGTATGTCATGAAGTGAACAGTGGGTCACTTGTCCCACACGTGTGCGCCCATGTAAGTGAGAGGACGTTCCCCTGTGGGCCTTGGTGCTAGGGAACTAACAGGACAAGACAGAATGGATGTTCACTGGCATACTGTGGTGTTTCTGAGTGAACTGACACAAACAGCTGACCAAGCAGAGACAGGCTCATAGTGGACTTGAACAGCATAGCTGCATATTTACGTGCATAGCTGCATAACGTCCAGCTTTAACTGCTGCTGAATGCGTATTAGATTAACAGTGAGTCGGTCAGTTCCCTTGTCTGCATATGCCCCAGCGTTCTCTCACTCTCTCCATCACACTCGCTTCTCAGGCTGGGGGAGACCCCACCTTTCCTCTGTTTTGCTTTCCTTCCTGTTTAACTACTTGTGGTGAGAGACAGGTTTTGGGCTACTGAGCAAGTCCACAGATTCGGCTTCTGTAAGAGATAAGGCTGTAAGAGACTCTTACTGTAGTAGCAGAGGCAGGTGACTCAGCATTCCTGCAGACTTCCTTTCACCTACTACTCTCACGCTGGCGTATTGACAAGCTCAGCCTGACCAGGCTGACGATAGACGGACGAGGGAACCTTTACATGGCAGCAGCACTCCATTAGTGCAACGCATGCATCACTTTACTGGGATTTAGGCTCAGGCGTCCTGCTTGCACCCGGGACGTGACATTTCCTGGGCTGTTCACGTTTTGAAGTCCCTCGAGTCTTTGAGCATCGTTAGGACTTGTCAGGAGCGTAGCCTTTTGAATATGTCAGGTGCGCGGCTGATGCATGCTGGTCCTCTTTCGTTTGAAAGCTCTGCCACTGAGGCAAAGGCAAGGGCAAAGGGGAAAGCCCTGAGCTTCTAATTGCATAGCAGATGATAGCAGGGGATGATTAATGCATATACATGTGTGTGTGTGTGTGTGTACAGATGAGAGCTCCTTTATACAGTTTATTCTTTGTTGTGCATTAGTAGGGCTATTAAAGATGCAGTGTGCACTTATCTTCTCAGGAAAGTCTAATGTTTACATTCAGCTGGACCTGGAGGCAGAGTTTCACTTCACTCACCTCATCATGACTTTTAAGGTATTCTCATAGACTGCCATTGCATTGGATTTTAGATGCTTATATATATATATATATATATATATATATATATATATATATATATATATATATATATATATATATATATATATATATTACATATCATTTACATACATATTAGTATAAATTAATGTGAACTGTTTCTATTTTGATTTGTAAAGCACAACGAATGTACTATATAAATAAAGTTGCCTTGCCTCTCATGTTGTCCTCTGCATGCAGACGTTCCGTCCTGCAGCCTTGCTCATAGAGCGATCAGCGGATTTTGGACGCACCTGGCAGGTGTACCGCTACTTTGCCTACGACTGCGCCGCGGTCTTCCCCAGGATCTCTCGGGGCCCCCTCCGCAATGTTGACGATGTCATATGTGAGTCCCGTTACTCCGACATCGAGCCGTCTACAGAAGGAGAGGTAGGAACAGAGTAGGGAAGATTCAGCCATTGAGCCACAGGTTCTTTTCTTGATCTTTGGTGCATGTTATTATTTTATGGTACATTTATTAATAGATCCAAATCTGCCTGTGGCTTTTGTCTTCTGTTTAAATGAGCTGTGCTGATACAACTCCTCCCTCCAGGTGATCTTTCGAGTTCTGGACCCTTCTATTCAAATTGAAGACCCCTACAGTCCCCGCATTCAAAGTCAGTCACTGTTAAATCTGCATGTCTGCCTGCTTCTAATGAACTTTTAATGAACACTCATGAATGCTTGTAAATAACACTTCATTAAGGGGGAGTGTGTTTGGGTCGTGCGCTTCAGCCTTTTTCTTATTATAAATTTTCTAAATATTAATTTCATTAATATTTAATGAAAAACCCAGCCAAGTCGGCCTTCAATCCAATAGGCCCAAGAGGGGATTTTCAGGTGTCTGCCTTTAAAGCATCCTGCTCATGTTGACCCCCCCTGATCCGAGCTCGCTGGGTACTGCAGTGGTTACTGGTGACCACTGATTCTGGCCCTACTCAGAGCCAGCAGTGCCTGAATGCTCTGCACCAGATTCACTCAGCAAATGTGCGCAGGGAGAGAGAGAGAGAGAGAGAGAGAGAGAGAGATGCTAATGGGAAAAGCAGCTGTTTCCTCCCCTCAGTTTGTTCCTTTTTTTTGTTTTGACATGTTCCTGTAAGAACATGAGCATGCTCTTCCACGTCTCAACAAAAACAGATTCTCCACAGACTGAAAACTGACAAATGGTTTTTGGACAGTAGCATTATGTTACTTTCACAATGAAACAGATCTCCCAGGAGTCTCTTTGCATCAGTTCTCCATTACTAATGTGTTATTTTTTGTGGAGGGAAACAAGTGAAAGGGAAATAAACAATGACCTATGTGACTTAAAATGTACTTAAATCCAAAAATGTAAATTCTCTTTCTTGATTTAACTTATTTTGAAATTGCATTTAAAAATGTTGTTATAAATGAAATGGGTTGGAACAGGTTGGGATGGCCTTACTGGCTGGCAGCGAAATCTCAGAGGCAGCAAACTCTCAGTCATCCCAGTCATGTGCAGAGGAAAAGTGGCCCTCGCCGTTCTGGTCGACTACTCCTCGGCTGAGTTCCAGCTGCAGAAGGAGGTGATGGTGGAGATGACCTAGCTGATGATTAGCAGTGCAGGCCTCGTCCCACACTGCCTGTGTTTGCTGGTATATGAGCAGACAGTGTGAGCAGGGAGGAGCCACACCTCCCACACGCTTAAGCCCCGAACAGCTGGAGCGTGACGGGAAAGAACAGGCCGTACACACAGCAGTGGGACCGGCCCTCTCACAGCTAAACCTTCTGACTTCTTCATCTTCCTCTGCGACCTGTTGTGTGAAAACACAGACATGTACAGATAAATGAATATGAAAAGGCACAAATGTTATTTTTTAAAGGGTTTCTCCAGTTTGTAAACTAAGTATAAAGAAAGTATTATAGCGTATGTCCAGGCTACAGAGACGACACATGACACACGGCAGCTTTCTTCTCAGTCGTTTCCTGCTCTGTGTTCCCTTTGCAGACCAGCTGAAGATCACCAACCTGCGAGTGAACTTCACCAAGCTGCACACTCTGGGGGACAACCTGCTGGACTCCCGGGAGGAGATCAAGGAGAAATACTACTACGCCATATATGAACTGGTTGTCAGAGGCAACTGCTTCTGCTACGGCCACGCGTCCGAATGCGCGCCCATCGAGGGCATAAAAGATGACATTGAAGGCATGGTGAGCCATTCACCAAGGCAGAGAAGGGGAGGGGAAAGGCAGGAGTTCCCCATTGTTTTTCTTAATGTACTTTACACCCCTACTGCCCCCAGGTGCACGGGAGGTGTGTGTGCAAGCACAATACAAAAGGATTGAACTGTGAGCAGTGTGATGATTACTACAATGACCTGGCCTGGAGACCCGCCAAGGGTCGTGACACCAACGCCTGCAAGAGTATCTAAAGCTTCTAATGGAATATCCACTCTTGGATCAGTACTTAATATATGAATTGTATGAAAAACGTGTTGTCTGAATTTACTTCCCAGAGTGCAACTGTAATGGTCACGCAGACAAGTGTCACTTTGACATGGCGGTGTATCTGGCCACGGGTAACGTCAGCGGGGGCGTGTGTGATGACTGCCTCCACAACACCGTGGGACGTAACTGTGAGGTCTGCAAGCCCTTCTACTACAAGGACCCGGGCAGGGACATCCGAGACCCACGCGTCTGCATACGTAAGCGTAACCCGTGCAGAGCTTAGAGAAACGAACGCGAGCATGACCCTGGAGTCCCTGACACTTGTTCTTCGCGCGATGCCTCTGTCCAGCGTGTGACTGCGACCCCAGCGGCTCTGACAACGATGGCGCGTGTGACGGGCATGACAGCAGGGCCCAGGACATGATCGCAGGGCAGTGCCGCTGTAAGGAGAACGTGCAAGGCCCGCGCTGTGACTCATGCAAAGTCGGCTTCTTCGGCCTGAAAGCTAACGACCCCTACGGCTGCCGACGTGAGTATCGCCAGGCCAATTGGCAGACCAAAGTGTTCCGTGTGCTTTTTGAGGTCATTTAGGACCATTAGTGTAGCAGTTACTCGATGGAACTTATGGTCGGTTAATGTAATCCCTCACCCCAGAGATCATGATGTCGTCTGCTTTGCCTCCTGTCAGCATGCAGGTGCGACCCTAGGGGAACAGTGTCCGGCGGCCCCCAGTGCGACCCTGAGCGGGGAGCCTGCTTCTGCAAGCGCCTGGTCACTGGCCACAGCTGCAACCAGTGTGTGGTGAGTGCAGTGGAGGGGACACGTGCACCCCTCAATCTTCACACGTGCACGCACAGCACTGTTCAAATATTTGAGTGAATGCAGAGATCAAACAGATATTTGAAAACATACAGGCAGATTTAGATCATTCACCTGCCAGCCCTGCTTATTTCTGATTGGTACCTCATATCCCAGTTGGACGGTAACCATATCTTGGAAACAACGCAGCACAGCAGAGCCTCTAGACCCACATTTAGCCAAGCCCCCCGTCCCCAGATGGGATCGGTTTACACAGCTCTTAAAAAGGGCAGCAAAGAAAGATCCTGAAATTAGACGGCAATAAATGCCTTTCAACTTTAGTCTGGCGTCATATCATTTTAAGTTACAGTCTGCTTGATCTGAGCGCCTGTTACACAACCTGACATTTTTCCCATCTACAGTCACTGTTCTGGTCCACAAAAAAAATATTCTTTTTAGAAACATGAGCTCAGACATAGCTATGAATAGAAAAGCTCCTTTCTGTCCCTGAACTTGATTGTTTGTGCTCTTTGCTTAGGCAGAGCACTGGGGTTTAAGCCATGATGTCAGCGGCTGCAGGGCATGTGACTGTGATGTAGGTGGCTCTATTGACAACCAGTAAGTTCCCACGTAACTTCCATTATACCCCAATGCAATTTGTGGAAATTGTAACAAAATTGCAACAGATGTTAATTCTTCACTTCACCAGGTGCTTAATGGAATCAGGCCAGTGTCGCTGCCGCGGTCACATGATGGGCCGACAGTGTAACCAGGTGGAGCCTGGGTATTTTTTCATGGCCCTGGACCACTATCTATATGAGGCAGAGCTAGCCAAACTGCGTCAGGTAAGAGGAGAGTCAAAACACAGTCACCATGTCTAGATGCAACGTACATTGATATAGTGCTGGATATTCGATTTATTGCGTTGGGATCGTTATAAGGCTCAGGACAAATACTGCTGGTGAACAACTTGTAAATGGCTTCAGAGTAGTAGACCCAGTGCATCTTGGGTAAGTGTCTATGTTTGTAGGGTTGCACTGTTGAGGAAAGGGAGCACCAACCAGACCAGCCTGCCTCTTGGACTGGCACTGGGTTTGCGCGTGTTCCTGAAGGGGGCGTTCTGGAGTTTTCCATCAGCAATATCCCATACTCCATGGAGTACGATGTTCTCATTCGCTATGAGCCTCAGGTAACCATCACACACACCTTCTTCTTAAGTACAGCAGACGTTATGGCGCTTTGTGTGAGAACCTGTGTGTGTGTGTGTGTGTGTGTGTGTGTTTGGAAGATGCCTCTTGACTGGGAGGAGGTGCGTGTCACAGTCATCAGGCCTGGTCCCATCCCCACCAGCAGCCCATGTGGAAACACTATCCCTGCAGATGATATGCTGACCATCTCCCTGCCCTCTGGGTCCAGGTATCCCCCCTGACACACACACATATATACACCTATCAGCTTATAAATATCTCTTCTTCTGCCCTAGTTCAGCTCTGAGCTATATGGATAACAAGTGCTGACACTCCATGTTTCCATGTGCTACGTTGCAGGTTTGTGGTCCTACCCCAGCCTGTGTGCTTGGAGAGAGGAGTGAGCTACACACTCCATCTGGAGTTCGTCCGCTATGCCGACAAAAACAGCATCACCATCACCGGAAGTGCAAACATTCTGATAGACTCCGTGAGTGAGAAGAAACTGTTTGCTCTGTTCACTCACGAGAAGGTTCTATTTATGGAATTCCCATCCTTCCACACCTTCTCTCCCTCTTCCAGATCGTGCTGATGCCCCTTTACTCCTCTCTGGAGATGTTTGTGGCGGGCGACCCTGCCTCGATTGTGCGTAAGCAGAACTATGAGCGCTTCCATTGCCACGAGAGTGCCAAGAGTGTGCCCCGCCCAGCCATAAGTGACATGTGTACCAAACTCATCTCCAGCATGTCCGCCATCATAAACGACCGAGCACTGGGTGAGTGATGGTTAGCGGGGTAGCGAGATTTTTGTCATTGCAGCTATTCCTGTGGTTTCCTGTTATTATGTGTTAAGTGTGTGTTCCCCCTCCACATAGCTTGCCAGTGCGACCCACAGGGCTCTTTAAGCTCCGAATGTCATGCTTATGGAGGACAGTGCCGCTGTAGGCCTAATGTGATTGGTCGACGATGTGATAGGTGCGCTCCAGGAACCTATGGGTTTGGACCTGCAGGATGCAAACGTAAGCTTCAGACTTTCAACAGCATTTACATTACATTTACAATAATTGATTACATTTCCATTAACATGTAAACATGTGTCAATGTGTCTCCCTCTCTCTGTCCTTCTCTCCAGCATGTGAGTGTAGTCAGGAGGGCTCGCGCAGCCGGTTCTGCGACCAGCAGGTGGGGCAGTGCCCGTGCCTACAGGGCGCCTTCGGCCAGCGCTGTGACGGCTGCCAGGCTGGGCACTGGGGCTTCCCCTCCTGCAGGCCGTGCCAGTGCAACGGGCACGCAGAGGAGTGCCACCAGAGGACGGGGGCGTGTCTGAACTGCAGGAGTCACACTGCGGGAAACAAGTGTGAGAAGTACGGGCTGATTTTTCTGTCATCGTAGAACTTGTGTGAGATAAGGTGTGAAAGCATTGAGGATTTGATTGAGGACTGGCAGGAGAGGCTGTTTGGAAGCGACGAGTAACTGTAACAAGAGCTTTTTTGAATGCAGGTGTGCCAGTGGCTATTATGGCAACCCGGTCTTGGGTTTAGGAAGCCAGTGTCGGCCTTGCCCCTGTCCAGATGGACCTGAGAGCGGACGTCACTTCGCCGCCTCCTGTTACCAAGACAACCACAACAGACAGGTGGTCTGCAGCTGTAAACAGGGCTACACAGGTGCGTGGCTCCTCGCCTCCTTGCTGCACGTTGCCCTGCAACCCCAGAGAGGTCAGGAGGTCAGGAGATGATAAAGTGTAGCATAAAGTGTAGCAGTTGTGCTTGCATTAATGATTTGCGCAGCTTGTGCTGTTGGGGGCGGATCCAGAAGAGGCAGCATAGGCGTATATGGTTCTGAGTGGCTTCGTCCTGGTTTGGCTAGCCGCCAGCTGGCATCCCTCTCTGTGTCCCGTTGCAGTCAGTGTTACCACACAGTGGGTAAAGCCATCACAGTGCTGTGCCACCACCCACGCCATGACAATATGCAGAGCCCTGATCCCAGAACAGTTTGGACTCACCAGGCAGAGAAGCTCAGACCTGGAGGCGCTGGCTGGCGTGCATTGTCACTTTGCAGTAAAGACTATACACTATATATTATGGTCCACCACTTGCTCCTCTGGTCTCTTTGTCATTCAAGCTCAGGTCCTCCACCAGAGGCCTGAGAGCTTGAGGTTCCTGAGTTGTATTTTAGCTGTTCCCAGGACTGCAGTCTTCTGAACAGAGATCTTGGATTTTTTGTTCCTGGGATCTGCTAGAGCAGATTGGAGGTCACAGGTACTTCGCCTCTGATTATCACAGGAACCACTGTTGCCTTCACCTTCCACATATTTTCCAACATTCTTCTCTCAGTCTGTGGTGTTTGTCCAGCTTTTTGTGTTCCTTGTTCCTGATGTTGGTATTAGTTGAGATCTATCAGTGTGGCCCTGTTCTGATGTTTCTCCATCACTATTTTGTCGGGTTCATTAGCCATAACCATTTTATCAGTCTGTATCTGGAAGTCAAACAGGATCTTAGCCATTTTCCACCACCTTTGGGGTGGGGACCACTTAGTCATTCTCCACCACCTTTGGGGTGTATCCCACTTTGACCATGGAACTTCCAGCCTGTATTCAGCACAGATGTTTCTGTATACTATGGCAGCTATTGGTTATGATGTTCCATACATGCTCTGCCTGCTAGAATCTTGCATCTCACTGTTAAGTGCCTGATTTTCTTAGGGGCATCTTTGCATAGCCTGCATCTGGAGTCCTGCTATGTGTAATAGATCACAGCATCAGAGCTGGATCTTGTGCTGCCATGATTAGTACCTCTGTGCTGTCTTTCAGTCCAGCCATTGGTAAGATGTTTCTTTGATGTTTCATCCCTGATAGTGGTTCTGATGCTCACTAATCCTCGACTCCCCTCCTCCGCTTAGTGTACAATCTCAGAGTGCTGCATTTGGGATGAAACCCTCCATGCACAGTGAGGAGTTTCTTTGTCTTGATGTCACTGACTCCTATCTCCTCCTTTGGCCAGCTCATTATACCAGCGGGGTATCTGATGACTGGTAGAGGGTTAGGTGTTGATAGCCTGGATATTGTTCTTCCCGTTCATCTGACTTCTCAGGACCTGTCTCACTCTTTGAAGGTATTTGGCTATAGCTGCTTTCGTTGTGGCCTCTTCATGATTGATTCCCATTTGCCTGTGGGATTCCATAATATGTGCAGCTAATGGCTATAAAAGATACTATGGCTAATGAAAGATTCTATACAAAGCTCATGAGGGAATTATGGATGAAGAAAAGGCCATCATCCACACTCACAGACAAGCAATGATTAGTTACCTAGTACTCAAGATTGCAAAACAATGCTTACTTTTACAACTGGATATGGGTGAAAAAAAGGTAAATATCACTGCCAGGACAGAATGCCTATTGCATCTGAGAAAGACCAGTCAAAAGTGGAACTGAAATCCACCAGTACCAGAATGTAATTGGGCATATTGTGTGTGGTAGAGAGCAACAAGGCAAAGGTCCTGTGTGACCCAGACAAGTAGTGGCAAACCAACCAGACAATGTCACTGTGGACAAGAAGCAGAAAACAGCAGGGTGGGAGCATGATGGAAACATTCTATAGAAAGAATATGAGAACTTAGAATAAATCCAGACACTGAAAGAAGAAATAGAGAGAATGTGGAAAGTTGACACCAAAGTTGTCCCAGTGGTGGAAGGGGCACCTGTAGTTGTGACACCTAAGGAGTGTCACCTAGGAGTGATCTCAAAAGATCCCAGGAATTATGTCAAACTCAGTCTAGCACAACCCTAGGAATCTGAAAAATTCTGTGAACCCCCAGACTCCCAGACCTCTGCTAGACGTCTGACAGAAAAACAAATATATGACCACCCAGTGGATGCGTAAGACAGGAACCTTTTTTATTATTTATATATATATATATATATATATATATATATATAACATCTGTTTATATATAAGATGCTTACATCGGACCTCTGATATCACCACTGGGATGAGGCACAATCCAAATGAGAGGCGGGGCCTGATGAATCTGTAGGGTTAGGGTAGGATTAGTATTAGGGTTAGGGTCAGGATTAGGGTTAGGGAGAGTTGTGTTAGTTGTCGTCTTAATACAGCATCCCTACTCACCTACTGATTTACACACATTTCTAATATTTTATATGCACTCTTTCTGTCTTGTCAAATAGGACAATTTAAGATTATAATCTCTGATATTTATTCTATTAGATTATACTTACATTTATTACACTTATTACACTTATTGTACCCCTTGAAACACTGACTTAAGTTTTATATCATTCTAATTAATCTAGCTACATGAATATAAAAGGGTTTCCATGATCCCCTATGAAATAATGAAATGAATTTATTACATTGTTCACATAGTTCAGTAAAAATATCAACATTAAATAACATTTTCCTGAGCCTACTGCAGAACCTCTGCCCCACCCTACAGCCCTTGGAAAATATAAAATGCCATGAATGTTTTCCCTTTTTATTTCTGTTTAGTCCATTTCATTAGAACATCCTCAACAAATCTGCCAAAAAATAACTACAAATGAACTTCAGTGTTTTGGCTAAGAAACACAGTTTCCAGTCCAGCAATCCCACCCATGCTTATCTCTAAGTGCTAACTTAAATGCTTCTATTAACAAGGGTGGTGTTATTCTTAACCTTTTTTGACATCTTGTTCCCCTAAGTTCTTGCTAAGCCCTTTTCATCTGTTTTTGTTAAGGTGAATGTGACAGGGTTTTGGCCTTAGTGTTGAGATCTGCTGGGCTGGGTCATCAATTGCTGTCTTCTGTGTCATAACCGTGACATCCATGTAACAGATGTCTCTGTGGAACATACCACTCGGTGGAACATACCACTGAGGGGTCCACTCATACGGAGCTTCTGCAAAAACATTTGCTCTATTTGTTCTTTCATACATAGCCAAACTTGTAAAAGTCAATGTTTTCGGCTGTGTTATTTATAGGCTCTCTCCACGTCCCTCACTCCAGCACTGCCCTGTTCTCCTCATATCAGTGTTTATTTCTCTGTAATTTAACTCTGCATCCACCAGGTGCACGCTGCGAGGAATGTGCGCCTGGTTACTATGGCAATCCCTCTCAGCCCGGTGGGCGGTGCCAGCCCTGTCCTTGCAGTAATAACATCGACCTGTCAGACCCCGAGGCCTGCGACAGGCGGACAGGGGAGTGCCGCAAGTGTCTCTACAACACTGAGGGGCTGAACTGTGGCGTGTGCAAGAGCGGTTACTACGGGGATGCCTCTCGACGCAACTGCCGGAGTGAGTCACCAAACAACAACTGACTGGACAAATGCCATTGCTGTTTTCTCCGTAGTTTGTGGTGTGAAATGAACCTGTTTCAATCTGGGTGCACATTCAACGACCCCCTTTTTGGCCCCCTGTCTTGTCAGAATGCACCTGCAACTTTCTGGGCACGGAGCACAGCCAGTGTCTGTCCAGAGACGAGTGTTTGTGCCAGCGTGCCACAGGGCAGTGCCAGTGCCTGCCTCATGTCATCGGGCTCACCTGCGACCACTGCGCCCCCAACTTCTGGAACCTGGCCAGTGGCCGGGGCTGTGAACCCTGTGACTGTGACCCCAACAACGCTTACACATCTACCTGCAACGAGGTACCCATCTCTCTCCCGGCTGCTCTCAGCAGTCCGGTCCCCGCAATGGATGAATTGTGTCCTTAAAAGATCAATTGCTTCATTATAGGTCAGGGTGATTTCAGAACACGAGGACAGTGACATATGAATCATTTATACATGCTCCTCCACAGTTCACAGGCAAGTGTCAGTGTCGCCCTGGCTTTGGGGGAAAGACCTGCAGAGACTGCCAGGAGAACCACTGGGGTGATCCTAGAATCCAGTGCAGAGGTATGAATTTACACATTTTTATATCCCTACATAACATGTCTGAGTTTTATTATATCTGAATCAGCAGTATCACTTTGATCACCACATTTCTGATCCTCCATCTTTCTCTACAGCTTGCCACTGTGACCCTCGTGGCATCGAGCACTCCCAGTGTAACCGAGTGACGGGTCACTGTGCTTGCCGACAAGGCGTATCGGGCGTGCGGTGTGATCAGTGTGCCCGTGGTTTCTCGGGCACTTTTCCAGATTGCCAGCCATGCCACCAGTGTTTTGGTGACTGGGATCGCATCGTCCAAGACCTGGCAACTAGGACAAAGGGTCTGGCTGCCCGGGCCCAGGAGATCCAGACCACAGGCTTGACCCCAGTGTATGAGAAGATCTTCAAGGATCTGGAGGGAAAGCTAGCGCAAGCACGGGACATTGTCAACGCCCGCAATGCCACTGCTGAAGCTGTGACCATGCTAATGGGCATGATAGAGGAACTCAGGTATAACATCATAGATGCATTTCAGCCTTCATGGAACCAATGTCAATTTAACTGGGATCTTTTTGTGTTTTGTCATCTTGTTGATTAGTGCAGTCTTCTTTTTTTTTTGGTTCTGCCAGGTCTTATATTGGTGACACCACAGATATGCTAAACAGGCTGGAGGGAGAACTGACTACGGTGCAGGACAGCAACTATGAGGCCAGCAACGACCTGAACAAACTAGAGCGAGAGGCCAAGGAGCTGAACCTTACCTCTGAGCAGCTCAGGCACCAGCTCGACATCCTCAAAAACTCCAACTTCTTAGGTGAGACCTCCAGGATTCCCTTCAGATTGTGCACGTGCACATAGATACTCCAACAAACCCTAAGCCGTAGTGTTAGACCATTTCTGATACGTTTGAGTGTCCAATGTGAGGTGCCAGAACAAATTTGGCAAGACACCCATGACTAATGTCCACCTGCTCCAGGTGCATACCGCAGCATCCGCGCGTCCTACAACAAGTCGCGTGACGCAGAGCGCCGCGTCAACCAGTCCACTACCGACACGCCCAGCACTGTGAGCCAGTCAGCAGACACCCGCAGGAAGACGGAGCAACTCGTCATGGAGAAGAAAGATGACTTCAACCGTAAAAATGCTGCAAACAAGCGCGCCCTCACTGACCTGAATTCCAGAGTGCACAGCCTGGACTTAAAGAAGATCAGCGAGAAGGTAGGGGCTGCCGACCAATGAGTTTTAAAGCGTGCTTTGAGAGGTCTGTGTTACATTAATGGCATGTCTCTCGTCCCAGGTATGTGGAGCACCAGGTGATGTTCCGTGTGCCGAGAGCCCCTGCGGTGGTATTGGCTGCCGGGACGATGAACGCAGACACTGTGGGGGTCTGAGCTGCAACGGAGCCGTTGCGGTGGCCGATAACGCCCTGGAGAGATCCAAACATGCCGAGAAAGAGCTTGTAAAAGCCATGGGGGAAGTAGAGGAGCTCTTCAAGCAGGTATATTTAACCTTCTCATAGCAACAGTAGGACCACCACTGATATGTAAATTAATTTGTTCTCGGAACCTTAAAAATGAAGGCAATCCATGTCCACAGAATCATGAAGAGATTATTCAAGTGCTTCAGTGAACTGTAGACTTATTTTGGCTTTTGTTAGGTGGCAGACGCCAAAACGAAGGCTCAGGAGGCCAAGCACAAAGCCCAAGCTGCTCTGAAGAAGGCCAGCGACACCAAGAGGAAAGTGGAGCGCTCCAACAACGACCTGCGCGACCTCATTAAACAGATCCGTGCCTTCCTCATGCGTGAGTCCCCCACATCTCACCATTCGATTTTGGACATATACCGTCACAAATGTGTGATCGTCCCCGCCTCCAGATGTCGCGTGTAACGTTTGTATTTGAACAATGATCTTGTTTTGACAAAATACGTTAGAATTGTGACAGATTTTAATGGTAGAAGAATTTCCTTAGAACGACCTGAGTACAATCAAATTTTAGGACATGTCATGAAATTCTGAATATAGACTTCAATCTTCAGGAATGGCTGGAGCTACTTTAGGAAGTGAGAGCAACTTTTAATTGTCAATTCATAAATTGCTGCTTTGGTTCTTCAGTCACTATTAATTGCTTATGTTAAATGTGTGGGCCTCCACAGAAGAGGGGGCTGATCCTGACAGCATTGAGGCAGTGGCCAATCGGGTTCTTGAGCTGTCCATTCCAGCCTCACCCCAGCAAATCAGACATCTGGCTGAAGAGATTAAAGATCGCGTCCGGAGTCTGTCCAGCGTAGATGCCATTCTGGAGCAGACCCATGATGATGTCCGCAAGGCCGAACAGATGCTCCTGGAGGCCAGAAAAGCCAGGTGCGTGCGTGTGTTTGTGTATGTGCTTTCGTATTATGTGATGTGTAGTTTCTCACATTAAAAGTTCTCTTTTTCCTGTAGAAATAAGGCAGAGAGGGCGAAGAACACAGCAGACAGCGTGAAGCAGGCACTGGACGACGCCCGTAAGGCCCAGGCAGCTGCTGAGAAGGCGATTCAGCGAGCGAGAGACGACATCGGGATGACTGAAGACCGACTGGCACAGGTACACCTTCATCACTCCCCTTTTTAGGCTTGTGCTGTTTGATGGATTTTTAAATGTTTGTTTTTTTTTTTTGACTGAAATTCTGTCCCTAAAAAGATCCAGTCAGAAACATCTGATAATGAGAAGAACCTGAACGATGCCATGGACCGGCTTGGCGACGTGGGGCGGCACATAGAAGCTTTGAAGTCCAAGCGAGCCAATAACAGCATGGCCGCCGCCCTAGCGGAGGAGACGGCTACCACGGCGCGGGACAAGGCCAGTGATGCGAAGCAGGTATGCGAGACCGTCCTGTGCCTCACCTCCTCGCCGTCTGGAAAGCTTCCTGAGTTCACAGGCTGTCTCCTTCAGATCCTGGATGGCGAACTTTTGGACAAGTACAGCACCGTTAAGGATCTGGTGGGGAGGAAGGCAAACGCGGTCCAGGACGCTAAAACGAAGGCAGAGCAGCTGAGGGACGAGGCGAAGCAGCTGCTGAGGGACGCGCAGGATAAACTACAGAGACTGGCAGGTGAGCAGGATGCTGGGGAAGCTGGAGGATCGCAGGTCTTTTTTATAGCCAATGGGACATTCAGTTCACAGGTCATTTTTATAGCCAATGGGACATTCAGTTCACAGGTCATTTTGTGCAGCAAGATTTTAGGTTTTAGATCTAATATTTGAGAGAGAAAGCAATATGAAACAGATTAACTGCGATGGTAAAATGTATGTGGACACACTGAACCTTGATCAATCAATCACACACTTTTGCTGCAACATTATTTCAATGTTTAAATCCTCAGATTTTTAATCGTCAGCTGACCTTGTAAGCACAAGTTTGCCTGACTACTGAGGCATCACAGCTGAGGTGTTCTCTTGCACCTCAGCTGAGACATGTAGGACCTAAGACAAAGACAGAAGTTATAACAGCAGAATAGAAAACACACACAAACATGCACTGAAGGTTTGAAAAGCTCCCTCACTCTTTTTCTCTCAGAAAACATAAACAAAAATTAGAAGTGTAATATAACTACAAATCTGGTTACCTCCTGTCACCAGCTCTTGTATTATTGTTGTCTAATCTATTGTATCTTTAAATATTTTTAAATATTTCACAAGCCAGACAAATAATTTAATGTAATGGCGCCATCTTGTGGATATCTGGTAAATTAACATCATATTGGTCAACTATAATCTAACGCTTGTTTTTGGGATGTGTCCTTAGAACTTGAAAAACACTATGAAGAGAACCAGAAGATGTTGGAGGTGAAAGCCAGGCAGCTGGATGGCCTGGAAGATAAAATGAAGATGATTCTGGATGCCATCAACAAGCAAATCCAGATATACAATACTTGCCAGTAAACTGCCAAAGTCCATCTGACGTCCAGTTAATGCCACTGACTGGACTAATGTCACTACCGCCTGCACCAAGAGCACATGGAAGACACTAGACTGGCACTGGTCGCCAGTATGGTCACTTTTCTACAGATGAATAGCAACTATTTTTATTACCTGTTTGTTGTAATTGAGAGCTGCAAGAGTATTGTGATATTAAGACAAAATTATACATGAGATGAGATGAATAAGGAGATGAATAATGGGGGGAGGGGTTCATTAGTTCTGTTTTAAAGATGCAGGGTCGGAAGAGGAGGGAGATAGAGAGGGCTCATCAGAAGTGACCAACTCTCCTCATGGTAAAAACGTACAATACACTTGTAGACCAACAAGGTCTTTTAAATACACAAAGTATTTGGATTAAGTGTGGTAGATTAGGCTTCAAAAGTAGTGAGATCTCCAGAAGGAGTGCTGGTCACCAATGGTTTACACTGTACTTCAGAGCTTCATAGTCCCTGTGTTGGTAACCTGCATAAAACTGTTCACTAGCCAAACCTTCCAGTATTGAAGAACCCTGGAGGTGCTGCTTGAATCACACAGCCTGTGCTTTATAATACATATAGTACTGGGAGGAGACGGTCTGATTTCTCTGCATTGATGACTGCAACTGTTTTCTCACTGATTTTAATGATAAATTTTAACCACATCTTTTAAACACAGCAATAAATTAATTCCTTCCCACCAGATCCTGATCCCACCAGATCTTTTGTGGTAAACCCAGTGAAGATGCTAAGTTGCTACAGCGAACTTGTACAACACCATTTAATGTGCCAAGACAGCAGGATTTGAGTGCGAGTCAAGGTCATGAACCAAACTGATGAATAACAAATACACAAGCGGAAGACGTCAATCACGCAAACACAAAGTAACAACAAACACTAATAGTCCTTCAAACGTGAGCATTAATCCACATGAGGCCGTAAATAAAGGAATACATAGCAACATTCTGACACAACACAACAAAACAAAAGAAAGTCCATCGGTGGACAAGGAAGCCAAGGTGGGGAGTGTGACACCCCACACACACACACACACGCACACACCACACAGCCCCTCGACAACTATCCCATCAGCCAAACTGCCCTCAATAACTACCCTTACAGCTAAATAACTCCTCAACAACTACCCTATCAGCCTAATATCCTTAAACCACAAATATATTCATTTATTTTTTTATGAAAAAAATATACTGTACATAGTAAAGTAAAACAGTATTGGACTCGAATAATAATTCACATTTCCTTTAAATGCTGAATTAGAATGATACAGTATAAAGCTCTGATATACAATTGATCTATGAGCTTATAATCAAGCAGGTAGGTGTAAACTGGACACTTAATTCACCAAAGATTACTGGACGTGTAATACTGACACCTGGTGGTTGTAAATGTAGTTTTGCCCGGAAGTCCTGCCTGTTACTATTGAGACAGGTTAACTGGTTCGATCTCTGTCCGGTATGTTTTAGATCTCGAAGTGCGAGTCATCGGCCGGGGACCTGCTGAACAGGTGGAGGAACGACATTGCCTCAGCTCTTTGTTTATATCCGCCGCTTATGTTTTCTTTGCCGAACAGAATGGGCCCTGGTTAGAATTTTCTAGAAACAGCATAGTCTTAAGTTTGTAGCTCGCTAGCTACCGAAACCCAAATGCGGGCAGATGCGGCGGCCCGTTGCGGTATTCCAAGCCTGGGGTTGAATTGACACCGAGTTGCCGGCTTATTGCTGGTGAACAAAGAAGAGTACGACAGTCGCAATACTCTCAACGAAAACGTAAGTTCGCATTGTAACGATAATGTGTATCTTAAATGTACACCAATGTTTCGTATGTTTGCTTGTGTAGCAGACAATTGACAATGCTACTCCGTCCGCCTTTGCGATGGTCGGATAGCTGATCTAATGCTAACGCTGAACTCATTAGCCAGCTAGCCAGTAGTCTAGGTAACAACCAACAAACGTAGGTTAGCTAACATAGCTTGCTAGTTAGCTTGGTGTGGTAACTAGCCAGAGTGATAGCTAGCTCGCTAACTTCCCTGTTAGTTATTTGCGTGGTTGTTTTTGTTGATTTGAGTCAACAGCACAACAGTCGTATCTAAGCGTATTAGCTAACTGGCCCTGCCTTCCACCTTAACATGACCGGTTGGCTGTGATGGCTTAGCCTGCCAGTGCCGTAAAATACCTCGTTTTCAAAGCCAATACTAGATTAAAACCAGCGGCCAACTTGGACATATTAGCCAACTTTAGCTGTCCTGATAATGTCACAGTCAGGTGTTGTCAGCTAACGGGAAACTGGTTTATCGAAGAAGATAAAACTGGGCGAAAACGAGACAGCTGGGTTGACCTGCTAACTAAATCCGTTTAGGACCAAGTCTCGGACATTTGTCAGCTACATTTAGCTTAGCTGTTTATTTTAAATTCAGCAAAGTCAGCTAGCTAGCTGGATAGCTAGGCGTAACTTAGCTAGTCCGTTTTTCGTGCTCGATTGTATACTGCCCACAGTGTTGGTTCGTTAGTTGGTTAGCAATGGTCAGTAGTTCAGCTATTGTCATATAGTTAGCTAGCTTGCTAATATTACGGATACCGGTAATAATTCAGTAGTGAATTCTGATGGCAACAGACCGATCTTCTCGTAGGCATTTACTTAGTAAGCCAACATGGTTAGCTAGCTAGGATTGTAAATTTAATCGGTTAGATAACCTCATTAGTTGAAAAATATGAAATGTTCCCAATTATTTTGTTGGCTTGTTCGTGATATTTCTTTTTTTAAGTGGACGTGTTAATTTACCTGGACATTTAATCTTCTGTTATTAGCCTAGGTAGCCAGCATAGTTACCTTCATCGAGTTTGACAGCTAGAATGCCCTTATCTGTCATCAGTTTCCAAGCTTTAAAGTTTTAAGGTCTGACTTGGCTTTACAGCGTTAGAGTTAATTTGTATCTAACGTGAAGGGTTTTTGAGCAAGTCTTTGTACGGAATGTAGTTCTGTGCTATCATTCTTTGCATTTTATCTTCAGCCTCCCCTCGATTTTGTTCTGGGAGTGTTCAGACTAGAAACGCCGCCAAGATAGCTGGACCGGGAAGGAAACGACACAGCTCAGAACCAGACCCCAGCGAAAGCGGCTCAGGTAGCGGTAGTGAGGTGGGTGACAGCCGACCCATTAGTGGCAAGTGGATTAAGATGGCTAGTAGCAGCACTGCGTCCAGCGAGGCGGGCCGCAGGAGAGCGCAGAGAGGACCTGACGATGCCACAAGTACCAGCAAGAAGAAGCAGAAGGATCGGGCCAACCTAGAGAGCAGGGAGACGAAGCGCTTGGCCGCGGTCGCCAACCCCGAGGCTAAGAAAGGTAAGCGAGACCTCGAACTTAAGTTCTTGTTTTATTGATTGCCCATTAGTGCTTTGGCTCTTGGTTCTAGTATGTAGCACATGAGACTCGCAGTAGAATGAACAATATAAAATAAATGGGCAAAGATGGTCATCTGAGACGACAATCTGTTGTATGGTGATTTCACAATGTGTTTTTTTATCTGTGGATATGGAAGATCTACTTGTTTGCATTGATTTTAACAAGTTTGTCTGCTTTCTTAGCACCATATCAGTTTGTTTTGCAAGTAACTTAAAATCAATATCTGTATGAGAATTTGCTAAAGGCCATCTGAGAGGTTACATGTTCAGACAATGTAGTTATTTGACATGGTATATCATATTTAAGCCATAATACTGATACTGATTTTACATAATGAGTTAACTGTCTTCACAGTTAAAAGGTTTCAGAGACATGGTATACGTTTGAGTCTTTTTTTTCATTTATTTATTTTTATTTAGTTAGTTTTTGTGTATTGACCATTTGTGGTTCTCACACATTGTGGGATTTTTCTCTAGAATGTGCTGTGACTGCCATAATATCACAACTGATTAATTACAAGCACAGTAACTGTTTGTCATAATTGTACATCCCTTTAAAAGCGTGATTGTTATTTTAATCTTAACTTTCATGGCAATTTCTTCATATCAACATGAAAACCTCTTTCCCCAGTGTGATTATTCTAGCGCTCTACAATCATTCAACTGCATCACAACTTCCACTGTACAAAGAATGCTGTCTCACATATTAGTAATATGCTGGACTTCCTAGTCATACAGTGACACTCAGGTTTTGTTACCCTGTAGTGCACTTCAGCTTCAAACACGTTACTGTGGGAGCAAAACAAAGAACTGAAAATGAAATGATCAGCTGCAGGGGAAAAAACCCCATTATGGCGAGACAAAGGGCATATCATTATAGCCAAGTGTGGTTTTACAATGTTCTTTCAACACCTGTTTGTCATGTTGTACCAAATAAACATTAGAATAGGCCTAAATGTACTGCAGTGCAAGTGTACGCAAGCCTTTGAAGTCATGCCTGTGTTGTTGGAGTAAAACAAAATGGCGGCGCTTCTGTAGCTGGGTTGCTGTGGTTCTCGCATAGGGCAAGAACCAGTTCAGCTGTTGTGTTCACCACAGAATACTGAGGCAGTCCAGTTACAAACTGGCCTTTTCTTCTTTCTATACATGTTTGGTGGTAATCATGTTTTCTCTTATTGTATATGGTGCTCCTCATGTTATTAGAGGTTGATGATAATTTTAATTAGTTGGGGTTTTTTCCCATTGGCGAGCTCTTGTCTCATTTTTGTGCAGCCATTCATGATGAACTGTTACGAATTTGTCTTTTCCACTCATGCAATATTTAAATTTCAACTGCTCAATTTATGCTACACAGTATTTTTGCACATGTGGCAATGCATGTTTTTGTATTTGCGTGGGAGTGTGTGTATTATTGGTGTGGGAGTGTGCGTGTTTGTGTGCATGCGCGGGATGCCGCACTGCTGAATGTCAGAGTGCTACAACCCGAGCCTGTGCTGTGCTGTGAAGCAGGCCTTTGTCAAGGTCATGCGTGCAGCTCTGCCCTGCACCAGCCCTCCCCCTGCCCCTGCCCCAGTACCAGCCCTCCTCCTCCTCCCCCTGCCTCAGTACCAGCCCTCCTCCTCCTCCCCCTGCCTCAGTACCAGCCCTCCTCCCCCTCCCCCTGCCTGGTGAGCAGCCTCACCTCTCTCGGGTGCCGTGCCCTCCACACCAGCTCTCAGCAACACCCTGGCACCCAACTCCTTCCTCAGATGTGATAGTCTTGACTGGACAACAGGCATGGAAACCCATGATGTGGGAAGCACACTCCTGTCATTTAAATGGCCAGGTTGACCCCTCTAGCCTGTCTGGTTGGTAATCATTTAAAAAAATGGCTGGTACTGGAAGATAGAACTAGCACAGTGGAGTGAAGCAGGGGTTATTCTAAATATAGGCTGGCTTTCTGCCTTCCTCTTTCAGAGTTGTTCTCTCTTTCTGTTGCACACTCTCACTCATGCCCACATTATCCACCAGCTGTCTGAGCATAGGATGAGCTCAGCAACCAAGTGCTGTGTGTAATAAAGGTTGAGCTGTTAGTGGTCATCTGTATTGTGTACTCAGATACATGTTTGAGTGATTCCTGTTATGGGTTTGCTTTAGTAACGGTAAGTGTCCGGTTTTGTTATTTGAAAAGCGTTAATGTTTCAGTTGTGTATTGACCTTTTGGATCTAAAAACAAATGATGATGATTTTTAAAAGCTCATTCAAACTTGGTGATATTCTTTTTGGAGTGTGCAAGTTTCCACTACACACCTGGAGTTGTTGTTGTTTAATGACATGTGCACTGTTTAATTGCTCCCTATGTATGTAGATGTTATTGTGGTGTTATGTTGAGTGTGTGCATGTTTGATTTGTGGTGTATTGTGTGTGTTTGTGGAGATGTGTTTCTGGACTGGAAGCAGAACGTCAATGAGGTGATCGTCCGGCTCCGGTGCGGAGAGGAAGTGCTGAGAGTAGAAAATGTGGACGTAGCCTTTTCCGACACCGCCTGTCAAGTCCGCTTTCCAGGTGAGCTAAAATGCGGCCTTCATCTTTCCTGATCTGAGTTTTACTTAACTGCAAGTGTAGAGTTAATCTCATACCTATCAAGCTTTTATCACCGAATGATGCATCAAGGTTGTTTTTTGTGCGCACACCCTTTCCCTTATTAACTGTGAACTGTCGTGTGCTCAGATGGGCGTGAATGGAGCTGTCACCTGCACGCGGAGATCGAGAGCTCCTGCAGTAAGGTGCTGTATAAGGACAAAGGCAGTATACTGCAGCTCGTTATGCACAAGAAGATCCCCTTCAACACCTGGCCCACTCTTATGGTAAGGTTCTGCTCTTCTGCTCTAATTTCCTTACTTCATTGCTCATTCCTCAAAATTTGTCTGAGGGGTCTGTGTACAGTGCATGTACGTTTCATGTTTGTTGTTTTTGCTCATCAAAGCAGAGCAGCAAGGAAAAGGAACCAGTGAACATACTGAGTGAGAACGGCGACAGTCATCACTCGCCCGCAGAGCAGCCTGGGAAATCGAGCCTGATCTCGGAGACGCTCAAAACCACCAGACAGCAAACGGCGCTGCCGTCGGACCAGAAGCGTGGAAAACCCGACCGGGCCGCAAAAAGAGGGAATAAGAACAAGCAGGCCGAGTACCTGGGGGGCTCCGGGGTCAAGGGCGGCAGAACCTAAACCGTGCTCGAAAGACGAGCGGACCCCTGAGCCCATACCTAAGCGCACGGTCCACCCTTCCAAGCACACAAAGGAGTCTAACATAGCGGCAGTCCCCGCGCGGGAGCCTGTGGCCAAGACCGCCATCAACGGCAAGCCCGTCTCGCCCGCCGGCCACGGCTCCACATCTCCGTCTTCTAGTGGGCGGGAAAGCAAGACAGAACCCCAGGTTAAAGGTCGAGTATGCCATGGGTCAAACGTGCCACAGCAAGAGAAGGAGGTTGAGAAAACTGCAGAGAGAAATACTAAGGTGAGAACCCTTATTTATTCAAGACCAGGCAGATGTGGCGTTGGCTAAATTAAGGGTGGGAATAAGTCACTTGAGTAACGTCAGGACTGTTGGCTTGTAGGACGAAGCAAAGAAGGACCAGGTCCCCGCTGGTGAGCCAGCAGTAATGTCAAGAGACCCTGTGCCTCCCCAAGTAAGGACTCCAACTCCCATAGTCCTCCACAGGCCTGAGGAAACCTGTAGTGGTGCACCTGCAGGGGAGGAGGATGAGAAGTCCAGGGTGGAGGAGGGGACTGATGTTGCCGGGCAGAGCCAAAGTCCAACAGAGGCCTTGGCCCACACGCCGGCGTCTGAGGTTCCTATTCCAGCAGCCAGCCCCAAAGGGGAGGATGGTGTGCACGCTGGGGAGGAGAAGAGAGACCGGTCTAAAGAGGAACCGTGTGAGAAGCGAGGCGAGGAGGAGAACGGAGGTCAGTTCAGCACAGCCTGGAGTAAAGGCTACACAGGCAGTTGCCCTTAAGCACCCTTCAGCTTTCTTTGTTTGTTTTTTTTTTTTTTTCATATTTGTCATGCTTCAATTTAAATGTGGCATGTTGCGCCCATGCCCAGTTGCATGCTTCACAGCTATGAGTCATTTAAGGTGCCTGCGTTTGGTAAAATCACACCCTGACAGGAGAGCAGCGTCCTGCGCCCTTTGCTATGTGAGACCAGGGGGTCTAGGGAGGGCTGCAGCTGGCCCTGCTCCAGTGCTGGGGGAGGGACCGGACAGTAGGCTCCATGCTCTCTCCCCCAGTGCTTAGACACCATTTCAGTCAGGAGTGTTGGGAGTCTCGTAGACTCTGCTTGTCAGCACTTGTCAGAACGGAGGAAGTTTCCTCAGCCTTTCGGCCACCTTTAATGCCTACCTGTAGTCCTGGAGATTAGAGTAATGGGATTTTAAGTGATTGGCAGCCGGACTGAATGAAGCGGACAGCCCAGTTTATATCAGAAGTGGCCTTGCGCACAAATGATGTATGCATGTATGTTTCTAGGCCCAGAGCCAATGGTGAACCTGCAGTTTGTGAAGAATGACTCGTATGAGAAAGGGACGGACCTGATGGTGGTTAATGTTTACTTGAAAGAAATCTGCAGAAAGACTTCCAGGGTGCTCTTCAGGGAACAAGACTTCACCCTCATCTTCCAGACCAGGTGAGGGAATACTGAGCACTGCGCAAGATGTTTACATACAGATAACGTGTTGAGATCAGTTCCAGTAGAGGACGTTCTGGTTTCTGTCAAATTTGGAGGAAAGGAAAGTAGGAATAAAGAATGTTTATCAGTGTAGGTCACCATCATCAGTACAGATCGCCACCAACGGTACAAATCTGAGATAGCTCCAGAAGTGTTTTATTCTGGTATGTGTGATTGTGTGTCATGTCTGAACCATGCACATGAGTAACTGGTTTTTAATAGCACACTGCCTTCATAGTTAATGCTTCTATCTGCAGATATTTGCCCCATTTAAAGTTGGGTCCATTTGTATTTTATTTGTTTGCTTATTTTTGTGTTCTCAGTGATGCCAATTTTTTGCGCCTTCATCCTGACTGTGGACCAAACACTGTCTTCAAATGGCAAGTTAAACTCAGGTAAGGGCGTCTGCCTCGGTTTTGGTGTCTCGAGCATTCTTGTTCAGCATGGGTTCGTCTTGAATTTGGCTTTTCCCCCATCGTCAATGTTTCAGGAACCTTATCCAGCCGGACCAGTCCAGTTACTCCTTCACCCCGTCCCGCATAGACATCACCCTGAGGAAGAGGCACAGCCAGCGCTGGGGGGGTCTGGAGGCCCCGGCCCCACAAGGTCTGCTGCCTTGCTTCTACTTGCGTCCGCAAACTGTCCACCGCGCACGTGTGCAGACCTGCACGAACCACCCGTGCAGACGTTCAGTCTGTCCAAGAAATCTCTCGTCTTATAAAAGCGCACAATCTTTTGTTTAGTCTCTTAATTGCTAACAGTGAGTTTGGGTGTTTACATTAGTCATCATGCATTTAAAAAAAAAAAAAAAACACTTGTCTTTTTGTTCTCTGCATGGAGAAGGCAACAGTCACACAGTTTTGTTTTGTTCAGGGAGTGAATGCACAGGGCTCGGGCTGGTGGAGGCGGAGCAGCATGTCTGTGTTTGTGTGTGGAAATGAGGGCACTGCTCAATGAAGGAATGTGTATACAGAGAATGATCCAGTAATCTAACACC